>JANFOE010000517.1:2500-602500 GCA_025667525.1 Glebionis coronaria
TGTATTGTTTTTTCTCCTTTATGTGTTAAATCTTGCAAGTATTAATAAAACTGTCGTGGTACCTAGCTAGTTCCATGGCGCATTCTGAAAACATTTCTTTTTGTCATACATATTTTTTTTTTATGTATTATATATTGCCTACTGGCGCACGCGTGCACAACGTTTCCAGGAGAAATAAGAGGAATGAGCCTACCCTACTAATTAGACTCGTCGAGTAAGTGGTATGCAACCCCATCGACCATGGATCGTGTATCCTTGTTAGGCCCCTTCCTATTTATGACGTCTTAGCAAGTTATGCAGCCAGTAAACTCTGAGACTGTTAAGACACAATCGTGCACACCTAACAATTGGTCAGCCTCACCTGGCCGTCCTTATGGTAGTAGCGGTATACCGCACGTAATGAGCTTCTCAAACCCATATGGACCATTTATGAGTTTACATTAACTCATTATGCAAAATTGTGTTATAAACATTAAACACACTTATCATAACAAAAATGGATAGTGTTTATTACAAGCAAGAGCGAACATTTGAGCATAACAAATAAGAAAAATATTTACAAGTCAGTAAAGCGGTTGGAGAGTAAATAGGTCTCGGATGAGGACCTCTTCAATTTTAGCAAAGGTGGGCAATAAGCAGTGGCGCGGTGTTCCCTCAAGCTCTTCTCCATTCGGTCCAGCATGCGCGAGTCCCTCTCTAGCAGCGGTAATGGCATCACAGGAATGGAGGGTGCAAGGTGGGCCGCGCCAACAGAAGGTGCAACCTCTATGTTTAGAAGGGCCTTCTTGGCAACAACACGACTCTCATGGACTGCAAGCACCTCAGACAACGGAACTTCCTTCTTAATTCTGAATGGATCAAGTGCTTCCCTGGGATGTGCAAATATGGGTATTGTCAGTTGCTCCATGGACGGTTTTAGGTGGAAGTCCGGCCATGCTTCTGCGCCCTCTGCCTTGTGGAGCAACGTGGGTCATGTCTCATAGGGGTAAGAGTTAAAAATTGTTCAAAATTTTCGAATACTTTACATATAAGTTTAAATACTACTAGTATATATACCACCATTAAACTTGGGGGGCTATAGGGGTATCATAATACCATTGACATGATCTTATTTGATTGTAATTTAGCATTTATATTTTGAAGTATGTAGAATACTACTTTATGTAGTGTAAATATTATTGTGCGGGCCAGGTATCTGCCAGGTCAGGAACCTGTTGTTCTGGATTAGGTATCCACAACTAAGTATGTAAGAGGCATTGCAAGCCCGGTACTAAGTTGAATCCTGCGTTCGCAAAATGACGGATCAGGTATCCGCCGCAGGTTCATGCAGGTTATGAACCTGCCTCCCGCGTAAGAGGGTTGCAACCCTAGCGTTATCAATGATACGAGTATCTAAGCCTAAGCGCGAGCATTAAGGCGCACTGCATACGTACCATAACTACTATGTTACTACAAGATCAAGTATCGTGTGCGGTCAACCGCCACCACAAGACTCTTTGGAGCGCGCATGTCAGGTACATGTGCAAACGATACCACATACGTTATCAATGGTGTTACATTATACGCTAAACTCCGTATTTGCACTTAGCATGCAAGAGGTCTTGCTAACCTATTGTGTGCTAAATTCGGATATCGTACTCACACTTATCACGTAAGAGGTAACGCGAGCCCTGTGATATGTTTATTACCATAAAGCCTTGCGTAATGCCATATGAATTGCGTCTTCTGTTGGCCTTAAGTCGAATGCAATATTCGCACTATGTTGCATCATCAGTGGATATAAGAAGTTTTCCTTCAAAGTATTCACGATGCAACATACGGGTTCCACCTCCACCTTCGTAAAACCTTCTTTTCATCCTCGCGTTAGCAATGAATAAGAATAAAACCTTACAAATGCCAGTGTTACCCCGGCTATAGTACACGTTTTCTTTTTACGGGATCCTTACCGTCTAATCACGGGAAACCAAGCATTCTAGCACAACCACCCGTCTTACGTATACGGGTTCCCCATTTCTTTTGACGTGGATACGCTTACAGGTAGCGGATATGGTGTAGAGTCTAGTAACCTTGGTGAAAACCTCGCATACTAGACTGGGGGGAAATGATGACGTATAGTGGTTGCGCTCACTATTCGCATAGTTTTCCCATCATCTTTTTGCTAAAGGTAGCACACCACGAGGATGTCCTAGCAGCAAGCCATACGCGTTTATTTGGTTATCGTGACATATGAATGAGTCTAACATAACATGGTCAGGAACCATATCATACTAGACTGGGGGACATGTCGACGTATAGTCGGTATAAGCCCGACCTAACATGCGCGCGACCCAGGAGGCCCGCGACCCAACAGGGTCGTGGCTCGTACACCTTACTTATCTTTCAAGAAACCCTACTCCTATAAATACAAGGGTAGGGGCTCATTCTACATCAGGTTATAACTCTTAACCACACCACTTTTACTATATATCGCACCGATACTAACTTGATCGTCAGAGGTGGACCCCGGGGCTCCGGCCTCGTGTCCACATCTAACCGGTTTTCTATTGTTCGCGGCATCACTCATGATTCGGGAAGACGATTTACGGCCCAGGGGAGTCGTCGAACCGGTCTAGCCAAACTATGAGTCAACAACTTGTTGACACAAAAGTTGGATAGATCCAGCTTGAACCGAATTAGGCTTAATTCGGGGTCTTGTAGACTCTGGCTCTTGCACCAAGTGAAACTTGTTTTGAGGACCCTGCGCACTAAACATACACGATTAGGCTTACCGTGGGTTTGTGACCCACGATTAGACTCCAGCGTGAGAGTAAGTAATCGATTTGAGTATATAGTGTTTAGGGTATTGTGTGTATTGTACCTTTGTGGAACCTATGCGGTTCCTTTTATACCCGAGAGAGTCCTAGCTGGGCTCTCCCACTCTTGCGGCCAAAGGAAGAGATAATGACCTATAATAGTTTGATCCTTATCGCATAACCAAGGCAAGTATATATCTCTTCCCTTTAGGCGAATATATCTATTTGATAGATTATAATCTTGTCAGATCCTGTCGCGCAACGACAAGGACTTGGCTAAGTAATCAGCCGTATGTGCGACAGCGGCTCACCGGGCCTCTTGGGCTGCGCACGCGTATCGCACAAGCATTCAATCCATTCCTAATGGATGTGGGTAATACCCGTGAGTCGGACTATCCAGCCTGACTAGGGACTATCGTCATCATGTCCCCCCAGTCTAGTGGTCGCAAGTTCCAACCGCGACTACTAGACTACAAATCAATCAGAACACTCGCATAGTCCAGATATGAACAAAGATTTCAAATATTCCCGCCAAGAAGACATTCATCCCCCTTTTACCTAACCTCCTCGGTACCCGGGAAAAGCGCCTGCCACGTCATAGTTACCCCTTCAACTTCTACCATCGGATATAGCAAGTGGGAAACACGTGGCACATATCTAACCGTGAACTTTAAATCAGTAGGTATATATATATACCCCTGACGCCTCCTTTTGACTGTTTACAAACTACAAAACTCTCAAACCTCCATTAACGCCTCCAACACATACCATCATCACTAGATCTCTGCTAAGGTAATCTGCGTGACCACCTTATTGTATATATAACACCATGGTGAAACAGTATTCCGACATTATGTCAACCTTGACCATAGATGTAACACCCCCAAATTTATACAAGTCAATACAGCGGAAGACTCGTTGGTGTTACGGGATAGCACATTACTCACATCATAGACAACACTTAAAAATCGCGTCGTTTAATAATAAAGCATTTCCATTCATAAATATCAAATTTACATAGGTCCCAAGTCATAGTATTTATATATAGGTTTTACAAAGTATTTGAATGGAAATTATTGTATAAGTGCGGGCCATGAATTCTTGTTGTCTTCCCGAGAATTACCTTCAAGTACCTGAGACAAAACATGTTAAAAGAAAAGGTCAGCGATAACGCCGAGTGAATTCATAGAGTTTAATGAAACCATTAATATATCATCGGTATATAATTATTACTGATAATCATTTTGTACAAATCTTTGTAATAGCCATAAAATAGCAAAAGTCATTTTATACAAATCCTTATCAAAATCATAATATAGGCTTTCGCCTTCAAAACCATTATACGAACTAATGTCGTAAAAATATCATACAATACGTTTTATAACGTTGTATAGAAATAAAAACCGTTATATGAATATGGTTATGAAAAACCAATACACGAAAATAATATCAATAGTAAGACCCCGTATTGCTAGACAGGCAATATATCGTAATTTAGTGCGTATAGCAGTTTTTCGTTATTTGGATTATTATAAGCCGCATGACATTGTTACCTTACTACAAAAAACAACGGGTAGCTAGCCCGAAACTCATTTGCCCATCTAAATTAGCGTGTCGTCACAATAATCACGCTAGTGTAAATCTTCTCATACATAAATTCGCTTACCAATCAATGTGGCACGACAGGGATCAACCGTCAAGGCGCGAACTGGGGTGATCGTCCCCAAATAGTACTATTATATGCATAAGCGTCTACCAAATCCCGGTAGTTCATAATTCATGCTAATGGGACTTTTAGTGACATAACCTAACTTTAGTAATCCATTTTATCTCATCTATCTGGTCATTTAATCATTCATCGGGTCATACAATCATTCGGGTCCAAATCAATAAACAGACAATCGGGACAACTAGTGTCCTATTTTATAAAAACTAACATGTTATCTCCCTCGCGGGTTTATAAAACATTTCATAAAAACATTTAAAAGAGTGTGAGGCTATGAACTCACGTTGATGTGGGAAAGAGGTTTATCGGCGATTCGGATGTACGGTACGTGCTTCAATCACGGAAACTTAGACAAATAATACTCGTCTTAGACTCTTGTCCAATGACTTTATAAAAATAAAAACTATGCATACATATAATGGTTTTATATATATGATGATGATCAAGTGGGATTGTATATTCTTATTTACTCATTTTAGCATTATGTGTTGATAACTTTTATACTTGTTTCACTAGTTTTATTTATTTACATGTTTTAGGCCCAATAAGTCTATTATAAGCCCAATATATTATATTAGTCCATTTTACACTTTTATTATCAGTATTATACTTCACATGTTGGGCCCAAGTGGGTTAAGCCCAATAAGTAAGTTTATAAGTGTTTTACCAAATTAGTCGGGTTTAATGTCCATTAAGGCTACTTTGGCCCGTTAATGTCTATATGTTGTAAAGCTCGGGTTTTATCGGTTTTTACATGTTATATAAGTTCATATATCAGTATGTGAGTTTATAAAAGTTTATATTAGACGGGTCCGACCATCTAAGTTTTATTTATCAAAAACGTTAATTTTTCGGTTTTAGCCGAAAAGACGTAAAACTTAGTATATAGTTTTATAACTTGGAAAAACATTTTTACTTGTAATTTATATAATGTATTTAATTTTAATATCAATATATATGTAACTCTTTATTTATAATTTTTATCAACTAGTGGGTTTTATATATGTATATTTTATATAAATTTTTGAGTTCTTATATTATATACTATTTATATACAAAATCAGTCCTAAATTATAAGTCCACTAAAATGTCCATATCTAGAGTTCTATAATGAGATAGGACCTAAAAGTTTTATCACAGAAACTACATGATATTTTCTAAATTTTATTCCTTTATAGCTACTGATGAATCAACCTCTAATTATTTTAATAAATTCTTCCAAAACAGTGTAGGCAGATTTGCACTCTAAACTTGTTTTGATCATATCTCACTCATTTTTATGATTCTATTGTATGGCCAACTCTCACATGTGTATAACACCTAATAATTACTGTAAATTGATTCCACTATGCCATTTTATCAGTTTATCATTTGGTTACTTACTGTTTTTATACAGCCATCATATTTAGCAAGATTTT
Source organism: Glebionis coronaria (assembly GCA_025667525.1). NCBI lineage: Eukaryota > Viridiplantae > Streptophyta > Magnoliopsida > Asterales > Asteraceae > Glebionis > Glebionis coronaria. Next base: position 8,437 of record JANFOE010000517.1, read on the forward strand.
AACCATTTTACATGTGGTTTTCCATCTTTTTACCCATTTTTACCAAATCTATCAACACCAAATCCCCACATAATATTTTTAATCATCATTCATCATCATATACATATACATAAATAAATAAATTACAAGATTACATAATCAAAATAACAAGAGGATAGGAAGAACAATCTTTATACCACCAAGTTGATGAAAATATGTGATTGATGATGAACAAGGCTTGGTTTTGGGTAACCAATCTTATGAGATATCAACACCACTTCTAGGATCACAAAATATTTGTAGACTCCTTGAGAAATCAGCCCTTGATCTTCATAAAATATCCTTTGTGGATGTTATGATCACCTCCAATCAACAAGTCTTCAAAGGGTTTCCATCTTATGCAAGTTAAACATAAGATTCATGGTAGAAAATTTGATGAATATGGTGGTGGTGATGGTGATATGGACGAAATTTAGAGAGAGAGAGAGAGGAAGGGAGGATGAGTGGTTTGCATGTATTAAGTTTGTAAATGGTTTGAGTAAAGTGGTTTGGTTGGTTTTGTTAAGAGTAGCTTACAAGTTAAGCTTGAATGGACAAGTGTCCTAGTGTTTTTGTAAAATGTTGACACACCTCAAGTGTGTTAGCTAAGTCTTGCCATCCCATTGTGGTACTCCTCGATTCTAGTTTCCTCGATTTGCGTGCCCTCGGGTCGTTTTACGAAAAATGTTTTTATAAATTATGAATCAACGGCATAAAACGAATCTAATAAAAATTGTTTCATCAAAAACGGAGTTCATAAACGTAAATACGTAATCCTAAGGTTTCCGGTTTTGTCGTAAAGGACGTTAAATTATAATCGTAAGTCCTAATCTCTTCTCGTAAATTTGTGAGTTTATGAACCAACACAAATTTAAAATCTCAAAATAATATTCACGGATAAATTTATTTCCTGAAGTGTCGGACTGTCACCAAAACGGTGTATGTAAACGTAAGCACGTAACGTAGAATCCTCCGGTTTAGACGTAGTCGATGCTACTTCAAGACGTAAACCCAAATTTCTTCCTAGAAATGGGTGAGTTCATAATATAACATTAAAATAATGTTTTTAAATAATACTTGAGAATAAAATATCAACCATAAATTGACGAATTGTCACAGCATTTACCCATAAACAGGATCTTTGTCCTCAAAGATCATTTTATCTTACAACTCGCTTCTTATAGAGTTAAAGCCATGTGGGTATTTCCTCCACATTCGGTCTTTTGTCACAAGTGTAATCCATTATAATACGCAAGTTTCATCAAACATAACTACGGGAATAAGATCAGGCTTATTGTTGACTTACTTTCTCTATCCATGATGTTCACGGGTTTTTGATGAATGCAACTTTTCGCCGATCTAAACTTCATTAAGGAATAGTCAGATTTTCACTTGATAGGAATTTTATCAAGTTCGATATACGAAACATAATTCACGCAGCTCTTGAAGTCCTAGGGTAGATCCAGCTTATATGCCTTTCAAACCAATCTTTTACATCATCTCAATGGTCCCATACAACGGGCGACTTATATCCCATGATCTTTCAGATCATCAATTCATTTTTCCATGGTTAAATTTTTTGGCATAACTTCGCTACCCATCTGCCACTTCAAGATCTACATTTCATATTCACATAACCTCCTGCCTACTACCGGAAGTCAATAATAAAATCCTAATTTCAACAATCATTTCAGGTCTCGCGGGTCGAGTATTTTGTAAGGTTAGGTTCGCCATCATAGGAAACCTTAAACCTAAAAGACATGTCCAAATCACAATGGGTGTATGTCGGGTGTCTTCATCCCAACTCCTGCTTACAGATGCTCTAATATATATCCTCACAAGATTCGATTTTGATCCTAATACGATAATTATCAATGATAATCTCTCCAAAGGAAAACGATTATACGGTTTATTACCAAAGGTCAATCATTCAAACACAAAACAGCACTTATATTATTTTGTATCGTTACTTTATCTCGTCCCTTCGATTGGGGTGGTACACAGTACTCTCATCAAGATTCGTTCTCAATGACTTCTGAGCAAACCTTTAGAAATTCGATGCGAAGCGAGGATCTTGATAGAGATGATCGATACAGGCACACCATGTTTACACAACTCCTTTAAATACAAAAGAGTCAATTTCTTCATCAAGAATCTATCATTAACAGGAATGATATTAGTAGATTTGGTCAGTCTGTCGACGATGACCCAAATCGAATCAAATTCAGATGATGACCTTTGCAATAGTTATACGTTTACTAATGTGTGAGGCGATGTCTGCCTTCATAATTTGTCATTGGTACAACCTCTTCCGACAAAGATACATTTAATCAGAAATGACAGGAATAGAATACTTAATCTTACGAGATTCCAACATGACTACATCTCAAAGTCTCCATATTTAGGCAACCATAAGTGGCCTTTTATACATTTAACGCCATCGACTTCTTAATTCTAATGGTTCACATTAGCCGTGAACCCTTTTTTTATTATGTGTATTATCTTCTTGCAAGCATTGTTTATTTTTATATTGTTTGGCAATTTATTTTGCACCTTCATTATTAAGGAACATGTCCTAATTGGTTCTTTATCTTTTTACATAATGTGTCAGCATTTATATTCATCTTTCCTGATGAAATAATTATCATGTCTACAATTTACTCAGAAATTCTTTCTTCATATTTTCTAAGTTTTAGTCTCGTCTCAACTATTATTTTTATCAGTTTTTCTCAATCCGATGTTTAAAGCGTCGATAATTATTACAAGTAAATTAATAATAAATATTAAATTTTTATGAAACGTAAACGTAAAAATTTTAAATTTCTTAGTTTGACCAATTATAAAAAGATGTTCAAAATAAATTTGAATATAATTAACACGATTTTTGTTGATTTATCGAAAATAATTTTTAAGATACGTAAATGTTTGAAAAATCTTTGGTTATACTTTGGTCAAAATTTTCTTAGTTGAAAAGAAAAAAGTGTCGTTTCAAATTTCAAGTCATGGTTTAAATGGTTTCCTCAATCCCTCTTAGGTTGCCTTGAGGTATACACGAACATTTACCCCTAAACAGGAGTTTAGTTAAATGTTCTGGGTATAAGGGAAGAATCCCTTAAAAATCCTTTGTTAAAACATTTGTCAAAACATATTTCCATTTTCTTTTTGGTAAAACCCAAAGCCTTAATGGTTCCAATTTTTGAAGAGTCGATATATATTCCATTATCTATTAATTACACGGTCGAATAATGTAAAGGATTAAGCCTTAAATCACATGTTAAATATTAAAGGTACATGTTTTTATTGTTCGGCCAATTCAGGGCAATCTATAAATAATTATTAACTCCTTCTCATTCTTATAAACAAACAAATGGTCCTTAGTGATCACAAGCATAAATTTATCAAATTATAGTCTACACACATGATTCACCAAATTTATGAATACTACATGTGCATTGTCAATCCAAACGTTATCACGTGAAACTTATAATGTTTATTACAAGTTCTGGATATAGTGATTGGAATAGATAATCTTTTCGCGGACGTGAAATTGATGATAACCATGCCGTGGATCAAATCTTCGAATATACGCTAGAACCTTGTAAATGATCGAACAAATCTATCATCTTGGGTAGTGGATATAGATTTTTAATCGTCAATTTACTTAGTTCACGGTAATTCAACAAATATAAGGAAAGATAACACCATAGCTCTTCTTGATGACGAGCTTGGTAGAATAAAAGTCTTCTCATACAACTTTCTCAGTTGTAGGGTAATTCTTTTAATGCAGATGGTGCTGACGTACAGTGCACATGCCACAGGTGCAGCACCGGGAATATAATCAATACCAATTTCAACTTGCCTTAATGTCAAAAGTCTAGGTAATTTACCAACAAATACCTTCTAAAGTTATCAGATAACAGAAACATCTTTTAAAAAATTCATATTAGGTTCTTTCTAGATTATAATATCTATGACCAATTCACAACCATTCACGGTATAATTTCAAGTCTAAATACAGGATACGGTCACCCATCAAGAATTATTTAGATCACTTTTTATAATCAACATCTTATCTTTTAGGGGAATTCTACTCGAGTTCCCATCAATTAAGACAATGTCGTCATGTCATAATCAATCAATCCATTCTACTGGCATTACCAACTTTTCAGTTTTATGGCCGTCGATAAGATGTGAACTTCTCAAAAGACTAATAATAACTCATAATCCTTCACAAATTCAAGGATATATGGAGACATAACTAACCTTAAAAGAGTAAGGTCAACGCATAATCTACGCGAGAGAATTTCAAATCAGATACAGACGAAAACATTTAATGAATATGAATATATCCCATGTTTTCATAATTTGAGTACGCATTCAAAAGCTTCTCGGATCGTTACCCAGGTCATTCAAATGAAATCTAATCAAAAGAAATGATAGGAATGTCGATACATTCAGTCGGGTATCAACACTCGGTAATCAGATACTTTTCCAGAGAATCTCACTATGAGAGAATTAGACAGAAAGGGAATATCAATTGTTAATTAAGACAATATCCACAGATGAGTAAATTTGACTCAGAAGAATAGATGCTACAGACACATATGTAGGTGTCCCTAACACTATGTCCCTATTTTTTACTTCTTGCAGATCTCATAAAATTTAATCTTCCACAATCTTCAAAGAAAATGTAGTGTTTATTAATCAGTTTTATGGTGACTACTAATCAGCCTTGCATGGTCCATTCCAAATTGTATGTAGGCGCGCAACTATATACAATTTCAAGATTAACGATGCAATACTCAGTTCGTCAAAATTTTATCATCATGTTTATAATAAAAACATTTTCATGCTTAATTCTTAAATAAGAATCAAAAATAAATTTACAAAGATTTTCTTTGTTATCGATAACGATTACTTATAAATCTCACTTTAGATCATCCTTACGGTGATGAAAATTCAATTTTTCTCAAGGAATACTGTTTTATCTTATAAAAACAATGAGTGATCTGCAAAAGAGTGATGAAAAGTTGTTCACCAAGAACTAACTACAATATAATGGAAAATGAGCTTAGCCAAATAATCATGAGGTTCATGATCTCGATGGCACTCAAAAAGAATAATCCACAACGCAACTCAAATCGAGATGAGTACTTGTTCAATGGTTGCATCACTAATGTGAACATTTGGATGAAGCAATAAAAGATAGATAACATCGATACATGTAGAATTTAGCAATCAAATGTAGTCTTTTCATTAATCACAAACAAGTCTAAATTGTACCGTAACACATTACGTGTCACTATGTCATACAATTCCAAGAACTCATCCTACCAACTGATGTCTCAGTTAAGTTAGGGATTATTTTTAAAAGATACCACAATGAATACTAATCTACAAGAGTCATTAGGTGTTCCACATGTCCCGAAAGATCCATCGGTCCCAATTTAGAAAAAGATTTCTACAATTTATTTATTGGACACTGGGCATTCTCGTTATTGGACAATGGTTTAGGAACAACCCTTAACACAAACTAACAATCATTTAAAATCTTATAATTTAATCACATGACTTAACGACATCCTCTTATCAATCTCATATTCCATACGGGTTAAATTTTTACTTTATTCAAGTTTCAACCAACTTATACTCAATGCAACATCCTACCTCATTTTCCAATACTTTCAACCTTATTCATAAACCTTAATAGGGCAATAAAAGCTCGATATGATCAACACTTAATTTCCAATCCTAGAGTTCTTACAACAACAATTATCAAATGAGTCACTAGTATGAAATGATTCATACATTCAATTAGACTTCTCAGAAAGGTACTAGTGGCATGAGGCTTTTGGGTAATGGTTCCAATAACAGCCTCAAGTGCAACATTCACCCTTTAGATTTCAAATTTAAGAATTGGGTGACAACGAATCAGATGACACCTTTCCAGGTGGTAACGTTTTGTTAAACTCCACTCTATAAGGAAAGATCGTCATGACATCGACATCGATATCAGTTTTAATCTCGCCAATTCTTCTTCAATATCACAATCAACTAATATCTACATTTCTACGAATATCAACCATTTCGTTGGGATCATAGATATCCACAACTTGGTTTAGATCTGGAATAGCTAGAATTCTTACGGAAATTGCTTCGATTAATTACTAGGGAAGTTAGGGTTTCTTGTGACAATCTACGTCGTATAAATACCTCGTATAAATATCAAAATAATCATCAAAAAATCATGTAATCAAATTACATCATATATATATATATATATATATATATATATATATATATATATATATATATATATATATATATATATATATACATATATATATATATATATATATATATATATATATATATATATATATATATATATACATATATATATATATATATATATATATATATATATATATATATATATATATATATATATATATATATATATATATATATATATATATATATATATATATATATATATATATATATATATATATATATATATATATATATATATATATATATATATATATATATATATATATATATTTATATATATATATATATATATATATATATATGTGTATATATATATATATATATATATATATAATCCAAGTTATATATATATATTAAAATAACACTTCTCAGTCTGGCCTTGTCGGTAACTCGGGAATTCTTCGGCACCGTTATAGTCAAAAGATTTTTAGACAATTGAGAAAAAAATGTTTATAGTTAAAAGATTTTGAAATGTTTTATTCAAAACCTTGGTTTTTAAAAATCTTTTGTTCTCTATAACGAGAGATCTGGTACCAAACTGTAACACCCCCAAATTTATACAATTCAATACATCGGAAGACTCGTTGGTGTTACGGGATAGCACATTACTCACATCATAAACAACGCTTAAAAATCGCTTCGTTTAATAATAAAGCATTTCCATTCATAAATATCAAATTTACATAGGTCCCAAGTCATTGTATTTCATACAGGTTTTACAAAGTATTTGAATGGAAATTATTGTTTAAGTGCGGGCCATGAATTCTTGTTGTCTTCCCGAGAATTACCTTCAAGTACCTGAGACAAAACATGTTAAAAGAAAAGGTCAGCGATAACGCCGAGTGATTTCATAGAGTTTAACGAAACCATTAATATATCATCGGTATATAATTATTACCGAAAATCATTTTGTACAAATCTTTGTAATAGGCCATAAAATAGCCAATGTCATTTTATACAAATCCTTATCAAAATCATAATATAGGCTTTCGCCTTCAAAACCATTATACGAACTAATGTCGTAAAAATAACATACAATACGTTTTATAACGTTGTATAGAAATAAAAACCGTTATATGAATATGGTTATGAAAAACCAATACACGAAAATAATATCAGTAGTAAGACCCCGTATTGCTAGTCAGGCAATATATCGTAATTTAGTGCGTATAGCAGTATTTCGTTATTTGGATTATTATAAGCCGCATGACATTGTTACCTTACTACAACAAACAACGGGTAGCTAGCCCGAAACTCATTTGCCCATCTAAATTAGCGTGTCGTCACAATAATCACGCTAGTGTAAATCTTCTCATACATAAATTCGCTTACCAATCAATGTGGCACGACGGGGATCAACCGTCAAGGCGCGAACTGGGGTGATCGTCCCCAAATAGTACTATTATATGCATAAGCGTCTACCAAATCCTGGTAGTTCACAATTCATGCTAATGGGACTTTTAGTGATATAACCTAACTTTAATAATCCATTTTATCTCATCTATCTGGTCATTTAATCATTCATCGGGTCATACAATCATTCGGGTCCAAATCAATAAACAGACAATCGGGACAACTAGTGTCCTATTTAATAAAAACTAACATGTTATCTCCCTCGCGGGTTTATAAAACATTTCATAAAAACATTTAAAAGAGTGCGAGGCTATGAACTCGTGTTGATGTAGGAAAGAGGTTTATCGGCTATTCGGATGTACGGTACGTGCTTCAATCACGGAAACCTAGACAAATAATACTCGTCTTAGACTCTTGTCCAATGAATTTATAAAAATAACAATTATGCATGCATATGATGATTTTATATATATGATGATGATCAAGTGGGATTTTATATTCTTATTTACTCATTTTAGCATTATGTGTTGACAACTTTTATACTTGTTTCACTAGTTTTATTTATTTACATGTTTTAGGCCCAATAAGCCTATTATAAGCCCAATATATTATATTAGTCTATTTTACACTTTTATTATCAGTATTATACTTCACATGTTGGGCCCAAGTGGGTTAATCCCAATAAGTAAGTTTATAAGTGTTTTACCAAATTAGTCGGGTTTATTGTCCATTAAGGCTACTCTGGCCCGTTAATGTCTATATGTTGTAAAGCTCGGGTTTTATCGGTTTTTACTTGTTATATAAGTTCATATATCAGTATGTGAGTTTATAAAAGTTTATATTAGACGGGTCCGACCGTCTATGTAACACCCCCAAATTTATACAACTCAATACAGCGGAAGACTCGTTGGTGTTACGGGATAGCACATTACTCACATCATAGACAACGCATAAAAATTGCGTCGTTTAATAATAAATCATTTCCATTCATAAACATTAAAGTTACATCGGTCCCAAGTCATATTATTTCATACAAAGTTTTACAAAGTATTTGAATGGAAAATATTGTTTAAGTGCGGGCCATGAATTCTTGTCGTCTTCCCGAGAATTACCTTCAAGTACCTGAGACAAAACATGTTAAAATAAAAGGTCAGCGATAATAAATTCCATCAATATAACTTTGGTATAAAATTATTACCAAAAATCATTTCGTACAAACCGTGGTAATAGGCCATAAAATAGCCAAAATCATTTTATACAAATCTTTATCAAAATCATAATATAGGCATTTGCCTTAAAAATCATTATACGAATCATTGCCGTTAAAAACACCATACAATACGTTTTGCAATGTTGTATAGATTAAATAAAAACCGTTATATGAATATGGTTATAAAAACCAAAACACAAACATAATATCAATAGTATGACCCTGTATTGCTAGTCAGGCAATACATCGTAATTCGGAGCGTCTAGTAGTATTTTGTTAGTTTTGGATTATTATAAGCCGCATGACATTGTTACCTTACTAAACCAACAACGGGTAGCTAACCCGATACTCAATTTGCCCATCTAAATTAGTGTGTCATCACAAAGGTCACGCTATGGAAATCTTCTCATACATAAATTCGCTTACCAATCAATGTGGCACGACGGGGATCAACCGTCAAGGCGCGAACTGGGGTGATCGTCCCCAAATAGTACTATTAAATACATAAGCGTCTACCAAATCCCGGTAGTTCACAATTCATGCTAATGGGACTTTTAGTGACATAACCTAACTTTAATAATCCATTTAATTTCATTTATCGGGTCCTTTAATCATTTATCGGGTCATACAATCGGGTCATTCAATCATTCGGGTCCAAATCAATAAACAAACAATCGGGACAAATGGTGTCCTATTTTATAAAAACTAACATGTCATCTCCCTCGCGGGTTTATAAAACATTTCATAAAAACATTTAAAAGAGTGCGAGGCTATGAACTCACGTTGATGTGGGAAGGCGGGTTATCGGCAATTCGGACGTACGGTACGTGCTTCAATCACAGAAACCTAGACAAATAATAATCGGTCTTAGACGTTTGACCAATGACTTTATAAAAATAACAATTATGTATGCATATGATGATTTTATATATATGATGATCAAGTGGGTTTACATATCCTCATTTACTCATTTTTGTGTTCTGTGTCGATAACTTTTATACTAGTTTTCTCGTTTTACCTATTTACGTGTTTTAGGTTCAATAAGCCTATTATAAGTTCTTAACTTGTTTTAATCCATTTTATACTTATATTATCAGTATCTACACTTTACAAGTTGGGCCTAAAAGGGTTAAGTCCAATAAATAAGTTTATAAGTGTTTTAGTCCATTTTGTTGTTTTATTAGTCCAATAACGTTAATTTAGTCCGTTAATGTCCGGATGTTATATAGTTCGGGTTTTATCGGTTTTTACTTGTTATACCTGTTTATATATCAGTATATAAGTTTTATAAAGTTTACATTAGACGGGTCCAACCATCTAAGTTTTATTTAACAAAAACGTTAATTTTACGGTATTAGCCGAAAAAGTTGAAAAATCATGCTTATAGTTTTATAACTTATAAAACTTAACAAGTTACCATTTTTATAAAATGTACACTTATTTAACCTTTTACATACTTATATAAATAAAATCCATAAGTTAGTGGGTTTTTATTTTATATTTTATACTATTAAATTTTGAGTGCTTATATAATAGTATTATACTTTAATTTCCAAAATCTGATTTTTATCTTCACTTTCACCAAAACTGCCATATCTAGAGTTCTATATGAAGATAGAAGCTCAAATTTTTATCACATAAACTACATGATATGTGATCCATTTAACTCTACTATAGATACTGTTGAATCATCTTCTAAGTATTTTCTAAAAATCGTCCAAAACAGTGAACTCAGATTTGTACCTTAAACTTGTTTTGATCATATCTCACTCATTACAATGATTCCATTGCATGGCCAACTCTCACATGTGTACGAGACTCATAGCTTACTGTAAATGGATTCTACTTCATCATTTTATCAGTTTACCATATGGTTCTTTACTGTTTTATACAGCCATCTAAATTAAGCAAGATTTTAACCTTGTTTCTTATAGTTTTTCATCTTTTTAAGCATGTTTATCAACAACAAATCCCCACACAACACTTTTAATCATCATTCATCATCATATACATATACATAAGTAAAATAAATACAAGATTACGTAATCAAAAATAACAAGAGGATGAGGAGGACAATCTTTATACCACCATGATGATGTAGGTTGATCAAAACATGGATTTTGATGGAGAAACTTGTGATGCACCAAGACCATCTTCAAGACCACAAATCTTCATAAACTCCTTGTGGAAAATCAGCCCCAAGACACCAAGGAAACTCCTCCATGGATATTATAATCACCACCATTCAAGAGAGCTTCAAGAGGGCTTCAACTTAGGTGTAAATAACATAGGATTTTGTGGTTAAAAATCATATGATGGTGGTGTTTTGGTTGAGTATGGGATGGCATAGCAAGAGAGAAGGAGAGGAAATGGTTGTTTTGCATGGATGGAAATGAGGAGAGTGGTAAGAGTTGTTGGTTTTGTGTAGTGGAAGCTTACTTTGTAAGCTAATAGTTAACAAGTGTTAACTTGTAGCTACTAATTTGCCACATCACATGATGTGGTGGTAGTTTGTGAACCGTCCCATGTGTGGGGTGAGGCAAGATTTATCTTGTCTCATCCCACTAATTTACGGGTATTCCTCGATTCTAGTTTCCTCGATTTGCGTGCCCTCGGGTCGTTTTAACGAAAAACGTTTTTATAAATTATGAATCAACGGCACAAAACGAATCTAATAAAAATTGTCTCATCAAAAACGGAGTTCGAAAACTTAAATACGTAATCCTAGGGTTTCCGGTTTAGTCGTAAAGGACGTTAAAATAAAATCGTAAGTCCTAATCTCTTCTCGTAAATTTGTGAGTTTATGAACTAACACAAATTTAAAACTCCAAAATAATATTCACGGATAAATTTATTTTTCTGAAATGTCGGACTGTCACCAAAGACGGTGTATGTAAACGTAAGCACGTAACGTTGAATCCTCCGGTTTAGACGTAGTCGATGCTACTTCAAGACGTAAATCCAAATTTCTTCCCAAAAATAAGTGAGTTCATAAAATAATATTTTCAAATAAATATTGAGAATAAAATATTGACCATAATTTGACGGATTGTCACAGCATTTACCCCTAAACAGGATCTTTGTCCTCAAAGATCATCTTACTACTCGCTTCTTATAGAGTTAAAGCCATGTGGGTATTTCCTCCACATTCGGTCTTTTCTCACAAGTGTAATTCATTACAATACGCGAGTTTCATCAAACATAACTACGGAATAAGATCAGGCTAAATGTTGACTTACTTTCTCTATCCATGATGTTCACGGGTTTTTGATGAATGCAACTTTTCGCCGATCTAAACTTTACTAAGAACAATCAGATTTTCACTTGATAGATATTCCATCAAGTTCGATTTACGAAACATAATTCACGCAGTTCTTGAAGTCCTAGGGTAGATCCAGCTTATATGCCTTTCAAACCCAACTTTTACATCATCTCAATGGTCCCATTCAACAGGGACTTGTATCCCATGATTTGTCAGATCATGAATTCATTTTTCCAAGTTTAAAAATTGTGGCATAACTTCGCTACCCGTTTGGCACTTCAAGATCTACATTTCACATTCACATAACCTCTTGCCCACTACCGGATGTCAATAATCAGATCCTAATTTCAACAATCATTTCAGATCTCGCGGGTCGGGTATTTTGTAAGGTTAGGTTCGCCATCATAGGAAACCTTAAACCTAAAAGACATGTACAACTCACAATAGGTGTATGTCGGGTGTCTTCATCTCAACTCTTGGTTACAGATGCTCTAATATTTAGACCCTAACAAGATTCGATCTCAATCCTAATACGATGATTATCAATGATAATCCTTCCAAAAGAAAACGATTATACGGTTTATTACTAAAGGTCATTCATTCAAACATAAAACATCACTTATATTACTTTGTATCGTTACTTTACCTCGTCCCTTCGATTGGGGTGGTACATAGTACGCTCATCAAGGTTCGTTCTCAATGATTTCTGAGCAAATCTCTAGAAATTCGATGTGAAGCGAGGATCTTGATAAAGATGTTCGATACATGCACACTATGTTTACATAACTCTTTTGCATTTATCATTAACGGGAATGATATTAGCAGATTTGGTCAGTCTGTCGACGATGACCTAAATCGAATCAAATTCAGATGATGACCTTGCAATAGCTAGACGTTTACTAATGTATGAGGCGGTGTCTGCCTTCATAATTGTCATCAGTACAACTTCTTCAGACAAAGATACTTTTAGTCATAAATGACATAAATAGAATACTTATACTTACAAATTCTAACATAACCATATCTCACAATCCTCTATATTTCGACAATCACAAACGGCCTTTTATATATTTAAAGTCATTGGCTTCTGAATTTTAATGGTTCACATCAGCCGCGAACCCCTTTTATTATCTATATTATCCTTTTTACAAACATTGTTTATTTTTATATCGTACGGCAATTTATTTTGCACCTTCATTATTAAGGAACATGTGCTAATTGGTTCTTTATCTTTTCTACATAATGCGTCGGTATTTATATTCACCTCTCATGATGATATAATTATCATGTCCATAATTCACTCAGGTATTCTTTCTATATTATGCGTCAGTAATTACGTTCACTTTCCTAGATGGAATAATTATAATAACCGTATTTATTCAAAATTCTTTCTTCATATCTTCTATGTTTCAGTTTCGTCTCAACTATTATTTTTATCCGTTTTGCTCAATCCGCCGTCTAAAGCGTCGATAATTATTACAATTAATTGAATAATTATTAGTTAATTTTTATGAAGCGTAAACGTAAAAGTTTTAAATTTCTTAGTTCGACCAATTATATAAAATGTTCAAAAATAAATTTGAATTTAATTAATATGATTTTTGTTGATTTATCGAAAATAATTAATAAGATTCGTAAATATTGAAAAATCTTTGTTTATATTTTGGTCAAAATTTTCTTAATTGAAAAGCAAAAATTGTCGTTTCAAATTTCAAGTAATAAGTTATATAGTTTCCTCAATTCTTCTTAGGTTGTCTAGCAATATTCACGAACATTTACCCCTAAACAGGAGTTTAGTTAAATGTTCTGGGTATAAGGGAATAATCCCTTAAAAATATTTTGTTAAAATATTTGTCAAAACATATTTCCATTTTCTTTTTAGTATAACTCAAAGTCTTAAAAGGGATCTTAAATTTTTGAAGAGTCAATATAGATTCCATTATCTATTACTCACACGGTCAATTAATATAGAGGATTTAGTCTTTAATCACATGTTAAATATTTAAGATACAGGTTTTTATCGTTCGGCCCAATTCAGGGCAATCTATAATTAATTATTAACTCATTCTTATTCTTATAGATAAACAAATGGTCCTTAATGTTCACGAGCATGAATTTATCAAATTACACCCTACACACGAGATTCACCAAATTTATGAATACTACATGTGCATTAGTCAATCCAAACGGCATCACGTGAAACTCATAACGTTCGTTACAAGTACCGGATGTAGTGATTGGAATAGATAATCTTTTTCCCAGATGCGAAGTTGATGATAACCATGCTATGGATAAAAAACCTTGTAAATGATCGAACAAATCTTCCATTTCGAGTTATGGATATCGTTTTCGATTGTCAATTTACTCAGTTCACGGTAATCTATGAATATAAGGAATGATAACACCATAGCTCTTCATGATGACGAGCTCGGTAGAACAAAATCTTTTTCTGACAACTCTCTCAGTTGTACGGTAATTCCTTTAATTCATATTATGCTGACGTACAGTGCACAAGCCACAAGTACAACACCGGGAATATGATCAATACCAATTTCAACTTGCCTTAATGGCAAAATTCTAGGTAATTCATTAACAAATACTTACTAAAGTTTCAAATAACATAAACATCTTTTTAATAAATTTATATTAGGTTCTTCTAGATTACAATATCTATAACTAATTCACAACCATTCACGGTATAATTTCAAGTCTAAATGCAGGATATGGTCATCCATAAGGAATTATTTAGATCACTTTTGATAATCAACATCTTATCATTTAGGGGAATTCTACTCGAGTTCCCATCGATTAAGACAGTGTCGTCATGTCATAATCAATCAATCCATTCTACTGGCATTATCAACTTTCCAGTTTTATTGCCGTCAATAAGATGTGAACTTCTCAAAAGACTAATAATAACTCATAATCCTTCACAAGTTCAAGGGTATCTGGAGACACAACTATTATTAAAAGAGTAAGGTCAACGCATAATCTATGCGAGAGAATTTCAAATCAGATACAGACGAAAACATTTAACGGATATGAATATATTCTATGTTTTCATAATTTGAGTACGCATTCGAAAGCTCCTCGGATCGTTACCCAGGTCATTCAAATGAAATTAAATCGAAAGAAATGATAGGAACGTCGAATCATCCAGTCGGGTATCAATGCTCAGTAATCAAATACGTTTCCTAAGAATCTCACTACGGGAGAATTGGACAAGAACGAAATATCAATTTGTCAAATAAGGCAATTTCCACAGATGAGTAAATTCAACTCAGAAGAATAGATGCCACAGGCACATATGTAGGTGTCCCTAACACTATGTCCCTATTTTCACTTCTTGCAGATCTCATAAAATTTTAATCTTTCACAATCTTTAAAGAAAATTTAGTGTTTATTAATCAGTTTTATGGTGACTACTAATCAGCCTTGCATAGTCCATTCCAAATTGTATGTAGGCGCGCAACTATATACAATTTCAAGATCAACGATGCAATACTCAGTTCGTCAAAATGTTATCATCATGTTTATAATAAAAACATTTTCATGCTTAATTCTTAAATAAGAATCAAAATAAATTTACAAAGATTTTCCTTGTTATGAAAACAATTAAGTTTTCCAAGGTGTTTCATAAACAACTTCATTCGATAATGATTACTTATAAATCTCATTTTAAATAATCCTTTTAGTGATGAGAATTTAATTTTTCTCAAGGAATACTGTTTTATTTTTATAAAAACAATGAGTGATCTGCAGAAAAGTGATGAAAGCTTGTTCACCAAGAACTAAATACGATATGATAAGAAATGAGCTTAGCCAATTAATCATGAGGTTCATGACCTCGATGGCACTCAAAAGAATAATCTACAACGTAACTCAATTCAAGATGAGTACTTGTTCAATGGTTTCATCACTAATGCGAACACTAGGATGAAGCAATAAGAGATAGATAACATCGATACATGTAGAATTTAGCAATCAAAGGTAGTCTTTTCATTAATCACAAACAAGTCAAAACTGTACCGTAACACATTACGTGTCACTATGTCATACAATTCTCAGAACTCATCCTACCAACTGATGTCTCAGTTAAGTTAGGGATTTTTAAAAGATACTACAATGAATACTAATCTACAAGAGTCATTAGGTGTTCTACATGTCCCGGAAGATCCATTGGTCCCAATTTAGAAGAAGATTTCTTCAATTTATTTCCTGGACACTGGGCATCCTCATTATTGGACAATGGCCTAGGAACAACCCTTAACACAAACTAACAATCAATTAAAACCTTATAATTCAATCACATGACTTAATAATTTCCTCTTAACAATCTCATATTCCATATAAGTTAAATTTTACTTTATTCAAGTTTCAACCAATTTTATACTCAATTCGATATCCTACCTCATTCTCCAATACTTCAACCTTATTCTTAGGCCTTAAAAGGGAAATGAAAGCTCAATATGAATTAATACTTAATTTCCAATCCTATAGCTCTTACAACAACGATTATCAAATGAGTCACTAGCATGAGATGACTCACACATTCAATCAGATTTCTCGGAAATGTACTAGTGGCATGAGGCTTTTGGGTAATGGTTCCAATAACAGCCTCAAGTGCAACATTCACCCTTTCGATTTCAATTTAAGAATTGGATGACAACGAATCAGATGACATCTTTCTAGGTGGTAACGTTTTGTCAAACTCCACTCTATAAGAAAAGATCGTCATGACATAGATATCAGATTTAATCTCGCCAATCCTTTTTCAATATCACAATCAACTAATATCTACATTTCTACGAATATCAACCATTTGTTGGGATCATAAATATCCACAACTTGGTTTAGATCTAGGATAGCTAGAATTCCTACGAGAATAGATTCGATTAATTTACTAGGGAAGTTAGGATTTCTTGTGACAATCTACCTCGTATAAATACCTCGTATAAAAATCAAAATAATTATCAAACAATCATGTAATAAAATTACATCATATATATATATATATATATATATATATATATATATATATATATATATATATATATATATATATATATATATATATATATATATATATATATATATATATATATATATGTATATATATATATAATCCAAGTTATATATATATTAAAATAACACTTCTCAGTCTTGGTCTTGTCGGTAACTCGGGAATTCTTCGGCACCGTTATAGTCAAAAGATTTTTAGACATTTTTAGAAAAATGTTTTATGGTTAAAAGATTTTGAAATGTTTTATTCAAAACCTTGGTTTTAAAAATCTTTCATTCTCTATAACGAGAGCTCTGGTACCAAACTGTAACACCCCCAAATTTATACAACTCAATACAGCGGAAGACTCGTTGGTGTTACGGGATAGCACATTAATCACATCATAGACAACGCATAAAAATCGCGTCGTTTAATATTAAATCATTTCCATTCATAAACATTAAAGTTACATCGGTCCCAAGTTATATTATTTCATACAAAGTTTTACAAAGTATTTGAATGGAAAATATTGTTTAAGTGCGGGCCATGAATTCTTGTCGTCTTCCCGAGAATTACCTTCAAGTACCTGAGACAAAACATGTTAAAAGAAAAGGTCAGCGATAACGCCGAGTGAATTCATAGAGTTTAATAAATTCCATCAATATAACTTTGGTATAAAATTATTACCAAAAATCATTTCGTACAAACCATTGTAATAGGCCATAAAATAGCCAAAATCATTTTATACAAATCTTTACCAAAATCATAATATAGGCATTTGCCTTAAAAATCATTATACGAATCATTGCCGTTAAAAACACCATACAATACGTTTTGCAACGTTGTATAGATTAAACAAAAACCGTTATATGAATATGGTTATAAAAACCAAAACACAAACATAATATCAGTAGTATGACCCTGTATTGCTAGTCAGGCAATACATCGTAATTCGGAGCGTCTAGTAGTATTTCGTTAGTTTTGGATTATTATAAGCCGCATGACATTGTTACCTTACTAAACCAACAACGGGTAGCTAACCCGATACTCAATTTGCCCATCTAAAGTAGCGTGTCGTCACAAAGGTCACGCTATGGAAATCTTCTCATACATAAATTCGCTTACCAATCAATGTGGCACGACGGGGATCAACCGTCAAGGCGCGAACTGGGGTGATCGTCCCCAAATAGTACTATTAAATACATAAGCGTATACCAAATCCCGGTAGTTCACAATTCATGCAAATGGGACTTTTAGTGACATAACCTAACTTTAATAATCCATTTAATTTCATTTATCAGGTCCTTTAATCATTTATCGGGTCATTCAATCATTCGGGTCCAAATCAATAAACAAACAATCGGGACAAATGGTGTCCTATTTTATAAAAACTAACATGTCATCTCCCTCGCGGGTTTATAAAACATTTCATAAAAACATTTAAAAGAGTGCGAGGCTATGAACTCACGTTGATGTGGGAAGGCGGGTTATCGGCAATTCGGACGTACGGTACGTGCTTCAATCACGGAAACCTAGACAAATAATAATCGGTCTTAGACGTTTGTCCAATGAATTTATAAAAATAACAGTTATGTATACATATAATGATTTTATATATATGATGATCAAGTGGGTTTACATATCCTCATTTACTCATTTTTGTGTTATGTGTCGATAACTTTTATACTAGTTTTCTCGTTTTACCTATTTACATGTTTTAGGTTCAATAAGCCTATTATAAGTTCTTAACTTGTTTTAATCCATTTTATACTTATATTATCAGTATCTACACTTTACAAGTTGGGACTAAAAGGGTTAAGTCCAATAAATAAGTTTATAAGTGTTTTAGTCAATTTTGTTGTTTTATTAGTCCAATAACGTTAATTTAGTCCGTTAATGTCCGAATGTTATATAGTTCGGGTTTTATCGGTTTTTACTTGTTATACATGTTTATATATCAGTATATAAGTTTTATAAAGTTTACATTAGACGGGTCCAACCATCTAAGTTTTATTTAACAAAAACGTTAATTTTACGGTATTAGCCGAAAAAGTCGTAAAAATCATGCTTATAGTTTTATAACTTATAAAACTTAAAAAGTTACCATTTTTATAAAATGTACACTTATTTAACCTTTTACATACTTATATAAATAAAATCCATAAGTTAGTGGATTTTTATTTTATATTTGTTACTATTAAATTTTGAGTGCTTATATAATAGTATTATACTTTAATTTCCAAAATCTGATTTTTATCTTTACTTTCACCAAAACTGCCATATCTAGAGTTCTATATGGAGATAGAAGCTCAAATTCTTATCACATAAACAACATGATATGTGCTCCATTTAACTCTGCTATAGCTACTGTTGAATCATCTTCTAAGTATTTTCTAAAAATCGTCCAAAACAGTGAACTCAGATTTGTACCTTAAACTTGTTTTGATCATATCTCACTCATTAGAATGATTCTATTGCATGGCCAACTCTCACATGTGTAAAATACTCATAGCTTACTGTAAATGGATTCTACTTCATCATTTTATCAGTTTACCATATGGTTCTTTACTGTTTTATACAGCCATCTAAATTAAGCAAGATTTTAACCTTGTTTCTTATAGTTTTTCATCTTTTTAAGCATGTTTATCAACAACAAATCCCCACACAACACTTTTAATCATCATTCATCATCATATACATATACATAAGTAAAATAAATACAAGATTACATAATCAAAAATAACAAGAGGATGAGGAGGACAATCTTTATACCACCATGATGATGTAGGTTGATCAAAACATGGATTTTGATGGAGAAACTTGTGATGCACCAAGACCATCTTCAAGACCACAAATCTTCATAAACTCCTTGTGGAAAATCAGCCCCAAGACACCAAGGAAACTCCTCCATGGATGTTATAATCACCACCATTCAAGAGAGCTTCAAGAGGGCTTCAACTTAGGTGTAAATAACATAGGATTTTGTGGTTAAAAATCATATGATGGTGGTGTTTTGGTTGAGTATGGGACGGCATAGCAAGAGAGAAGGAGAGGAAATGGTTGTTTTGCATGGATGGAAATGAGGAGAGTGGTAAGAGTTGTTGGTTTTGTGTAGTGGAAGCTTACTTTGTAAGTTAATAGTTAACAAGTGTTAACTTGTATCTACTAATTTGCCACATCACATGATGTGGTGGTAGTTTGTGAACCGTCCCATGTGTGGGGTGAGGCAAGATTTATCTTGTCTCATCCCACTAATTTACGGGTATTCCTCGATTCTAGTTTCCTTGATTTGCGTGCCCTCGGGTCGTTTTACGAAAAACGTTTTTATAAATTATGAATCAACGGCACAAAACGAATCTAATAAAAATTGTCTCATCAAAAACGGAGTTCGAAAACGTAAATACATAATCCTAGGGTTTCCGGTTTAGTCGTAAAGGACGTTAAAATAAAATCGAAAGTCCTAATCTCTTCTCGTAAATTTGTGAGTTTATGAACTAACACAAATTTAAAACTCCAAAATAATTCACGGATAAATTTATTTTCTGAAATGTCGGACTATCACCAAAGACGGTGTATGTAAACGTAAGCACGTAACGTTGAATCCTCCGGTTTAGACATAGTCGATGCTAGTTCAAGACGTAAATCCAAATTTCTTCCCAAAAATAAGTGAGTTCATAAAATAATATTTTCAAATAAATATTGAGAATAAAATATTGACCATAATTTGACGGATTGTCACAGTCTAAGTTTTATTTATCAAAAATGTTAATCTTTCGGTTTTAGCCGAAAAGACGTAAAACTTAGTATATAGTTTTATAACTTGGAAAAACATTTTTACTTGTAATTTATATAATGTATTTCATTTTAATATCAATATATATGTAACTCTTTATTTATAATTTTTATCAACTAGTGGGTTTTATATATGTATATTTTATATAAATTTTTGAGTGCTTATATTATATACTATTTATATACAAAATCAGTCCCAAATTTTAAGTCCACTAAAATGTCCATATCTAGAGTTCTATAATGAGATAGGACCTAAAAATTTTATCACAGAAACTACATGATATGTGCTTCATTTTATTCTTTAGCTACTGATGAATCAACCTCTAGTTATTTTAATAAATTCGTCCAAAATAGTGTAGGCAGATTTGCACTCTAAATTTGTTTTGATCATATCTCACTCATTTTTATGATTCCATTGTATGACCAACTCTCACATGTGTATAACACCTAATAATTACTGTAAATTGATTCCACTATGCCATTTTATCAGTTTATCATTTGGTTACTTACTTTTTTATACAGCCATCATATTTAGCAAGATTCTAACCATTTTACATGTGGTTTTCTATCTTTTTACCCATGTTTATCAAACCTATCAACACCAAATCCCCACATAATATTTTTATTCATCATTCATCATCATATACATATACATAAGTAAAGAAATTAAAAGATTACATAATCAAAATAACAAGAGGATAGGAAGAACAATCTTTATACCACCAAGTTGATGAAAATATGTGATTGATGATGAACAAGGCTTGGTTTTGGGTAACCAATCTTATGAGATATCAACACCACTTCTAGGATCACAAAATATTTGTAGACTCCTTGAGAAATCAGCCCTTGATCTTCATAAAATCTCCTTTGTGGATGTTATGATCACCTCCAATCAACAAGTCTTCAAAGGGTTTCCATCTTATGCAAGTTAAACATTAGATTCATGGTAGAAAATTTGATGAATATGGTGGTGGTGATGGTGATATGGACGAAATTTAGAGAGAGAGAGAGGAAGGGAGGATGAGTGGTTTGCATGTATTAAGTTTGTAAATTGTTTGAGTAAAGTGGTTTGGTTGGTTTTGTTAAGAGTAGCTTACAAGTTAAGCTTGAATGGACCAGTGTCCTAGTGTTTTTGTAAAATGTTGACACACCTCAAGTGTGTTAGCTAAGTCATGCCATCCCATTGTGGGGGTGGGGCAAGATTTATCTTGTCTCATCCCCATTATTTTACAGGTACTCCTCGATTCTAGTTTCCTCGATTTGCGTGCCCTCGGATTGTTTTACGAAAAACGTTTTTATAAATTATGAATCAACGGCACAAAACGAATCTAATAAAAATTGTTTCATCAAAAACGGAGTTTAAAAACGTAAATACGTAATCGTAAGGTTTCCGGTTTAGTCGTAAAGGACGTTAAATTATAATCGTAAGTCCTAATTTCTTCTCGTAAATTTGTGAGTTTATGAAACAACACAAATTTAAAATCTCAAAATAATATTCACGGAAAAATTTATTTCCTGAAGTGTCGGACTATCACCAAAACGGTGTATGTAAACGTAAGCACGTAACGTAGAATCCTCCGGTTTAGACGTAGTCGATGCTACTTCAAGACGTAAACCCAAATTTCTTCCCAGAAATGGGTGAGTTCATAATATAACATTAAAATAATGTTTTTAAATAATACTTGAGAATAAAATATCAACCATAAATTGACGGATTGTCACAATAGAGGAGCTAGATCAATTCACAACTGAATTCTACATACCCAATTATCTGCACCCAGAAGTTCCTAACCCTCGACATAATATAAGCCAGGCCCGAACGGGAAAGAGAGGCGTGTACACCCGGTTTTTTTGACTACGCAAACCAGCGTATACCTATGTCACTTTTCCTTCTTAGTGTGTTGATGCATTCTGAGACCCACATCTCTCAATTGCATTGCATAGGGGCGTCTAAAATCTCTAATTTCGAAATAAATTGCCGTACCCTAGACATAGGGCTCACCGTAGACCTTTTTCGCGTTTTCTACCAACGGAAATTAGCCAATGGCTGGGTATCCTTCGCTAAGCGAAAGGGCGGAATGCAATGTTACGACGAAAAGATAGACTCCCTAAGGGACTGGAATGATAGATTCTTCTGGCTTGACGACACCGCCTTTCCACTTCACTTTCCCTTTCTGACCCCTGGAGTGGTGGGGAAGGACCAGCAACCCTGGCCACTCCG
Organism: Glebionis coronaria; assembly: GCA_025667525.1. Taxonomy (NCBI): domain Eukaryota; kingdom Viridiplantae; phylum Streptophyta; class Magnoliopsida; order Asterales; family Asteraceae; genus Glebionis; species Glebionis coronaria. The sequence continues at coordinate 31,592 of JANFOE010000517.1, forward strand.
GGTGCGAAAGACAAGTATCATGTGCGCGCTAAAATCTCGAATTTCACGTCTCTCAATTGCATTGCATAGGGGCGGCTAAAATCTCGAATTTTGAAATAAACTGTCGTACCCTAGACATAGAGCCCACCGTAGACCTTCTTCGCGTTTTCTACCAACGGCAATTAGCCAATGGTTGGGTATCCTTCGCTAAGCGAAAGGGCGGGATGCAATGTTACGACCGAAAGATAGACTTCCTAAGGGACTGGATTGATAGATTCTTCTGGCTTGACGACGCCGCCTTTCCTCTTCATTTTCCCTTTCTGACCCCTGGATTGGTGGGGAAGGACCCCTTACCTGCCCGCAACTCCTAAGTGTAGTCCCTAGTGGGGTTGGATATTCCGACACATGGGTACTACCCGCATCCATCAGGAATGGATTGAATGCTTGTCTGATACGCGTGCGCAGCCCAAGAGACCCGGTGTCGCACATACGACTGATTACTTAGCCAAGTCCTTGTCGCAGCGCGACACGATCAGACAAGATTATAATCTATCATATAGATATTTCTCCAAAAGGGAAGAGATATACACTTGCCTTGGTTATGCGATAAGGATCAAACTATTCTAGGTCATTATCTCTTCCTTTGGCCGCAAGAGTAGGAGAGCCCAACCAGGACTCTCTCGGGTATAAAAGGAACCCCATAGGTTCCACAAAAGTACAATACACACAATACCCTAAACACTATATACTCAAATTGATTACTTACTCTCACACTGAAGTCTAATCGTGGGTCACAAACCCACGGTAAGCCTAACAGTGTCTGTTTACTACGCATGGTCCTCAAAACAAGTTTCACTTGGTGCAAGAGCTGGAGTCCACAAGACCCCGAATTAAGCCTAATTCGGGTCAAGCTCGATCTATCCAACTTTTGTATCAACAAGTTGGCACCATCCAAGGGACCCACACTAAGCTCTAGCTAATGACGACAAGCGGCATGAATGAAGGCCGTCAAGGATCCTCAACGGTAGATGGTCGTATCACATCCGCGAATGTTACTCCTGGATCTACTAGTGAAGCAAACACTTTAGATGTAAACAACCTACCAATCATAATGATAGGCGGACTGTTCTCAACTCCTCTACCCGCTGTGGAGGAAGAAGGCGCAGAACGAGAGTCAACTCAGCCTCCTCCCAATAAACAAAAAAGAAGGACGCTCCAAGAGGAGCGCAGGGAAGTCGTTGCTACGGAGGTACGCATAACGGAGGAGTACGTAGCCAATAACCTACAAACCCTGATCCCTTTGGTTGCTAAACACGATAAGAGAATAAAAGAAGCTAAGCGCGCGAAACACGCCGAATCCTCCGAAAGAAACTTATCAGGATCGGGTGATAACCTCCCGAAAAACACATGCGCGAAAATTACTCCTCGGATGATCAAAGCTTCTCGCAACCGTGGAGAAGAGCCAGAAAAAACGCTTTTACAAGGCGCATACAGTATTACGCAGATACAAGAAAGCGCCGCATGCCATCAAACGTGGAAACTTATGATGGCACTTCAGATCCAGAAGACCACATAAAAGTGTTTGAATCCCAGGCAGGTATTGACCAATGGCTAGAACCCGTATGGTGCAACATGTTCAACTCTACACTTGTAGGTAACACAAAGATGTGGTTCGACAGACTTCCGCCACGAACAATGAACGGGTACGAAGTGTTGCGGAAAGCATTCAAAAGAAACTATGTGCAACAGAAAAGACATTATATGAGTATTTTATCACTCGCCAGAGTAAAGCAGAACCAGGGCGAATACCTGGAGGACTTCCTGGAACGTTTCAAAAGCGAGTGTCTTCAGGGAAAAGAATGCCCAGAGATTTTGAAAGTATCTTGCTTCATGGCGGGTATACGAAACAGTGATCTAATAAAGAAGCTGAATGAAAAACGCCCGAAACCTTCGATGGAGTACTAAGGAGGGTAAGATTATTCATACAGGGGGAATCAGCTGCTTCAGATGTAACACAAAACACTTATGATTACAGATCTGTCCACGCGCCCAGTGAAGGGCCCAACAGGCAGGGCAGACCTAGAGGTCTTGATTACTTAGGAAGGAGAAGAGAGGGGCGAGCTAATAACTTCAGGTTTACTCCCCTTAAGATAACCAAAAGAGAAATCCTCATATCAGAAGGTGCAAATTTCCCAAGGCCAATACCAATGACCAACCCGGTCGAAAAACGTATCGGCAATAGATATTGCGAATACCATGATGAGAGGGGGTACGCTACGAATGAATGTATTCAGCTGCAAAAATATATCGAAAATATGGTAAAGAAAGGCGAGCTGAAACACCTTGTCAAGGAAACCACGAAAGACGAAAGACAAAAAATCGCTAGAGCGAATATTTACATGGTGGAATCATGGCAGCGAAGGCCCAAACAAAAGGTGAGCCAGAAATTCTCGAATGGAAAAGACATTTTAATATGACTTGATTTTAATGTGTTGTTTAATCTTGTTTGAGTGTTGTTCGTACTCGATTCAATTCGAATTTATCACGGTTTAGGGTGGACTTATTGTTTTTGGTCACAAAAAGGGGGAGCTTTTGATTATCTATTTCTATTTGTAAAATAAACGCTAAAATTATTAAACATAAATATGAAAATAAAAGAGGGATATATAACCTTGATTTTCTGGATAAATTGAGATACGGATAGCTAATGGAATGACACTCAGATAAATGGCTTGATTGATTATACTTACTCCACTTGCTCTACTCTCGGATAAATAAATAAAAAGAAATTGTCGTTGATTATCTATTTTAAACTAAAAACATTTAAAGACATAAACTAAAAAATAAAGGAAATTAAACAAATTAAAAACTTGAATAAAAACAAAATTGAAAATGGAATAAAAATAGAATAGTTAAAAATAAACTTCTTTGGATTAAAACCTAAATTCGGATAAAACAAAGATATTCGGATAAACACCACTAATTCGGAAAAATGCCCATATTCGGAATAACCAGTATCTTCGGAATAAAGCAACTAATTCGGATAATATAGCTTTTTCGGAAAAATCTACTTTTTTCGGAATACAGACTGATATTCGGATAAACATACCTTTTTCAGAAAAATGGCTGAATTCGGATAAAACTGCTTTTTTCTGAAAAATGACCTAAATTCGGATAAATGATGATTCTCGGAATAAACAAGATTTTCGAAAAAAAAATGAATCTTCGGAATAAGATGATTTTCGGAAAAAACTGGTATTTTCGGATAAAAGCACTTTTCGGAAAAAATCAACAAATTCGGATAATTCTTGATTTTCGGATAAAGGACTTGTTTTTGGAAAAAACTGAAATCTTCGAAATAAAGCTTATTTTCGGGATAACCAGATTTTCGGATAAACAAATAAATTCGGATAAAAGGAAATTTCGGATAAATGAAACAAGGGATATTCGGAATATTCGGATAAAAGCTTAATTCGAATAAAGGCGCTATTTTCGGGTTTTTAAAACCTTTTCCAAAGATTGGAAAAACTAGAAGAACAGTAACAGAATATCTAAAAACAGGGAAATAGATCAAAATAAGCAAAAATCAAATAAGCACTTAATCAAACTACTTTTAAGAAAAAGCTAATAAGCCACAAATTAAAAACTTAAAAAGCACTAAATAATATAAATATTAAAAATCAACTTTTAAAAGATTAAATCTACCAAATCCACTAAATTAAAAAACAAAATAAACACTAATAAATCAATAAGCACAATAAACTAAAACATCCACCACATCAAAACCATAAGATTAATAAAATAAGCAAATCAATCAAACAACTAACAAGATTAAACAAACTACATAATTAATGAAATCAACCACAAGATTAAGATTAAGAAAGGAAGAATGAGAAATATATAATAAGCTTGAATTAATGAAGATTAAGATACAAATACAAGATTTAAAATGAAAGATTAAGAAAACTTCAAATAAAACTAGAGAGAGCAAGTATTAAAACACCTACTCCTAATTACCTTTCTTGAAAAATAAACTAACTCTTCCTAATGAACTATTAGCAGACTATATATAGGAGAAGGGGAGGGTGTTGTTGCTTCCTTCTTTCTCTTGTCTTCTCGTCTTTTTAAATAACTCGTCTTTCTCGACTTTGTCTCGGGATTTGTCGAATAATAAAATGACCTCGTCTTCTAATTTTTCTTCTTTTAGTAGACTTGGTTCTTCGACTTCTTTAAATTTCCGTCTTTAGAATTTTTTTCTTCGATAAATCTTTAGAATAGGCCTTTGACTTCCATTCTTCTTGCACGTTCGATCTATTGACTTGGTCTTTTGTCTTTTTCTTCGATAAAAGCCCGTGAAAGCCCGTCTTTTCTTCCATTGTCATATTTTTGTCCTAAAACACAATAAAAACACAAACCACGCATAATTCTGGATTTTACGACAACAAATACACGTTTTGGTCTTGTTTTTATTATAATTAAGTGGTAAAAGGATAAGTGTTTTCACACTTATTAAATCCCCTACACTTGACCATTGCAATGCCCTCATGCAATGCATAATTTCAAAGCATAGTTTAACATTTTTCATAATTAACCCACCTTGGCCTTTATTAAATACTAAACACTAAGGAAACTAAAAAGATAGAAATATACAAAATGCTTGAAGGAAGAACAAGTAACGAGATCGAAGACTTACATTAGGGATTTGGTTGTCATGAATGTTTATCACCCTTAAGTTTCACGTTCCCCATACTAAGCTTAAAAACGAGATCATTGTTATTATACGTTAGTAAGCTAACACTCACTCATGTGGCTCAATTATTCGCTTAAACCCCCTGATTTCTAGGTGTATCTCTTATATTTTATTGTTTTCTTGAACGATCACGAGGATGCATTGTTGACTTATTTCGATAGTTTATTTAGGCTGAAAATAAAGTAGGACGATTTAATCAATAGTTAGCTAAAGGACAAAATCTTTTAAAACTGCTTCTCGAAACCTCATAAAGTTCATATCTTGCCATAACTCGCTTCACGATTTGAGACCTTTCTCGGACCGATATTTGGCGTTGACTTCATACTTCAAATATTGAGAGACGTTCTTGAAATAATGGTCTTCTCTTCATAATAGGAATTTCTTCACTTGAAGTTTTTGAGAGATTCTTCAAACTTGGACCATGACTTCTTCATTTTTCTCTAATCTTTATTTGGGATTTTGATATACAACGATCCGCCTCCTTTTAGGACTTGGATCTATTTATCCTCATACCTTGCTAGGGTCTTTTCGAATAGACTTCTCCATGATCTTTAGGGGAGTATTTGCTTTTCGTCGTGTGTCTTGATCCTTTATATTGATTTTTGATAAATGATTCTTCACATCACTTTGGATCTTGAGCAACAAAATGTATCCCTCATGCCTTGTTAGGGCCTTTTCGGACTCGCCAATCTTCGCATCCCGCTTCAATAAGTTATGCCTTGGCTATGAACTCTAATTAATTCCGAGCAACTTTTAAACGATCTTGTGCTAGAAGCTAAGTAACTTTTTAAATCAAACGACCTTATTTATTGCAATTATATTTATTAACAAGCAATGGGAGAAAAATCTTATAATTTACTCACATAAATTCATGAAATAATACCAAACTTATCATTGACTCTATCATCTCTCGTTCTCCACAATTTAAAATCTCAAGGAACGAGACTCGTGGATAATTAGCCGATTAAATCAAAGTTTTGGGTTTTCAAATCATCTATAGGATCTTGCAACTTCTTGGACTTTTTCAAGTTTAGAATTTGCATTTTAAAGTTCCCTTGATAAACGACTTTCTAGGATCAATTATAGGAACTTGCGAAAAGTTCTTGTTCTTAACCCGTATGAGTTAAGACTTTCGCGTTTTAAAGTTCCCTATATAAAAGTCTAGCAAAACTTGCTTTAAACATGTTAAGGATACTAGCTAGAGTAAACTTGGATAAGTAAATTCGGGTTGAGTCAAAATATTCATGACGGGCCTAATATATCAAAGACATCTAAACTCATTAAAACCATTTTATTTAACTACTTTATTTTGACTTTATTCTTGAAATGGAATATATATACATACGATGCGATGACAAAAGGAAAGAACATAAAATAAATGAAAAATACTACTAGGCAAAAATAGATCAAAATTTTGAAAAAAATGTCGACAATTTAAATTTTCCGGTTAAAATGAGGACAAATTCATGGAAAAGCCCACTTAACTTCGATAGAAGTCCCCCTACACTTGATATAAACATTGTCCTCAATGTTTAAGCATGTGGGAGTAAACTCCCCTACACTTAGGACATTGTTCACTTTGTTTAAATCTTGCTAAGGACGAGACAACTATAGTGATTTCAATGTCAACATATAAGATATGAAATATTGAATCACAAAAGTTTAGGATAGAACCGGGAAGACTAGAACCCGGGATCACGGGTCGTCAAATATCATCAAAAGTGGATCCTTGAAAGCTTTAATCCCTGCACATCATAAGATACAAGACAACAAACACCTACTTGGATCCCCCTACACTTATTATGAAAACGGGTAAAAATGATAGATCATCGGGTTGCCTCCCGAGAAGCGCTTGTTTTTTATAACCGAGTCACGAGACTGACTCGACCCAGACCTAATTCAAGGAAACTTAGCAAGGGACGGAATCATCTCATGAGAGATGTCCTCACTAGAGTACAACTTAACACGTTGGCCATTCACTTTGAAATTGGGCCTATTTGGTTGAGCGAGCTCAAGAGTACCGTATGGGAAAATTTTAGCAACGGTCAATGGGCCGGACCAACGAGATTTAAGCTTGCCCGAAAATTTTTTCAACCGAGAGTTAAAGAGTAAAACTTGATCTCCAATTTTGAACTCTCGGTTTTTGATCTTTGAATCATGAATGAGCTTGGTCTTCTCCTTATAGATCAACGAATTTTCATAAGCTTCATTCCTAAGTTCATTAAACTCAATGAGTTGGATTTTTCGAAGATCATGGGCTTTGTTAATATCAAAGTTAGCCCATTTCAAGGCCCAATAAGCCTTATGCTCCAACTCAATGGGGAGTTGGCATGCCTTTCCGTACATAAGACGATATGGAGTACAACCAATAGGTGTCTTATATGCCGTACGGAAAGCCCACAAAGCATCATCTAACTTATCGGCCCATGAGGCACGATGCTCTCCCACGGTACGCTCTAAGATTCGCTTAAGTCCACGGTTAGAGATCTCGGCTTGATCATTAGTTTGTGGATGATACGCGGTGGAACGACGATGATTGACACCATACTTAGCCATGACTCGAGCAAATTGATCATTGCAAAAATTAGTTCCTCGATCACAAATGATAGCACGAGGAACACCGAATCTAGAAAACAATTGTTTCAAAAAGTTTACAACCACCCTCGCATCGTTAGTAGGTAAAGCCTTTGCTTCAACCCATTTGGATACGTAGTCAATGGCTACGAGGATGTACTTGTTCCCTTTAGATGATGGAAATGGCCCTATAAAGTCGATGCCCCATACGTCAAAGATTTCACATTCTTGGATGAAATTTTGAGGCATCTCATCTTTATGTGTGATCTTGCCTTGTCTTTGGCAAGCATCACAATGTTTAACCATTTCATGAGCGTCATGATAAATGGAGGGCCAATAAAATCCGGAGTCGAAAACTTTCTTTGCGGTATAGTTAGGACCAAAGTGACCACCGGTGGGTGCTTTGTGGCAAGCTTCTAGGATTAGTAAAGCTGCCGGCCCATCAACACACCTACGAATGACAAGATCTTCACATTTATTGAAAAGGTAAGGGTCGTCCCAATAATAGTGTTTAATATCCTTAAAAAAATTCCTTTTGTTGGGACGTTAACCCTTCTATAAGAACACCACCGGCTAAATAGTTTGCAATGTCCGCAATCCATGGGGTATCGTCAAGATTGGATTTAATAGACATTAAGGCCTCATGGAGAAATTATTCATTAATCTCTTGATTAGGAAGTTCCCCTTAATAAGGATCCTCGAGTCTACTAAGATGATCTGCGGCTAGGTTTTCCGCTCCCTTTTTATCACGAATTTCGATTTTAAATTCTTGTAGGAGCAAAACCTAACGAAGGAGTCTCAGTTTAGCATCTTGCTTGGTCAACAAGTATTTCAAGGAGGAATGGTCGGTGTAAATGATGGTGGTGGAAAGCACAGGATATGGGCGGAATTTCTCGAAAGCATACACTACAGCTAAAAGCTCTTTTTCGGTAGTGGTATAATGCAATTGAGCCCCCGTCATTGTCTTCCTAGCATAATGGAATGGTTCGAAGTGTTTGTTAACTCGTTGAACTAAAACCGCTCCTACCGCGAAATCACTAGCATCGCACATGAGCTCGAAAGGTAACTCCCAATTTGGAAAGACTAAGACCGGTGCCTTAGTTAATTTACCTTTAAGAAGTTCGAAAGAATCAAGACATTCTTGAGAAAAAATGAAACGAGCATCCTTTTCTAAGAGATGAGTCATAAGACGAGCTATCGTAGAGAAATCTTGGATGAAACGACGATAAAATCCCGCATGAGCTAAAAAACTTCTAACTCCTTTGACGATGGTAGGTTGAGGCAACTTAGCAATGACGTCAACTTTAGCACGGTCGACTTGAATACCGACTTTTGAAATTTTGTGACCTAGAACAATGCCTTCTTTTATCATGAAATGGCATTTTTCCAAATTAAGAACGAGACGAGTGTCTTCACACCGTTTAAGCATATGTTCTAAATTGGCAAGACAAGATGAGAAATAATCACCATAGACCGAGAAATCGTCCATAAAGACTTCCATAGTTTCTTCAACCATGTCATGGAATATAGCCATCATACACCTTTGGAAAGTCCCAGAAGCATTGCATAAGCCGAAAGTAATTCTTTTGTAATCAAATGTTCCATAAGGACAAGTGAATGTGATTTTATCTTTGTCTTTTGGATCGATAGGAATTTAAAAATACCCGGAGAAACCGTCTAAGAAGCAATAGTAGTCATTACCCGCTAAACGCTCGAGCATTTGATCCATGAGAGGAAGAGGAAAATGATCCTTACGAGTGGAATCATTGAGCTTGCGATAGTCTATGCAAACTCCCCAACCCGTGACAAGTAGAGTAGGAATCAACTCGTTGTTTTCATTAGGAACAACGGTTATTCCGCCTTTCTTAGGCACACAATGGACGGGACTAACCCATGGCGAATCCAAAATAGGGTAAATCATTCCGGCATCTAGAAGTTTGATGACTTCTTTCTTGATGACGTCATGAATTTTTTGATTAACCCTTCTTTGAATTTGGATTGCGGGTTTAAAGTCATCTTTCATGAGAATTTTATGAGTGCAAAAGTTAGGATCAATTCCGCGGATGTCGGAAATTTTCCAAGCAATTGCTTTCTTATGATTTTTGAGCACATCGATAAGTCGAGATTTTTCATCCTCTTTTAAGTCCTTTGCAATGATGACGGGTAACTTCTTATTGTCTTCTAGGAAAATGTATTCAAGATGAGACGATAAATCCTTAAGCTCTAAATCTAGAGGATTGTCAATGGAAGGAGTAGTCAAATTAGGATCATCGTTTGTAACTTCCATAGGAGAAAGTGGAGAAATATGGTCCTCATTGAGAAGTTTCTCAATGGTACGACTGTCTTCTTCCCAATCGGAGGGAGAATCATCATATTTTAAGTCCACGTCCCCTAAACTTGCTTTAAATTCTTTCAAAAGAAAGTCACTTTCTCCAAATGGAGTCAATGATGGAGCATTAGAAGCTACGTTCTCAACATGAGGTAAAGGAGAAAGACCACTTTTATAAGCGTCTTTGAAATGTTCTTCACAAGCCTCATCATGTCGTCAATGAAATTAACGTTCTCGTGTTCATAAGGTTGCTTAGAAATTTTACACATGTTAAAGATGATTTTGTCGTCACCAACTCTCATGATTAATTCGCCCGCGGCTACATCTATAAGAGTGTGACTGGTCCTCCAGAATGGACGTCCAACGATTAATGGAACACGGGGATCTATCTCGTAGTCAACGACAATAAAATCCGTCGGAAAGGTGAATTTGTCGACACCGACGAAGACATCCTCGGCTATCCCCACCGGATAAGCAACCGTACAGTTAGCTAACTCCAATTTCATTCGTGTGGGGACTAGCTCGGGTAGGGATAATTGTTTTCAAACGATTAATGGCATTAAGTCGATACTAGCACCTAGATCGGCTAGGGCCATACAATTCTCTACCCCAGGAAAGTTGAAAGGAATGAGAAAGCGACCCGGATCACCAAGTTTGGTTGGTAATTTCCTTAAAAGAACCGTAGAGCAATTCTCATTAAGTTGGGTTTGAGCAATGTCAAGAAGTTTTTCCTTATCACTTAGAAGATCTTTCAACATTTTAGCATATTTAGGCATGTGAGTGAGCGTGTAGGCAAATGAGATGTTGAAATTCATTTGTTTAAACATTTTAAGAAAGTTTGAAACTTGAATATCATCCTTGTTCTTCAACTTCTCTTTCCTAAACCTTGAAGGATAAGGTATGTCGGGTTGAGAGGAAGGCTTTGGAATAGATTGGTCACTCACATCCTTTGGTGGTGGAGGGGTGGGGTTGGAAGGTGAAGGAATTGGTGAAGGTTGCTCGTTATCCTTTATCACAATCACCGGAGTAGGTTTAGGAATCTTGGGTTCCTTATAGCCTTTTCCATTGCGGGTAGTGATTGCTTTTATCTCCCCTCTTAGATTTGCAATGGTGTTACTCGAAAGAGAACCCGAAGCAGAGGGTTGATTACTTTGGAAGAAACTCACCATCATATCCCTTAAGTCATTAGTTTGATTGCATAAAGAGTTTCACATGTCATTCCTAAGTTCGGCTCGAAGATCATTCAATTGTTTAGCCATGTCACCTTTCAAGTTAATAATTCGGCTTTGAAGATTTTTAACCAATACGTCATTAGTCCTCATGTAGGTTTCGACCTCTTGATTATATGTCGTGGATTGGCTAAAAGGTGGAGCTTGGTAAGCGGGTGGTTGATAGGTGGGTGGTTGGTAAACTTGATTATTTCCTTGAGGTGGATATGGATTTCTTTGGTTTTGATATTGATTAGGAGATCGAGGTTGGTTTCGATTGTTGCGATTGAGGTTGTTTTGGTTTTGAGGAGGAAAACCGGGTGGTGAAAGAAAACTGTTGGAACGATAACTTAGCAAATTATGGTCACCTTGAGGACTTGCTTGATAGCCTCCCGTTGAAAAGTTACCGTTAGCCGCGTACACGTTCTCACAAGGATTGTCTTGAGTAGAAGGACAATCTATGTATGGGTGAGGACCGCCGCAAGTCTCACAAGAAAGTGCTACAACTTTAAGTTGTTGATATTGCTTCGTAGCCATGGTTAAGAAATTTTAGTTCATCTTGGCTATTTGGCGGGTAAGTTCGGTTAACTCGGGGTTTGATGAAGTAGAAGAAACATTGACCCTCGGATTATTTCTTGAGGATGCGGATGAATCCCAATTTTTGTGATGAGTGGTCATGTTCTCGATTAGCTCTTCTACACTCCTCGGGTCTTCTTTTCATAGACGTACCACCGGCGGCGACATTAATCATATCACGATTACGGAAAGTTAAACCGTTGTAGAAAGTATCAATTAGAGTGACGGGTAGCATATTGTGGTTAGGACAACGATCGATCATGACAATATAATGTTCCCAAGCATTGAAAAGAGACTCATCGGGTTCTTGAGTGAAACCACTAATTTGATTCCTAAGACTAGTGACCATGGATGGTGGAAGGAAGCGCGACAAAAATCATTGAGTCATCTCGTCCCATGTTTGAATTGAGTTTTTAGGAAGACGATCAAACCATTTTTCGGCATGGTGGGATAAAGTGTGTGGCAAAAGATGAAGACGTAGAAAACCCATGGTAACACCGGGCAATTTCATGCTTTGAGTGACGGTTATGAATTTATCGAGGTGTTTGTTGGCATCATCATCCGGTAATCCGCAAAATGGGCAAGCATTTTGAACTTGTTGGATCATGTAATGCTTCAACGAAAATTCGGCAGCCGTGATTTGCATCGGCGCAATCGGTCCTTGATGTGATCGTGATAGTATAGTGATAATTAGATACGTTATAGGGTAAATTAGAAAATTACCTTTAGGAAAAAGTAATAGACTAATATTACCAAAGACGAATTTAATTAAACACGTGATGAACCATGTTCGTTGTACACGAAGATCGAGTGAATTTGAGACGATTTGCTTTGATTTGGACAATTGATTTGAATTGGTTTTCAGTTTTTAAACTAGAAATTAATTCTACCAATTTTAAACTATTTAAAATTATCCTAAAGTGCATGAATCTTAAACACCACTATAATTAATCTAAATACAATTATATAAAATTAAAAACTATTTAAAATTTAAACTATTTAAAAAAAATCTATAAAATTTATTCTATATAATTAAAAATGACTTTTAAACTATTTTTAGAAATCTAATTAACTTTTTAAACTAATTAACTTTATTAAAAATTACTTTTAAACCTAATCTATTTAAAAACTATATTTTATTTAAACCCTAAATAATAACAAACTAATATTAAAAATTAATAAAAACACATTTTTTTATTTTTATTTTATTTTAAAAATATTTTGAAACTAATTATTATTGTAAAAACTCAAAATTTACTTTGATAAAAATAATAATTAAATTTATTTAAAACTGAAACTTAATTAAACAATATCCAAATTAAAATCTGCCAGAAGTAGTAATACTATAATAAAAAACCTAACTGATAATAAAACCAAATGAGCACTGAGCTCAGTTGGCTAACACGTTGGCCCTGTGACCTGGAGGTCACAGGTTCGAGTCCTAGGAAGGACAAAATATTGCTATTATTTTTTTGTTGCTGTGAAAATTAACCCCAGGTCATAGGAATGACTTTTAACACAATTATTATGGAGAGTGACTGATAAGGATATCAGCAGTTGAGTTAATCAGAACCATGGATTCTGATATCATTATAGCTAAATCAATATTACAGTAAGTTCACACAACCAAACAGATACAAATTTAGCAAGAAAAATATATCAGCACTACTAAAAACTCAGCTAAAGCAGATACACAAAATCAAAAACAAGCGTCAACCAATTACCCAAGAGTCATCATAATGTAACTGAAATCTAGCATACATGACAGCATTATTACTCCTAAAAACAAGTAATGATAGCAGGCAAACCACAATTCGAAAATAAAATAACCTAAAAACTAGGCAACAAAATGTAAAATTAATAACTAAACACAAATCCTATCTCTGGCAAACTACAATCGCAGCTATAGCCTATGAACTCAATACCAAATTCAAAACTCTAGCAAATTGTGGTGAAACTCTTACGTTTAAACAGTTCACAAATCCTTAGTTAAGTCCCAAATTCAACGGGTTAAAAACGAACATATAAATCATATTAATCATTCAATGAAAGCTAAATACGATTAAACAGTAACTACTCTTAATTCTGAACACACAACAAAGGCAGGCAAATCATTCTCGTAATGAACCAAAAATTATTTAAAATCAATATAATAACAAAGATTCAGATAGCTTAATACTTAGCAAACTCAAACAGTAGAATAACTAACTCAGATTTAAAATAAGCATAAAAATAACTAGTGATGAAACCTTATGAAGAAAGCCGTTGAGCAGCAGCGCAACGCTAAGCTGGCTGATTAGATCGTATCATCACCATTCGAACACCATTACTATCAAACCACCATCTCGAACCATAAATCGAACCACCAAAAATCTTAACTCGAACCAGATTTATAACTAAACAGTGGGTTTAGCATTTATATCCCATTTTCACTTTTACATTATTCAATAAAAGCTATACTTTCAGCTTTATCAAATAACAATGACTATTATAACAAATAGATTAGAGAAGTAGCAGATTGTAAAAGTAAAATTAACAGTAATTAAATAGAAACGAGAGTCAAACCAAAACAACTTTTTATTAATATCAGTAAGATTACAAAACTATTTGAAAGGAAAAATACAAAAACTTCTAATCTAATTTTTGCATAATAACAATAAAGTAAAAAGAGGGATGATGATTACAAGTAAAATAAGGGGGTTTTATAGCCATCCCAAGGCTTGTTGAGGGAGAATATCCAGATCTTCCAAAGCATATTCCACCTTCAGTTTTAGCCCTTAGATCATTGATTCTTCTTTCTCTCTCTTGTTTATTCTCATCGTATGGCTGAAAATCACACACTAGCACACGGATTGCCAACATGGCATCCGTTTGTGCTAGTTGTGTTTCTTGATTGCTGAGGTGTTTCTTTATTATAGGCTGATTGAGGAGAGTGAGGTGTTTCATCCAGTAGATGGTTGCCACGTAGCCAAGCCTCTTCCACCTTTCTCTTCCTTAAAACATGGGGAATTAATTCCCACACGCTTGAATCATATGTGTGCCAAAAAGCCCCAATTAATTCGAACGAATTAATAAACTAGGATTTATGAACAGTGGATTTATCTGGTTATTATTTTTGGGGAAGAAAGGAGAAAGGTAAATATCATAGGTTGTATCGACATTTATGTGTGTGAGTAGGAAAACGTGTGTAGTGGGTACACGTTTATTTGTTTATGAGAAAAAGTGAATGGGAGTTTGGTGAGAATGTAACGTGTTTATACACGTTTGACTGGAATCTCAAAATTCTTTTGTTTAAACAAACCCTAAAGCCCATTACTCCATCCGTTTACTTTGATTTGAGAACTTTGGGCTTTTGGCCCAAGTTATATTACTTCCATCCGTTTGTATTCATATTGGGCCAAGTGTTGGGCTTGAAATCCAAAATAGACAAGTTAATTTCCTCAAATGGGCTTTTGGGCCCATTTATCCAATTGTGGGACCCACAAGCTCAATAACTCCATATAAAATTAAATCCGCTAAAGATGAGATCGATTTTGGCTTCTTCAATCTTTTTCTTCAAACTCGTGCCGGTTTTGTCGATTTTCGCGATCTTGGTACCTAAACACATTAAAACAAGAAACATACAAATACAAGGCATTTTTGATACATTTCATGCATTATTTCATTGTTTTAAGATACTATTGATATGAGTAATTTCACTCATATCAAACTCCCCTTTGCTAAGCAATTGCCGTGTCCTCACGCAATGATAAAATAAAACACTAACTACACTATTATTTTATTTTCCAAAGACATAATGTATTGCTTTCATTATTTGAAAAATAACTTTTAGGATCATAAAACTTAAATAGATTCATCGTCCCCGACTTTTCACTTTTTCTATGCCAAGTGCAAAAACAAGATCATTGTCAATCATAAGCCCCAAAATTAAACCAACTCATACAAGTAATTTGTGTTAAACTCAATCTCCTATTATTCCTAATTGTATCTCTAGATTTTATTTGTCATTCACCCAAAGGCTCATTTCACTTTATTTCGATATTTATTAGTCCAAAAATGAAGGCAAGAACGGTGTAAACTCAACACTCAAAACCTAACCTCGACTTCAAAAACTGTTGTCACTAAAGAAAGCCCACATCAAGGATAACTTAACACGATTTAGGGATAAATCCCGGACCCAAAATTTGCCTAATATGGCTACTTAAAAGCAACAATAAACACCTCCAAAGTTAATTATGACTTTATTAATGGAGTTAGCAACAATCACATCATAACACCTTTTGGCTCTTTAAGATGCAATTGTGCTCCTTATTTGAAATCCACACCCTAAGGCTCCTTGGACAAAAATAAGGGAATTGACTTCACCATCCCACCTTACGGATCATGATGATGAAGAAATTTTTATTCAACACGCCCCTTGACATACACCCTAAGGCTCTAATGACAAGGTTAGTGCTACATGACTCCCACCCGAAGGCTCCTAGAGAACATGTTTTTATTTATTCTTCTTTATTAATATGATATGTAAAGTAAGCCAAATTTCCGCAATCCCATGATCAAAAGTCCATGACGCTGACACCCTTAATGTGTTCCCACTTTAATTACAAGGGAAGAAAAAGAAGGAGTTACGAGTTAAGATATCAAGCCTAAACCGCTAAAAACTTCATTTATTAAGCAATTATTATTCAAGCGTGGAAAGTAAATACGAGGAGATTAAATCAAACACAAAAATACTTGCACAAAGAAGAATTTAACCTTAGAAACTTATGATTGAACTCTATCATATCTTGTTCTCCATATTTTAAAATTTCAAGAATGTGAAATCAATGGATACTTAGCCTATTAAATCAAAGTTTTGGGTTTTCAAGTCATCTATAGGATCTTGCATCTTCTTATACTTTTTCAAGTTTTAGAATTTGCGTTTTAAAGTTCCCTTAATAAACGACTTTCTAGGATCAATTATAGGAGCTTGCGAAAAGTTCTTGTTCTTAACTCGTATGAATTAAGACTTTCGTGTTTTAAAGCTCCCTATATAAAAGCCTAGCAAAACTTAATTCAAATACGTTAAGGAAAAGCTAAGGTTAAAACCCGAGTCGAGTCAAAAACTATTTTCATTTTCACCAACGGAAAGCCTACATTCGTGTCAAAAGCACTTATTTTCTTTATTAAAACTTAAAAATAACACTAAAAATTTAAAATTTTATTGAAAATGAGAAAAACAACGTTTAGACACGACAAAAACAATTGCAAGCGATTATATCGATTGACTCCCCCATGCTAAAACCAAACAATGTCCTCACTGTTTCTTAGCTCAAAAGTAACACCCCCTTGCTAAAATACGAAGAGTCTAATGCAAAATCCTAACATGGAAAGAGCACGCAAATTTATAAGCTGTTTATTAATTATGCCTCAAGATAAAACGTTAGTCGATAAAAATCAAGGGATAAAGAGTGTGCCCCTTTTTGGCATTCAAAGAACGGAAGATCAAGTGGACCGGCAAAAACCAAACACGAGAGTCTTCAAATAATAAGGGTCATACCTAAGATTCACAACACAACAAAACATGAGCACGAGCTTGAAAGATCAAGCCTTATTAGTTGTTAGAAAATATATAGAAGATAGAATGTATGGGACTCCCCCACAAGGCACCTCGTTTTTGTTCACCGAGTCATGAGCTCGACTCGATCCCCGCATTCATTGGTCCTTAGGGAAAGTTTGAAGATCCGGGATAACCTTCGTAGGTATGTCCCCTCCAAAGTAGTGTTTCACACGATGACCATTCACCTTAAAGTTAGGCCCGTCTTTTTGAGCTAGCTCAACGGTGCCATAAGGGAAAACTCTTGAAACGGTGAATGGTCTGGACCAACGGATTTAAGCTTGCCCGAGAAAATCTTAAGTATAGAGTTGAATAAGAGGACTTGATCACCAACATTGAAAATGCGGTTTTTGATCTTAGAGTCATGAATCCTCTTAGTCTTCTCTTTATAGATCAAAGAATTTTCATAAGCTTGATCCCTTAATTCACTTAGTTCATTTAATTGAACCTTGAGATGATCACCCGCGGTCCTCAAATCAAAGTTACAATGCTTAAGAGCCCAACACGCCTTATGTTCGAGTTCAATTGGCAAGTGGCATGCTTTTCCGTAGACCAACCTAAATGGTGTACAACCAATTGGTGTCTTGTAAGCCGTACGGAAAGCCCACAATGCATCGTCCATTTATCCGACCATGAAGTGCGATTCTCTCCAATAGAACGCTCCAAAATCCTTTTAAGAGCTCGGTTTGAAACCTCCACTTGACCACTCGTTTGAGGGTGTTAAGTCGTAGAAAGTCGATGAGTGACACCATATTTCTTTAGAACTTTTTCAAATTGTTCATTAAAAAAATGGGTCCCATGATCACTTATAATAGCCCGCGGAGTTCCAAACCTAGCAAAGAGTTGTTTTAAAAAGTTCACCACAACTCGAGCATCATTCGTGGGAAAAGCCTTAGCTTCAACCCATTTAGACAAATAGTCCACGGCTACGAGAATGTATTTATTTCCTTTCGAAGATGGAAACGGCCCCATAAAATCGATCCCCCACATGTCAAAGATTTCACAAACTTGGATAATGTTTTGAGGCATTTCATCCCTTTGTGAGTTCTTTCCTTGACGTTGACAAGCATCACAAGTCTTGATCAAGTCTTGGGCATCACGATATATGGAAGGCCAAAAGAAAGCCGGCATCAAAGACTTTCTTCGCTGTGGCGTTGGCACCATGATGTCCCCCGGTGGGTCCCTCATGACAAGATTTAAGGATATCTTGAGCTTCTTTGCCAATCACGCACCTACCAATCACTTGGTCCGCGCACACACGAAACAAATAGGGGTCGTCCCAAAAGTAGTAGGAGATATCCTTGAAAAACTTTCGTTTTTGTTGGGACGACATACCCTTGATCACAAACTTCCCCGCATGGTAATTTGCTATGTCCGCAAACCATGGGGTACTATCATCACCACGAAAATTAATCATACCAAGCGTCTCGAGAGGAAATGTTTCATTAATTTACTTGTTCTCTCGATCGCTTTGGTGAGGATTCTCAAGTCGAGATAAATGATCGGCCGCGAGATTCTCTGCTCCCTTTTTGTCTAGAATTTTGACATTAAATTCTTGAAGGAGGAGAATCCACCAGAGCAACCTCGGCTTAGCATCTTGTTTATTAAGAAGATATTTGATAGCCGAGTGGTCCGTATACAATATGGTTTGAGACAAGACGAGATATGGTCTAAACTTTTCAAAAGCATACACAACGGCAAGAAACTCCTTTTTCGTTGTAGTATACTTTGTTTGAGCATCCGTCATAGTCTTACTTGCATAATGTATAGGCAAGAAATGTTTTGACTTAATTTGCCCCAAAACTGAACCTACCGCATAATCACTAGCATCACACATAATTTCAAAAGGTAGGTCCCAATCCGGGTCAACCAAGATTGGAGATTCGGTTAATTTCTTTTTAAGCATCTCAAAGGCTTGAATACACTCATCTGAAAAGATGAAAGGAATCTCTTTTTCCAAAAGATGGGTCATAGGCCGAGCTATCTTAGAGAAGTCTTGTATAAAACGTCGATAGAAGCCGGCATGGCCGAGAAAACTCCTTACTCCCTTAACGGTGGTGGGTGGAGGCAATTTGGCAATCACGTCGATTTTAGCCCTATCAACCTCAATACCGGCCTTAGAGATCTTATGTCCTAACACAATTCCCGCTATGCACATGAAGTGACATTTCTCATAATTAAGCACAAGATTTGTTTCCTCACAACGTTTCAACATTCTTTCAAGGTTAGAGAGACATGAAGTGAAAGATTCCCCAAAAACCGAAAAGTCATCCATGAAGACTTCCATGGTTTTCTCGATCATATCATGGAAAATGGCCATCATACACCTTTGGAATGTCCCCGGAGCATTGCATAGTCCAAAAGGCATGCGACGATAAGCAGATGTTCCATAACGACAAGTGAATGTGGTCTTTTCTTGATCACGAGGGTCAATGGGGATTTGGAAATAGCCGAAAAATCCATCCAAAAAGCAATAGAATTCATTCCCTGCTAGTCTCTCTAACATTTGATCCATAAAAGGTAATGGAAAATGATCATTCCTAGTGGCATCATTAAGCTTCCTATAGTCAATACAAACACGCCAACCGGTCACAAGTCTGGTAGGAATCAATTCATTATCCTCATTAGTAACAACCGTCATTCCTCCTTTCTTTGGAACACAATGCACGGGGCTAACCCATGGACTATCCGAGATAGGGTAGATCATTCCGGCGTCTAGAAGTTTAGTGACTTCCTTTTTTATCACCTCATGAATCTTTGGATTGACCCTTCTTTGTTTTTGGATAGCGGGTTTATAATCATCCTCCATTAGAATTTTATGAGTACAAAATTTTGGATCTATTACCTTAATGTCGGAGATTTTCCATGCAATGGCCCGTTTATGTTTCTTAAGCACTTTGATAAGTTCATCCTTTTCGTTTTCCTTTAATCCCTAAGCAATAATCACCGGTAACTTATCCGTTCCTTCAAGAAAAGCATACTCCAAATGAGTGGGTAGTTCCTTAAGTTCTAATTCGGGTGCTTCCTCAATAGATGTTTTCACTTTAGTCTCATTTTCATTCACAACTTTCAAATCCATAGGTAGCGATTCATAAGGATCTTCATTCAAAAAGGCTTCAAGTAAATCGATATCTCCTTCCATATCATGATAATCCTCATCATATGAAGATAGCAAATCCGGTGTGCTAAGAAAAGCATCCACCTCCTCCAAGATAAAATCACTAGCCCCAAATGGAGTAAGGGGTGGAGACGAAAGGGCAATAATAGGATCCGATAAAGAAGGATTGCCACTTTTGAAATTAGCCGATAATCCAAGCACTTCTTGAGAATATTCTTCACAAGTGACATCAATCACATCGATTTGATTAATTGATTCCTCGTAATACTTGGAAAAATATTTAGTGTTATCACCAACATCAAGTGTAACACTTTCATCATCAAAACGTAAAGTCAACTTCCCCGCTCTCATGTCAACTATAGAACTAGCCGTCATTAAAAACGGTCTTCCCAAAATAAGTGGTACACGAGAATCTTCGGGATAATCGCAAACTACAAAGTCCGTTGGAAAGAGGAGTTTCCCTACTTTGACAAACACGTCCTCGGCTATACCTTTTGGAAAGGTGGTCGATTGATCCGCTAGCTCGAGAGTCATCTTAGTAGGTGTAAGCTCGGGAAGTGATAACCTTTTCCACACGGAAAGAGGCATCAAATTAATGCTAGCACCAAGATCGGCTAAAGCTAAGCATTCTTCCATATTAGGTAACTCACATGGTATCAAAAACTTGCCCGGGTCTCCATGCTTTTTGGGAAGCTTTTGTGTAAGAACCGCGGAACAATTAGCATCTAAAGATGTAGACATTTCAACCACTTTCCCTTTATCGTTCATCAATCTCTTAATAGTCGAAGCAAACTTAGGCATGTGAAGCAATGCATCCGCGAAACTAAGGTTAATATGAAGATTCTTAAACATCTCTAAGAAAATATACATTTGAGCATTGGATTTTTCGCGGAGCTTCTCTTGGTTAAGTCTCGAAGGGTAGGGTAGTGTGGGTTTAGTCTTCGGAAGCTCGGGTTCCGGAATAGGCAATTGGTCTACCTTTGGTGGAATAGGAATTTCCTTTTCGTTAACCACCTCGGGTTCTTGCTGCATTTCCCTCACCGGAGAGGTACTCACATGTGGAAGAAAAGGTCCGTCTAAAGCTTTCCCACTACGTGTGGTTATAGCTTTCATCTCACCCTTCGGGTTTGGAATGGTGTTGCTAGGTAAGCCACCCGAAGAAGAGGAAGGTTTGGTCATAAAAGATTCAAACATCGAAAGCAATTTATTTTGACCTTGTTCCGTACTTTGTTGCAAACGATTTTGACTTTGCTCGAACATTTGCTCAAATATTTGTTCAATTCTTTGTTGATTAAGCTCAATCTTATTGTTTTGCCCTTTAATCGTATTTTGAAACTCATTTTTCAAAGTTGCCATTTGTCCTTGAATGTTATTTTGAAAAGCCTTTAAATTTGCAACATTTGACTTAATGTAGCTTGACAAATCATTTTGGTTATTGTGAAAACCTTGATTGTTTTGATTAGCATTAAACCCATTTCCTTGATTATAATTCCCTTGGTTACCACGGTTAAAATTATTCCTATTGTTTCCATTTTTGTACCTATTTTGAACCGGTGGAAAACCCGGTGGAGCAACATGATTTTGACGAGGAACTTGACCGTTGGAGCCATAAGTTCCCGTCGCGGCAAAAGCACTAGCTTGATCAAACCCCGTGGTTGAACAAGCACAATTAGGATGTGCTCCACCACATGATACACAAACATTCTCAATCATATTAATCGATCCATGAGGATTCTTCCTAATCTCATTCAACAATGTCGCAAATCCATTATCAATCTTAGAGTCCAATCTAGCAATCTCGATATTAGACGAATTCACATTGGAAACACTCGGTGTGTTTCGTGAATATTGTGCTCTAGACTTATTCTCAATTATGCACCACGCGTCTCTCGGAGTTTTTCTTAAAAGATTACCACCCGCGGCGGCATTTAAAGAATCTTGTTCAATCATATTTAGCCCATTATAGAATGTATTAGTTTGATGCATTCCGAGAAACCGTGGTGTGGACATTGTCTCAAAAAATCTTTAAATCTTTCCCAAGCAACCCCAAACGATTCATGCACTTTTTGTTCAAATCTAGTGATCTCGTTTTTAAAGTGTGTTGTCTTAGATGGTGGAAAGAAATAATTCATGAACTTAGATACTAAATCATCCCATGTTAAGATCGAACCCGGTGGTTCTTTCTCATACCAAATCTTAGCATTACCCTCGAGCGAGTACGGAAAAAGCATGAGCTTAATCGCGTCATTCGGCACATCTCTAAACTTGAGAGTCGAGGTAATTCGAAGAAAATTCCGAATGTGAGAGTGCGGGTTATCGGTCTCATTGCCACGAAATTGGTCAGCACGAATGAGCGATAAAAGACCCGTCTTAATCTCATAATGATCCGCCAAAATAGCCGGCACAACGATTGCTTCCCCATACCCTTCGGTGGGTGCACGGAGCAATTCCTCCATTGTTCGGTTATCGGCCATCTCTACAACAATAGGTGGAAGCTCGGGTTCCACTATTCGTTGTTGACGATTTCTATTTCTACGAGGAATATTTTCAAGCCTATTAAAATCAATCACAAGACGAGAAGAACGTAATTGCATACACTACAAAGACGAGAATTTAGAGGATTGAAAAAAAGAAATTAGACAAGAAGAAGATTATTTTTGGTATTTTATTTGGTATTGCTCAATCAAAAATGATCGATAAAAAGCAAGGAATAAGGATAACTACTATGGAAGTAAATTACCCTCGGTCGACTTTGAAACGATAGGTGAAAACCTAAACGTCTCGAGGTTCAATAAGTAAACTACAAAAATAAGATTTATTACTACTTGAGTCGGCAAACCAATAATAGGTTGTCCCTCTCAATATACGCACAAGAAAGCGGGGAAACGAGGTGGCACAAAGCACTTAAAAACCTTTTTCCTTAGAAGGCCTTTTATAGCACGTCGCCTTATACCCACCTTATAGTTTGTATAAATCGAGTTCAAACTTCTTATTAGTATTTATCTATTTTGCCTTTTATTTTTGTTTTGGGTTCGACTACAATAGCTAGGTGATGAAATCCCAACTAAGGCCTTAATTGGAAAGTATGTAAATTTATTGTTCTACGTAATACTATATATTATTCACAAAAAACGAGAAAAAAGATACATACTATATAATAGGAAAAATAACAAAACCTTACGAGGACGGAAAGGGTCTTCAAATCGACGATCAACAAATCTCCACGAAAGCGAATCGTACACAAGATCCCCGGCAGCGGCGCCAAAATTTTTGATGTGATCGTGATAGTAGTGATAATTAGATACGTTATAGGGTAAATTAGAAAATTACCTTTAGGAAAAAGTAATAGACTAATATTACCAAAGACGAATTTAATTAAACACGTGATGAACCAAGTTCGTTGTACACGAAGATCGAGTGAATTTGAGACGATTTGCTTTGATTTGGACAACTGATTTGAATTGGTTTTTGGTTTTTAAACTAGAAATTAATTCTACCAATTTTAAAATATTTAAAATTATCCTAAAGTGCATGAATCGTAAACCCCGCTATAATTAATCTAAATACAATTACTTAAAATTAAAAACTATTTAAAATTTAAACTATTTAAAATCTATAAAATTTATTCTATTTAATTAAAAATGACTTTTAAACTATTTTTAGAAATCTAATTAACTTTTTAAACTAATTAACTTTATTAAAAATTACTTTTAAACCTAATCTATTTAAAAACTATATTTTATTTAAACCTTAAATAATAACAAACTAATATTAAAAATTAATAAAAACACATTTTGTTATTTTTATTTTATTTTAAAAATATTTTGAAACTAATTATTATTGTAAAAACTCAAAATTTACTTTGACAAAAATAATAATTAAATTTATTTAAAACTGAAACTTAATTAAACAATATCCAAATTAAAATCTGCCAGAAGTAGTAATACTATAATAAAAAACCTAACTGATAATAGAACCAAATGAGCACTGAGCTCAGTTGGCTAACACGTTGGCCCTGTGACCTGGAGGTCACAGGTTCGAGTCCTAGGAAGGACAAAATATTGCTATTATTTTTTTGTTGCTGCGAAAATTAACCCCAGGTCATAGGAATGACTTTTAACACAATTATTATGGAGAGTGACTGATAAGGATATCAGCAGTTGAGTTAATCAGAACAATGGATTCTCATATCATTATAGCTAAATCAATATTACAGTAAGTTCACACAACCAAACAGATACAAATTTAGCAAGAAAAGTATATCAGCACTACTAAAAACTCAGCTAAAGCAGATACACAAAATCAAAAACAAGCTTCAACCAATTACCCAAGAGTCATCATAATGTAACTGAAATCTAGCATACATGACAGTATTATCACTCCTAAAAACAAGGAATGATAGCAGGCAAACCACAATTCGAAAATAAAATAACCTAAAAACTGGGCAACAAAACATAAAATTAATAACTAAACACAAATCCTATCTCTGGCAAACTACAATCACAGCTATAGCCTATGAACTCAATACCAAATTCAAAACTCTAGCAAATTGTGGTGGAACTCTTACGTTTAAACAGTTCACAAATCCTCAGTTAAGTCCCAAATTCAACGGGTTGAAAACGAACATATAAATCATATTAATCATTCAATGAAAGTTAAATACGATTAAACAGTAACTACTCTTAATTCAGAACCCACAACAAAGGCAGGCAAATCATTCTCGTAATGAACCAAAAATTATTTAAAATCAGTATAATAACAAAGATTCAGATAGCTTAATACTTAGCAAACCCAAACAGTAGAATAACTAAATCAGATTTAAAATAAGCATAAAAATAACTAGTGATGAAACATTATGAAGAAAGTCGTTGAGCAGCAGCGCAGCGCTGAGCTGGCTGATTAGATCGTATCATCACCATTCGAACACCATTACTATCAAACCACCATCTCGAACCATAAATCGAACCACCAAAAATCTTAACTCGAACCAGATTTATAACTAAACAGTGGGTTTAGCATTTATATCCCATTTTCACTTTTACATTATTCAATAAAAGCTATACTTTCAGCTTTATCAAATAACAATGATTATTATAACAAATAGATTAGAGAAGTAGCAGATTGTAAAAGTAAAATTAACAGTAATTAAATAGAAACGAGAGTCAAACCAAAACAACTTTTTATTAATATCAGTAAGATTACAAAACTATTTGAAAGGAAAAATACAAAAACTTCTAATCTAATTTTTTCATAATAACAATAAAGTAAAAAGAGGGATGATGATTACAAGTAAAATAAGGGGTTTTTATAGCCATCCTAAGGCTTGTTGAGGGAGAATATCCGGATCTTCCAAAGCATATTCCACCTCCAGTTTTAGCACTTAGATCATTAATTCTTCTTTCTCTCTCTTGTTTATTCTCATCGTATGGCTGAAATCACACACTAGCACACGGATTACCAACGTGGCATCCGTTTGTGCTAGTTGTGTTTCTTGATTGCTGAGGTGTTTCTTTATGATAGGCTGATTGAGGAGAGTGAGGTGTTTCATCCAATAGATGGTTGCCACGTAGCCAAGCCTCTTCCACCTTTCTCTTCCTTAAAACATGGGGAATTAATT
Source organism: Glebionis coronaria (assembly GCA_025667525.1). Taxonomy (NCBI): domain Eukaryota; kingdom Viridiplantae; phylum Streptophyta; class Magnoliopsida; order Asterales; family Asteraceae; genus Glebionis; species Glebionis coronaria. The sequence goes on from JANFOE010000517.1 coordinate 57,339, forward strand.
CCCACACGCTTGAATCATATGTGTGCCAAAAAGCCCCAATTAATTCGAACGAATTAATAAACTAGGGTTTATGAACAATGGATTTATCTGGTTATTATTTTTGGGGAAGAAAGGAGAAAGGTAAATATCATAGGTTGTATTGACATTTATGTGTGTGAGTGGGAAAACGTGTGAAGTGGGTACACGTTTATTTGTTTATGAGAAAAAGTGAATGGGAGTTTGGTGAGAATGTAACGTGTTTATACACGTTTGACTGGAATCTCAAAATTCTTTTGTTTAAACAAACCCTAAAGCCCATTACTCCATCCGTTTACTTTGATTTGAGAATTTCGGCTTTTGGCCCAAGTTATATTACTTCCATCCGTTTGTATTCATATTGCGCCAAGTGTTGGGCTTGAAATCCAAAATAGACAAGTTAATTTCCTCAAATGGGCTTTTGGGCCCATTCATCCAATTGTAGGACCCACAAGCTCAATAACTCTGTATAAAATTAAATCCGCTAAAGATGAGCTCGATTTTGGCTTCTTCAATCTTTTTCTTCAAACTCGTGCCGGTTTTGTCGATTTTCGCGATCTTGGTACCTACACACATTAAAACAAGAAACCTACAAATACAAGGCTTTTTTGATACATTTCACGCATTATTTCATTGTTTTAAAATACTATTGATAAGAGTAATTTCACTCATATCAGTCCTCCACGTCCATTCATTGTCGGTTGGCATAACTCCTCCATCGTACGAAGATCGGGTTGAGGGTGATGGTTGTTATTATTCACAACGGGGTGTGGTGGATTGTTATTATTATACACGCCGGCCATATCTAGGTCTTTACGAGTCTCAAACTTAAGATTAGACAAAGATCGAGTACGCATACACTAAAAATACAATACAATATTTTTGATTTTTTCATCTTTTTTATTTTTTGGATTTTTTGAAAATTTTATATTTTTAGGATTTTTTTTTTGAAACTTTTTTAATATGAAAATAACGTTCCCAAGAGAACGGATCCCAAAATATAATTTTTCTCACAAAAACCGTTAATCTTTACGAAAAGAGTCGGCAGCTGCCCCATTTTAATATGACTTGATTTTAATGTGTTGTTTGATCTTGTTTGAGTGTTGTTCGTACTCGATTCAATTCGAATTGATCACGGTTTAGGGTGGACTTATTGTTTTTGGTCACTAAAACGGGGAGCTTTTGATTATCTATTTCTATTTGTAAAATAAACGCTAAAATTATTAAAAATTAATATGAAAATAAAAGAGGGATATCTAACCTTGATTTTCTGGATAAATTGAGATACGGATAGCTAATGGAATGACACTCGGATAAATACCTTGATTGATTATACTTACTCCACTTGCTCCACTCTCGGATAAATAAATAAAAAGAAATTATCGTTGATTATCTATTTTAAACTAAAAACTTTTAAAGATATAAACTAAAAAATAAAGGAAATTAAACAAATTAAAAACTTGAAGAAAAACAAAATTGAAAATGGAATATAAATAAAATAGTTAAAAATAAACTTCTTCGGATTAAAACCTAAATTCAGATAAAACAAAGATATTCAGATAAACACAACTAATTCGGAAAAATGCCCATATTCGAAATAACCAGTATCTTCGGAATAAAGCAACTAATTCGGAAAAAATAGGTTTTTCGGAAAATCTACTTTTTTGGAATAGAGACTGATATTCGGATAAACATACCTTTTTCGGAAAAATGGCTGAATTCGGATAAAACTGCTTCTTTCGAAAAATGCCCTAAATTCGGATAAATGATGATTCTCGGAATAAACAAGATTTTCGGAGAAAAAAAATGAATCTTCGGAATAAGATGATTTTCGGAAAAAACTGGCATTTTCGGATTAAATCACTTTTCGGAAAAATCAACAAATTCGGATAAATCTTGATTTTCGGATAAAGGACTTGTTTTCGAAAAAAACTGAAATCTTCGGAATAAAGCTTATTTTCGGGATAACCAGATTTTCGGATAAACAAATAAATTCGGATAAAAGGAAATTTCGGATAAATGAAACAAGGGATATTCAGAATATTTGGATACAAGCTTAATTCGGATAAAGGGGCTATTTTCGGGTTTTTTAAACCCTTCTCCGAAGATTGGAAAAACTAGAAGAACAGTAACAGAATATTTAAAAACAAGGAAATAGATCAAAATAAGAAAAAATCAAATAAGCACTTAATTAAAACTTAATCAAACTACTTTTAATAAAAAGCTAATAAGCCACAAATTAAAAACTTAAAAAGCACTAAATAATGTAAATATCAAAAATCAACTTTTAAAAGATTAAATCTACCAAATCTACTAAAGTAAAAATAAACTAAACACTAATAAATCAATAAGCACAATAAACTAAAACATCCACCACATCAAAACCATAAGATTAATAAAATAAGCAAATCAATCAAACAACTAACAAGATTAAACAAACTATATAATTAATCAAATCAACCAGAAGATTAAGATTAAGAAAGGAAGAATGAGAAATATATAATAAGCTTGAATTAATGAAGATTAAGATCTAAATACAAGATTTAAAATGAAAGATTAAGAAAACTTCAAAGAAAACTAGAGAGAGAAAGTATTAAAACACCTACTCCTAATTACCTTTCTTGAAAAATAAACTAACTCCTCCTAATGAACTATTAGGAGACTATATATAGGAGAAGGGGAGGGTGTTGTTGCTTCCTTCTTTCTCGTATCTTCTCGTCTTTTTAAATAAGTCGTCTTTCTCGACTTTGTCTCGGGATTTGTCGAGTAATAAAATGAACTCGTCTTCTAATTTTTCTTCTTTTAGTAGACTTGGTTCTTCGACTTCGTTAAACTTCCGTCTTTAGACTTTTTTTCTTCGATAAATCTTCAGAGTAGGCCTTTGACTTCCGTTCTTCTTGCACTTTTGATCTTTTGACTTCGTCTTTTGTCTTTTTCTTCGATAAAAGCCCGTGAAAGCCCGTGTTTTCTTCCTTTTTCATATTTTTGTTCTAATACACAATAAAAACAAAAACCACGCATAATTCCGAATTTTACGACATCAAATACACGTTTTGGTCTTGTTTTTATTATAATTAAGTGGTAAAAGGATAAGTTTTTTACACTTATTACATTTATTCCCCCTACTCAGCACGAGGAATGTCATAGAAGGCCCGTTAGTTATAGAAGTTGGCATTGGTGAGCACAACATACATCACATGTATGTGGATGGAGGTTCATCAGCAGAAATAATGTATGAGCATTGCTTCATGAAGCTTAGTGCAGATGTACAGACCCAAATGATGCTTGCAACCTCCCCGCTCATCGGGTTTAGTGGAGAAGCGGTGTAGCCTTTGGGCCAACTAAAGCTAGTAGTGAAAGTGGGAAACGATGAGCACTCAACAAAAGTCTCCATTAACTTCCTGATCATACGGTCGCCATCGCAATATAACGGGATTATAGGGAGACCATCTATACTAGCAATGCGAGCGGTACCTTCCACGGTTCATGGAATGATAAAATTCCCAATGGATGGAGGAATCGTAACGATCTTCAACACATCGGTAACTCCCCCGGAGTGTAACGCGATCACAAAACCTCCTCGGGTCACGATGGAACCAAAGGTAAACTCACCACTAAATCTAAAGGTAGCAGTGCATCCACAGTATCCAGATCAAGAGATAAAAATCAGAGGAACATTGTCTAACAAAGGAAAGACATACATGTTTTGCCTTTTAAAGAGAAACCTAGACATCTTTGACTGGGAACCCAAAGATATGACAGGGGTACCAAGGTTAATGGCTGAACACAAGCTTCAAATCCGCGAAGGGTACCCTCCGGTTAGGCAAATGAAAAGAGGACAGGCCCCAGAACGCAATAAGGTGATGCTTGAGGAGGTGAAAAAGCTATTAGACGCAGGAATCATGAGGGAAGTTTACTATCATGACTGGCTCGCTAACCCAGTAATGGTGAAGAAACATGATGGTAGCTGACGCATGTGCGTTGATTTCACAGACCTCAACAAAGGTTGTCCCCAAGATTGCTACCCACTCCCAGAAATAGATTGGAAGGTAGAATCGTTGTGACGGTACTCCTTTAAATGCTTCCTGGACGCGTACAAGGGATACCACCAGATACAAATGGCAAAAGAAGACGAAGAAAAAACAGCATTCCATACTAGCCAGGGTGTGTATTGCTACACAAAAATGCCATTTGGACTAAAAAACGTAGGGGCCACGTACCAACGGCTGGTTGATAAAGCGCTTGAAGGCCAAATAGGGCGAAATTTGGAGGTGTATGTCGACGATTTGGTAATAAAAAGTAACACAGAGAGCGAGCTTATCCGGGATATCGAGGATACATTCTCGACACTCAGGAGAATAAACATGAAGTTAAATCCCAAGAAATGTACTTTTGGGGCAGCAGAAGGCATGTTCCTAGGATACATGATTAACCCCAATGGCATCAAACCCTGTCCGGAAAAAAAACATACACAATCATTCAACTCCAAAGCCCAAAGACAAAAAGGAAGTACAGTCGCTAAATGGGAAACTCGCAGGGCTGAATAAGTTCATGTCCAAATCAGCGGAGAAGTCGCTGCCTTTATTTAAAACGCTCAAAAAGTGCATTAATAAAGGGGACTTAAATTGGACGAAGGAAGCGGAAAAGGCCTTCGAGTAACTAAAAACACATTTAGCTTCGCTCCCTATGTTAGTCGCGCCACGACCTAAAGAAGAGCTGATAATATATTTGTCTGCCTCACACGGAGAGATCGGTGCAGTGATAATGACAGATAGAGAAAATGTGCAAACTCCAGTATACTTCATTAGTAGAGCGTTGCAAAGCTCGGAGCTAAATTATACCCCAATGGAGAAAGTAGTACTCGCACTGGTGTTTGCGACAAAAAGGTTGGGTCGATACTTCCAAGCGCACGAATAGTGGTGATAACGGATCAGCCCATAAAGCAGGTAATATCAAAACCAGAGGTCGCATGTAGGTTCCAGAAGTGGAGTGTTCTACTAGGGGAACACAACATTACCTACAGACCGCGCAATGTCGTCAAGGGACAAATTTTGGCAGACTTCATCATTGAAAAAACAGAAGAGAGCGTTCAAAGGCTAGATCAAAAGGAAGACGATCCAACCCCGTGGATCTTGATCACTAATGGGTCCTCTTACACTGATGGATCAGGCGCGGGGCTCATACTCACCAAACCCGAAGGAATGGAATTCACATACGCATTGCGTTTTGAGTTCACAGCCACAAATAATGAGGGATAGTATGAGGCGCTAATAGCAGGGCTAAGAATTGCAGCACGAATGGGTGTGCGCAATCTCGAAGCAAACGTAGATTCTCGACTGGTAGCAAACCACATACTTGGTGAATACGAGGCGAAAGAAGATAATATGGTGCAATACTTACAAAAAGCCAAAGCATTGATTGAAGTATTAAATAAGTTCCAAATACTCCAAGTACCCAGGGGGAGAACAAGAAACCAGACGCACTTAGTAAAATAACATCCACCAGCTTTGCACACTTATCAAAACAAGTCCTGGTGGAAATTCTTAAAGACAAGTCGATAAAATAGCAAGAGGTCACATTGATAGTAGAGGAAGAAGGCCCTACATGGATGACACCGATTGTGGATTATTTGACGAAAGATTCACTCCCACATGACGAAATCGAATCACAACGAATACGAAGACGTTCGAGGCAATTTGAAGTCAGAGACGGGGTTCTTTACAACCGGTCATTTCTTCAGCCATGGCTAAGATGTATAGGGTCGCGCCAAGCGCATTAGATCATTAGTGAAATCCACGAGGGGTCATGCGGCATGCACGCAGGACCAAGTTCCGTGGTAGCAACAGCGTTGCGCAGCGGGTATTACTGGCCAATCATGCATACGGACGCGCGAACGCTCATCAATAAATGAAATGACTACCAGGTGCACAGGCCAATACCACGGCAACCCCAGGAGGAGCTCACACCGATCACTTCCCCTTGGCCATTCTTCAAGTGGGGAATAGATATCACGGGACCTTTTCTCGTGGTCGCAGGTGGAATTAAGTTCCTTAAAATCGCGATGGATTACTTCACGAGGTGGATTGAAGCGAAGGCAGTCGCAACAATCACGGGGAACTAGGTGAAGAGGTTCGTGTGGGATAATATAGTATGTCGTTTCGGACTACCCGGTGAAATAGTTTCTGATAATGGAAAATAATTCGCGGAGAACCCATTCAAGGATTGGTACGCGAAAAATATAATACACCAACGGTTCGCATCGGTAGCCCATCCGCAAAAGAATGGACTTGTGGAAAGAGCAAACAGGAGTCTAGGAGACGACATAAAAGCAAGATTGGGGGAACACAACAGGAAGTGGGTCGACGAGTTGTCGCATGTTTTATGGGCGCATCGCACGATGATCAAGACAACTACGGGTGATACCCCTTTCGCCCTAACAAATGGTACAGAGGCAGTCATCCCAGCTGAGATTGGGTTGCAAATGCTCCGCACAATAGAAGTAGACATGGTCACAAACGACGAGGATATGTGATTGAATCTAGACATAATCGAGGAGCGAAGAGAGTTGGTAGCGATCCATGAAGCTAAATTAAAAGCACAAATGAAAGGCTACTACGATGCTAGGGTCCGAAAGACCTCCTTCAGGCCAGGTGACTTCGTGTATCACTCAAACGTGGCCAGTCGCGCTGAGAATACCGAAAAACTTGGACCAAAGTGGGAGGGACCTTATATAGTGACAGATGCACTAGGGAATGGCGCATATCGGCTACGTGACATGGACGACCGCGACCTACAAAGGCCTTGGAACATATGCCATCTAAAGAAGTGCTACCTTTAGCGGCGGACTTCTTGAATAAATGTATTGTTTTTCTTTCATTTTATGTGTTAAATCTTGCAAGTATTAATAAAACTGTCGTGGTACCTAGCTAGTTCCACGGCGCATTCTGAAAACATTTCTTTTTGTCATACATATTCTATTTTTTATGTATTATATATTGCCTACTGGCGGTTGAGCCTTCTCCATTCGGTCCAGCATGCGCGAGTCCCTCTCAAGCAGCAGTAATGGCAGCACAGGAATGGAGGGTGCAAGGTGGGCCGCGCCAACAGAAGGTGCAACCTCTATGTTCAGAAGGGCCTTCTTGGCAGCAACACGACTCTCATGGGCTGCAAGCACCTCGGACAACAGAACTTCCTTCTCGATTCTGAATGGATCAAGTGCATCCTTGGGATGTGCAAATATGGGTATTGTTAGTTGCTCCATGGAGTGTTTTAGGTGGAAGTCCGGAAATGCTTCTATGTCCTATGCCTTGTGGCGCGCTAGCGTGAGGCCCTCCATCACTGTCTCAAGGGGTACCTCATGGTCCTTATCCTCTAGACCAAAGGATGGCAGTGGACAAGCTTTCATATATTTCAAGGTCGTGGTAAGTTTAGAATCGGCATTCGGATCATAAAAGGACACCTCTGCTAATTCTTTGTTCAATAACTTTTCCTTGTGTGCTGTCACCAAACCCCTCGAAGTACCCTCGTTAACCGTGGCTATGACAGACTTGGAGAAAGAAGTTCGCAAGTTGGGGTCTTCCAAAGCACCCATCGTGGCTAAGCGCAAACCATGGCGCACTAGCCACCATTTCTTGGCTACTTACTTCATTCGGCGAGGATACAAATTTTCATCCAGCTCTATGCTCAGCCTCTTTAATTGACCGATGAGGTCGCTTACATCCTCTTTCACCCTGGCGCCCAACGCGTTAACATCAGACACGAACTTATTCTTTCCCTCTTCAAAGCCCCCCATAGAAACCTGGTTGGAGGCCTTTAGCTGGTTGAGTTGGGCGCGCTCTTCGTCGAGAGCGGAGGATAGCCAGTTCCTCTCCTCTGTTAAGGAATGGAGAAGGGCTGCGTCTTTTCTTCCTCTCTCGATCTCTAGGTCTATTTTTTCTTGCATATCCTCCACAGCAAATGATTTCTCTTCAGTAACCTGCCTCAGTCTTTCCTCCGTAGTGCGGACTTTGGCAGACAACTCTAGGTGTCTCTTCTTAAGATGTGACATCAATGTCACATGCTGCGCTGCTAGATAGTTAACTTCATTGGCTAGGACGGCGTCTCTCATTCCCTCTAGAATTTCCGCTCGGCCAGGGGGTATGATGTTATCTAGAAAACTTGAGCAGTCAAACGCGCTTGTCAGATCAGAAGATGCAGACAGTTCCCAGTCGGGAGCAAAGACAGGGTCTTGGAGAAACGCACTTCCCCCTGCTGATGAAGTCTCCTTGTGGGGGGGAAGGTGTGGTCTCAGCTTTCACAGAAGACTTCTCTGGTTCGTCACTGATACATAGGAATGGTGGTAAGGTGGACGTAAAAAACAACATGTGAATAAGAGCCACCATATGTGGGAAAGTAGTTACCTTAGGTTGATGGTGGCTGGAGGAGTGCGTGGGGGAGTCCTCGCAAGGTTCTCCTCGAACTCTTCCTCGGTTGTGCGCACCTCTCTCCAGGAGGGACCGGCCCTAGTGCTCGCGGATTTGCGTGAAGACGATGGGGGGCTCCTTTGTCTTTTCACTAATGTCGAAGTGTCATCTTCCTCAAATCCTTCCGCGCCATTCTCAACGTCCTCGGTAAGATTATCTAAAGACAACGAGGAGCTGAGAAAGGGCTGTTTTTGTTGTTGCACTGGTGATTGCTATTTTAACTATTATGCTGGTGGTAGGGATGGTGGCTGGTCCGCGCCTGTGTCATCATTCTCTTGGGCGGCAGATGGCTCCCCGACTTCCAGGTCCATGGTGTTCTTTTGTGCGCGGTCTTGGAGGGACTCTTCGTTTTCCCTCTCAAGACGTGAGTAGACCATTAAATCTTCTGGGAACGCACCATGAACGAGGTCAAGAAGATCCATAACTGCGCAGAAAGCAAACAGACAAAAAGGAAAGTAAATTTTTAGTTTTTGGCACAAGATGGTACTTATAGAATGCTACGATGAATGCGGGAAGAACCACTAACCCTGGCCACTCCGGGTGCGAAAGACATGTATCATGTGCACGCCACAGATCGCTGCGCAACTTAGGCCAAGGGTGACTAGCACACTCTCCGGATACGATTATACGGGGATACGATTGTTGTTTAGGGTCTCCGTGTCCTCGGAGTTATAGGAGTTGCGGCCAGGTAAGGGGTCCTTTTCCATCATTCCAGAGGTCAGAAAGGGAAAGTAAAGAGGAAAGGCGGCGTCGTCAAGCCAGAAGAATCTATCATTCCAGTCCCTTAGGGAGTCTATCTTTCCCTTGTAACATTGCATCCCGCCCTTTCGCTTAGCGAAAGATACCCAGCCATTGGCTAATTGTCGTTGGTAGAAAACGCGAAAAAGGTCTACGGTGGGCTCTATGTCTAGGGTACGGTAGTTTATTTCGAAATTCGAGATTTTAGCCGCCCTATGCAATGCAATTAAGAGACGTGGGTCTCATAATGCATCAACACACTAAGAAGGAAGCGTGACATAGGTATACGCTGGTTTGCATAGTCGAAAAACCGGGTGTACACCCCTATCTTTCCCGCTGGGGCCTGACTTATATTATGTCGAGGGTTAGGAACTTCTGGGTGTAGATAATTGGGTATGTACAAGTCAGTGGTGAATTGATCTAGCTCTTCTATGGTCAAGGTTGACGTAATGTCGGATAACTGTTTCACCATGGTTTTATATATATAATAAGGTGGTCGCGCAGATTACCTTAGCAGAGATCTGGTGATGATGGTATGTGTTGGAGGCGTTAATGGAGGTTTGAGAGTTTTGTAGATTGTAAACATTCAAAAGGAGGCGTCAGGGGTATATATATACCTACTGATTTACTACTCACGGTTAGATATGTGCCACGTGTTTCCCACTTCCTTGATATGATGGTAGAAGTTGAAGGGGTAACTATGACGTGGCAGACGCTTTTCTTGGTTACAGAGGAGGTTAGGTAAGGGGGATGAATGTCTTCTTGACGGGAATATTTGAAATCTGTATTCATATCTGGACTATGCGAGTGTTCTGATTGATTTGTAGTCTAGAAGCCGCGGTTGGAACCTACGACCACTAGACTGGGGGGACATGATGACATATAGTCTCTAGTCAGGCTGGATAGTGCGACTTACGGGTACTACCCGCATCCATCAAGAATGGATTGAATGCTTGTATGATACGCGTGCGCAGCCCAGGAGGCCCGGTAAGTCGCTGTCGCACATACGGCTGATTACTTAGCCAAGTCCTTGTCGCAGCGCGACAGGATCAGACAAGAATATAATCTATCATATAGATATATTTACCTAAAGGAAAGAGATATACACTTTCCTTAGTCATGCGATAAGGATCAAACTATTCTAGGTCATTATCTCTTCCTTTGGCCGCAAGAGTATGAGAGCCCGTCCAGGACTCTCTCGGGTATAAAAGGAACCCCATAGGTTCCACAAAGGTACAATACACACAATACCCTAAACACTATATACTCAAACCCATTACTTACTCTCACGCTGGTGTCTAATCATGGGTCACAAACCCACGGTAAGCCTAACGGTGTCTGTTTAGTGCGCAGGGTCCTCAAAAGAGGTTTCACTTGGTGCAAGAGCCGAAGTCCACAAGACCCCGAATTAAGTCTAATTCGGGTTAAGATCGATCTATCCAACTTTTGTGTCAACAAGTCAATATTTAGTACATACAAACCTATTTCTTCAAAAACGAATTCATCGATACAGAAATCATTCGGCGTTTAGATAACTCTCTCGAAGGCATTACAATCCAATTAAACACAAAAGCCATAATAAACACATACAACCACATTACGGCATGTTTGCAAAATAGCCAAACCATGCCAATAAATAAGTTCAATCAAGTTGACTCATGCTTGCTAATCAGCGAAGCCATGATAAATAAGAATATTTGGCGGGATTTCGGATGAGTCCAGTCAAAAGAAAATTGCAAGTGAAAGAAGGTTCACGAGCTTGCTAGCTATGGACGCATATCCAAAAAGAAAGAAAACACATACATATGGTCATCGGAGGGTGGTTACACACGAATCCATACCAAAAGATATTACAAGAACACCATCTCACTTTCGTCCCAAGCGTTGTCATAATCTCAAAAAGCACCACCGTTCATAGTTAAAAAAAGATATTACATGGTACACGTGATCCACAATCATACGTCAATTCACAATGCAGCCTTGAGCTCGCATAATATACAATCATTCGACTAAATCACTCATAACATAAACACATATCAAGCAAAGGTCTAGCACATAAACATCAACTATGGCCATCTGTCGTTTAACCATCGATGATCAAATAAAATCAAGTCAAGTAAGGAGGATTCCTCACATAAATAAACGAAGACGGCAAATGGAATTGTCTTCCAACTATCGATGCACAGTTGGTAAACTTCAACAGTTTATCGCGTGTCGTTTGACATATCAAAAGAACGAGAACAGAAAATAAATAAAGTACGACACATTTAACGTCGGAGAAGTCTTAGTCATTTCCCTCAGAGTTACTCGAACTCGGATTTCCTCTACTTTGTCAGTCTTCTATTCTTGTTAAAATTTCTTCTCAGTATCGGTACGAGCCCCTTTTGTATTTCATCAACACCCTAGTGATTCCGATAGAGTTTGCACGTTACATACAACACATAAAGACATTTTCCATAATTTCTCGGTCAAGGTGACTTACTAAGTCAATGCAAAATGAAAGAAAAGATTTCAAGGAACACAAGAAAATTCAAAAATTTTCTTTAGGAATCAAAGAGAATACGATTACTTGCATAAGGATCCACCATTTTAAAAGTGTTCTCATCCAAACATTTATCAAAAACACTTCTAGTTTAAAGTTGACCAAGTGATTTAAAATGACATTTCCCTTCCTGAACTATGCATAATTAGCTAGATCATGCATACTTGAGGACCAAGCAACGACAACCAACAAAACAAGGCTCTTCCCGAATTATGCATAGTTAGCTAAGTTGTGCATAATTGAGGACCGAGTAACGATACAAACATTATTATTACGCACAAAATATGACTATGGAAGTTTTCGACCTAATCTTCAAAATAATTAAATCATTTGAAATGAAATTTGAAATGGGGAAATATTGCTACCATTGTTTCAAGGAACACATCAACTTTTTTCATCCACTTTGGAAACATATTTTTGCTTTACTTTTTATGAATATATAAATAAATAAATAAATAAATAGATTGACGCCATTTGAATTTGGTTCAATGAAACATTTCACATACTCATATATATATTTTCATAATAAAATATTCACAAGATAACGGTAAGGTGGTTCCGGATTAAAGGTCACTGCAAGTACAACGAGTAGTAAAAATGAAAAATCAATGAGTGAATGAGACGAACGAGCAATATATTTGCCAACTGAAGTTAACTACATTAGAAATGGAAATACTTCAAAGATATGACAAGAGTTTCACAATAACAACAACAATCTATAGAATCATGAAGTGGACATCGAACATCATCACGAGCGCCAAAAATAGGACAAAGATCATAATTCCCATCGTCTCGAGTTACACACACATTCCACCAAATTTAGGTTCCAATAACCGAAAGAAGAGAAGTTACGGGGTCCATGAAGAGGATAAAAATACACCGGGTGACATACCCTTAGTATCATGTACTAGCGAAGTAGTAATTCAAAAATAAATAATGGTCTCATACCATGGACAATATTAAAACGAAAAATCACAGGACTACCCAAGTTCAGATATAGACTCGCAAAATCGAGGAAGGGATGCCGTACAATCGAACCATCACGACTCAAAGCATTACGTCTTAAGAAAATAATACAAGTATGCGTGTGTTGGGTAATCCATTTGTATTTTTTAATTAATGTTACCTTGTACATTGTAAAAGCGAACATTTGCACATTTTTTATTTGTTTTACACCATTAAAGATTTTATATCAGTCATTTTTCAATCTTTACAAAGTTTTAATTTCTGGAAAAATAACAATCTCTAGGAAATTATTAACATTAGTAGATGCGGTGACTTGGTTATCATAATTGATAAAATCACTAGGTTTGAAAATTTCCATACTTGTGTCAAAATCTCATTAATCTTCATATCTTAAGTACAAAAAACGTACATAGTAAGCATTTTCAAAGTTTTACGTTATTATTATTATTACGACTTATCTTATTACGTATATACATGTATCCAACATGACTCGAACTAGTCCAATTAACTTTTAAAATCAACCTTTGACTTTTAATTGTATATGTATTATCCTTAAAACTGATTTGTTATATCACATTCACGCGACTCGACTCACACACTAAAGAGGTTTCACATAGTATTATCTCGGATAACTTACTGTTTTTAGTCTAGACTTGAATCTCGATAATAATAATAAAACAAATAATCAAATTGCTTATTTCAATAATTCTGAAATGTAGAAAATTCAAATTTTTAAATCTCTAGTCAATTGTCAAGTGATTTTATAATTAACACATCTCGCAGTAGAGTAAAACGAAGTTCCATCATTTTTTTTTAATTTTTTTTTATAATTTATTTCAAGCGTTTAGAATTTCTCACTTAAAGAGTATATTTCGATTTTATCCCAGTTTATTCACTACAACGAGTGACAAGTTCAAGTTTATACCAATGCATTCGTAAATATAAATCGACCTTATGTTTAAAATAAAACAAATTTTACAAAGTCTCTAGCTCCAAAATACGTGACCAATTTTTCTACTCATATTCTGTATTACAAGATACGCCAAAAGTTTGCAATATTGACCCAAAAATTAAATCGTACCAAGCCCAAAGCTACATATACTCGATAGTCATATCGTTAATTTTATTAATAACTCCTATTTCAAATTAAATTAGGCAAATTTTGACAGTTCCATCACAAGCTTTTAGTATCAAAGTATTAATATATGGAAACAAGGATTTTACGAGTAATATAAATTACTTATTAGGATTTACCAACGAAGGTTGAAGGAAAAATAATTTCACTTTGTCCCTATATTCTCTATACAAATTTTACTTATTACGAGACACATTATACGTCATTTTAAACCAAAATTTTCATTCACCAAATGTTTAATATGTAAGACATTTTATGTTTAAATCATTCAATTAACAAAATTCAATGCTTATTTAACTAGCACATGTGTCAAACCTTGTCATATATAATATCGAATTCAAAATAAAGAGACAACAAAACAAATGAAATAAACGGAATGAGAATACGTATGTCAACTCTATAAGTGTTGATATCGGCTACGGGTGGGTCTCAAAACCGTAGACAATAAAATTAACACAAACCAACCAAACATCAAGCTATCTCGCTTGATCACAACACTAGTCTATCATTAAAACACATATTTTAATTCGAGTAGAATGGTAAACAAAGATTAAATGGCGAAGCACCTCAACCACTTCTTATAATATGCACATATGACTTGCCGTTACGATGTACACGTCGCTGATTATACTTTGGTTATGTTATAGTTACGCGAGTTAATATATCAAGCCCATAAGGAATAAGGGAAATAAAATAGTACGTTAGTAATTTACCTTTCAAAAGAAGATGTCTTAAAATGACACATCACGGTACGATAACGACAATCGAGATTAATCTAATCGATATACAACATGTTACAAGGAAAAATTTATGTATCTAGAGTATCACACAAGGTTCACACTCAGTTATTCGGATAATAAATCACTTATCGGGATCGGCGAGTGGCGGTGAGGCCAAATTCTAAACAAAACCGCATTTTAAATGTACGATAATCACGCAAGGACCATTGCTTCACGTGCAATGCCTTTAAGTGCCATTGATGAGACTACAATTATACATAGTCTCATCCTCCAAATCGGGCTTAAAACGCTTAAAATATCATCAAAATACCCCAAAATATGCTTGTGTTTGTTCATTGTGTATTTTAGGTTCGGATATCGTGAAATCAACAAAAGATCTCAAGAATCAAGCAAAAACGAACACGGTAAATGAATCCGCATAAAGAACCAGACCCGAACGATGAATTTCCAAAGAAGTCTTTGAAGTTTGAAGATTTGGCAAGATTGGTCCCTCAACTTTTGAATACTTGTCACTTTTGACCCTTGTAAATCTCAAAATTTACAAGTATGGTCCTTAAGTTTCAAGATTATACATGAAAGGCCCTTGAAGATTCAAGAAAATGCATGAATAGTCCTTGTGAATACTTCTCAAAAGTTTTTGTGGCAAAAGTCTAAAAAACAAAAGTTTGATATAAAGGGATATGCAATTTTGGGCTGTTAAATTTGATATAGCAAGTGCAAGGGGGATGAAGGACTAAATGTGGGGGACGATGATACTTCTGCCAGCCAATCACTTTTCCACCTCACACAAACCCACCAATCCTATCACCCGAAACCCCCACGTCATACATCCCCTATCCACAACTGTTAACAGATTTTTATTAAATCTGTTTAACGAATTTTTAGGCGCCTAACACTTTTTAAACACTAACCTAAATCAAAACTTCAACTATTCCACCTTCATCCCAACATAACCCTAAATCCCTAATTCATTTAAACCAAAGGGCTTTGCCCTAATTACTTCCAGATTGTTGATTCACCTTATCCTCAACAAAACCCACATGATAAACCATTCACCCACTCACCCATGGGTCCCTTTTTGAGGTCCCCTGCACGTCCTTTCTTCCCAAACCCAACACCTCGACAAGATAAACAGCTGGATCATTTTCCTTTCTCCCAAAGGATTTCTCAACGGCCAAGATTGAAGCAATGCAGCTGGACATCAATACAACATCACATGTGAACCATTTGACAACGAATTTGACCAAGACTCAAGGGCACTTTGGGATTTTTAGTTTCTAGGGTTTACTTATGTATTCAGTAGTCTAGAACCATCTATCTTAGTCTATAAAAGACCCCTCAAGTTGTGAGATGGGCTTTTGTTCCAGTTTTAACTTTGTAAAATTTTTAATGTTAATGAATAGTTATAGTATTTCCTTAAATCTTTTTGAAAAGTTTAACTTAGTTCCTTTAATGCTTTTATTAGTGTAAATGTTTATTTCTTTGCAAATTTATTTAAGATTTCATCAAACTGTTTTTTGGTTTAAGGACACTTAGACAAAAAAATCAGTTTATAGTCTCAACTTATAGGAACTTGAATGCTTGATTGACTGACAATCAAAAAAGCATTCCAAGTTTGTATAAGCTTATTGTTACTTAGTTATCCAAAAGTTTTTCAGAAAAAGTTTGGTTTTTAGAAAGGTTTTCAAAAGTGTTTTTCCAAAAGTTTTTGAGGTACTATTCCATAAGCTCACCATAAGCTGCTGATAACAGCTTATGGGTAGCTTTTGAAGCTATATTGTTCTATTTTCTTGGTTGATTGTGTTTTGTGCAGGTATCCAAAACAAGACTCCATTCTCTTTCCATTTTCATTCCATTTTGAAGACATTTTACCCCAATGGTTTGTTGTAGACCATTCAACGGGGCTCTCTACACTCCACATTAGCTCATTAAGCTCAGTAAATAGGCCCATTAGAAGGCATCAGCCAAGGTTAGACAGGCTTGAACCCCATTGTTCCCTTTTTTGAAGTTTTATGTGATATTTGTAGATTTGATGATTTTGTGTGTTAGTTGTTATTATGCTAGTTTATGAGTTTGTTAATGTTTGTTCATGTTGTGTATGCATGTTAGATTAGGATTAGATAGATTTGTGATTAATTTGAAAGTTTTGTCTTGTTACAAATTGTTATTCAGAATATATAGGGGTGTTTGGATTTAGGTTTTAAGTTGTATTGGGTAACACTATTTGGCCTAAAAATCAGTCAGACACACTATATTGGTTAGTGGTAGGTGAAATTAATAGTTTATTTCAAGTATGGTGTTTTAAAAGTGAGTTTCATGTTCTAAAAGTGGTTATCAGTCATATACATTTAATAGGCAAAACAAGTTTGTTTTAGTTAACTTTGAGTTCTAATCTTGTTCAACTATTAAAGGTAGGTTATATGTAGGATTGTGTATCGGTTATTTGTGGTTTGGTGTTGATTTGAACAAGTGTAGGCCTGTTAAAACTCACCTAGGAGCAAACTAGACCAGCAAGTGCCCATATACCTGCATATACACATCAGTAAGTGTGTCAACTAAGTGTAGGGGTGCCATTACTTGCGAAAAACAACAACAAACAATCATCAAACGAGAACAATCAATTCCATTAGCATCCAATAACTTTTCCAGTTTCATCAGAGAACGACCTCCTTTGTTTTTTACATCGGACAACACGTGGGTTTCAATAAGTTTTAGTTTGTTTCAATTTTTTTTACAGGGCATGTTTTAGCTTTAGTTTGGGTTTAATCTTGGTTGATTTAAGTTTATGTTTATGTTTTTGAGTCATTTTAGTCACCAGTTAACAGTTTTATAAAAATAAAAAAGGGTTTTAAAAATATTGGCGTGGCCAGGACTCGAACCTGTGCCACCACAACCAATACACACACACCTTACCAGTATGCCCTAGGGTCTTTACTGGTAAGGTTGTTCAAAGGCTTGTATTAAAGAGGTGTTTAGTTTTCAGCTTATATAACTTTTCAAATGTTATAAGTTGGTTTTCAGCTTATTGGTTAAGCACTTTTAGGTCTTTTCGTTTTTCTTGTGTTCTTAATTAGGTTTAGGATTTTTCAAAACAAAAAGTTTATTTTTCACGTTATTTATTAATTTTTAATCATTATTTTTGTTTTAAATTTTAGAAAGTAATTTAAAAATAGTAAAAAGTGTTTTAATTAAAGTTTAAAATTTTAGAAAAACTATTTCTAGGTTTTAATTAATATATTTGAGGTTTACATATAAAAAAGTTTTCAATTTCACTCTTTTTTAATTTTATTTAATTTTTAGGTTTTTATTAAACTTTAAAAATTAATATAAAATAATTAAAAAGTTTTTGGAAATTTTTGTTTTCATTTTTGTTTTAGTTATATTTCTATTAGCTTAAATTTAAAAAATTTGTTAATTTTAGTGAACTTCCATTTTTCGTCGATTTTATGATTTTGCGTTTTTTACGTCGTAGGGTAATTTTTACCGTACATCGTCTTTATTTTTCTCTCTTTCTCATCCAAAAACGACACTAATCGAAACTTTGATTTTATATAATTGACACACAACTACTACACCTGCTTCGAGAACGAAGTTGGACTTTTCGTCTTCGTGTCGATTAATACTTGCCTATAATACATCTTTTTCCTAAAAGCGTATTTTTACCGCAATCATTTTGGCGCAGCTGCTGGGGAGGTGTTTATAGTGCCATTATTATTATCGTGTTTATTTGAGTAGTGCGTTTTGCTTTTTAGTTTTTGGTAAGCGTAAATATCGTACATACTCATTTTTGTTATTTTTCTCTATTATACTATAATATCCTAATAAAACGTGTTTATTTTTTCTAAACAAAACACACAACAATCATTTACTATATTGTAGATATATTGGTTTTAGTTTTCTTTGTGAATATTATTAATATATTGTATTTACGTATCACAATAAATATACAATATCTCCAAAAGCGTGAAAACGTAATCTTAATTGGGATTTCATCACTCAATTATTGTATTCGAATCCAAAGCAAAAGTTTAAAGGCAAAATAGATAAATACTTTCGTGAGGCTTAACTTCGATTAACACAAACTATAAGGTGGGTATAAGGCGTTTGTATTTCACGACCTAAGGGAAAAAGGCTCTTAAGTGCTTAGCGTCGGCTCGTTTCCCCTACTTGCTTGTGCTTGTTTTAAGAAAGAGGGCTAATCGAGGGTTTGCCGCCCAAGTATTATCTAGGTATACTATATTTGCTTGTTTTCGAGATTAAACCCTCTTCAACGTTTTGGTGTTCCACCAACGTTCTAAAGTCATCGAAGGCGTTCACTCCACGTGATCGTTTTGATTCTATAAGGCTCCTTTAATCTAGAAATCGATTCGAGGAGAGATTTGTATATTTGAGTCTACGTAATACACCAAAATAAAAAAAATTAAAAAAACAATCAAAAACCAAAAAAATTGAAAAAACGAAAAACCCTAAAAAGAATCTTCTTTGATACCCCCATTCTACGCTTAGTGCATGCGCACTCGATCGAAGGATTATTCTAACTCTAGCGATGCTTCGAATCAACGCAATCGTAATCGAAGGTATCGACGACGTAGTCGAGAATTAGAAACCAACGTTCCTCATATCGTTGTTGAAGAAACCGTAGACGAGATGGCCGACAATTGTTTGATGATGGAATTGCTCCAAGCGCCCACCGAGGGTTATGGAGACGCGATCGTAATTCCCGCTATCGAAGCGAATAATTTTTAGATTAAGAGCGGAATGCTTTCGTTGATACAAGATACGAAGTTTTGAGTTCGTGAGGCGGATAATCCTCACGATCATATTCAGATTTTTGATCGTCTTTTGGCTGCGAGCAAGTTTAAGAACGTCGCACCGATGTCGTCAAGCTTATGCTTTTTCCGTACTCGCTCGATGGTGCCGCCAAGGATTGGTACGACAAAGAGCCACCTAATTCAATAATTACGTGGAAGGATCTCGTTTCCAAGTTCGTTAATAATAAGACGACGTTTTTCAAAAACGAGATTACGAGATTTGAGCAAAAACCGAATGAATCATTTAGAGACGCATGGGATCGTTTTAAGGAATTGCTTAGGCAATGTCCTCACCATGGATTTTCTGAGTTGCAACCAATCGATACATTTTACAATGGTCTTAGATTTCAAGAACAAGATTCGTTGAATTCCGCCTCTGGTGGCAACTTTTTGTGCAAGACTCCGAAAGACGCTTTAATGATTATCGAAAATCGATTCAAGGTTTACCTACTCCGCAACGCACTGAGGGTTGCCAATGTCGCCAATGTTAGTAATTCTAATCGCGACATTGAGAGAGTTGATGCGAAAGTCAACAAGTTGACGAATGTGTTTACGTCTTTTCTCATCGAGATGCAAAAGAAAGACGCTCCCGCTATGGTGAAAGCGGTTGAGGCATCGTGTACGTTTTGCGTTGGACCACATAATTATTAGGAGTGTGCGGCTACGGGTGGCCAAACGTCGAGTGTAAACGCGTTAAACAACAATTTTTCAAATCAAAATCAAAATAACGTCGGTCCATCCCAACAAACGAACAACAACAATCAAGGAAATAAATTTCAAAACTGTAACAATTTTCAAGGAAATAATCATGGTAATCAAGGTTGTAATCAAAGTCAAAATTTGAATTGGCAAAATCGAGGTTTTAACAACAACAATCAAAACCGGAATTTTAACAATGGACAAAATTCAAAATTTTCAAACAACGCTAATCGAGGGAACAATTTTCAAGGGAATCAAAACCAAGCTTTCAATCAAAACTTTAATGGCTCAAATGATTTTCAAAATTACGTTAAATCAAATGACGCTAATATGAAGAGATTAGAAACGCAAATTGGTTATATGAAAAAGGAATTTTCAAACACGTTGAGAGGACAAAACAACAAAATTAAACAAGGACAAATCGACATAAAAAAGATGTTTTCGGCTATTATGAACAAAGCCTCAGGTGCGTCATCGAGTTCGTTAACTAGTGACACCATTTCTAATCCGAAGGAACAATGTAAAGCCGCCTCGTCTCGTGAGAAAATTCGTGTGATTACCCCTGATACAAGGCTTTTGACACCCCGTATAAAAATTAAAGTTCTTGTTCTCGGTATCTTAACGAATTGATCTAGGTTCTATGTGTGACTAAGTCGTTCTTTGGTGAAACAAATATTTTGGATATTTTTAAAATAGAAGTGCAGAACAATGAAAGTAAATGACTTTAAAGTAAATCTAAATCTAATTAAAATAAATGGTGCGAGTATTTAAAAGCGTAACTAAAATTAAAGGGCACTAAAAGTAAATAACGCAAACTTAAATCTAACTAAGGCAAACTTAAAACGCAACTAAAACTTAAACTAAGGCAACGCTAAAATAAATCTAAGGCAAATAAACTTAAAGTGCGACTAAGGAAAAAGGCGGGAAAAATAAAGCTCGAAATTTAAAAGCAGAAAATTAAAATAAAACTGAAAATAAAAGAACCTGAAAATTTAGCTATCCGGAATAAACCCTTATTCGGAATATTTGGCTTACTCGGAATATGTCACCTATCCGGAATAATCCTCTATTCGGAATACTTGACCTATTCGGAATACTCTCCCTATCCGGAATAATCTTGCTATACGGAATATTATGTCTATCCGGAATAAGTTCCTTACTCGGAATATCAGGCCTATTCGGAATAATTGGCCCTATTCGGAATAATCTCCTTATGCGGAATATTAGCCCTATGCGGAATAAATCCCTATTCGGAATAATCAGCCCTACTCGGAATAACTGGCCTATTCGGAATATGTTCCCCTATTCGGAATATCTCGGCTATTCGGAATAATGCCCTATCCGGAATCTTTGCCTATCCGGAATACTCCCTTATTCGGAATATTCAATATTCCGGATGGAGCACCCTTTTAACCCTTCACTCGGAATGATTTGTGGCTTGGCTGTTTCCTGGGAAAGATCAGAAACAAACCACGAAGAACAAGGAACAAGAAAATCAAACGAATCTAAACAAAACTAAAGCAAATCAACCACAAGATTAAATCAAACTAGTAAATAAACATCTATCAATCATAAACAATCAATCCAAAACAATCAAACTCACAAAACTAATCAAGATAATCAAAACCCACTTTGATCAAAATAAGAACATGAACATAAACATGAAAAACAAAGATTAAAGAAAGGTAGGATGAGATCAACAATAAAGATAAAGATTAACAAGAATTAAAAGAAAAACTTACTTGAAATTAAATGGTAATTAAGGTGCAAGACAAGTATTTAAATTTGACAAGTATTTAAATGACAAGGTAATTAAAAGTAGAAGAACTAATTGTCACTATTAGCCAACAAAATGAAAATGATTAAGATCTAATCTATATATAGGGGAGGATTAAGGAATGCTTAGGAAGCTTCCTCCCCTATTTCCTTTCTCCTTAATTGCATGCTTAGTCCTTCCTTCTTAATCTCTTTGTTAATTGCACCATTAGTCTTTAAGCCTTTAAATCTTCTTTAATCTTGGACTTTAATGACTTTTGGCTCGGGATTTCTTTGAACTCGCCTTTTAAATTCTTCAATAAAATAGACTTGAGTTCTTCGGCTTTTGATAAACTTCCGTCTTTTGACTTTTTCTTCGATAAATCTTCAGAATTGGTCTTGGACTTCCGTTCTTTTTGCACTCTTGACTTCTCGACTTCATCTTTCATCTTTTTCTTCAGTAAAAGCCCGTGAATGCCGTGTTTTCTCCACTTTTCACAATTTCGTCCTAAATCACAACAAAAACACAAACCACGCATAATTCTGACATAAAAGACATAAAATACACGTTTTGGCTCGGTTATTATTGTAATTAAGTGGTAAAAAGGAAGGGTGTTTACACACCTATCAAATCCCCTACACTTGACCATTGCAATGTCCTCATGCAATGCATTAGTTACAAAGCAAGATTACATTTTTCATCACAATCAATCCATAATGGCCTTTATTAAAGAGATAGAAATTTATAAACATTCAAAGTAAAGAAATCAAAAAGCATACCTTGGGTTTTGGAAAATGTTATGAATAATCATCATCCTCAAGTTTTCACTTTCTCCAAACCAAGCTTAAAAACGAGATCATTGTTATTATAAGTTAGCAAACTAACACGAACTCATGTGGGCCAATTATTCACTTAGACTCCCTTATTCCTAGGTGTATCTCTTATATTTTATTATTGTCTTGAATGATCACGAAGATGCATTTCTGACTTATTTCGATAGTTATTTAGTCCGAAAATAAAGTGAACGATTTAATCAATAGTTAGCTAAAGGACAAAATCTTTTAAAACTGCTTCTCGGGACCTCATAAAGTTCATATCTTGGCATAACTCGCTTCGCGATTTGAGACCTTTCTCGGACCGATATTTGGCAGCGACTTCATACTTCAAACCTTGAGAGACGTTCATGAAATTATGGTCTTCTCTTCATAATGGAATTTCTTCACTTTAAGTTTTGAGAGATTCATACTTGGACCACGAATTCTTCATTTTTCTCCAATCTTTATTTTTGACTTTGATATACAACGATCCGCCTCCTTTTATGACTTGGATCTATTTATCCTCATACCTTGCTAGGGTCTTTTCGGATACACTTCTCCATGACTTTTGGGGAGTTTTTGCTTTTCTTCGTGTGTCTCGATCCTTCATATTGATTTTTGATAAATGATTCTTCACATCACTTGGGATCTTTAGCAACAAAATGTAGCCCTCATGTCTTGTTAGGACCTTTTTGGACTCGCCAATCTTCGCATCCCGCTTCAATAAGTTATGCCTTGGCAATGAACTCTAATCCATACCGAGCAACTTTTAAACGATCTTGGGCTAGAAGCTAAGTAACTTTTCAAATCGTACAACCTTATTTATTGCAGATAAATTTATTAGCAAGCGATGGGAGAATAGGCTTATAATTAACTCACATAAATTCACGAAAGAATACCGAACTTATAATTGGCTCTATCATCTCTCGTTCTCCACAGTTTAAAATCTCAAGCAATGAGACTCGTGGATACTTAGCCTATTAAATCAAAGTTTTGGGTTTTTGAGTCGCCTATAGGATCTTGCAAATTCTTAGACATTTTCAAGTTTAGAAATCGCGTTTTAAAGTTCCCTTGATAAACGACTCTCTAGGATCAATTATAGGAACTTGCGAAAAGTTCTTGTTCTTAACCCGTGAGAGTTAAGACTTTCGCGTTTTATAGCTCCCTAATGTAGAGATTGTGCTAATTGAAAAAGAGTTAGTTTTCTCGGTGTCTAATCGAATTGATTTCCGGTTCAAAGTGCGATTCAGTTGTTTTTGGTTAAGAAAAAAAAAGAAAGTTGATTATCTAAAACTAATTTAAAAGTAAATGAGAAAAGTATTTAAAAACAAATTAAAGACAAGTTCAAATAATAAAAGTAAAACAAGGTGAATATTAAAAACTAAAAGTTAAAACGATATTAAAACGAATATTAAAACAAATAATAAAACGTAATTTAAAGCGAAACAATTAATAAAAATAAATATAAAAGACGAAATTAACTATCGACTCGAAAATAAAGTTTACTAAATGAAAAAGGAGAGAATAAAACTAAAATGGTACTTTAAAGCTAAACGAGGCAAAACCTAAAGCGGGTACTAAATAAAAGATAAAACTTAAACTTTACGAAAAAATATTAATTTTAAAATTGGAAGAAAAATTCAACTAAAAATACTTAACTTTCAAAAATAAAATCGGAACAACTTTCAGATAAAACTAAACATTTACGGAACAATACTATTAAATAAACAAGCTAGCAGGCAAGCTGCTGGAAGCTACCAGGCAGCCTGCTTAATTTGGCGGGAAACGAAGGGCAAGCTAGCAAGCTAGCAGGTGGACCTATTTTCTTTGATTCGGAAGTTTTAAATTTCCGATTCGGAACTTTTTTTAGTAGTTGGTTCGGAAGTTTTATATGTTCCGATTCGGAACTTTTTGGCAAGAATTGGTTCGGAAGTTTTTTTTTTTTTTTTTTTTTTTTTTTTTTTTTTTTATTCGGAAGTTTTTAAATTGGTTCGAAACTTTTGAAAAAATTGGTTCGGAAGTTTTTGAAAAAATTGGTTCGGAAGTTTTTTTATTCGGAACTTTTCAAAAGTTCCGGTTCGGAACTTTTTGAATAAATCGGTTCGGAACTTTGAAAAGAAATTTGGTTCGGAACTTTAAGAAAATCGGTTCGGAACATAAACTGGGCAATATTAACAGTAGCAGGAACGAAGAACAGGGTAAAGTACTAGAACACGAATTTAAGCAAAATCAATCAAGATCAACCAAAAGATTAACCCAAAATAACCACTAAACATCAATTAACAATAATCAATCAAAACAAATCATCAAAACTAACAAACATAACCAAATTAATCAAAACCCACTTGATCAAAATCATAAAAACTCAAGAACATGAACAATCAAGATAAAGAACAAATCAAACAAGAAAGGAAGAAGGAGATTAGCAATAAGATAAAGATTAACAACAATTAAAGGTAAACTTACTTGGAATTAAAAGAAAATTAAAGGTGTGATACATGAAGATTAAGATGCATAAATTTTAAAGAACAAGAGAAATGAAAAATGGGGAAGAGAGGCTTGTCAAGCCTCCAACAACCTAAACAAATGGCTAGTCATGTCTATTTATAGGGGAGGAAGGGATTAGTGGAAGGAAGCTTCCTCCCCTCTTTCCTCTTTTCCTTAATTGCGTCATTAGGTCCCTCCTTTCTTTAATCTTCTTAAATCTTGGACTATAATGACTTTGGCTCGGGATTTCTTTGAACTCGTCTTGTAATTCTTCAATAAATTATACTTGAGTTCTTCGGCTTTTGGTAAACTTCCGTCTTTTGACTTTTTCTTCGATAAATCTTCAGAATTGGTCTTGGACTTCCGTTCTTTTTCCACTTTTGATCTTTCGACTTCGTCTTTTGTCTTTTCCTTCAATAAAAGCCCGTGAAAGCCGTGTTTTCTCCACTTTTCACCTTCTCGACCCTGAAACACAATAAAAACACAAACCACGCATAATTCCGCCATTTACGACATAAAATATACGTTTAGGTCCCGTTTTAATACAGTTAAGTGGTAGAAAAGATGGGTGTTTTCACACCTATCAAATCCCCTACACTTAACCATTGCAATGCCCTCATGCAATGCTTAGTGATAAAACAAGGTTTATACATCCCATCATAATCAACCTACTTTGGCCTTTATTAAACAACTAAGGAAAATCAAAAAGATAGAAAATAACAAGATGCAATCAAGGAAGAACATGTAAAGAAATCTAAGACTTACATTAGGGCTTGTGTGTCATGAATGTTTATCACCCTCAAGTTTCACGTTCCCCGTGCCAAGCTTAAAAACAAGATCATTGTTAGTACAAGTTAGCATAACAAACATTTACTCATGCGGTTCAATTAATCATTTAAACTCACTTATTCCTATGGGTATCTCTTATCTTTTATTGATGTCTTGAACGATCAC
This sequence comes from Glebionis coronaria, assembly GCA_025667525.1. Taxonomy (NCBI): domain Eukaryota; kingdom Viridiplantae; phylum Streptophyta; class Magnoliopsida; order Asterales; family Asteraceae; genus Glebionis; species Glebionis coronaria. Next base: position 83,459 of record JANFOE010000517.1, read on the forward strand.
GAGGATGCATTGTTGACTTATTTCGATAATTTATTTAGGCTGAAAGCAAAGTAGGACGATTTGATCAATAGTTAGCTAAAGGACAAAATCTCTTAAAACTGCTTCTCGGGATATCAACAAGTTCATATCTTGGCATAACTCGGTTCACGATTTGAGACCTTTCTCGGGCCGATATTTGGCATGTACTTCATACTTCATATCTTGAGAGACGTTCTTGAGATAATGGTCTTCTCATCGTTCGTAGAGTTTCTTCACTTGGAGACTTTTGAGAGGTTATCCAACTTTGTTGACCACGACTTCATGATTATTTCTTCAATCTCTATTTGGGATTTTGAGATACAACGATCCGCCTCCTTTTCGGACTTGGATTTATTTATCCTCATACCTTGTTAGGGTCTTTTCGGATAGACTTCTCCATGATCTTTATGGGAGTTGATTGCTTTTCGTCGTGAGTCTTGATCCTTCATATTGACTTTGGGAATAATGCTTTTCACATCACTTTGGATCTTTAGCAATAAAATGGAATCCTCATGCCTTGTTAGGGCCTTTTCGGACTCGCCAATCTTCGCTCCCCGCTTCATAAGTTATGCCTTGGCTATGAACTCTTATCATTACCGAGCAACTTTTAAACGATCTTGGGCTAGAAGCTAAGTAACTTTTCAAATCGTACGACCTTACTTATTACAGATAACTTATTAGCAAGTGATGGGAGAAAAAGATCATAATTAACTCACATAAGTTAATGAGAGAATACCAAACTTGTAACCAACTCTATCATTTCTCGTCCTCCACAATTTAAAATCTCAAGTAATGAGACTCGTGGACGCTTAGCCTAATAAACCAATTAAGGTCTACATGGTTAAGGATACTAGCTAGAGTGAACTTGGATAAGTAAACTCGGGTTGAGTCAAAATATTCACAACGGGCCTAATATATCTAAGATATCTAAACTTGCTAAAACCATTTTATTAAAATAAGAGAAAAAGTAGCAAAAATAAAGGGAACTACAACTAGGCCAAAACAGATTAAAAATTTTGAAAAGTGTCGAAAAATTGATTTTCCGGTTAAAATGAGGGCAAATACAAGGAAAAGACCACTTAACTTAGATAGAAGTCCCCCTACACTTAATATAAACATTGTCCCCAATGTTTAAGCATGTGGGAGTAAACTCCCCTACACTTAGGATATTGTGCACTTTGTTTAAATCTCGCTAAGGAAGAGACAACTAAAGAGATTCCTATTTTAATATTGAGAAATATAAAATAGTGAATCGAAAAGAGTTTAGGATAGAACCGGGAAGAAGGGAACACCGAATCACGGTTCGTCAAAAGTCATCAAGAGTGTGTCTTTGAAGCTCTAATCCCTGCATATGATAAGAAAGAGAACAAGAAACACCAACGGGGCTCCCCCTACACTTATGGTGAAAATAGATAGATAATTGGGTTGCCTCCCAAAAAGTGCTTGTTTTTGTTGACCGAGTCACGAGCCTGACTCGTCCCCGAATTAAATGGTCCATGGGGAGGCCTCGAATGTGATACCGGGATCAAAGACCTTGTCCTCGTTCCCGGAGGACATCAACAAAGGAGAGGCGGGGGGATAAGTTTTGAAAGGGAGAAAGGTCCTTTCAACATACGTATAGTATGTGAATTCAAGATCCTCGGGAGGTGGGTTGGGTATAGTAAGCACATTGTCATCCCCCAAAGACAATGGATGCTGAGCAAACGGCAAATCCGTATTGTTATCAATCATAGCATAATCAGTGTCACCTCCCGGATCAAAGCACTCATCTTCCGTGATAGTGGCTAAAAGGGAGGATGGAAGGTGCTCGGGAGGGGGACTTGGGTCAATACTTTCCTGCAGCAAATTTTCAAAAATAATGTCCCCCTCCGTGTCAGAATCATCAATACCTGGAGGGATGGAGTGAATATCGATTTCTTCCAGCAATGGGTTATTATCTTCAACGGGAGGAATAGATGGAGGTAGAGACTTGGAAAGAGAAGGAGAAGTCAACGCTTCGATTTGAGCAATAAGAAGGTGCACTTTCCGTAATCCATCGCGAAGAAGCACGTCTTCTACCTCATCCACAAGATCATGTTCATCGGTGAACTGCTCGTAAACCGGAGAGAATAAATCGTCATTTTCTGCATCTCCCGGTGGAGATTGAGAAATTTCAAAAGTGAAATTCTCATAGCAGAGAGAAGAATCGTCATCACTAGGATCGACCTTGTCCGTAAGAGCAACGTCGTCCTCAGGCTCCATAGCAGGTAAGTCACAAACCTCATCATCCAATACTTTATCGAGACCAACATCACTAAGCTCATGCAACGAATCTAGATTCGTAGGCGCAGTAGGAACATCGAGAGTAGGAGCAGCAACTTTAGAAGATGAGTTGAAAGTGCATACAGCGTCATCGTCATCATCATCATAATATTATTGACGCATAAGCGGAGGGGTATAATCACTAAGATTAGATACTTGCTCTTGTTGCAGTCGCTTTTCCTCATCCCTAAGTTCTTTAAGCAAAACAACGGCTTCTTGAAGTTGCAAAACAATGGAGTGTGTTTCTTCATTCAAGGTAGTGAGTTGTGGGTCAAGATTAATTTGCTGAGAGGATTGATGATTGAGGGTGTGATGTGGGGGCTCAAATTGTTGAAAACCTGAATTATAGCAATGTTGTGGCTCATAGTTGTTCGTCGATTGGGAATAATTAGAAACCGGGTTTGGTTCATAATAATCCATAGGTGAAGAAAACTGAGGACACGGATTTGGCTCATAACAATTCAGTGGTTGACAAGAATAGGTATCGTGAGGACCCCCACAGTTGGTGCAAACCGGGTATGGAGAAAAAATCAAGTGCATCTTGTGGATAGCTATTTTCATTGTCATAATTGTACCCCGGTTCTTGCCCGTGACTATACGGGTATCGAACCGGGCACGAAACATGCCAATGAGAATCGCTTCCACAATAGATGCACGGGGGAACAGGAGGTAGGTCCAAAAAGTACGAATTAGTCGAGTTGCACAAAGGACAAAATCCGGATTGTGTGTAGTCGATATCGTTTCCGCACAGCTCACATGTACACCATTGACAAGAGTTGTTCCCAGATAATTGTTTCCCACACCGGACGCAATGGACATAAAAATCCATAAAGAAAGATAGATAAGCAAGAAGAATATTTTTGGTGCAAAACTTTGAAAAAGAAATGCTTTTTATGATTTTTCAAATGTTTTTGGATTTTTGAAAATTTTTGACAAGAAAAATAACGTTCATAAGTGAACGGATCCCAAAATCCAACGCGTCACTCACAAAAAACCTTCAATCTTCACGAAAAGAGCCGGCAGCGGCGCCATTTTAATGTAGAGATTTTGCTAATTGAAAAAGAGTTCGTTTTCTCGGTGTCTAATCGAATTGATTTCCGGTTCAAAGTGCGATTCAGTTGTTTTTGGTTAAGAAAAAAAAAGAAAGTTGATTATCTAAAACTAATTTAAAAGTAAATGAGAAAAGTATTTAAAAACAAATTAAAGACTAGTTCAAATAATAAAAGTATAACAAGGTGAATATTAAAAACTAAAAGTTAAAACGATATTAAAACGAATATTAAAACAAATAATAAAATGTAATTTAAAGCGAAACAATTAATAAAAATAAATATAAAAGACGAAATTAACTATCGACTCGAAAATAAAGTTTACTAAATGAAAAAGGAAAGAATAAAACTAAAATGGTACTTTAAAGCTAAACGAGGCAAAACCTCAAGCGGGTACTAAATAAAAGATAAAACTTAAACTTTAAGAAAAAATATTAATTTTAAAATTGGAAGAAAAATTCAACTAAAAATACTTAACTTTCAAAACTAAAATCGGAACAACTTTCAGATAAAACTAAACAATTACGGAACAATACTATTAAATAAACAAGCTAGCAGGCAAGCTGCTGGAAGCTACCAGGCAGCCTGCTTAATTTGGCGGGAAACGAAGGGCAAGCTAGCAAGCTAGCAGGTGGACCTATTTTCTTTGATTCGGAAGTTTTAAAGTTCCGATTCGGAACTTTTTTTAGTAGTTGGTTCGGAAGTTTTATATGTTCCGATTCGGAACTTTTTGGCAAGAATTGGTTCGGAAGTTTTTTTTTTTTTTTTTTTTTTTTTTTTTTATTCGGAAGTTTTTAAATTGGGTCGGAACTTTTGAAAAAATTGGTTCGGAAGTTTTTGAAAAAATTGGTTCGGAAGTTTTTTTATTCGGAACTTTTCAAAAGTTCCGGTTCGGAACTTTTTGAATAAATCGGTTCGGAACTTTGAAAAGAAATTTGGTTCGGAACTTTAAGAAAATCGGTTCGGAACATAAACTGGGCAATATTAACAGTAGCAGGAACGAAGAACAGGGTAAAGTACTAGAACACGAATTTAAGCAAAATCAATCAAGATCAACCAAAAGATTAACCCAAAATAACCACTAAACATCAATTAACAATAATCAATCAAAACAAATCATCAAAACTAACAAACATAACCAAATTAATCAAAACCCACTTGATCAAAATCATAAAAACTCAAGAACATGAACAATCAAGATAAAGAACAAATCAAACAAGAAAGGAAGAAGGAGATTAGCAATAAGATAAAGATTAACAACAATTAAAGGTAAACTTACTTGGAATTAAAAGAAAATTAAAGGTGTGATACATGAAGATTAAGATGCATAAATTTTAAAGAACAAGAGAAATGAAAAATGGGGAAGAGAGGCTTGTCAAGCCTCCAACAACCTAAACAAATGGCTAGTCATGTCTATTTATAGGGGAGGAAGGGATTAGTGGAAGGAAGCTTCCTCCCCTCTTTCCTCTTTTCCTTAATTGCGTCATTAGGTCCCTCCTTTCTTTAATCTTCTTAAATCTTGGACTATAATGACTTTGGCTCGGGATTTCTTTGAACTCGTCTTGTAATTCTTCAATAAATTATACTTGAGTTCTTCGGCTTTTGGTAAACTTCCGTCTTTTGACTTTTTCTTCGATAAATCTTCAGAATTGGTCTTGGACTTCCGTTCTTTTTCCACTTTTGATCTTTCGACTTCGTCTTTTGTCTTTTCCTTCAATAAAAGCCCGTGAAAGCCGTGTTTTCTCCACTTTTCACCTTCTCGACCCTGAAACACAATAAAAACACAAACCACGCATAATTCCGCCATTTACGACATAAAATATACGTTTAGGTCGCGTTTTAATACAGTTAAGTGGTAGAAAAGATGGGTGTTTTCACACCTATCACTCCCTATATAAAAGCCTAGCAAAACTTGACTTAAACACGTTAAGGATACTAGCTAGAGTAACTTAGACAAGTAAACTCGGTTTGAGTCAAAAAATTCACAACGTTTGAAAAATAAAACCACTTTATTAAAAATTTATTCTAATAAGGAAAAGAAATAACTATACAAAGGGAAAAACTAATGGGCCAAAATAGATCATAAATTTTGAAAAATGTCGAAAAATTTATTTTCTCGTTAAAATGAGGACAAATACAAGGAAAAGAGCCACTTAACTTCGATAGAAGTCCCCCCTACACTTAACATAAACATTGTCCTCAATGTTTAAGCATGTGGGAGTAAACTCCCCTACACTTAGGACATTGTGCACTTTGTTTAAATCTTGCTAAGGAAAAGACAACTAAAGAGATTCCTATTTTAATATTGAGAAAAATATAAAATAGTGAATCGAAAAGAGTTTAGGGTAGAACCGGGAAGAAGGGAACACGGAATCACGGGTCGTCAAGAATCATCAAGCTCGAATCCCTGATTATAAGAAGAGAGGAGAGGAAATAGCAACCCAACGGGTCTCCCCTACACTTAGGATAAAGAAAGCGAAAAGATAGATACATGGGTTGCCTCCCAAGAAGCACTTGATTTTTGATTACCGAGTCGTGAGCCTGACTCGACCTTGATCATCATAGGAAGAAGCATGAAACATATCCACCGAGATCAAAGACATAGTTTTCGTCCATCAAATAGCACAAGCTTAAGGCGAACAAGGCAAGCCAAAGAAGAATAGGCAAGGTTCCCTTAAGCAGCGATGGAGCATGGTTGAAGCAAGTATGGTGTGGTGCAAGAATGTCTTCAATAGTGCCAAAGATATTTCCTTTTATTTCATCAGGTGGATACTGAGATGGCTCAAGAATAACGATACCGGGGTCGAACACCTTTTACATTAGGGGAAAATAGCACTCAGGCTCAGCAGAGTGTGAAGAAGATCCGTGAAGAAGCACAACCTCGTCCTCAGAAGGGGGACAAAGAGGTGTTAACTCATACGTGCGGCGGATATTGGTGTCGACCGGTTTCTTCTCCGTTGAAAGAATGTTCTTCAAAACCAAAGTAGGATCAAGACGATAATCTTCAAAGTCTAAAGGAGGAGCATCACTCTCATGAGGGAAGTAAGTATTGAGAAATGCAGAGAAGTCTTCCTCAAATGAGTAATTGTCCAAAGTAGGATCGAGTGATGGCGGAGGATCTTCATCATGTGAAGAATCACTCGAAAGAGTATCGGCCTCATCAAAATCATCATATGTGGGCAGGTCGGGATACTCAAAAGTACAATCATCAAAATCATCCGAATCTGAGCTAGAATCATCATCAGAAGCATCAAAGATCGGTGGAGAATCATAAATGGGAGAAGCGTCCAAAGTGGATAGAGAATCATCCACAACATCTTCGAAAAGTGGATTTTCAATGCACGAATCGAATAGAGGATTGTTGTAGATGGTAAAATCATCGAGCACATTAATCATATTCACGGATTCTCGTCCAAAGGATTTGCTTGTAAGCTTCCACATTTTGAAAACTTGTGAATCATTCCCGACTCTTAAGATTAACTCACCTTCGGCAACATCAACTAAAGCTCGTCCGGTTCTCAAGAATGGCCGACCAAGTTTTAAAGGAATACGAGGGTCCATTTCATAATCAACAACGACAAAATCGACCGGGAAAGTAAATGTGCCAACTTTGATGAACACATCTTCGGCAATACCAACGGGGTAAGCGAGAGTGCGATTTGCAAGTTCAAGAGTCATCTTCGTTGGAGTAAGTTCGGGTAATGATAGTGTTTTCCAAACACTCAAAGGCATAAGATTAATACTGTCCCCGAGATCAGCAAGGGCAGTAAATTCTTCAGTTTTGTTGAAAACGCAAGGCAACACAAAATGACCGGGATCTTCAAGCTTTTCCGGAAGTTCTTTAAGAATAACTGCAGAGCAGTTTTAATTTAAGCGTGTGTTGGCGAGCTCAACCAACTTTTCCTTCTTGTTAAGCAATTCCTTGAATGCTTTGACAAATTTTGGCATGTGGACAAGTGCTTCGAGAAAGCTAATGTTGAAGTTCATTTGAGAGATCATCTTCACATAGCTCGACACTTGAGAGTCATCCTTGGTTAGCATTTTGGTCTTGCCTAAACGAGAGGGATAAGGGATATTGGGTTTTGGTGGTGAAGGTGCAGGTGTAGCAGGTATAGGTTGAGATGTTGAAGGTTCCTTCCTAGGTACATCATCATGACGAGGCGGAGACGGTAATGGTGCACTAATACTAGGTGTAGGAGGAGTGGGGATAAATGGTGGTGGAGGAGGTGTAGATGATGGGGGCGGGATAGGTGGATCGACAATGGTAATTCCACTACGAGTAGTAATAGCACTCACATTTGCTCGCAGATTGGTGACGGTGTTTGAAGGTAGAGAACTCGAAGAAGAAGGTTGAGCGGTGGGCAAGAAACTAGCAACCATATTCTTCAAATCATTTGTTTGATTGCTGAAGGAGGATTGAATATTATCTCGAAGCTCGGATCTTATTTCATTTCCTTGCTTGGTAATATCTCCTTTAAGATTGATAATTTGGCTCTGTAGATTCTTGATTTGCTCACCTTGGGTTCTCATGATGGCTTCAACATCGGGGTTAATGGGTGGGGTTTGTTGGGTGGGTGGTTGATAAGGATTAGAAGCTCTTGGTGGGATTTGGTTGCTTTTATTATAGTTTTTGGCGGGGTTTTGGTTTTGAGGAGAAAAACCGGGTGAAAGGTAATTGTTTGACCGGTAACTCAGCAAATTTCTATCCCCTTGAGGTCGAGCTTGGTAATTTTCCGGTGAATACTTACCATAAGCTGCATACACATTTTCCGCATTTCCTTGTAGAGAAGGACAATCGGTGTATGAGTGTGGACCGCCGCATGTTTCACAAGGATTAGCAACCGCTTTAACTTGTTGTTGTTCGTTTGAAGCGAGAAGCAAGATACTTTTACTCATTTCAGTCATCATGCGGGTGAGTTCGGTCATATCAGGGTTTGCTGAGGTGGAAGAAACATTGACTCTCGGGTTGTTCCTTGAAGAAGCATAAGAATCCCAGTTTTTGTGATGAGTAGTCATGTTTTCAATAAGCTCTCTACACTCCTCGGGTCTCCTTTTCATGAATGTGCCACCGGCGGCTGCATTAATCGTATCACGATCTCGAAAAGTCAAACCGTTGTAGAAAGTATCAATTAAGGTCACAGGGAGCATGTTGTGGTTTGGACAACGATCAATCAAGACATTATATCTTTCCCAAGCATCAAAAAGAGATTCATCGGGTTCTTGCATGAAACCGCTGATTTGATTGCGAAGGCTCGTGACCATGGATGGTGGAAAGTAGCGCGACAAAAAGCGTTGAGTCATGTCATCCCAAGTATGATTAGAATTCTTTAGAAGACGATCAAACCATTTCTCGGCATGATGGGACAAAGTATGTGGGAAGAGTTGTAGGCGAAGAACATCCATTGTGGCACCAGGCAACTTCATGCTTTGGGTGATTGTAATGAACTTGTCGAGGTGTTTGTTGGCATCATCATCAGGCAATCCACGAAATGGGTTAGTTTGCACTTGCTGAATCATGTGGTGCTTCAACGAAAACACCGGAGCGTTGATTTGCATCGGCGCAATCGGTCCTCCTCGTCCAAACATGGTAGGTTGACAAAGCTCCTCCATTGTCCGAAGATCGGGCTGTGGAAGAACATTGTTGTTATTGTTGAGGTGCGGTGGATTATTGTTGTTGTTAACACCTGACATACTTAAATCTTCTCGAGTCTCGGGCTCTTGATAATTAGAAGATCTAGTACGCATACACCTGAAAATACAAAAGAAAAAGAAACCAAACACAAAGACAATATATATACACAATAAAAATAAAATCTTTTTGGACTTTTGAAATTTTTAATTTTTATGGATTTTTATCAATTTTTAATTTTTATGGTTTTTTTTTTTGAAATTTATATGCAAGAAAAATAACGCTCACAAGTGAACGAATCCCAAAAAGGCAACGCGTCTTTCAAAGAAAACCGTTAATCTTTACGAAAAGAGCCGGCAACGGCGCCATTTGATACAAGGCTTTTGACACCCCGTATAAAAATTAAAGTTCTTGTTCTCGGTATCTTAACGAATTGATCTAGGTTCTATGTGTGACTCAGTCGTTCTTTGGTGAAACAAATATTTTGGGTATTTTTAAAATAAAAGTGCAGAACAATGAAAGTAAATGACTTTAAAGTAAACCTAATCCAATTAAAATAAATGGTGCGAGTATTTAAAAGCGTAACTAAAATTAAAGGGCACTAAAAGTAAATAACGCAAACTTAAATCTAACTAAGGCAAACTTAAAACGCAACTAAAACTTAAACTTAGGCAAGGCTAAAATAAATCTAAGGCAAATAAACTTAAAGTGCGACTAAGGAAAAAGGCGGGAAAAATAAAGCTCGAAATTTAAAAGCAGAAAATTAAAATAAACTTGAAAATAAAAGAACCTGAAAATTTAGCTATCCGGAATAAACCCTTATTCAGAATATTTGGCTTACTCGGAATATGTCACCTATCCGGAATAATCCTCTATTCGGAATACTTGACCTATTCGGAATACTCTCCCTATCCGGAATAATCTTGCTATGCGGAATATTATGTCTATCCGGAATAAGTTCCTTACTCGGAATATCAGGCCTATTCGGAATAATTGGCCCTATTCGGAATAATCTCCTTATGCGGAATATTAGCCCTATGCGGAATAAATCCCTATTAGGAATACTCAGCCCTACTCGGAATAACTGACCTATTCGGAATATGTTCCCCTATTCGGAATATCTCGGCTATTCGGAATAATGCCCTATTCGGAATCTTTGCCTATGCGGAATACTCCCTTCTTCGGAATATTCAATATTCCTGATGGAGCACCCTTTTGACCCTTCACTCAGAATGATTTGTGGCTTGGCTGTTTCCTGGGAAAGATCAGAAACAAACCACGAAGAACAAGGAACAAGAAAATCACACGAATCTAAACAAAACTAAAGCAAATCAACCAAGAGATTAAATCAAAATAGTAAATAAACATCTATCAATCATAAACAATCAATCCAAAACAATCAAACTCACAAAACTAATCAGGATAATCAAAACCCACTTTGATCAAAATAAGAACATGAACATAAACATGAAAAACAAAGATTAAAGAAAGGTAGGATGAGATCAACAATAAAGATAAAGGTTAACAAGAATTAAAAGAAAAACTTATTTGAAATTAAATGGTAATTAAGGTGCAAGACAAGTATTTAAATTTGACAAGTATTTAAATGACAAGGTAATTAAAAGTGGAAGAACTAATTGTCACTATTAGCCAACAAAATGAAAATGATTAAGATCTAATCTATATATAGGGGAGGATTAAGGAATGCTTAGGAAGCTTCCTCCCCTCTTTCCTTTCTCCTTAATTGCATGCTTAGTCCTTCCTTCTTAATCTCTTTGTTAATTGCACCATTAGTCCTTAAGTCTTTAAATCTTCTTTAATCTTGGACTTTAGTGACTTTTGGCTCGGGATTTCTTTGAATTTTTCTTTTAAATTCTTCAATAAAATAGACTTGAGTTCTTCGGCTTTTGATAAACTTCCGTCTTTTGACTTTTTCTTCGATAAATCTTCAGAATTGGTCTTGGACTTCCGTTCTTTTTGCACTCTTGACTTCTCGACTTCATCTTTCGTCTTTTTCTTCAATAAAAGCCCGTGAATGCCGTGTTTTCTCCACTTTTCACAATTTCGTCCTAAATCAACACAAAAACACAAACCACGCATAATTCCGACATAAAAGACATAAAATACACGTTTTGGCTCGGTTATTATTGTAATTAAGTGGTAAAAAGGATGGGTGTTTACACACCTATCAACCCCTAACCTTGATGGATTTCGAGTTGTTCCTTCTTCTGAACCCTCGACTTGTAAGACGCCTTCATGTTCTAAAGTCGATGGGGTGAACGTGGCGACCAAGGAAAAGAGTGCACACCATCGTGTATCTCAAATTCCATCCACGATTTAAAAAGAGAGCTTTATCGACCTCACCAAAGTAAACCTTGAAGAAACTTGTGCTTCGGTCCTTCTTAAAAAACCCAAAAGGCAAATGCCGAGAAAGGAAGAGGATCCGGGCCAATTTCTACTACCTTGTGAATTTTCCGAGATTGAGGGATGTTTAGACCTTGCCGATTTAGGTGCTAGCATCAATCTTATGCCTCTTTCTGTTTGGAAATTGATGAGATTGCCTAGACTTATCCCCACGAACATGATAATCGAGCTTGCAAATTGTACACCACTTATACCAATTAGAATAGCCGAGGATGTCTATGTTAAGATTGGAAAGTTTGTTTTTCCCGCGGACTTCGTCATATCCGATTATGAGTGTGATCCTAAATGTCCCATTATTTTAGGTCGACAATTTTTATCGACGGCTTGAGCCGTAATCGACTTCCACGAGGGGAGACTAACTATCAGATATGGGGAGGAACTAATGGACTTTTTCGCAAATAAATCCCAAGTTTCAAATGGTCATGATAAAACCGAGGTTGCAAAACCCGATGTTTCAAATTCTAATGATTCAGAATGTTAACTTTAGCGGAAAATATGAGGCTGGACGCATGTTTTGAAAGAATTAAAGTGAACGGTTTTAAAGATGACGATTTTAATGATAAAGAATACGTGTACCTATTTCAAAAGGGTATTCGTAGATTTATGGATGAAAAATCACTTTGGGATGTATTTGGCGACACAAGTGAAAAAACAATTCCGAAGGGCGACGTTAGTGCCATCACGACAATGACAAATGTGGACTCGTCTTCACCACCTTCGAAGGACCACGTCTTTGAGGCATCAACTTCTAACTTCATTGAAGTGCCTCCATTTCCTAGCCCAACACCCATTGAGGTTAAAGGTTTCATCGACATCGATCCTCTCGTCATAGAAAAGTCACCTAAGCATAGACATGTAAGACCATGGTTGTGAGTGCTCACATCGACTCTTTCTTTGACGATGACGATGGCGATTTTGCCGAGATTGATCATGTACTTCAAAATCCAAAAGCCATTTTTGAGGATTCTCCTAAAAAGACTTCTTCACATGGGAAGTACGATGATTAAGAGTTTGATCCCGAGATTGAGGAAATTATCGAACGAGAGCTAGCTCTATTGCCTCCACTTCCACCTACGAGTGAGGTTGATCTTTTCAAAATCGAGGATGAACTTAATGAGTTGGAACGTCTTATTTTCGATGACGAACCAACTCACGTGACCCAAAATTCCATTCTCGAGGAGTTACCTAATCAATACTCCTCAAATGAGAATGACGTTTATCACATTTATGAGGAGTAGCCTAACGAACACCCCTCCCCTACTAATGATGATTTTGTGCTTGATCGTGATCTCTTCGAGAGAATTTCAAATATCATTAATGAGGATTATGAAGAACTTTGGTTTGATAAGCCTATTTACGATGAAAAAATCGATGGGATGCATGATCATGAGGATGACGAATATGTTTACCCGAGGGGGCGGTGTTCTTTGTTGATCGACGTTTTGAGAACTTATACAATCCACCACCCCCTAACCGCGACTTAAATGTGAGGATTTTTAGCTTGACCAATCTTGAATTTTAAACGCTAAATATTTTCAACATAATTCAATCGGGTTTTCATAAAGATTTTTTAATCGATGAAAAACGAAAGGATTTTAAAAATGATTTAAAAGATTTTTCTACAACTTTAACTCTGTCATCACCACGTTGTATGAGTGCTACCACCTAGTCTACTCCTTTTGACGACGTTTAGTGTGGTTTTAGTGTCGGGGAAGCCCCTTATGTTCCCTTACCTTTCTCTACCGAGGATGAGATATTCGATCCCGGAATTGCTTGTAAAGGGAAATCTCGTTCTTCCACCGATGCATTAAATGGAAATCTTATTCATTTGCTTGGTGTGAGTCTACCTCGAGTAGCTCATTGTATTGCCTTACCCATTGTCCAACCTTTCTACTTCTCATCTCTTTTCTTCAAACCCTTTGGGTTTTTGCTATCGGTTGGAGTAGCGTTGTTTTGTCTTTCATCCGAAAACGAGGACGCTATCGTTTACCCCGGTATACGTGTATCGGGTTTTTAAAGTACTCCATGTACTTTTGGGCATTGTTTATCATGTAAGCCCCACCAAAAATGACGAAACCAAGATTACCCCTAAATGATCACATTTATGGGGATTCAAGTCGAGCTTTTGACTCGGTTATCAAAAACAAGGTGCCTCGTGGGGGATTCTCATGCTTATCCTTGTAAATATTATCGTTTTCTAATAGTATAACGAGGGGACTTGTGCTCTTCCAACCTTTGTTCCTTGGTTGTTTGTGATTATGATTCATTAGGTTCATCGTCATCATTGAAGCCTCTCGTGTTCTTTTTACGTATCACTCGATCTTCGATCGTTGCCTTTGGAGATTCCGATATCCGATTATATCCTTTTATGTTCTAACGTTTATCTTATTAGCATAATTCATAAACGGTTATAGGTTATTCGTTTTACCCTTTCCATGCTCGAGATTAAGCATTCGACTTCGTCTCTAGTATGGGGGTGTTTCACCCCTAGACTCGAAACATTGAGGACAATGTTTAGTTTTAGTATGGGGGGTGATTAGATACTTCACCTTGCTTACGTAACCACACAATCCAATTTTCATCATTTTGTTATCGTTTTGTTGCAAAATAAGGCTAAAATGGCCAAATATTAAATTTTTTCTAGTTTTTCATAAGTGTTTAAGACACGAATGTAGGTTTTCTGATGGTGAGAATAAGAGTAATTTTTTACTCGACCGTGCGTGTTGAGCACTTAGCTTAGATTCCTTAACTTTTTAGGCTAAGTCTCTTAAATGATGACGAGAAATGATAGAGTTAATTATAAGTCTCGTAATCTTTCACGATCTCATGTGTAGTAATTATTAGCTTATTCTCCCCACGCTTTTGTTTAAATAAATGCAATACGTAAGGTCGTATGATTTAAAAGGTTACTTAGCTTCTAGCCCAAGATCGTTTAAAATTTGCTCGTGTTCGAATAGAGTTCATAGCCAAGCCATAACTTATTGAAGCGGGATGTGAGGATTGGCAAGTTCCAAAAAGGCTCTCACAAGGCATGAGGAACTTCATTTTGTTGCTAAAGATCCAAGATGATGTGAAGTATCATTAGTCTAAAATCAATATGAAGGATCGAGACACACGACGAGAAGAAATATACTCCCCTAAAGATCATGGAGAAGTCTATCCAAAAAAACCCTAACAAGTTATGAGGATAAATATATCTAAGTCCTAAAAGGAGGCGGATCGTTGTATATCAAAATCCCAAATAAAGATCGAAGAAAAATGATGAAGTCGTGGTCCAAGTTTGCAGAAATTCCATATATGAAGAGAAGACCATTATTTCAAGAACGTCTTCAAAGATTTCAAGTTCGAAACACATGCCAAATATCGGTCCGATAAAGGTCTCAAATCGTGAAACGAGTTATGCCAAGATATGAACTTAAGGAGATTACGAGAAGCTGTTTTAAAAGATTGTGTCCTTCGGCTAACTATCGATTAAATCGTCCTACTTTATTTTCGGCCTTAATAAAATATCAAAATAAGTCAAAAATGTATCCTCGTGATCGTTAAGACAAAATAAAATATAACAGATACCAATTAGGAATAACGGAGTCTAAGTACGTAATTAACACTCATGAGTAATGATTGTGTTGCTAACTTATAATGACAATGATCTCGTTACACGCTTAGCATGGAATCGAGTGAAAATCAAGGATGACGAACTTATCTCTATGAGCCATTCACATGTTCTTATTCTTTGACCCTAAAGGTCACTTAATCGTGATGAAAACAATACATTATGTCTAACACGCGTGTAGTAGTTTATTTGATTTTAGTTTTTCAATAAATATCACATAAAAATGAATTTTGGAAGTGCTACGATACTTAATTCAAGCATTTCATGGGGACACGGAAATGATTTAGTATGGGGGAGTGATGAGACTGCAATTATACATAGTCTCATCGTCCAAATCGGGCTTAAAACGCTTAAAATATCATCAAAATACCCCAAAGTATGCTTGTGTTTGTTCATTGTGTATTTTAGGTACGGATATCGTGAAATCAACAAAAGATCATAAGAATCAAGCAAAAACGAACACAGGAAATGAAGCCGCACAAAGAACGGACCCGAACGATAAATTTCCAAAGAAGTCCTTGAAGTTTGATGATTTGGCAAGATTGGTCCCTCAACTTTTGAATACTTGTCACTTTTGAACCTTGTAAATCTCAAAAGTTACATGTATGGTCCTTATGTTTCAAGATTATACATGAAAGTCCCTTAAAGATTCAAGAAAATGCATGAATAGTCCTTGTGAATACTTCTCAAAAGTTTTTGTGGCAAAAGTCTAAAAAACAAAAGTTTGATATAAAGGGATATGCAACTTTGGGCTGTTAAATTTGATATAGCAAGTGCAAGGGAGATGAAGGACTAAATGTGGGAGACGATGATACTTCTCCCAGCCAATCACTTTTCCACCTCACACAAACCCACCTATCCTATCACCCAAACCCCCACGTCATACATCCATTATCCATAATTGTTAACAGATTTTAATTAAATCTGTTTACGAATTTTTAGGCGCCAAACACTTTTTAAACACTAAGCTAAATCAAAACTTCAACTATTCCACCTTCATCCCAACATAAACCCTAAATCCCTATATCATTGAAACCAAAGGGCTTTGCCTTAATTACTTCCAGATTGTTGATTCACCTTATCCTCACCAAAACCCACATGATAAACCATTCACCCACTCACCCATGGGTCCCATTTTGAGGTCACATGCACGTCCCTTTCTTCCCAAACCCAATACCTCGACAAGATAAACAGCTGGATCATTTTCCTTGCTCCCAAAGGATTTCTCAATGGCCAAGATTGAAGCAATGCAACTGGACATCAGTAAAACATCACATGTGAGCCATTTGACCACGAATTGGACCAAGACTCAAGGGCACTGTGGGATTTTTAGTTTCTAGGGTTTACTTATGTATTCAGTAGTCTATAACCATCTATCTTAGTCTATAAAAGACCCATCAATTTGTGAGATGGGCTTTTGTTCCAGTTTTAACTTTGTAAAATTTTTAATGTTAATGAATAGTTATAGTATTTCCTTAAATCTTTTTACAAAGTTTAACTGAGTTCCTTTACTGCTTTTTTTAGTGTAAACGTTTATATCTTTGTAAAGTTATAGTCTCAACTTATAGGAACTTGAATGCTTGATTGACTGAAAATCAAAAAAGCATTCCAAGTTTGTATAAGCTTATTGTTACTTAGTTATCCAAAAGGTTTTCAGAAAAAGTTTGGTTTTTAGAACGGTTTTCAAAAGTGGTTTTTCCAAAAGTTTTTGAGGTACTGTTCCATAAGCTCACCATAAGCTGCTGACAACATCTTATGGGTAGCTTTTGAAGCTATATTGTTCTATTTTCTTGGTTTATTGTGTTTTGTGCAGGTATCCAAAACAAGACTCCATTCTCTTTCCATTTTCATTCAATTTTGAAGACATTTTACCCCAATGGTCTGTTGTAGACCATTCAACGGGCCTCTCTATACTCCACATTAGCTCATTAAGCTCACTAAATAGGCCCATTGGATTGCATCAGCCAAGGTTAGACATGCTTGAACCCCATTGTTCCTTTTTTTGAAGTTTTATGTGATATTTGTGGATTTGATGATTTTGTGTGTTAGTTGATATTATGCTAGTTTATGAGTTTCTTAATGTTTGTTCATGTTGTTTGTGCAGCTAGATTAGGATTAGATAGATTTGTGATTAATTTGAAAGTTTTGTCTTGTTAAAAATTGTTATTCAGAATATATAAGGGTGTTTGGATTTAGGTTTTAAGTTGTATAGGGTAACACTATTTGGCCTAAAAATCAGTCAAACACACTATATTGGTTAGTGGTAGGTGAAATTAATAGTTTATTTCAAGTATGGTGTTTTAAAACTGAGTTTCATGTTCTAAAGTGGTTAAAATCAGTCATATACATTTAAAGGCAAAACTAGTTTATTTTAGTTAACTTTGAGTTCTAATATTGTTCAATTGTTAGAGTTAGGTTATATGTAGGATTGTGTATTGGTTATTTTGGCTTGGTGTTGATTTGAACAAGTGTAGGCCTGTTAAAACTCACCTAGGAGCACACTAGACCAACAAGTGCCCACATACCTGCATATACACATCAGTAAGTGTGATCTGCTTAGTTTTGTGTGAAATTTGTGTGTTGCTTGTGTTTTTCTTGTGTGTACTGACTCCCTACACTCAACTGAGTGTAGGGGTGCTATTACTTGCCAAAAACAACAACAAACAATCATCAAACGAGCACAATCAGTTCCATAAGCATCGAGTAACTTTTCCAGTTTCATCAGAAAACGAGCTCCTTTGTTTTTTACATCGGACAACACGTGGGTTTCAATAAGTTTTAGTTTGTTTCAAATGTTTTTTACTGGGCACGTTTTAGCTTTAATTTGGGTTTAATCTTGTTAGATTTAAGTTTGTGTTTGTGTTTTTGAGTAATTTTAGACACCAGTTATCAGTTTTATAAAAAGAAAAAAAATGTTTTAAAAATATTGGCGTGGCCAGGACTCGAACCTGCGCCACCACAACCAATACACACACCTTACCAGTACGCCCTAGGGTCTTTACTAGTAAGGTTGTGCAAAGGCTTGTATTAAAGGGGTGTTTAGTTTTCAGCTTATATAACTTTTCAAATGTTATAAGCTAGTTTTCAGCTTATTGGTTAAGCACTTTTAGGTCTTTTCATTTTTATTGTGTTCTTAATTAGGTTTAGGATTTTTCAAAACAAAAAGTTTATTTTTCACGTTATTTATTAATTTTTTATCATTATTTTTGTTTTAAATTTTAGAAAGTAATTTTAAAATAGTAAAAAGTGTTTTAAATTATTAGAAAAATTATTTTTAGGTTTTAATTAATATATTTGAGGTTTACATAAAAAAAAGTTTTCAATTTCACTCTTTTTCAATATTATTTAATTTTTAGGTTTTTATTAAACTTTAAAAGTTAATATAAAATAACTAAAAAGTTTTTGGAAATTTTTGTTTTCATTTTTGTTTTATTTGTATTTTTCTAAGCTTAAATTAAAAATTTGGTTAATTTTAGTGAACTTTCATTTTTCGTTGATTTTACGATTTTGCGTTTTTCACGTCGTAGGGTAATTTTTAGCGTACACCATCTTTATTTTTCTCTCTTTCTCATCCAAAAACGATACTAATCCAAACTTTGATTTTATATAAATGGCACACAACTACTACACCTCCTTCGAGAACGAACTTGGACTTTTCGTCTTCACGGTTTTCCTACACCGTGTCGATTAATACTTGCCTATAATAGGTCTTTTTCCTAAAAGCGTATTTTTACAGCAATCATTTTGGCGCCGCTGCCGGGGAGGTGTTTATAGTTCCATTATTATTATCGTGTTTGTTTGAGTAGTGCGTTTTGCTTTTCAATTTTTGGAAAGCGTAAATATCGTACATACTCATTTTTGTTATTTTTCTCTATTATACTATAATATCCAAATAAAACGTGTTTAGCTTTCCTAATCTAAACACACAACAATCATTTACTATATGGTAGACATATTGGTTTTCGTTTTCTTTTTGAATATTATTAATATATTGTATTTACGTATCAGAATAAATATACAATATCTCCAAAAGCGTGAAAACGCAACCTTAATTGGGATTTCATCACTCAATTATTGTATTCGAATCAAAAGTAAAAGTTTAAAGGAAAAATAGATAAATACTTTCGTGAGGCTTAATTTTGATTAACACAAACTATAAGGTGGGTATAAGGCGGTTGTATTTCACGACCTAAGGGAATAAGGCTCTTAAGTGCTTAGCGTTGCCTCGTTTCCCCTGCTTGCTTGTGCGTGTTTTGAGAAAGAGGACTAATCGAGGGTTTGCCGCCCAAGTATTATCTACGTATACTATATTTTCTTGTTTTCAAGATTAAACCCTCTTGAACGTTTTGGTGTTCGACCAACGTTCTTAAGTCATCGAAGTCGTTCACTCCACGTGATCGTTTTCATTCTTTGAGGCTCCTTTAATCGAGAAATCGAATCGAGGAGAGATTTGTAGATTTGAGTCTACGTAATACACCGAAAATCCAAAAAAAATAAAAAAAACAATCAAAAACCAAAAAAATTGAAAAAACGAAAAACCCCAAAAAGAATCTTCTTTGCTACCCTCCATTCTACGCTTAGTGCATGCGCACTCGATCGAAGGATTATTCTAATTCTAGCGACGTTTCGAATCGACACAATCGTAATCAAAGGAATCAACGACGTAGACGAGAATTAGAAATCGACGTTCCTAATATCGTTGTTGAAGAGACCGTAGACGAGATGGCCGACAATCGTTCGATGATGGAATTGCTCCAAGCGCCCAACGAGGGTTATGGAGATGCGATCGTAATGCCCGCTATCGAAGCAGAGAATTTTGAGATTAAGAGCGGAATGCTTTCGTTGATACAAGCTACGAAGTTTCGAGGTCGTGAGGCGGATAATCCTCACGATCATATTCGGAATTTTGATCGTCTTTTGGCCACGAGAAAGTTTAAGAACGTCGACACCGATGTCGTGAAGCTTATGTTTTTTCCGTACTCGCTCGATGGTGCCGCCAAGGATTGGTACGAGAAAGAGCCACCTAATTCAATAATTCCGTGGAAGGATCTCGTTTCCATGTTTGTTAATCATTTTTTCCCACTGTCTAAGACGACGTTTTTCAAAAACGAGATTACGAGATTTGAGCAAAAACTGAATGAATCCTTTAGAGACGCGTGGGATCGTTTTAATGAATTTCCTTGGCAATCTCCTCACCGTAGATTTTTTGAGTTGAACCAAATCGATACGTTTTACAACGGTCTTAGTTTTCAAGAACAAGATTCGTTGAATTCCGCCGCCAGTGGCAACTTTTTGTGCAAGGCTCCGAAAGACGCTTTAATGATTATCGAAAATCGATCCAAGGTTTACCAACTCTGCAACGCACCGAGTGTTGCCAATGTCGCCAATGTTAGTAATTCTAATCGCGACATTGAGAGAGTTAATACAGAAGTCGACAAGTTGACGAATGTGTTTACGTCTTTTCTCATCGAGATACAAAAGAAAGACGCTCCCGCTACGGTGAAAGCGGTTGAGGCATCGTGTACGTTTTGTAGTATACCACATAATTATTACGAGTGTGCGGCTACGGATGGCCAAACGTCGAGTGTAAACGCGTTAAACAACAATTTTTCATATCAAAATCAAAATAACGCCGGTCCATCCCAACAAACGAACAACAACAATCAAGGCAATAATTTTAAAAACCATAACAATTTTCAAGGAAATAATCATGGGAATCAAGGTTATAATAAAGGTCAAAATTTGAATTGGCAAAATCGAGGTTTTAACAACAACAGTCAAAACTGGAATTTTAACAATGGGCAAAATTCAATTTTTTCAAAAAACGCTAATCAAGGGAACAATTTTCAAGGGAATCAAAACCAAGCTCTCAATCAAAACTTTAATGTCTCAAATGATTTTCAAAATTACGTTAAATCAAATGACTCTAATATGAAGAGATTAGAAACGCAAATTGGTGATATGAAAAACGAATTTTCAAATACGTTGAGAGGACAAAACAACAAAATTGAACAAGGAAAAATCGACATAACAAAGATGTATTCGGCTATTATGAACAAAGCCTCGGGTGATCATCGAGTTTGTTACCTAGTGACACCATTGCTAATCCGAAGGAACAATGTAAAGCCGCTTCGTCTCGTGAGAAAAGTCGTGTGATTACCCCTAACCTTGATGGATTTCGAGTTGTTCCTTCTTCTCAACCCTCGACTTCTAAGACGCCTTCATGTTCTAAAGTCGATGGGGTGAACGTGGCAACCAAGGAAAAGAGTGCACGCCCTCGTGTACCTCAAATTCCATCCACAATTTAAAAAGAGAGCTTTATCGACCTCACCAAAGTAACCCTTGAAGAAACTTGTGCTTCGATCCTTCTTAAAAAACCCAAAAGGCAAATGCCGAGAAAGGAAGAGGATCCTGGCCAATTTCTGCTACCTTGTGATTTTTCCGAGATTGAAGGATGTTTAGCCCTTGCCGATTTAGGTGCTAGCATCAATCTTATGCCTCTTTCTCTTTGGAAATTGATGAGATTGCCTAGACTTACCCCCACGAACATGACAATCGATCTTGCAAATTGTACACCACTTACACCAATTGTAATAGCCGAGGATGTCTATGTTAAGATTAGAAAGTTTGTTTTTCCCGCGGAATTCGTCATATCCGATTATGAGTGTTATCCTAAATGTCCCACTATTTTAGGTCGACCATTTTTATAGACGGATCGAGCCATAATCGACGTCCACGAGGGGAGACTAACTATGAGATATGGGGAGGAATGAATGGAATTTTTCGCAAATAAATCCCAAGTTTTAAATGATCATGATAAAAATGAGGTTTCAAAATCCGATGTTTCAAATTCTTATGATTTCAAAATGTTAACTTTAGCGGAAAATATGAGGCTTGACGCATGTTTTGAAAGAATTAAAATGAACGGTTTTAAAGATGACGATTTTAATGATAAAGAATACGTGTACCTAATTCAAAAGGGTTTTGGGATGTATTTGGCGAAACAAGTGAAAAACCAATTCCGAAGGGTGACGTTAGTGCCATTACGACAATGACAAAAATGGACTCGCCATAACCACCTTCGAAGGACCACGTCTTTGAGGCATTAACTTCTAACTTCATCGAAGTGCCTCCATTTCCTAGCCCAACACCCGTTGAGGCTAAAGGTTTCATCGACATCGATCCTATTGTCATAGAAATGTCACCTAAGCATAGTCATTCGACATGTAACACCATGGTTGTGAGTGCTCACATCGACTCTTTCTTTGACGATGACGATGGCAATTTTGCCGAGATTGATCACGTACTTCAAAATCCAAAAGCCATTTTTGATGATTCTCCTAAAAAGACCTCTTCACATGGGAAGTACGATGATTACGAGTTTCATCCCGAGATTGAGGAAATTATCGAACGATAGCTAGCTCTTTTGCCTCCACTTCCACCTACGAGTGAGGTTGATCTTTCCAAAATTAGGGATGAACTTAATGATTTGGAACGTCTTATTTTCGATGACGAACCAACTCACGTGACCCAAAATTCCATTCTCGAGGAGTTACCTAATCAATCCTCCTCAAATGAGAATGACGTTTATCACATTCATGAGGAGTTACCTAATCAACACTCCTCCCCTATTAATGATGATTTTGTGCTTGATTGTGATCTCTTCGAAAGAATTTCAAATATCATTAATGAGGATTATGAAGAACTTTTGTTCGGTAAGCCTATTTACGATGAAGAAATCCATGAGATGCATGATCATGAGGATGACAAATATTTTGAACCCTAGGGGGCGGTGTTCTTTGTTGATCGACGTTTTGAGAACTTATACAATCCACCACCCCCTAACCGCGAATTAAATGTGAGGATTTTTAGCGTGACCAATCTTAAATTTGAAAGGCCAAATATTTTCAACATAATTCAAACGCGTTTTCATAAAGAGTTTTTAAACGATGAAAAAGGAAAGAATTTTAAAATTGATTTAAAAGATTTTTCTACAACTTTAACTCCGTCATCATCACGTTGTTTGAGTGCTACAACCTCGTCTACTCCTTTTGACGACGGTTGGTGTGGTTTTAGTGTGGGGGAAGCCCCTTATGTTCCCTCGCCTTTCTCCACCGAGGATGAGATATTCGATCCCGGAATTGCTTGTAAAGGGAAATCTCGGTCTTTCACCGATGCAATAAATGGAAATCTTATTCATTTGCTTGGTGTGAGTCTACCTCGAGTAGCTCATTGTATTGCCTTACCCATTGTCCCACCTTTCTACTTCTCATCTCATTTCTTCAAACCCTTTGGGTTTTTGCTATCGGTTGAAGTAGCGTTGTTTCGTCTTTCATACGAAAACGAGGATGCTATCTTTGACCCCGGTATACGTGTATCGGGTTTTTAAAGTACTCCATGTACTTTTGGGCATTGTTTATCATGTAAACCCCACGAAAAATGACCAAACCAAGATTATCCCTAAATGATCACATTTATGGGGATTCGAGTCGAGCTTTTGACTCGGTTATCAAAAACAAGGTGCCTCGTGGGGGATTCTCATGCTTATCCTTGTAAATATTATCATTTTCTAATAGTTTAACGAGGGGACTTGTGCTCTTCCAACCTTTGTTCCGTGGTTGTTTGTGATTGTGATTCATTAGGTTCATCGTCATCATTGAAGCCTCTCGTGTTCGTTTTACGGATCACTTAAGCTTCGATCGTTGCCTTTGGAGATTTTGATATCCGATGATATCCTTTTATGTTCTAACGTTTATCTTATTAACATAATTTATAAACTGCTATAGGTTATTCGTTTTACCCTTTCCATGCTCGAGATTAAGCATTCGACTTCGTCTCTAGTATGGGGGTGTTTCACCCCTAGACTCGAAACATTGAGGACAATGTTTAGTTTTAGTATGGGGGTGAATAGATACTTCACCTTGCTTACGTAACCAGGCAATCCAATTTTCATCATTTTGTTATCGTTTTGTTGCAAAATAAGGCTAAAAATGGCCAAATTTTAAAAATTATCTAGTTTTTCATAAGTGTTTAAGACACGAATGTAGATTTTCCGATGGTGAGAATAAGAATAATTTTTTACTCAACCGTGCGTGTTGAGCACTTAGCTTCGATTCCTTTACTTTTTAGGCTAAGTCTCTTAAATGAGGACGATAAATGATAGAGTTAATTATAAGTCTCGTAATCTTTCACGATCGCATGTGTAGTAATTATTAGCTTATTTTCCCCACGCTTTTGTTTAAATAAATGCAATAAGTAAGGTCGTACGATTTAAAAGGTTACTTAGCTTCTAGCCGAAGATCGTTTAAAAGTTTCTCGTGTTCGAATAAAGTTCATAGCCAAGGCAAAACTTATTGAAGCGGGATACGAAGATTGGCAAGTTCAAAAAAGGCCCTCATAATGCATGAGGAACTCCATTTTGTTGCTAAAGATCCAAGATGATGTGAAGTATCATTAGTCCAAAATCAATATGAAGGATCGAGACACACGACGAGAAGCATTATACTCCCCTAAAGATCATGGAGAAGTCTATCCAAAAAGACCCTAACAAGGTATGAGGATAAATATATTCAAGTCATAAAAGGAGGTAGATCGTTGTATATCAAAATCCCAAATAAAGATCGAAGAAAAATGATGAAGTCGTGGTCCAAGTTTGAAGAATTTCCATATATGAAGAGAAGACCATTGTTTCAAGAACGTCTTCCAAGATTTGAAGTTCGAAACACATGCCAAATATCGGTCCGAGAAAGGTCTCAAATCGTGAAACGAGTTATGCCAAGATATGAACATAAGGAGATTACGAGAAGTTATTTTAAAAGATCGTGTCCTTCGGCTACCTATCGATTAAATCGCCCGACATTATTTTCGGCCTTAATAAAATATCGAAATAAGTCAAAAATGTATCCTCGTGATCATTAAGACAAAATAAAATATAAGAGATACCAATTAGGAATAAGGTAGTCTAAGTACGTAATTAACACTAATGAGTAATGATTGTGTTGCTAAGTAATAATGGCAATGATCACGTTACACGCTTAGCATGGAATCGAGTAAAAATCGAGGATGACGAACTTATCTCTATGAGGCATTCACGTGTTCTTATTCTTTGACCCTAAAAGTCACTTAATCGTGATGAAAACAATAAATTATGTCTAAAACGCGTGTAGTAGTTTATTTAAGTTTAGGTTTTCAATAAATCTCACATAAAAATGAATTTTGGAAGTGTTACGATAATTAATTCTAGCTTTACGTGGGGATACGACAATGTTTTAGTATGGGGGAGGGATGAGACTATAATTATACATAGTCTCATCGTCCAAATCGGGCTTAAAACGCTTAAAATATCGTCAAAATACCCCAAAATATGGTTGTGTATTTTAGGTACGTATATCGTGAAATCAACAAAATATCACAAGAATCAAGCAAAAACGAACACGGAAAACGAAGCCGCACAAAGAACCGGACCCGAACGATGAATTTCCAAAGAAGTCTTTGAAGTTTGAAGATTTGGCAAGATTGGTCCCTTAAATTTTAAAGACTTGTCACTTTTGACCCTTGTAAATGTCAAAAGTTAAAAGTATGGTCCTTAAACTTCAATATCATACATGAAAGGCCCTTGAAGATTCAAGAAAATGCATGAATAGTCCTTGTGAATACTTCTCAAAAGTTTTTGTGGCAAAAGTCTAAAAAACAAAAGCTTGATATAAAGGGATATGCAATTTTGGCTGTTAAATTTTATATAGCAAGTGCAAGGGAGATGAAGGACTAAATGTGGGGGACGATGATACTTCTACCCCAAACCCCCACGTCACACAAACCCACGAATCCTATCACCCCAAACCCCCACGTCATACATCCACTATCCACAATTGTTAAAAGATTTTTATTAAATCTGTTTAACGAATTTTTAGGCTCCTAAAACTTTTTAAACACTAACCTAAATCAAAACTTCAACTATTCCACCTTCATCCCAACATAAACCCTAAATCCCTAATTCATTTAAACCAAAGGGCTTTGCCCTAATTACTTCCAGATTGTTGATTCACCTTATCCTCACCAAAACCTACATGATAAACCATTCACCCACTCACCCATAGGTCCCATTTTGAGGTCCCTTGCACATCCCTTTCTTCCCAAACCCAACACCTCGACAAGATAAACAGTTGGATCATTTTCCTTGCTCCCAAAGGATTTCTCAATGGCCAAGATTGAAGCAATGCAGCTGGACATCAGTACATCATCACATGTGAGCCATTTGACCACGAATTTGACCAAGACTCAAGGGCACTTTGGGATTTTTAGTTGCTAGGGTTCACTTATGTATTCCGTAGTCTAGAACCATCTATCTTAGTCTATAAAAGACCCCTCAATTTGTGAGATGGGCTTTTGTTCCAGTGTTTAACTTTGTAAAATTATTAATGTTAATGAATAATTATAGTATTTCCTTAAATCTTTTTGCAAAGTTTAACAGAGTTCCTTTACTACTTTTGTTAGTGTAAACGTTTATTTCTTTGCAAATTTATTTAAGATTTCATCAAACCGTTTTTTTGGTTTACGGACGCTTAGCCAAAAAAATTAGTTTATAGTCTCAAGTTATAGGAACTTGAATGCTTGATTGACTGACAATCAAAAAATCATTCCAAGTTTGTATAAGCTTATTGTTACTTAGTTATCCAAAAGGTTTTCAGAAAAAGTTTGGTTTTTAGAAAGGTTTTCAAAAGTGGTTTTTTTCAAAAGTTTTTGAGGTACTATTCCATAAGCTCACCATAAGTTGCTGACAACAGCTTATGGGTAGATTTTGAAGCTATATTGTTCTATTTTCTTGGTTTATTGTGTTTTGTGCAGGTATCCAAAACAAGACTACATTCTCTTTCCATTTTCATTCCATTTTGAAGACATTTTACCCCCAATGGTCTGTTGTAGACGATTCAACGGGGCTCTCTACACTCCACAATAGCTCATTAAGCTCACTAAATAGGCCCATTGGAAGGCATCAGCCAAGGTTAGACTGGCTTGAACCCCATTGTTCCTTTTTTTGAAGTTTTATGTGATATTTGTGGATTTGATGATTTTGTGTGTTAGTTGTTATTATGCTAGTTTATGAGTTTGTTAATGTTTGTTCATATTGTTTATGCCTGCTAGATTAGGATTAGATAGATTTGTGATTAGTTTAAAAGTTTCGTCTTGTTAAAAATTGTTATTCATTTTATATATAGGGGTGTTTGGATTTAGGTTTTAAGTTGTATTGGGTAACACTATTTGGCCTAAAAATCAGTCAAACACACTATTTGGTTAGTGGTAGGTAAAATTAATAGTTTATTTCAAGTATGATGTTTTAAAACTGAGTTTCATCTTCTAAAAGTGGTTAAAATCAGTCATATACATTTAAAAGGCAAAACTAGTTTGTTTTTAGTTAACTTTGAGTTCTAATCTTGTTCAACTGTTAGAGTTAGGTTATATGTAGGATTGTGTATTGGTTATTTTTGGTTTGGTGTTGATTTGAACAAGTGTAGGCCTGTTAAAACTCACCTAGGAGCACACTAGACCAGCAAGTGCCCACATACCTGCATATACACATCAGTAAGTGTGATCTGCTTAGTTTTGTGTGAAATTTGTGTGTTACTTGTGTTTTTCTTGTGTTTACTGACTCCCTACACTCAATTGAGTGTAGGGGTGCCATTGCTTGCCAAAAACAACAACAAACAATCATCAAACGAGCACAATCAGTTCCATTAGAATCCAGTAACTTTTCCAGTTTCATCAGAGAACGACCTCCTTTTATTTTTACATCGGACAACACGTGGGTTTCAAAAAGTTTTAGTTTGTTTCAATTGGGCACGTTTTAGCTTTAATTTGGGTTGAATCTTGTTAGATTTAAGTTTGTGTTTGTGTTTTTGAGTCATTTTAGTCACCAGTTATCAGTTTTATAAAAAGAAAAAAAAATGTTTTAAAAATATTGGCGTGGCCAGGACTCGAACCTGCGCCACCACAACCAATACACACACCTTACCAGTACGCCCTAGGGTCTTTACTAGTAAGGTTGTGCAAAGGCTTGTATTAAAGGGGTGTTTAGTTTTCAGCTTATATAACTTTTCAAACGTTATAAGCTGGTTTTCAGCTTACTGGTTAAGCACTTTTAGGTCTTTTCATTTTTCTTGTGTTCTTAATTAGGTTTAGGATTTTTCAAAACAAAAAGTTTATTTTGCACGTTATTTATTAATTTTTTTATCATTATTTTTGTTTTAAATTTTAGAAAGTAATCTAAAAATAGTAAAAAGTGTTTTAATATTTTAGGAAAATTATTTTTAGGTTTTAATAAGTATATTTGAGGTTTAGAAATGAAAAAGTTTTCAATTTCACTCTTTTTCAATTTTATTTAATTTTTAGGTTTTTATTAAACTTCAAAAATTAATATAAAATAATAAAAAAATTTAGGAAATTTTTGTTTTCATTTTTGGTTTATATATTCTTAGCTTAAATTAAAAATTTGGTTAATTTTAGTGAACTTTCATTTTTCGTCGATTTTACGATTTTGCGTTTTTCACGTCGTAGGGTAATTTTTAGCGTACATCGTCTTTATTTTTCTCTCTTTGTCATCCCAAAATGACACTAGTCCAAACTTTGATTTTATATAATTGGCACACAACTACTACACCGAACTTGGACTTTTCGTCTTCACGGTTTTTCTAAACCGTGTCAATTAATACTTGCCTATAATACGTCTTTTTCCTAAAAGCGTATTTTTACCGCAATCAGCCATAGTATATACATACCTATGCATACAATCATTCATAACTACACGTATGATCACATAACATTGTTACTATGCAATACAATGTTGCACGTATGCCAATTATAAGCAACATATATGATATTCACGCAACTGTTTGCAAAATTACGATGATAAGAACTCGACGTACACAACAATATATCTCAATATATTATCATAGTATATACTTACTAAATACTAGGGAATTCATATCCGTTTTGAGGGATACATCTAAAACATAAAGTAATGCAAAAAGAAATCTTACCGGAGCCATGCGGAGTAGTTGCGTGCTTTAAAAACTTTTTACGACACACCAAAACTTATAGTTTAGGTTTTTCAAAATCGACCTAGTTCTCAATAACTTGTGGCTCTGATACCAATCTATAACACCCCTAAATTAGCACGCAGCGGAATACCACTTTGGGCGTTATTTCATAGCACATCACACACAATCATAGAAAACGACCTCAAAAGAGACGTTTAAAATAACATAAAAGAATATTTACAACCATTATCTAAAACATTTCCAACCCAAAATTAAGTTTTCATCAGAGTAGCGTTACTTGTCTCCAAAGATCTCAACCAAACAAGTATTAAATCATAAGTTGAACACAAGTATTAAAAACCAATCATGATCATTCAATAGCATTGTCGTACTCACAGTCTATTATTCAAGGTTATTATCTTTAGCAATAGCTAATAATTGTGTTTAAGCTCATGACACCGATCCGTTAACTTAATCACCCGCGCCCGTAGACCGGCATGATCATATTGAAACCAGTGCCGCTTCTAAAGGCATCAGTTGCAATTATACCTTATTTCTCATACAAAATATCCGTACGAAGAGGGTACTCAACGTACAACTCTCGTATCAAATTGGGTCGTCAACCTCGTAGTACCATAAATTGTATAAGCGGCTATTTCCAATTAACACAATAACTAGACAATAATTAACGGTTCATGAAATTAGGGACTTTTGCAACTAGGTACTCAACACAATTCAAGACAACATTCGGGTCCAACAATCATTCATGACTTATGTTCATTTTCATTTAAATAGCATGTATCCCTCTCACGGGTAAAAACATTTGAAGTAAGTAGAGAGCGAGGCTATAGACTCACCTTATATAATAGTGGTAGTATTAGTAACAACGACGTAGACGAAGACAATCACCGACGATGAGGATGCCCTGGGAAATTAAATACAACACCTAACAACAAAACACGAAATGAATCAACTCATTCAAGTACTATCAAGTACTGTATATAAATAATTAAATTCACCCAAAGTTTGTATAAACTCACGCCAAAAATCCAAACAAGTGATATTTACTAGACACGTTCATTTTTATATGTTATTAAGACTATTGCTCCAAACAAAATTTTGCCGGTACATACCTAATGTACGGACTATTTTCCCCTACTTAAACATCATGAAATTTTATAAAACCTTCCAGAAAACTCATTTGTAATATGAAAAACATCCTCCTAAAATTTCATTAAAAGATTTTCCTTTTAAGTCCGTCTGCCCAACGCATCTCTAAACTTGAAAAACCGGACAGTTTTGGACCATCGCGTTGTAAAACTATTTTGACCTTCTTAAGCATTTTAGTTTACAAATATGACTCTTGATTATGAATATAGAGTCAAAATTCTGAGTTTAGGTCCTGAGATCAGCCTCTAAACATTTTTAGAACTCAAGTTATAGTCCCCGATATTTGACCCAATATCGACTACAATTTCGTATTGTGTCGATATGCATCTCCCGGTACACGAAAAATCAAAATATCATAACTTCCTCCTCGTTATGAGTTAGAAGCTCTATCTTATATATAAACGAAGTTAAAAAGAAGATCTACAACTACATTCCATAATCAAAACCTAGACTAAATATTAAAACTACGAAAAAAAGCCTTAACGTTCTGTTTGAAAATGACACTTTAAAAATCATACCTACACTTGTTTTCAATCTATTCCATCAACTCCTATACCCCTAATATCATCACTAATTCATTCTAAACCAACCATAACATCCTATATCACTTATATGAATCAATCTTCAATAAAACCTATTTCATAAAATCAACATGCAACCAAATCAAATCAACTAACAATGATGAAAACATGTTTATAAACTTAAACCCGCAACAATATTTATCAAACATCAAAAATCAAACCAAACCCCCTTTTGTCCGCGGGGTTCGGTGACCAAAACACCAAATAAAATAAGCCCCCATCTTGTTTTATTGATTAATTATCATTATAAACAATAATTAAAACCATGTACACCAATTAATTAGATCAAAACCCACTTTATAACAATCATAAATTTTTGGAAAGATTTCATGGATGCATGTATGTTATTGTTGGTAGGATTTAATATGAAATTAGAGATGGGTATTTGCTTATTTTCTTCAAAAATCAAGATTTAAAAGTGGTGGTGTGTTTTGTGGTGGTGGGTGGCCGGCGGTTCAAAGAGAGGAGAGGGGAAAGGATTTTGAAATTTTTGAATGTGTTTTATGAAGTGTGTTTTTATTTGTCCCCTTTATGTAAAGTGGGAGGGACCATAGTTGTCAAGTTAACTATCTTTTGGCCTTTGTGACAAATCAACTATTTAAAGAGTGGGAAACGGCCTAGTAGTCTGTTTTGAAGTTTTACGGGATTCGGGGTTCGTCCCGGCTACCACAAAATACTTTTAAATGGTTCAAACGCACACAAAATGAAATAAAATGGTTCCGACTCGACTTAACACGCACAAAAAAATAAAAACTTCGAAAAACTCAAATATCGATCAATCGAAAACAAAAGATAAATTTTGGGCATCTGTCAGTATCGTAGTCGTTATCGGTTCTTCTTAAATCATTAAACGTTATAATTATGACCTCCAACATTGGTTTCAACTTAAACCGTCAAACATATTAACAACAAAATTTCTTAAAACTTTCAAAAATATACGTAAATTAGGATTCAAAAATGGCTTTAGGTTCAGGGTATCATAGATTTTATAAACCTTTCTAATTCTAATAATTATACTAAGTTTGTTCCTCAAAAAAACTTTCAAAATAACAAAAGATGTTTACAAATGTTCCACCACCTAGACCTGAAACAGAAAAGAAAGTTTCTTTAAAAAGGGGTTTCAAAAAGCAATCAATTTTGATAGAAAAACAGATTTCGGACGAAAAACGTAAATGGGATGAGAAAATTAAAAGTGTTCAGCAATTTGAGTTTATAAAACAAGGGGTTTCAAATTTGTACAAAGGTGTCGTCGATTATGAAAAAGTTTCTAGAGATACTGTTTGGAATATTAAACCTAACCCACAAGTAGAAGTCGTCATTCAATAATGCATTGTTCAAACTATCGATGATCTTTCAAATAATGTGGAAATGTTTTATAACGCTCTCACTAAGGAAATGATAACTGATTTAAGATATGTTAAATCTCTTGAAGATGAGGTTGATTTTCTTCAAACTAAATTAAAGACACAAGAACACCAACTTTCTAACGAAATTGATCGACTTTCTAAGGAATACTTTTATGTTGACCATATGAATGCTATACTTGGTGTTTATACTGAGCTTGATCAATATCGTCATGTAGCATGTCTTTTGTCAGAAACGGACACGAAATGTCAAAATCTTGAAGTTGAGCTTTCGAAACAAATTCAATTATATAACAAACTTTCGAAAAGTTTTTCACAACTTGAGAAACACTTCATTTCTCTTGAACTTGCTTTAAAAAAGGTGAAAAATCTCATAATCATAAAAAGTGTCAAGAACTGGCAGCTTCTTCGGTTCGTCAATTGATTGAAAAAGGTTTCGAAATAAATGATTTGAAGGCTCAGCTAGAAGAAAGGAACATATCCATCAGTAAGTTACAAAAACTCATTGAGAAAATGAAAGGAAAGCCTGCTTTGGGTAAATCATCCGCCGTTCGTTAACCGAATGCGGTTAAATGTCCTAAATCATCAATTTTGGGAAAATCCCTACAGACTTTGCCTAAGAAGGAAATGATAAGACCACAAATGTGATAGCACCAAGAATGTATAAGATGAACACTAGGCCCACTCAAACTGGAACATCGCGGTTACCTCAGTATATTAGGAAATCTAATCGACGTGTTTCTTCTTCTACAGGAGTAATTCCCACTACTAGCGTTAGTGGACCACAGCTTAAGAGTACTAGAATGAAAGATAAGGTCATGCCTAACAATAGTCAACTAAAGAAATTGGAAGTAGAAGACCACCGTATGAATTTTAAATTTTCTAAGATAAAACGTCTGAAACTGCATGTAATGACGGTTTGAATGCTAAGACCTTGAATGTTGAATTTGCTTGTGTTAGATGTGGAAAATGTGTTCGTAATTTCAATCATGATGCTTGTGCTTTTAATAATAATGGCGTGAATGCTATAACTTGGAAGCCTATTCTTGTGCCCACTAGTACTAGAAAACCCACAAGAACTTTGAACCAATCCACTACTCAACCACTTCAGAAATTAAGTGCGTTAGAATCCACTAGTCTGCATAAATAAAACATGTTAAATAAGCTTTATGAGAACATGAGTAGGACATGTAAACGGGGGTACTCAAGATTTACACAACCCAGATACAAATGGGTACCTAAGACTAGCAGTATTGTAATTAGGTCTATGAATGTTAGCTTGCCTTTAGGATTTGCATCTAGGCCTACTAATATTTTGGAACCCACTTCTATTAAGGGCTCCAATTTTTCAAACTCTACATTGTCATATAATTCTTATGCAGCTCGTCGGAATCATTCTATTCTAATGGACTCCGGGTGTACAAAGAACATGACGGGAAATCTCAAGCTTCTCAGTAACATCGTGGAGATGTTTCTGGGTACGGTACGGTTTGGAAATGATCAATTTGCACCGATACTCGGATATGGATATTTGGTTCAAGGGAATATTACTATCAAATGGTTTTTTTACGTCGAGGGTTTGAATCACAATTTATTCTCGGTTGGTCAATTTTGTGATGTGGATTTGGAAGTGGCTTTTCAGAAAACTACTTGCTATGTTAGAGACTACGATGGGAATGACCTTCTTACAGGTTCTCGTGGTTCTGATCTCTACACAGTATCTCTTCAAGACACATCTTCAACAAATCCAATTTGCATAAGGGCTAAAGCTTCATCATCTCAAGCATGGTTATGGCATCAACGATTGTCACGTCTCAACTTTGACACCATCAAGTTGGTTACGAAGAATGATATTGTTATCGGTCTCCCTAAGTTAAAATTCGTCAAATACCATCTTAGTTCTTCTTGTGAGTTGGGGAAAGAAAAACTAAATTCTTTCAAAACCAAGACTACCCCAAGCTCAAAAGGACGATTGGAACTTCTACATGTTGGGAATTAAATGTAGTCAATACACTTGTACGCTGACAAGAGCAATCGAGACGTTGATAAGAAGAAATTAAGCGTTGACAGGACAAGCGTTGACAGGAAGAAGTCAAGCGTTGATAAGAAGAAGTCAAACACTGATATAAGACTTAGTCTACACGTATTATGTTTCTAGTATGTTTTTAGTTAAGATATGATCGACAATGTATTTCTTATGTTTATCTATGTTTATCTTTACCTAAAATAGCTGATACGTAGACTCTTGTACAAGGCTCCTTATTCTATAAAAAGAGGCCTTTAGGTTTTAGTTTGATATACGTTTTCACACTTTCATTGTACGCAAGTTTGTTTTATCAATCAAAGTGAAAGTTTGGTTTACATAGTTTGTGAGTTCTTGTTTGAGTATTAATTCCGCATAATACTTAAATTGTTTCATACACAACAAAATTTCTCTACGTGTTTAACTTGATTTAATATCGTTTACACAAGCTAAATCGATCTAAGTTTGGGATCAACAAGTGGTATCAGAGCTTGTTGAGAAACTTTGATCTAAAGAACACAAAAACCCTAAAATGATTAAAAACCCTAATTTTCAAGAAATCCTAAAAACAACATGTCTACTCAAGAGTTAACCTCATCCTCCTCCTCAACCCCCAACATCAAGATTCCCATGCTAGACCCAGACAATTTTGAGCTATGGAAGTTTAACTTTGAACAGTATCTTCAAATCCATGACTACACTCTATGGGAAATTATTGAATATGGGAACACATTCAATAAAGCTCAAAAGATTACAGCTGCCATCTTGAAAAGATCAAGTGTTCAAGGCTCTACTGAAGAGGATCGAAAAGAAAAACCTGAAGATGGTAGAGCTGTCTCAGCTGAGGACATAGCAAAGAGAAGGAATGACATGAAAACCCTAAGCATTCTCAAACTCTCTTTGGGACAAGCCAATCAGCACAAATATAGAAGCTATGAGTCTGCAAAAGATCTTTGGGCCGCCCTTGAAGTTGCTTATGGTGGTAATGCTGATACTGTACAAGAGAAAAAGAAGCAACTCTTGCATGAGTATGTTGTTTTTAAAGCTCAACCCAATGAAAAGCTAAGTGGAGTGATAAGAAGACTTCATGACATTACAAGCAAGCTGTCCTTTATCGGAACAGTGCTTGGTGATGTATGAAAGATTGAAGCAAGGTCTATAATTCTAATAATACTCACAAAAGTTATACTTTTGATGGTGTTTACAATAAAATGAGGCTGGTAGAGAATGAAACTCTTTTGGATCAAGGAAGCAATTCTACCAATGGAAATATGGCCTTCTTCTCACATAGTGAAGGTCAATTTGATCAAAAGGAGTCATAGATGCACCCCCTTACTGGATCAACTTGTGTCAACACTAGATCAAGTTGTATCAACGCCTCACATTCAGACGCTGACACATACAATGTTGACTCTCTAAGAGTTAAGCCCGCTGGTATTGATCTAGATACTGTTTGTGCATACATTGCTTCATTGCCCAATGGTTCAGTGATTACATATGAGGACCTTGAGAAAATTAGTGATGAGCATTTGGAGGAGATGGACATAAAGTGGAATATGGCTCTTGCAAGCATAAGGGCAAATAGATGGAATAGAAGATTTAAGAAGAAGATGACTTTTAATGCTAAGGACACTGCTGGATTTGATAAATCCAAGGTTGAGTGTTATAATTGTCATCGAATGGGACAATTTATGAGAGAATGCAGATCTCCAAGAAGATCTGATGATGGAAAACCCTCAAGCCAAATCATCAAGGCTTAGGATTCCAAATCTATGGTTGAAATGCAAGACATTGATGGTGTTGGCTGGGATTGGAGCTATTTGGCAAAGGATGAGGAAGAGAACAAAGCTTTGGTTGCAGAAAAGGAAGAAGAAGAGATGTTCACTATGCTCTCATGACACACTCTTCATCTTCATCAAACAATGAGGTATATGATGATGCATTTTGTAGAAAGGGTTGTCGTCTAAACACTGAAAAACTTAACAAAGAAGTTTTAAAATTGACAACAGATGTGTTTAACGAAAGATGCAAGTTATCTAACTATCAACTTGCTCTTACTCAAACTGAAAAGACTGTAGTTGAGTATAAGAAAATGGAGTTTGATCTAAAAGATCAAATCAATATTTTAACTCATGATTTAAATGCTAGTATTGAGGTTAGAAACATCATAGAGAGAGCCAATGGTGCTTTACAAGCTAAGTTAGATGAGGCTATCAAAAATAAAGATAATGTAGATCTTAAAATACAAAGATTTGATAAAGACTCACAAACCCCAGAAAAATGTGTTAGTGAACAAAGGGATTCTAGGGATATGACTGGGATTGGGATGAAAGAGTATGCTGGTGTTCCACCACCTGCTAGGAACTTCTATGGTGTCCTTAAAAAGGACTTGTCTTGGACTGGTTTACCAAAACTCCAAGAAGAGGAATTTATTCCTCCACCAAGAGTTCTTACCCCAGTAGAGGAATACAAGTAGAAGTTGACTGATTTGGACCAATGGAAGAAAGCCAACCCTACCTTGTTTGTTAAGGGTGGCATGCTTAGTGACAGCCCAAATGAGTCTACACCCATAAAAGTGACAAACCTAACCACTGGCAAGACTGTTGACCTTGGCTTAAACGTTGATAGAAAACCTAGTATTAAATATGCAGAAATGTATAGAAAACCTAGGTCACCAAAGAGCCAAATTAGTGATAATGGAACAGGTTTCTTTTCTTCTAGACCTAGAGCTATGTCAAGAAAAGCATGTTACACTTGTGGAAGTTTTTCACATTTATCCTATAAGTGTGTCAATGCTTCAAAGGTCAACGTTGATAAAAAGTCAAACAATGTCAAACCCAAACCTTTTGTCCAACAAAGTCCACAAGTTGTTAGACCAGCCCCATTCTTTACTAAAGGGTCTAATACTTATGGACAAAGACCTTTTCAGAAGACTAATACATGGTCTAATAGACAATGGGTTCCTGTAGCAAACCCTAGGTTTAACGCTGATAAGGGTAATTTCAGTGTTGACAACACCAAATTAAACGTTGACAGGAACGTTGCCAGACCAAATAATGGTAAATATTTGCAACCAAAGGGAAAAGGGTCTAAAGCTTCTTCTAGCTTGACATGGAGACCTAAGCAAGAACAAAACCCTAATTCAGATGGGATTTCTATGACCTGTAACAGATTTCATTATATTTCAAAGTTCATAACAAAACCAATTGGGGTTAACTGGGTGTTTAATCCAAAAAGGGATGAATAAGGGGATGTCATCAGGACTAAGTATGTTCTTGTTGAACAACCAAATGAATCCAAGTCTGCTCAGGCTTGGGTTCCCAAAGAAAACTAATTTGTTTTCTTTATGTGCAGGGCATTCAAAGGCAGGTTAATGATTATGGCTATTGAGATAGTGGATGCTCTAGGCACATGACGGGGAAGGAAGATTATCTGACAAATTTTATCCCCATTAAAGATGGTGATAAAGTGTACTTTGGAGGTGGATATGGAACTATCACTAGCAAAGGCACTCTTCTCACCAACAATTTGCGTTTTGAAAACGTGTTTCTGGTAAAAGAACTTGACTATAATCTGTTTAGTGTATCACAGGTTTGTGATAACAAAAATAAGGTTCTTTTTCACTGATACTGAATGCTTGGTGTTGAGCAAAGATTTTAAAATACCAGATGAAAAATTCATTTATTATAGAACACCTAGGCATAAGGACATTTATACTGTGAATCTTAATGGAATTAGGATGAATAATAATTTGTCATGTCTATATGCTATGGCTTCAGTAGATGAAAGTAATCTTTGGCACAAAAGATTTGGGCACATTAATTTTAAGAATATAAATAGGCTTGTGAGACATGGTTTAGTTGATGTTTTGCTTGAAAAATCTTTTCCACAATTACCATTCTTGTGTTGCTTGCCTCAAAGGCAAACAACATAAGGTCTCCTTTAAGTCTAAACTAGTGCCCTCTAGTTCTAAACCACTTCACTTGCTGCATATCGACTTGTTTGGTCCAACTAATATAGAAAGCTTAAATGGTAAATCTTACTGTTTTGTCATCACTGATGATTTTTCTGGATTTACTTGGACTTTCTTTTTAGCTTTGAAAAGTTACACTACTGATACTTTGATTAACTTTGTTACCCAAATTGAAAAGAAGTCTGGTAATGAGGTTAAGATGCTTAGAAGTGACAATGGTGGTGAATTTAGAAATAAGTTATTAGATGACTTTTGTGCCAAGAAAGGGATTACTAGGCAGTTTAGTGTAGCTAGAACACCACAACAAAATGGGATAGCTGAGAGAAAGAATAGAACCCTCATAGAAGCAGCCAGGACTATGTTGGTTGATGCTCACTTTCCCATTGCTTTTTGGGTTGAGGCTGTGAATACAGCTTGCTATGTTCAGAATAGGGCTTTAGTCAACAAGATTCATAACAAAACACCTTATGAGTTACTTTGCGGCATGAAACCTAATATTGCTTTTCTTAAACCTTTTAGATGTCATGTAGTTGTGTTGGATACTAGTGATGCCTTAGGTAAATTTAGTGCTAAAGGTGATGAAGGCTACTTCATGGGTTATTCTGTGCAGAGTATAGGATATAGAGTTTACCTTAAGAAAGAAAAACATATACTTGAAAAGGTACATGTTAGGTTTTTAGAGAGTAAACCTAGTGATCCTGGAAGTGGTCCAAATTGGTTATTTGACTTGAAACCTCTATCTAGGACATTGAATTATATGTCTGTTGCTAATCCAAACATTGTGAAGGTGACTTCAAATGTTGTGGAAGAACCAATTGTTGATGTTTCAGGTAAACAGGTTGATGAAGAGGTTGGATCACAAGCAGATAAAACATCACCTATCCTTGAGTATGTTACCATTCCCATATGGAAAGATGTATTTGCTGCTGCTATTGCTGCTGGAAAGGAAAAAGGTGGTCCCCAAGTATCACTAGTTGAAAACATGCATGATCCTTCAGACGCTGACAAAGGAAATTCTGGCACTGACAAGATAAATTCAGGCGTTGATGGATCAAACGTTGACAGCTTTGGTTCAGGCATTGACAGATCTTTTGACCATCTTTTCTCTTCCAATAATTTTGAACAAGGTGAACCTTCAAACAGAAATGTAGAGGTTCATTCAGATGATGATGGAAGAGAGTCTGAAGAGAATATTGGTAACATGGAAGAGGAGATTGAGGAGAATACACTTATTGAAGGAGGAGTGCTTACTTCTACAATCAAAAATCATCCTCCTTCTCTAATTATTGGTGATGTAATGACTCCTGTGTAAACTAGAAGGTCTCATCAGAATCAAAGAGGATTCATTGCCAATATTCACAAGAAGGTTGATACCCCTCTTGTTCAAGCATGTTTGTTTGCCTGTTTTCTATCTCAACAGGAACCCAAGAAGATTTTTGATGCTCTCAAAGAACCAAGTTGGGTGGAAGCAATGCAGGATGAGCTTCACCAATTTGCTATCCAGGATGTTTGGGAGTTGGTTGATTGTCCCAGACATGTCAGACCTATTGGGACAAGATGGGTTTTTAGGAACAAAAAGGATGAAAGAGGTATTGTGGTCAGAAACAAGGCACGTTTAGTGGCACAAGGATATACACAAGAAGAAGGGATTGACTATGAGGAGGTCTTTGCACCTGTTGCAAGGATTGAGGCTATAAGGATTTTTCTAGCCTATGCTTCCTGCATGGGATTTACAGTATATCAAATGGATGTGAAGAGTGATTTTCTTTATGGCACAATTGCAGAAGAGGTTTATGTTATGCAGCCTCCTGGTTTTGAAGATTCATAACATCCAGACAAGGTGTATAGAGTGAAGAAAGCTATGTATGGACTTCATCAAGCCCCAAGAGCATGGTATGGCACATTGTCCACCTATCTGGTGGAAAATGGATTCAAAAGGGGCACCATAGACCAGACCTTGTTTACAAAGAAGACTGGTAAGGATTTCTTACTTGTACAGGTCTATGTGGATGATATCATCTTTGGCTCTTCTAGTCCAAAGATGAGGACTTTTCAAAGCTTATGACAGAAAAGTTCAAGATGATTGCAATGGGAGAGATGAACTTCTTTCTAGGGTTACAAGTTCAGTAGAGAGAAGATGGTATCTTCATCTCTCAAGATAAATATGTAGCAGAAATCTTGAAGAAGTTTGGCTTTTCTCCACATGAGAAACGGGCTAGTACTCCTATGGATAGGGAACATCCTTGGGGAAAAGTTGGATATGGAAAAGAGGTGGATGTCAGGCACTATAGGTCAATGATTGGTTCATAGATGTATCTCATAGCTTCAAGACCTGACATTATGTTTGCTGTGTGCGCATGTGTACGCCATCAAGTGACTCCCAAAGAGTGTCATCTTCATGCTGTCAAGAGGATCTTTAGATACCTTAGGTGTTATCCAGACCTGGGATTATGGTATCCAAAAGATTCCCCATTGGAGCTTATTGCATATTCAGACAGTTATTATGGTGGTGACAAATTTGATAGAAAATCCATAATTGGTAGATGCAAGTTTCTTAGGAGTAGATTGATATCTTGGCAATGCAAAAAACAAACATTGTTGGCCAATTCTACAACTGAAGTAGAGTATGTTGCTGTAGCTGCTTGTTGTGGACAAGTCTTATGGATTCAGAACCAGTTGTTGGATTATGGGTATAATTTCATGCATACCAAGATTTTTCTAGACAATAACAATACTTTATGCATTATTAAAAATCATGTACATCATTCTAAAACAAAACACATAGAAATTAGACATCACTTCATAAGAGATTGTTTTGAAAAAGGTTTAATACAACCACATAGTGTTGACACAGAAGAAAATGTGTCTGATTTATTAACTAAACCTTTTGATACTGGAAGATTTCAATACTTGGTAACAAGTATTGCAATGATCAATCTCACATAATATGTGTTTTGGGATCTTATTGTAAAAGTATGTACATGATATGCATCTGTTATTGGTCTTTGTACAAAATTAGATTTTCCACTTTATTTGTCTAACGCTGACAAAGGTTATTTTAACGCTGACAAGTGTTAACGTGACGTTGTCAGCAACATGTTAGTTTTGTGGTTTTTGATCTAATTATGCAGGTGTTGTTATCATTGTACCATTGGATACAGAGTTGCTTATGTATTCTTGGAGCACTATTGGAGCATGTTTCAATTTATGGATGATGGTTGGAATAATTATATTCCTGTCTTGACATAAATTTTTATTACATGCATATTATTTGGCAACTTATATATCATAGTTTAAGGGGAGGTTTAGGAACCTTTTAGGACTTTTTGGGTATTCTTATAATACTCTTATCACAATTCTAGATTGTGTCCATTGGTGAGTATGAATTAGTTTACTAACTCATGAGGCACTGTAGCAGGCAAAGTTGATATACTATGCACGCTGCCAAGACCTTTTTGGCCTAGATTTGGGAGTGGTCTGTTGGGAGACTTGGGTATGATTTATTTTGGGCTTACCAGGGAAGTTACAAAGGATTTTATGAGATAACTTCACTGTTAAGAAATTTGGTTAGCAAGGGACACTAGAGGACTGTTATGTCTATCTTGCATAAGCAAGTGTACATGATTGGACAGTGCTTGCCACCCTATAGTAATTTTTAGTTTATAGGTTATCTTCACTAGGATAAATCACTTTGTTAAAGTCCTTTTTCATTTTTATTATTTTTATTTTTGGACGTTGACATGTTTAATTCCAAACGTTGTTGTGACCAATGTAGACGTTGACATGGCTTTTTCCAACGTTGACAAGAATATAGCCGTTGGGCGTTGATGGGTTATTTTTTACCGTTGACACTCATTGGGTCCTACCCAGTTGTTATTTTTGACGAAAATTGGGGCCGTAATTTTAGGAGTTGATAACTTTTAATTAATGAACAAGATAAGTTATTTTCTTTTCAGTATTTTCATCATTATATTTTGAAAATACTTGCCTCATTTTTTACCAATCACATGTGTCTTTCTCTCCTATTAATTTGGCTCCTTGTTTTGTAAAAGGGTATTTGCTTATTCTTGTCTAACAAATTTTCTCCTATATTCATCTTTCATAACCATTCACAAACAGCTTTCTACATATATGGTGCCTAAGTTTAAAACAAGTGACTTGGTATTGGGATTCAGAAGTCAACATAATATGGTTGCTTATTTGGAGGCTGATGATGCTCTGTTTCCTCAATACACTCAGATGGTGGCGTATTTGAATGCATCTCCACTTAGGTATGCACTTTCTCACGCTCCTCTCATCCATGTCACTCATATTAAACATTTTTGGAACATTGTTAGTTCCTCAACGCTTAATAATGTGACTACATTACTCCTATTGTCCATGGGAGTCCATGGGTGGATACTGAAGCCTTGGTTCGCCAGGCTTTGCATCTTAATGAGGCAGATGGTATAACCACTCTACCCATTCGTGAGATAGAACAGGGACTTCAAGCTTTGGGGTATCCTTTCCCTGAAGAGGGTACTTTAAACGAATATACTAAACAGGAATTTCCCCCAGCTTGGAAGTACTTAATACATGTCATCCTTCAATGTTTAAGTCCCCAATGTACTGCACATAATGAAATTAACAGATCTATTGCTAGTGCAATTGGGTGTATTACTAATGGGCAAAAGTATAATTTTTCTAAACTGATTTTTGATGGCATGTGTAAAAACAAGGGTAATAAGATGACTTTGGCTTACCCATGATTTTTACAAATGATTTTTGATGAGCAAAGGTATTGCACCAGGGATGATGATGACTTTTATGCGATCCCTGTGCAAAAGAAAGTTATTTTTAGTAAGATGAATTCACCCCCTCACAGAGACTTACCCCTTACGCAAGCCATGCTTGCTGTTATAGCAGCAGCACAACCTCAACCAGAACCACAACACAACTTGACCCATTTCCACAACCATCACCTTCACCTCAACATATGGAAATTGACCAAGACCCTTCAACGCTGACACGTTAAATGTTGGCGTTAATACTTCAAATCCAAACGTTGACACCTTTCTACAACAGACCCAAACACCCTTTAACCTTCAAACTACTACCCAATCCACATCATCTTCTTCACTCCCAGACTATAGGATGGAAAAATTCCAAAGGACCATTGTAGTGTTCTCCTCTAGTGGTCCTAGCCATGTTGCAGAGAGAACCCCCACCACAAGTGTGGTTGGTGACATGGATGAGTCTAGGAC
Source organism: Glebionis coronaria (assembly GCA_025667525.1). Lineage (NCBI taxonomy): Eukaryota > Viridiplantae > Streptophyta > Magnoliopsida > Asterales > Asteraceae > Glebionis > Glebionis coronaria. Next base: position 126,880 of record JANFOE010000517.1, read on the forward strand.
TATTGGTGCTCGCTTAGATGTAGGGTAAGCCAGTCCTAACATCATTAAGACCTCATCCATGCCCTATGAATCTACTTTGGGAGGTCAAATACCCATTCTATAGGAGGGCAAATTGGAACCATATACAATGTTGGAATTGACGGTTGTCTGCATTAGCTTGCAAAAGCAAAATGCAGACCTGGTACATACTGTCAATACACAAGGCCTTGAACTCAAGCAATTGAGGGAGAGGATTGTTCTTTTGGAAGGTGCTAACAATGGGCGTGGTATGGAGGATTCTTCCAAAGGGGAGGATGAGCAGGTACATGTGAGTGACAAAGGCTCACATAATGGAGAATCTTTGGGTGTGGCTGAAGCTCTTACAAATTCGAAGAAGCAACCAGGTTTGGATGTCTCTTTGGTTACTCCTACAAATTTGAACTTATCCTTTACAGCAATGATGGAGCGGTTCACAAGAAGAGCTGACAAGAGTAAGGTGAGCGTTGACAAGCATATTTTGGACGCTGACACACCAAGCGCTGCCAAGAGTAGGTTGGGCGTTGACACACAGGTTTTGAACGTTGATAGACCTGCAGATATGGTTGATGTATTCCAGTCATCAGCTATCATCAAAGAAGTGTCTTCACAGGTACCATCTTCATCTTTACCCATCATTGATGCATTAGATAAGGGTAAAGGAATCATGGTAGAAACAGAGGTTCCAAAAGATGCAGAACAAGTACAATTTGATTCAATGTTGGTTGCACAACTTATGGAACAAGAAAAGAAGAAGGTTGTTGAGTCACCATTTGCGGTTACTTCTGAGGAACAAGAAGGAAGTAATGATGGAATCACAGATTCAAGTGTTATGATAATTGAAGAACCAGAAAGACTTGAATATGGTGATGTGTTGGCAAGGGAGAAACTTGCTGAATTAAAGTTGAAGGTAGATTATGAGATGCAAGAAGTTGCCCAGATGTACTTTGCTTGGGAAAATAAGGTCATGGAGAATCCATATATGTCTTTATCAGATCAGATTTAGGGATTGGAAATTCTTTTTATGATTCAAAGAGATTATCAGGTAATCCTAAAGTATAAGGCAAGCAAAGTTTTCTCACAGTCTAAGAGAGAAAGAAGGGAGCTTTATTATATTTTGCTTAGATGTCATCAAGGAGGTTGGACTTTTCAGAAGTTGTAGGAATTGTCCTTTGAAGAATTGGAATATAAGGCTTATCCTGTTTGGGCAAGAGTGCAAGAGATGAACACTATCAGTCTTCTTTCAGATGAAAGGAAAGAAGAACTTGCAGAAGAGATGGAGATTCAAAAGGCTATGATTGTACCAAGTCCATTGAAGAAGGGAGTTCCACTTGAGTTTCCTTCAGATTTGAATAAAGTTAATCCCAGTGAAGCTGTTATTAGAAAGAGTATTAAGCTCTCACCTATGGAAGCTTCAGATATGGTGAAAGTATTACCTCATGATTCTAGAAACCCTATCATTAGTTATCAAGAAGATGCAAGTGGGTTTTAGATGATTGGCAGATATAGGAAAGAGGTACATACTTTTACTACTCTTATGTCTTTGTTTGCAAGTATGGATAGGGAAGACTTGGCAGACCTTTGGAGGTTACTGCTGGCCAAGTATGAGACTGAAGAACCTACTTCAATCAATGGAATAAAGCTTTGGTCAACATTCAAGAGAATGTGTGCACCAGAAGAAGAAGATCCAGTTTGGAAGGATCTTGAGGATGATATCAGTAGACTTCAATGGCGTCTATATTCAGCAGCTGGTGTGTATCATTTGAGTTCTACAAAGTTCTCTGAATATCTTCTTGTGGATGCTGAGTATCCTATGTCCAAAGAAGTTTTGGAAAAGATGAAGACAACACAACTGGAGATTGACTACTCAAGTGACGTGGCCAAAGATTTGATTAAACATGTTTATTACCAATTTGATAAGATTTGTAAGAATCCTCCTAGTTCTTAGTTTTTATTCAGAAACTTGATTACTAGAGTAGATATAAAGTTTAGGGGAGGATTGTTGGGAATAAAATGTAGTCAATACACTTGGACGCTGACAAGAGAAATCTGGAATTTGATAAGAAGAAATTAAGCGTTGACAGGACAGGCGTTGACAGGAAGAAGTCAAGCGTTGATAAGAAGAAGTCAAGCACTGATAGAAGACTTAGTCTACACGTATTATGTTTCTAGTATGTTTTTAGTAAAGATATGATCGACAATGTATTTCTTATGTTTATCTATGTTTATCTTTACCTAAAATAGCTGATACGTAGAATCTTGTACAAGGCTCCTTATTCTATAAAAGGAGGCCTTTAGGTTTTAGTTTGATATACATTTTCACACTTTCATTGTACGCAAGTTTGTTTTATCAATCAAAGTGAAAGTTTGGTTTACATTGATTGTGTGTTCTTGTTTGAGTATTAGTTCCGCATAATACTTAAATTGTTTCATACACAACAAAGTTTCTCTACGTGTTTAACTTGATTTAATCTCGTTTACACAAGCTAAATCGATCTAAGTTTGGGATCAACACTACACATGAATTTATGTGGTCCCATGCGTGTAGAGAGTATTAACGGGAAAAAGTATATTCTCGTGATTGTTGATGATTACTCCAGATACACGTGGACTTACTTCTTAAGGTCCAAAGATGAAACACCGGAGGTTCTCAAAAACATTCTCCAGATGATAATACGCAATGTTCAAGCTCAAGTCTTAACGGTAAGAACGGATAGGGGTACTGAATTTTTAAACAAGACTCTACAAGCCTACTTTCAAGAAGAATGCATCGAACATCAAACTTCAATTGCTCGAACTCCTGAACAAAACGGCATTGTCGAAAGACGGAACCGTACTTTGGTTGAGGCAGCTCGAGCAATGCTTTCTACATCAAAATTACCACTATTCTTTTGGGCTGAAGCAATTGCAACTGCCTGTTATACTCAAAATTGTTCTCTCGTAATTCCTAGGCATGAAAAGACACCTTACCACATCATCAATGGTAGGAAACCCACTGTTAAATTCTTCCATGTATTTGGATCTTTATACTACATTCTTAAAGACGGTGAGAAGCTCGACAAGATGAAAGAAAAAGGTGATGCATGTATTTTTGTGGGCTATGCTACATTGTCGAAAGGATATCGAGTTTACAACAAGAGAACAAGTATTATTGTCGAAACAATTCATGTGAACTTTAAGGAATTGCCACAAATGGTACTTGATCACAACTACTCAAGTCCTGCACCTCAATGTCCAGCAACGGCACCTACAAAAAACAGTGTACGTCCCGTGCAAGAACGTCAAGAAAGTACACCTACAGCAGACTCGACGGATACGACACAAATGAATGAGTTGATTGATTTATATGATCTATTTTTTGATGAATATTACTATGTAAACAATCAAGTTGTGTCAAAGCCTTTCACTGTCAATACTGCTGATGCACCCGCACAAAGTCAACAAGACACAATTGTATCTACTTTAGCAACCGTTGCTCAAGAGACAATTTCATTGGATACTCAACAAACTCAAGAAACCGTCAAACAACCAACATCATCAACCGTCAATGCTGAAGGAGGAGACAACAATCAAGCAGTCGATGCACAGTATGACGAAGAAGAATTTATCAACCAATTCGGTACACCGGTACGCGAAGTCGGAGAGTCTTCTAATCAACACGTTGATCCGTCAAACATGCAAACATTCTTATAAGTGTGAAAACACTTATCCTTTTACCACTTATTTCCAATAATAACTAGACCAAAACGTGTATTTTATGTCGTAAAAGTCGGAATTATGCGTGGTTTGTGTTTTTATTGTGTTTTAGGACCAAAAGATGAAAAAGGAAGAAAACACGGGCTTTCACGGGCTTTTATCGAAGAAAACGAGAAAAGACGAAGTCAAAAGATCAAGAGTGCAAAAAGAACGGAAGTCAAAGGCCTATTCTGAAGGTTTATCGAAGAAAAAGTCTAAAGACGGAAGTTTAATGAAGTCGAAGAACTCAAGTCTAAATAAGTGAAGAATTTATAAGAAGATTTTAATTAATTCTGAGACGACGTCGAGAAAAGTCGAAGAACTTAAAAGATGAATAGCCGAGAAGAAAGAAAGAGGAGGCAACACATTCACCTCCCCATTTCCCTATAAATACCTTCCTAAACACATTAGGAAGGGAGTTAGTTAATTTTAGTCTTTTTTCATTTTTTTCCTTTCTTTAGTTTTTAGAGAGAGAAAGCTTTAACTTTCTCTCACTAAGTTTTTAATCTTTTCTTCATCTTTTCTTTCAAGTTAAGCTTTATTTTAATCTTTGTATTGGAGTTTCATTAATCAAAGTTCAAGTTTAAGCTTTTAATCTTCAATCTTTTTCTTCCTTTCTTGATTTACTTTAATTTTTGATCCGAAAATTATATTTCATACGGTTTGATTTTGATTGATGATTTCGTGATTAAAAGTTTATCTTTTTAATCCTTTCTAAGTTTTGTGCAACATAAGCTTTGAGCTTTTTATGCTTATTAGCTTATTTAGTACTTAGCTTATTTACTTTTTAAAAGTTTTCTTAAAGTTTTAATCTTTTTATGGTTTGATTTAAAAGTTTTGTTTATTTAAAGTTTAAAAAGTCTTTGTTTCATGTTTATTAGTTCGGCTTATTATTGATTTGGTTAAGTCTTGGATTGAGCTTATTGATGAGATGTCATTTATACATGATCTCATCGTTCTTTTCGGACTTTAAATGCATAGAAATGTCATAAAATACCATATATATATGCTTGTGTTTGTTTACTTGTGTATTTCAGGTATGGATATCGTGAAAAAGACAAAAGATCACAAGATACAAGGAAAAACGGACATGAGAAACGAAGCCGTACAAAGAACCGGACCCTAGGTCATGAAATATTCAACAAATACCCTTGAAGACTTGAAGACATGCAAGTTTGATCCTCAATGAATGAAGAAATGACACTTAAAACCCTTGTATATTGATAATTACAAGTTTGGTCCCTTAAGTTTGTCAAAATTACACAAATGGTCCTTAAACTTTGAAGAAATGGCAAGTTTAGTCCCTCAACAATTCCAAATTGCCAATTATGGTCCCTCATGAAGTTAAAGTTGCATTGAAGACCTTTGAAGATCAAAAATGTCCAAGATCAGCCTTTGAAATATCTCAAAATGGCAAAAACAACCCTTTGAAACCTTTTTCCAAAAGTTTGTGCCAAAATTGTCAAGTCCTGAAAGTTGTCAACAAAGGAATTGGGCGCTGACACATTTTTAAACCAAATGAAAGAAGAAAAGAAGAAGGAGGGACAAAGCTGCCAAGTTTAGAAGTTTAAACTTAATAAACACGCGCCAAACAATTACCTTCCCCTAAATTCGGATCAAAATCTTTTACTGTAGCACGTATGAACCCAAAATTAACTTTTTACCATCAAGGGGTTAATTCAAATTAGGAGTTCATACGTGTGATTCACCTAAGGCTAAACCTTTCCCCACATTAATTCCCTCTTCTCCACTACTCCTTGGACCCCACACCCCAACCCGTTCACCCAATCACATCACACCCTCCTCTCCAAGTCATCCTATGTGGCAAAATGAACAGCTAAGGATCCTTGCTTCATTCCAAAGCTAAAATGAACAGCCAAGATCAATTTGGACAGCACATTCCATCAAAACTTCTAGAAGACCTCAAGGACGAATGTGGAATTTCACTTCTAGGGTTTATGAATAGTGTTAGCCAGGCATTTGCCTATAAAAGGAGACCTCAACAAGTGAGAGTCCCTTTGTTCCAGTTTTAGGCTATTAAATCTTTGTAATTCCTTTTTAATTAATAAAATTTGATTTTCTGAATTTTGAAAAATCTCTTTTATATTTTGTTAAAAGTTGGTGTTAGAATAGCCTGATTCTGAGTTCCATTTACACGTTTTAAGGTTTTTGAGGTAGGGTTTTAAGTGATAAGGCTTGTGTCTCAAAAATCAGAAAGTTTGGTTTATTTGATCTTACTTTTGTGGTTTGTTCTTCTTAGCAGCTTGGAAGCTGGTACTTGTTCTGCTAGTACCTCAGCTCAAACAATCCAGGGCCTGGATGTAGGTCTTGGAGGTTTGCATCTTCTTCCCTTTTCATTTTCTCTCTTATTTTTCTAAATTTTGTGATATTGGCTTGTTTGTGCTTGAATCTGTGATTTGATGGTTGATTATTGTTCATGTGTTGATGTTTGATGATATTTAAGTGTTTGAGGTTTGATTTGTGAAAAGTTGTGAAAACAGGGTTTTAAGGGGTGTTTGGGTTAACTGCATTGATTGGATTTGTGGTGTTTTGAGTGGATGTTTGTTGTTGCTATCTGCTAGTACTTGTGTATCTGATATACTTGGTTGCTTTGCTGCACATTTTGTGGTTTGAAACACATAGATTCATAGATTGGGTATAAAATCTTGTTTACTTGGTGAAATTGAGTTAAATTTAGGGGACACCTAGATCTAATCATAGACTAGGGTTAACAAGTGTTAAATCTAGGTTAACTAAACCAGGGAAGAAGGATTTGAGGCTTGAATTTTGATCTAGTGTCAAATAGATCAGCAAAATAGTTTATGCATATGCACCTTGTTCATCATTAACTTTTTATGCTTTGATCTTGTTGTTTACTTTGATTCAGTGTTTGATTTAAGTTCATTTGTGCTTATTCATAGTTAATATAGCTTGTGTATGCATCCTGTTGAGTTTGGTTGGCTTATTCTTGCTAAATCTGCTTATTAAGTGCATAACTGCTTATTTCCATGTCTGTGTATGATCTGGTGATTGTTTGATCATTTGTGGCTTATTGTGTGAACCAAATTTGAATTTTCTTGTTGCTATTGACTCCTTGTGGTTCACTGATCACAAGGGTGCCCTTGTTTCCAATTGAATCCAACTAAATCTCTCTAAAAAGCTTGGTCAAATAGTCAAAGCAGTGGGAACTCCTTTCCCCTGCTAGTTACCACTGCAAGTGTTAAATTGGTTTCAGCTTATCAATAAGCTATAATAGCTTATTTTAACCAGCAACAACTTGGATTTTGTAATAGGTGCTCATTATTTGACCCATTTGTTCATACTGGAGCATTTGGTGGGTTGACTTTAGGGTTTGACTAGAAAACCAACTTAATTGACTTTTTCATAAGTGCTTATTGGCTTATTCTGGCTTATTGGTTTTGTTTATTGGAATTTTGTTGATGGTTTTGGCTTATTGAGTCCATTTGTGATCTTTTGCAAGTTGAATCAAGTTCTGAGGTGCCTTATTTCTAAAAAACGACTATTTTGTCTTTTAGTGAAATATTACTTTGCTTATTTCTGGCTTATTAAGTGTGCTTTTTCAAAATTTCTTTTTACATATCTCATAAGCATCCCAAAAGAAGGTTGTGTGTCAAATTAGAGCTTATGGCATTGGCTTATTGCTTATTGGGCTGAAAAGCCCAATAAGAATAAGTTGTTTGCTTATTAAGCTGTGATAAGCTCACATTCAGCTTTTGAGCCTTTAGAGTTTTGTGTTTAGAATCAAATTTTGAGTCAGATAGGGCTTTTCCAAGTCAATTGGGCTAGGTTTGACTTTTTGGGCTAAAAAGCCCATTTAGGTTGACTGTTTTTGGTTTTGGCCCATTTGAAGGCCCAATAGGGGTATTCTGGTCATTTCACTTTGATTTTCTGATTACTTAGGTTAAAATAAACTAGTTTGCAAGTTTTTAGAATTTTTTATAATTTTTAGATTTTTAATAATATTTTAATATTATTTTATTATTATTTTTCAAATTTCACATTTTGCAACTTTTTACATTTTTCTTAGCTTTAATACATTAAAATAGGAATTTAGCAACTTTTAGAATAATTTTATCACTTCTAGATTAATTTTTATAATTATTTTAAGTTTTAATAGTTTTTAAATCATTTTAAATAGTTTTTATTAGTTTAAAAATTTCTAAAAATAGTTGTTAATCTTTTTAGGTCATTTTAGAGGTTTACCAATTGAAAAATCCTTATTTGGGCTTTTTGATAATTTATTTGATTTTTAGGGCTTTAATTAGCATTTAAAAATTGAATATTTAATTATTTAAAAGGTTTGAAAAAGTTTTGATCATTGGTAAACTCTTAGTTTATTAATTTTGATTTTTGGTGAATTTTTGGTAATTTTTATAATTAATTTTTATTTTTGTAGTTTTTACGGTTTTACGTTTTGTCGTCGTAGTAGTAATTTTCAAGTCTTCATCATCTTCTTTTCTCATCCCTTTCTAAACCAATATTAATCTCAAATCATTTACAATTTTTTCACACACATATACCTCCTTGGGAAACGAACTTGGAACTTCATTGGGTCATTAGTGTTTACGTTTTCCTAAACGTACACTTAATACTTTCCACTTTTACGCTCCTTTTTTTAAAGGACGTAATTTACCACAATCATTTTGGCGCCGCTGCCGGGGAGGTGTGTTGTGATTAATTTGCATTGTTGTTTTTAATATTAAACAAATAGTATTTGAATTAGTAGAACTCTACTAATACGTATTATCGATTTTCTTGGTTTTTCTTGTGAAAATATTATTACTATATTGTATTAAGTATCACAACAAATAAACAATATCTCCAAAAGTGTGAAAACACAACCTTAATTGGGATTTGATCTCCTAATTATTGTATTCGAATCTCAAACAAAAAGAAAAAGGCAAAAATAGATAAATACTTTCGTGAAGCTCGATTTTGAAAAATACGAACTATAAGGTGGGTATAAGGCGGGTATTATAAAATATACCCTAAGGAAAAAGGCTCTTAAGTGCTTCGCGCCGCCTCGTTTCCCCGCTTGCTTGTGAGTATTTTGAGATTGAAGGCTAATCGAGGGTTTTGCCGCCCGAAGTATTATTACGTATAATATATTTGCTTGGTTTTCTTTTTGATTAAAACCTCTTGAACAATTTGGTTCTCACCAAAGTTCTAAAGTCATTCGAAGGCGTTCACTCAACGTGATCGTTTTCATTCCTTTGAGGCTTCTTTAATCAAGAGTTTGATTCGAGGAGAGATTTTGTAGATTGTTGTCTACGAAGATACACCAAAATCCAAAAAAAAAATTAAATACAATAAAAAACACAAAAAAATTGAAAATTCACAAAACGCCCAAAAAGAATCTTCTTTGCTCACCTCCCATTCTTCGTGAAGTTTATGATCACTCGTAATCAAGCAAAACGAGCTCGTAAACGTCTTCAAAAGCAAGCCAATCAAGAGACAATGATTGAAGAACAACCTCCAATTGTTAAACCTATTGTAGAACAAGAAGTCGTCATGGCTAATCGTACTATGATGGAGTTGCTACAAGCACCCACCGAGGGTTTTGGAGAGGCCATTGTGATTCCCGCCATCCTTGCGGAGAATTTCGAGATTAAGACGGGTTTAATGTCGATGTTGCATGCAAATAAGTTTAGAGGTCATGAGAAAGACAACCCGCACTATCACATTAGGAATTTTAACCGTCTCACCGCTACTAGCAAGTTTAAGGATGTTCCACATGACGCCATTAATATGATGTTGTTTCATACTCATTAGATGGACCCGCAAAAATTTGGCTTGATAAAGAACCGCCAAATTCGATTTTGACATGGGGTGATCTCGTTTCTAAGTTTGTGAACAAGTTTTTTCCACCATCTAAAACAACACATTTGAAAAATGAGATTTCACGATTTGTGCAAAGAAATAATGAAAGTTTTTCAATGGCATGGGAACGCTTTAAAGAAATGTTACATGAATGTCCACACCATGATTTTTCGGAATTACATCAAATTGATACTTTTTATAATGGGCTTAATGATCATTAACGAGATTACTTGAATGCCTCCGTGGGTGGTAATTTTTTGTGCAAGACGACCAATGAGGCTTTGAAAATCATCGAGAATAGATCTAAGTTTTATAGCCCTCGTAACACACCGAGTGTTGCCAATTTGGGTTCGTCATCGTCATCATCGTCTCGTAGCATTAATTCCTTACATGATGAAGCTAATGAGGAAAATCGGTTTTTTGATAGATTTGCTAATCTTATGTCCCATTGGAAAGCTCAAGAAGCTTCAAATTCCTCTTCGGTTAAAGCGGTTGCTAAGAGTTGTTTGTCTTGTGGTGGAGCTCATGATCTTTCCGAGTGCATTACCGCGGATGGTAACACTTCGAGTGCTTATGTAGCAACGGGAACTTACAACCAAAACGGTCAAGGTTCCCGCCCAAATCAAGCTCCACCAAATCAAAATGCTAATAACTATCGAAACAACAACCAAGGTGGTAATTACCAAGGCAATTCACGTAACTACAACAAAGGGAATTATCAAAATGGGAATGGACAAGTCACTAATCAAAACCAAAACCGTGATTTTCAAAACACTACACAAGGTTTTCAAAATGCTCACACTAAAAATCTTCAAGGAGAATTTTTGAATTATGCTAAAGCAAATGATGCTAAATTTGATAACATGCAACGTGAGATGATTAGCTTAAGATCCGAGTTGAAAAACGAGCTTAAAAATGAACTTGCTAATGAACTTAAAACTCATGCAAATAAAATGGAAGGAAATGTCCAACGTCTTCAACAAAATCAACAAAAGATGGAATTAGGAAAACATGAGATTAAGCAAGAGTTGTTAAAAGCGGATGCTAGGCAATCAAAATTTGAGGACCGAATGGCTAAGATGTTTGAAGCAATCATGTGTAAACCCTCTTCCTCGGGTGGTCTTCCTAGTGATACCATTGCAAACCCGAAGGGAGAAATGAAGGTTATTACTACACGAAGTGGTAAAACTTTCAAAGAACCAATCTCTCGTCCAAGTACTTCTACGGAGAAGGAAATCGAGAAAGAACCCGAGGTGATGGTCGAAAAGGAGCACATTACAATCCCACGAAGTACCGCTCAAACCACACCTACGGTTGAACCAATACCAATTGTGGAACCCGAGATTCCAAGGCCGTTGCCTAATGACCAAACCACGCCACCTTTACCTTACCCTTCGAGACGAAACAAAGAGAAATTGCAAGAACGTAACAAACAACAAATCGAGCTTTTTATAAAAATGTTTCGACAAGTGCATTTTGATGTGAGTTTAGCCGACGCGTTGTTATATATGCCTCGTTTCGCTTCCACTTTTAAAAGTATGATGAGCGATAAGGAAAAGCTTTCAAACCTTGCTAATTGTTCGTCGGTTTATCTTAACCGCATACCGGAAAAAGTTGGTGACCCCGGAAAGTTTCTCATTCCTTGTGACATACAAGATATGAAAGAATGCCTCGCCTTGGCCGATCTTGGTGCGAGCATTAATTTGATGCCATTTTCCATTTGGAAATCGTTTTCGCTTCCGGCTCTTATTCCTTCGAACATGTCTATCGAGATGGCCGATCATTCTACGATTTTAGCATGTGGAGTAGCCGAAGATGTTTTCTTGAAAGTGGGGAAGTTCTACTATCTTATAGTAGTTGACATCCCCGCGGATCCTCAAGTTCCTCTAATTTTAGGTCGTTCATTTTTAGACACTTCGAGATTGCTTATCGATGTTCATGCGAGAACTATCACTTTGAGATTCAACGCAGAGGAACTTGTTATAAACGCTACTCAAAACTCGAAACCTTCTCATGTTTATGCAATCGCTACCATCAATCACATTGACATCGTTGATGTGGTTTGCGATGAGTTTTCACAAGAAGTGTTAGGTTTTTCTGATAGCTCGTCAAGTGGCAATCCCACTATTTTGGATCCGATTCTTGCTAATTCCACACCAAATCTCACTCCATTCCAAGGAGGCGATCTCACTTCAAATGAAATCGACAATGAAGATGAGGTGTTGATTAGTGATGATACTTCTATTTCACCATTTCTTCCGCCGATAGAAGTAATGAGTGTTGAACCAAAATCTTCAATCGAGGAACCACCTATCCTTGAATTGAAAGATCTTCCTTCTCACCTTGAATACGCATTCTTGGAAGGTGATGACAAGTTGCCGGTTATTATTGCAAAAGGTCTTGCTAATGATGAAAAAACCAAGCTCTTGAAAGTTCTTAAGGCTCATAAAGGGGCAATTGCGTGGAAAATATCCGACATTAAGGGTATTGACCCAAAATTTTGTACTCACAAGATTTTATTGGAGGAGGACTACAAACCCGCAATTCAAAGTCAAAGAAGGGTGAATCCCAAAATTCACGATGTCATTAAAAAGGAGGTCCTTAAACTCCTTGACGCGGGAATGATTTATCCTATATCCGATAGCCCATGGGTGAGCCCAATCCATTGTGTCCCTAAAAAGGGAGGAATGACCGTTGTGCCTAATGAAAACAACGAGTTAATTCCCACTCGTGTTGTGACCGGTTGAAGGGTGTGTATTGACTACCGAAAGTTAAATGACGCCACTCGTAAAGACCACTTTCCTTTGCCCTTCATGGATCAAATGTTGGAGCGACTCGCGGGAAATGAATTCTATTGCTTTTTAGATGGTTTTTCCGGTTACTTTCAAATCCCTATCGACCCTCGTGATCAAGAGAAGACTACTTTTACGTGTCCTTATGGAACGTTCGCTTATCGTAGGATGCCTTTCGGACTTTGTAATGCACCGGGTACGTTTCAACGGTGTATGATGGCGATTTTTCACGATATGATCGAGAAGTCGATGGTAGTGTTTATGGATGACTTCTCGGTGTTTGGCAATTCGTTCACGTCGGGTTTATCTAATCTCGAGCAAATGTTAAAACGTTGTGAAGAAACCAATCTTGTTCTTAATTGGGAAAAATGTCATTTTATGTGTAAACAAGGAATCGTCTTAGGACATAAGGTGTCGAAGGCGTGAATTGAGGTCGATAAAGCTAAGGTAGACGTCATCGCCAAGTTACCTTATCCCAAAACCATTAAGGGAGTTAGGAGTTTCCTAGGCCACGGGGGCTTTTATCGTCGTTTCATCAAGGACTTTTCGAAAATCTCTCGACCTATGACACACCTTCTCGAGAAGGATGCTCCTTTTAACTTCAATGAGGATTGTGTTAGAGCTTTCGAAACTCTCAAAAGGAAACTTACCGAAGATCCCATTCTTGTTGCTCCTAATTGGGAATTACCCTTTGAAATCATGTGTGTTGCAAGTGGTTATGCTATAGGGGCCGTCTTAGGGCAACGTTATGACAAGCATTTCTGTCATATCCACTATGCTAGTAAGACGATGACCGAGGCTCAATTAAAGTACACCACAACGGAAAAGGAATTCCTTGCCGTGGTCTATGCTTTTGAGAAATTCCGACCTTATCTCGTCTTGACTAAAAGCATCGTGTATACCGACCATTCGGCTATCAAGTATCTCTTAGCTAAGCAAGATGCTAAGCCGAGATTGCTTCGTTGGATGCTCCTCCTCCAAGAATTTGATGTCACCGTGCTTGACAAAAAAGGAGCCAAGAATCTAGCGGCCGATCATCTCTCTCGTCTAGAAGATCCTCACAAAGATGTTTTCGAGAACAAGGAAATCACCGAAACATTTCCTCTTGAGACTCTTGGTGTAGTGAATTCTAAAGACACCACCCCATGGTTTGCCGACATTGCAAATTACCATGCGGGCAATTTCATAATCAAGGGTATGACGACACAACAAAAACGAAAATTCTTTCGTGACATCAAGTTCTATTTTTGGGACGACCCTTATCTCTTTCGGGTTTGTGTGGATCAACTCGTTCGACGTTGTGTGTTTGGTGCCGAAGCCTCTAATATCCTTAGAGCTTGTCACGAGGGACCCACGGGTGGTCACCACGGTGCTAATCTCATGGCTAAGAAAGTGTTCGACGCCGGATTCTTTTGGCCTTCTATCTATCGTGATGCACACGCACTTGTGAAGTCGTGTGATTCGTGCCAACGTCAAGGAAAATCGTCTCAACGTGATGAAATGCCGCAAAACATAATTCAAGTGTGTGAGATTTTCTACATAGGGGGAATAGACTTTATGGGGCCGTTCCCATCGTCTCATGGCAACAAATATATCCTCGTCGCGGTGGACTACCTTTCTAAGTGGGTGGAAGCTAAGGATTTGCCTACTAATGATGCTCGTGTGGTAGTGAAGTTTTTGAAGCAACTATTCTCTCGGTTCGGAACCCCTCGTGCTATTATAAGCGATCGTGGAACCCATTTTTGTAATGACCAATTCGAAAAGGTTCTAAAGAAATATGGAGTTACTCATCGTCTTTCTACGGCTTATCACCCGCAAACGAGTGGGCAAGTCGAGGTTTTGAACCGAGCTTTGAAGAGGATTTTAGAGAGGTCAATTGGAGAAAACCGCGCTTCATGGTCCGACAAACTCGATGACGCTTTATGGGCCTTTAGGACCGCTTATAAGACACCTATCGGTTGCACTCCTTATAAGTTAGTCTATGGGAAGAATTGTCATTTGCCCATTGAGTTGGAGCACAAGGCATATTGGGCCCTTAAGCATGCAAACTTTGACTTGAAGACCGCGGGAGATCACCGGAAAATACAATTGAATGAATTGGATGAATTAAGAGATAATGCTTATGAAAATTCAGTAATTTTTAAAGAAAAGACTAAAAAGTTTCATGATTCAAAGATTAAAAACCGGGATTTTAATGTTGGTGATCAAGTGTTACTTTTTAACTCTCGACTTAAGATATTTTCCAGGAAATTGAAATCTCGTTGGTCGGGTCCGTTCACCATTACACAAGTGTTTCCTTATGGGACCATCGAGCTAGCTCAAGATGATGGTCCTAACTTCAAGGTGAATGGACATAGGCTTAAGCACTAATTTGGTGGGGAAATTCCTTCAATGGTTGCCCTCGACCAAGTCACATTCCCCAATCATAATTAGCATTGAGGGGATCGAGTCGAGCTCATGACTCGGTAATCAAAAACAAGGTGCCTCGTGGGGAGATCCCATGCTTATCCTTTATGCTTGCTATTCACTAATAAGGGGACTTGTACCCTTTCAACTCGTTGTCTCGTGGTTGTTTGTGATTGTATTATCTAGATCATCATCATCTACGATTGAAGACTCTCGTGTTCGTTTACGTGAGCCTCCATCATTTGCTTGAAGAAGTTTTTCACGAATCCATTGACATATCCTTTATTGTTCTAACAATTATCTTTTAGCATACTTAATAAACGGCTTTAGATATATTGTTTATCACCCTTTCCATGCTAGATCCAAAGCATTCGATTCTTTGTCTCTAGTATGAGGGTGCACCACCCTTAGACTCGAAACATTGAGGACAATGTTTACTTTTAGTATGGGGGTGAATAGGTACTTGCTTTGCTACGCCCTCACGCTTTCCAACTTTCAATGTTTTGTTTTGTTGCTAATAAGGCTAAAAATGGCCAAATTTTAAATTTTTCTTAGTTTTTCATAAGTGTTTTTAAGACACGAATGTATATTTTCCGTTTGGTAGAATAAGAGATAATTTTTGACTTGATGGGCATTTGGAGCCATTTACATTCCTTAACCCGCTCAATTCAAGTTTTGCTAGACTTTTATATAGGGAGCTTTAAAACGCGAAAGTCTTAACTCTTACGGGTTAAGAACAAAAACTTTTCGCAAGTTCCTATAATTGATCCTAGAAAGTCACTTATCAAGGGAACTATAAAATGCATTCTCTAAACTTGAAAAAGTCCAAGAAAGTGCAAGATCCTATAGGTGGCTTGAAAACCCAAAACTTTGATTTGATATAGACCTAATGAAAGCTAATCCAAATTTGGCTTAATTTTGACTTGCATGGCTAAGTATTCACGAGTCTCTTTAATTAGAGGTCTTTATATAGTGAAGAACGAGAGATGATAGAGTTAGACAAGTGATCATGCTAAACGTAGAACATGAAAATGTTCTTTCAAAAACTCATATGTTTTTAATTGTGGCTTTTTCTTCCCATAAGATCAATGCATTAGGAATAAATCATAATTGCAATAAGTAAGGTCGTACGATTTGAAAGGTTACTTAGCCTCTAGCGCAAGATCGTTTAAAAGTTGCTCGGGGTTGAATAGAGTTCATAGCCAAGGCATAACTTATTGAAGCGGGACGCGAAGATTGGCGATCATCCAAAAAGGCCCTAACAAGGTATGAGGAGCCCTATTTTGTTGCTAAAGATCCAAAGATGATGTGAAGTATCATTATTCCTAAATCAATATGAAGGATCGAGACACACGACGAAAAGCAATTACTCCCCTAAAGATTATGGAGAAAGTCTATCCAAAAAGACCCTTACAAGGTATGAGGATAAATATATCCAAGTCCGAAAAGGAGGCGGATCGTTGTATATCAAAATCCAAAGTAATGATTGAAGAAAAATGATGAAGTCGTGGTCCAAATATGAAGAATCTCTCAAAAACGTCAAGTGAAGAAATTCCAAATATATGAAGAGAAGACCATAATTTCAAGAACGTCTTCCCAAGATTTGAAGTATGAAGTACATGCCAAATATCGATCCGAGAAAGGTCTCAAATCGTGTAACGAGTTATGCCAAGATATGAACTTAAGGAGATACACGAGAAGCCGTTTTAAAAGATTTTGTCATTCGGCTAACTATCGATCAAATCGTGCTACTTTGCTTTCGGACTAATAACTACTCAAATAAAGTCAATATGAATCACTTGTGATCCATGACAAATAGTTAAAAAAAGGCTAGTAACCCATTTTCTTTTATAATAACTAGGATTGCGGGGAGAAAAAGTATTACACAATTTGAACGTATGAGTAGTGTTAGCATTGTGACTTGTACCAACAATGATCTCGTTTTTGCACTTAGCATGGAATGTAAGACAATTAAGGATGACGAAGTTTACTCTAAGAGACATTTGCTTGTTTCTATTCTTTGACCCTAAAAGTCACTTTTGTGATGAAAATCATACATTATGTCTTTACACATCTTCGTAGTATGTTGCAAGTCTTTTAGTCTTCAATAAAGGTTAATAAAATTGAACTTTGGTGATGCTTAAATACTTTATTCTAGCATTGCGTGAGGGCACGGCAATGGCTTAGTATGGGGGAGTGATGAGATGGCAATTATACATGATCTCATCGTTCTTTTCGGACTTTAAATGCATATAAATGTCATAAAATACCATATATATGCTTGTGTTTGTTTACTTGTGTATTTTAGGTATGGATATCGTGAAAAAGACAAAATATCACAAGATACTAGGAAAAACAGACAGGAGAAACGAAGCCGTACAAAGAACCGGGCCCTAGATCATGAAATATTCAACAAATACCCTTGAAGACTTGAATACATGCAAGTTTGATCCTCAATGAATGAAGAAATGACACTTAAAACCCTTGTATATTGATAATTACAAGTTTGGTCTCTTTTGTTTGTCAAAATTACACAAATGGTCCTTCAACTTTGAAGAAATGGCAAGTTTAGTCCCTCAACAATTCCAAATTGCCAATTATGGTCCCTCATGAAGTTAAAGTTGCATTGAAGACCTTTGAAGATCAACAATGTCCAAGATCAGCCCTTGAAATATCTCAAAATGGCAAAAACAACCCTTTGAAACCTTTTTCCAAAAGTTTGTGCCAAAATTGTCAAGTCCTGAAAGTTGTCAACAAAGGAATTGGGTGCTGACATATTTTTAAACACAAATGAAAGAAGAAAAGAAGAAGGAGGGCCAAAGCTACCAAGTTTAGAAGTTTAAACTTAATAAACACGCGCCAAACAATTACCTTCCCCTAAATTCGGATCAAAATCTTTTACTGTAGCACGTATGAACCCAGAATTAACTTTTTACCATCAAGGGGTTAATTCAAATTAGGAGTTCATACGTATGATTCACCTAAGGCTAAACCTTTCCCCACATATATTCCCTCTTCCCACTACTCCTTGGACCCCACACCCCAACCCGTTCACCCAATCACATCACACCCTCCTCTCCAAGTCATCCTATGTGGCAAAATCAACAGCTAAGGATCCTTGCTTCATTCCAAAGCTAAAATGAACAGCCAAGATCAATTTGGACAACACATTCCATCAAAACGTCTAGAAGACCTCAAGGACAAATGTGGAATTTCACTTCTAGGGTTTATGAATAGTGTTAGCCAGGCATTTGCCTATAAAAGGAGACCTCAACATGTGAGAGTCCCTTTGTTCCAGTTTTAGGCTATTAAATCTTTATAATTCCTTTTTAATTAATAAAATTTGATTTTCTGAATTTTAAAAAATCTCTTTTATATTTTGTTAAAAGTTGGTGTTAGAATAGCCTGATTCTGAGTTCCATTTACACGTTTGAAGGTTTTTGAGGCATGGTTTTAAGTGATAAGGCTTGTGTCTCAAAAATCAGAAAGTTTGGTTTATTTGATCTCACTTTTGTGGTTTTTTCTTCTTAGCAGCTTGGAAGCTGGTACTTGTTCTGCTAGTACCTCAGCTCAAACAATCCAGGGCCTGGATGTAGGTCTTGGAGGTTTGCATCTTCTTCCCTTCTCATTTTCTCTCTTATTTTTCTGAATTTTGTGATATTGGCTTGTTTGTGCTTGAATCTGTGATTTGATGGTTGATTATTGTTCATGTGTTGATGTTTGATGATATTTAAGTGTTTGAGGTTTGATTTGTGGTTTGAATCTGCTTGATCCTTTAAAAAGTTATGAAAACAGGTTTTTAAGGGGTGTTTGGGTTAACTGCATTGATTGGATTTGTGGTGTTTTGAGTGGATGTTTGTTGTTGCTATCTGCTAGTACTTGTGTATCTGATATACTTGGTTGCTTTGCTGTACATTTTGTGGTTTGAAACACATAGATTCATAGATTGGGTATAAAATCTTGTTTACTTGGTGAAATTGACTGAAATTTAGGGGACACCTAGATCTAATCATAGACTAGGGTTAACAAGTGTTAAATCTAGGTTAACTACACCAGGGAAGAAGGATTTGAGACTTGAACTTGGATCTAGTGTCAAATAGATCAGCAAAATAGTTTCTACATATGCACCTTGTTCATCATTAACTTTTTATGCTTTGATCTTGTTGTTTACTTTGATTCAGTGTTTGATTTAAGTTCATTTATGCTTATTCATAGTTAATATAGCTTGTGTATGCATCCTGTTGAGTTTGGTTGGCTTATTCTTGCTAAATCTGCTTATTAAGTGCATAACTGCTTATTTCCATGTCTGTGTATGATCTGGTGACTGTTTGATCATTTGTGGCTTATTGTGTGAACCAAATTTGGATTTTCTTGTTGCTATTGACTCCTTGTGGTTCACTGATCACAAGGGTGCCCTTGTTTCCAATTGAATCCAACTAAATCTCTCTAAAAAGCTTGGTCAAATAGTCAAAGCAGTGGGAACTCCTTTCCCCTGCTGGTTACCATTGCTAGTGTTAAATTGGTTTCAGCTTATCAATAAGCTATAATAGCTTAATTTAACCAGCAACAACTTGGATTCTGTAATAGTTGCTCATTATTTGACCCATTTGTTCATATTGGAGCATTTGGTGGGTTGACTTTAGGGTTTGACTAGAAAACCAACTTAATTGACTTTTTCATAAGTGCTTATTGGCTTATCCTGGCTTATTGGTTTTGCTTATTGGAATTTTGTTGATTGTTTTGGCTTATTGAGTCCATTTGTGATCTTTTTCAAGTTGAATCAAGTTCCGAGGTGCCTTATCTCTCAAAAACGACTATTTTGTCTTTTAGTGAAATATTACTTTGCTTATTTCTGGCTTATTGAGTGTGGTTTTTCAAAATTTCTTTTTACAGATCTCATAACCATCCCAAAAGAAGGTTGTGTGTAAAATTAGAGCTTATGGCATTGGCTTATTGCTTATTGGGCTGAAAAGCCCAATAAGAATAAGCTGTTTGCTTATTAAGCTGTGATAAGCTCACATTCAGCTTTTGGGCCTTTAGAGTTTTGTGTTTAGAATCAAATTTTGAGTCAAATAAGGCTTTTCCAAGTCAATTGGACCATGTTTGACTTTTTGGGCTAAAAAACCCATTTAGGTTGACTGTTTTTGGTTTTGGCCCATTTGAAGGCCCAATAGGGGTATTTTGGTCATTTCACTTTGATTTTCTAATTATTTAGGTTAAAATAAACTAGTTTGCAAGTTTTTAGAATTTTTATAATTTTTAGATTTTTAATAATATTTTAATATTATTTTATTATTATTTTTCAAATTTCACATTTTCCAACTTTTTACATTTTTCTTAGCTTTAGTACATTAAAATAGGAATTTAGCAACTTTTAGAATAATTTTATCACTTCTAGATTAATTTTTATAATTATTTTAAGTTTTAATAGTTTTTAAATCATTTTAAATAGTTTTTATTAGTTTAAAATTTCTAAAAATAGTTGTTAATCTTTTTAGGTCATTTTAGAGGTTTACCAATTGAAAAATCCTTATTTGGGCTTTTTGATAATCTATTTGATTTTTAGGGCTTTAATTAGCATTTAAAAATTGAATATTTAATTATTTAAAAGGTTTGAAAAAGTTTTGATCATTGGTAAACTCTTATTTATTAATTTTGATTTTTGGTGAATTTTTGGTAATTTTTAGAATTAATTTTTATTTTGTAGTTTTTACGGTTTTACGTTTTGTCGTCGTAGTAGTAATTTTCACGTCTTCGTCATCTTCTTTTCTCATCCCTTTCTAAACCAATATTAATCTCAAATTATTTACAAGTTTTTCACACACATATACCTCCTTGGGAAACGAACTTGGAATGTCATAAAATACCATATATATGCTTGTGTTTGTTTACTTGTGTATTTTAGGTATGGATATCATGAAAAAGACAAAAGATCACAAGATACAAGGAAAAACGGACACGAGAAACGAAGCCGTACAAAGAACCGGGCCCTAGATCATGAAATATTCAACAAATACCCTTGAAGACTTGAAGACATGCAAGTTTGATCCTCAATGAATGAAAAAATGACACTTAAAACCCTTGTATATTGATAATTACAAGTTTGGTCCCTTATGTTTGTCAAAATTACACAAATGGTCCTTCAACTTTGAAGAAATGGCATGTTTAGTCCCTCAACAATTCCAAATTGCCAGTTATGGTCCCTCATGAAGTTAAAGTTGCATTGAAGACCTTTGAAGATCAACAATGTCCAAGATCAGCCCTTGAAATATCTCAAAATGGCAAAAAAAACCCTTTGAAACCTTTTTCCAAAAGTTTGTGCCAAAATTGTCAAGTCCTGAAAGTTGTCAACAAAGGAATTGGGTGCTGACACATTTTTAAACACAAATGAAATAAGAAAAGAAGAAGGAGGGCCAAAGCTGCCAAGTTTAGAAGTTTAAACTTAATAAACACGCGCCAAACAATTACCTTCCCCTAAATTCGGATCAAAATCTTTTACTGTAGCACGTATGAACCCAGAATTAACTTTTTACCATCAAGGGGTTAATTAAAATTAGGAGTTCATACGTGTGATTCACCTAAGGCTAAACCTTTCCCCACATTAATTCCCTCTTCTCCACTACTCCTTGGACCCCACACCCCAACCCGTTCACCCAATCACATCACACCCTCCTCTCCAAGTCATCCTATGTGGCAAAATCAACAGCTAAGGATCCTTGCTTCATTCCAAAGCTAAAATGAACAACCAAGATCAATTTGGACAACACATTCCATCAAAACGTCTAGAAGACCTCAAGGACATATGTGGAATTTCACTTTTAGGGTTTATGAATAGTGTTAGCCAGGCATTTTCCTATAAAAGGAGACCTTAACATGTGAGAGTCCCTTTGTTCCAGTTTTAGGCTATTAAATCTTTGTAATTCCTTTTTAATTAATAAAATTTGATTTTCTGAATTTTGAAAAATCTCTTTTATATTTTGTTAAAAGTTGGTGTTAGAATAGCCTGATTCTGAATTCCATTTACACGTTTGAAGGTTTTTGAGGCAAGGTTTTAAGTGATAAGGCTTGTGTCTCAAAAATCAGAAAGTTTGGTTTATTTGATCTCACTTTTGTGGTTTGTTCTTCTTAGCAGCTTGGAAGCTGGTACTTGTTCTGCTAGTACCTCAGCTCAAACAATCCAGGGCCTGGATGTAGGTCTTGGAGGTTTGCATCTTCTTCCCTTTTCATTTTCTCTCTTATTTTTTTGAATTTTGTGATATTGGCTTGTTTGTGCTTGAATCTGTGATTTGATGGTTGATTATTGTTCATGTGTTGATGTTTGATGATATTTAAGTGTTTGAGGTTTGATTTGTGGTTTGAATCTGCTTGATCCTTTGAAAAGTTGTGAAAACAGGTTTTTAAGGGGTGTTTGGGTTAACTGCATTGATTGGATTTATGGTGTTTTGAGTGGATGTTTGTTGTTGCTATCTGCTAGTCCTTGTGTATCTGATATACTAGGTTGCTTTGCTGCACATTTTGTGGTTTGAAACACATAGATTCATAGATTGGGTATAAAATCTTGTTTACTTGGTGAAATTGACTGAAATTTAAGGGACACCTAGATCTAATCATAGACTAGGGTTAACAAGTGTTAAATCTAGGTTAACTACACCAGGGAAGAAGGATTTGAGGCTTGAACTTAGATCTAGTGTCAAATATGTGGAAACCTTGGTTTCCGGATCTTTTAAGCTACTAGGAATGATCATTGTTCATATGATTAGATAATCAAAGCGGAATTAGAACAACAACCATTAACAAGGTGTTTAGGCACAATAACATGAATTAAAACACAATTGGATTGTTCATTATATTAATAACAAACAATCACTAGACGTGTATACATTGAATCCCACGTCTAGTCGACACACACTTTAGGTTTACATTGTGAATGAATTGATGAATAAAACCTAAGACCCTTGGTTCCTTTTATAGTGTAAGGATTAGGGTTTACAAGAGATAAGAATAAATAAACATGTGAATCTTCTATTTAAATAACTATATACATAATATCTCCTGCATATATATCCAAATAGAATCTTCTAAAAGCTTCTTGTCTACAATTCTATCAATTCTTGAATTGCATGTAACAACTCTTGAATTGCACACGACAACTCTTGAGCCAACAACGCTGGATTAACTCTTGTCAACGCCTAAATTGGTCTTGATAATGCTTAGACAATAACTTCACGTTTTCTTCATTTTTGAGTTTCTGCCACATCAACTTTTTGACCCAACAATCTTCCCCTAGTTGATAGTGGCAAAACTCTATGTGTATCTCTTGTAAGTTGTACATGATCTTCAAATTGCTTCCCCTCAAGTGTAGCATGTATTTCTTCCCCTTTTTGTCACATCAACAGGAAAGTAAACAATGTATGCAATATTTGAAGATTCTCCAAATGTAGGCTCTGTGTAATGATCTTGAAGAACAATTAATATAATATTTTTGATGTAGAAGTAGAATAACCCAACCTTGTGTTCCATGTCTTGTTTTATCCACGTGATGAAGAACTCATAGAGGAAATATAAGTAGACCTCGATCCCTTGTCAATATTCTCATCCTTTGTGAGACACTGAGCACGATAATGTAACTCCTTCAAGTGTTATGACAAGTCTTCGTCACCAAACATTTAAAGCACGAACAAGTTACCTTTAAAGTCTATGACTGGGAGTCCACGACTTTAAGATATGATAAAACACAAACTCGCGAAAATCTTCTTCAATCATCAAACTTACCATAAGAATTCTTCCCCTTAAGCTAACACCTCTTCATGAAGACCATCATTACCTCACGAATTGTTGCTAACTCACTTTAAGATCATTAATTTCGTTTAAAAATATCCGAGCCATAAATATCAACATGATATTCTAAATTAAAACGGAGATTCCATGTACCTTCGTGTGTATAATCCTCCTTTTTGTGTGCTCAAAACATACCAATTTTCTCAACAGCAGTAATTCCTGTGTTGTCCAATATCCTTTTTCATCCAAGATCTCAATCAGATGTACTGTCCGATATCGGACAATACATGTCAGCGTTTGAATTTATATATCGGACAACACTGTCAACTCTATCGGCGTTGACTTATTCTGTCAGCGTCAAAAATACACTCGTCAACGCCAACTCTTCTTTTGTCAGCGTCTCTTCCATCAGCGGGTGAATAGCATATGACAGTGTCTCGAATATATATTGTCAGCGTCGAAAATAACCACAAACATCATCACTGGTAACACGTGACAGTGACTAAGATTCTATTTAGGATATGTAACAGTAATAATATGTGAATATCCTTTATTCACAAATAACGTGAAAGTTTTAACTGCTAACATACCTAAATTCATGCAGTAATTCACCCTTATTAAATCATGATCCTTTCCATCCTATAAACTAGGATAGTCATATCCCTACAAAATAGAACTTATCACGTACCATAATTCTGACCATGAATTAATATCATCAGCTATAATATTCACGTGATACTCGTATATCACTTTCCACCAAAATAATAAACCAAAGTGTATCATCTGATAATTAAACGCATTCCAGATCCACAGCAACTCACATATCTAATCTATCTTGTAGAATCCCCACGTGATGAATACCTTAAAAGCAAACAAATATTCTCCCAAAATAGACTTAATAAAAAAACGCAAGTTGTTTTATCTGTACCTTTCTTCTGGAACAGTTGTATTCATCAGTAAGCAACAAACATCCCTACTTTTTCTCTTGAAAACTTACGTGATCATAAACCATGATCCAAGAACCAATATAGATGTTAGTTTGTTGCTGTATACAAACTTTATGAACTCAGATAATCATATCCTGTTGTAGTTCTTGAAGAACACCCATTGAAAAACCCTAATCTGGAACAACCAAATTTGAAAACCCTAAAGAGGATTTAAAGATCAAACTAGGGTTTTGATCCATCTAAACTCCATGTGTTTAAGAACTATCAGTATCAATAATAACACCTGTTCTGTGTGGAATCGATCTAGGGTTTGTAGAAACCCTAAATCATGATTTCATGCAAATCTGAAAATCTGAAAATCTCTCATCAGCCAACTTTGACGCCTAATAACTTTTGCCTGGGGATAAAACTCGACAATCCCTCCGGTGGATGTTTAGATATGTGTATTTAGAACACACATATAAAATTTCGTGACGATCCAACGGTTCAATTAAAAGTTATGACCTTCTGAATACTGCTGCGCACACAAAAACGTCCAGAAAAACCCTAGACGGATTTTTCTTCTTTTCACCATAAACGAACACCTTGTCGGTCCTAGCATCACGAGCCACGAGGCTCTGATACCAATTGTGGAAACCTTGGTTTCCGGATCTTTTAAGCTACTAGGAATGATCATTGTTCATATGATTAGATAATCAAAGCGGAATTAGAACAACAACCATTAACAAGGTGTTTAGGCACAATAACATGAATTAAAACACAATTGGATTGTTCATTATATTAATAACAAACAATCACTAGACGTGTATACATTGAATCCCACGTCTAGTGGACACACACTTTAGGTTTACATTGTGAATGAATTGATGAATAAAACCTAAGACCCTTGGTTCCTTTTATAGTGTAAGGATTAGGGTTTACAAGAGATAAGAATAAATAAACATGTGAATCTTCTATGTAAATAACTATATACAGAATATCTCCTGCATATATATCCAAATAGAATCTTCTAAAAGCTTCTTGTCTACAATTCTATCAACTCTTGAATTGCATGTAACAAGTCTTGAATTGCACACGACAACTCTTGAGCCAACAACGCTGGATTAACTCTTGTCAACGCCTAAATTGGTCTTGACAATGCTTAGACAACTACTTCACGTTTTCTTCATTTTTGAGTTTCTGCCACATCAACTTTTTGACCCAACAAAATAGTTTCTGCATATGCACCTTGTTCATCATTAACTTTTTATGCTTTGATCTTGTTGTTTACTTTGATTCAGTGTTTGATTTAAGTTCATTTGTGTTTATTCATAGTTAATATAGCTTATGTATGCATCCTGTTGAGTTTGGTTGGCTTATTCTTGCTAAATTTTCTTATTAAGTGCATAACTGCTTATTTCCATGTCTGTGTATGATCTGGTGACTGTTTGATCATTTGTGGCTTATTGTGTGAACCAAATTTGGATTTTCTTGTTGCTATTGACTCCTTGTGGTTCACTGATCACAAGGGTGCCCTTGTTTCCAATTGAATCCAACTAAATCTCTCTAAAAAGCTTAGTCAAATAGGCAAAGCAGTGGGAACTCCTTTCCCCTACTGGTTACCATTGCTAGTGTTAAATTGGTTTCAGCTTATCAATAAGCTATAATAGCTTATTTTAACCAGTAACAACTTGGATTTTGTAATAGTTGCTCATTATTTGACCCATTTGTTCATACTGGAGCATTTGGTGGGTTGACTTTAGGGTTTGACTAGAAAACCAACTTAATTGACTTTTTCATAAGTGCTTATTGGCTTATTCTGGCTTATTGGTTTTGCTTATTGGAATTTTGTTGATTGTTTTGGCTTATTGAGTCCATTTGTGATCTTTTGCAAGTTGAATCAAGTTCTGAGGTGCCTTATTTCTCAAAAACGACTATTTTGTCTTTTAGTGAAATATTACTTTGCTTATTTCTGGCTTATTGAGTGCGGTTTTTCAAAATTTCTTTTTACAGATCTCATAACCATCCCAAAAGAAGGTTGTGTGTCAAATTAGAGCTTATGGCATTGGCTTATTGCTTATTGGGCTGAAAAGCCCAATAAGAATAAGCTGTTTGCTTATTAAGCTGTGATAAGCTCACATTCAGCTTTTGGGCCTTTAGAGTTTTGTGTTTAGAATCAAATTTTGAGTCAGATAGGGCTTTTCCAAGTCAATTGGGCCAGGTTTGACTTTTTGGGCTAAAAAGCCCATTTAGGTTGACTGTTTTTAGTTTTGGCCCATTTGAAGGCCCAATAGGGGTATTCTGGTCATTTCACTTTGATTTTCTGATTATTTAGGTTAAAATTAACTAGTTTGCAAGTTTTTAGAATTTTTTATAATTTTTAGATTTTTAATAATATTTTAATATTATTTTATTATTATTTTTCAAATTTCACATTTTCCAACTTTTTACATTTTTCTTAGCTTTAATACATTAAAATAGGAATTTAGCAACTTTTATAATAATTTTATCACTTCTAGATTAATTTTTATAATTATTTTAAGTTTTAATAGTTTTTAAATCATTTTAA
The DNA here is from genome assembly GCA_025667525.1 of Glebionis coronaria. NCBI lineage: Eukaryota > Viridiplantae > Streptophyta > Magnoliopsida > Asterales > Asteraceae > Glebionis > Glebionis coronaria. The sequence continues at coordinate 153,942 of JANFOE010000517.1, forward strand.
ATAGTTTTTATTAGTTTAAAAATTTCTAAAAATAGTTGTTAATCTTTTTAGGTCATTTTAGAGGTTTACCAATTGAAAAATCCTTATTTGGGCTTTTTGATCATTTATTTGACTTTTAGGGCTTTAATTAGCATTTAAAAATTGAATATTTAAATATTTAAAAGGTTTGAAAAAGTTTTGATCATCGGTAAACTCTTAGTTTATTAATTTTTATTTTTGGTGAATTTTTGGTAATTTTTAGAATTAATTTTTATTTTTGTAGTTTTTACGGTTTTACGTTTTGTCGTCGTAGTAGTAATTTTCACGTCTTCGTCATCTTCTTTTCTCATCCCTTTCTAAACCAATATTAATCTCAAATCATTTACAAGTTTTTCACACACATATACCTCCTTGGGAAACGAACTTGGAACTTCATTGGGTCATTAGTGTTTACGTTTTCCTAAACGTACACTTAATACTTTCCACTTTTACGCTCCTTTTCCTAAAGGACGTAATTTACCACAATCACTTATTGATAATAGATTAAATCTTAGCTTATTTCGAATCCCAATTCCATCGCAAAGGTATAACCCTTTTGAGATTGGTATTGCGACGCAGCATTGCGATCACTCAATCGTAATAGGGTTTTGTATTCCGATGTATTTTGCGACTGGCATTGCGACATGATTACTTTTGGTAGTATTGCGATAGGACCTAGTTTCATTATAGCGACAGGATTGCTTTTGGGTACATTGCGACAGGACTCAGTTTGTGACATTGCGATTGGATTTAAGTTTCATATTGCGATCAGGGTATTGCGATAGATTTGTATTGCGATAGAGGACATATTGCGACAGGATTCCTTTTGATTACATTGCGACGGGATTCCGATAGGGTGTTCCAATGGGCTAAATGTTTGTTCTTACAAAGTCTTAATTTACAAAGTGTTTTTCTAGTAATTTTTAGTTTAATTTTCAAAGCTTTTATTTTACCCAACGACATTTTCTTATTTGCTTTTAGTTTAAAATAATCAACCAATCAACATTATTTTCCACCAAGAACAACTGAGTCGTACTTTCTACCAATAATCAACTCGAAAAGACTTGGAACAACGAACTTTCATACGAGGCAAACCCTTGTATTAAATTCTATCAACGATATCCATCCACTCACCATTGGACTCGTGATCATCCATTGGTTCAAGTTATTGGAAATCCTTCAAAACCGATTCAAACACGCAGATAACTCGAAACTGATGGCGATATATGTATGTATGTATGCACTCGTCGTGAGTTTCACTATACCTACAAACATCAAACAAGCCATGATTGATCACGCGTGGATTGAATCAATGCAAGACGAACTTCATCAATTTGAAAGACTTGGAGTATGGAAACTTCTTGACAGACCATATGGAAAATCGGTTCTCGACTTCAAATGGATCTGGAAAAACAAACTAGATGAGGAACAAACAATCATCAAAAACAAATCTCGTCTTGTAGTTAAGGGATATCGTCAACAAGAAGGAATAGATTCCGATGAATATTTCGCTCCAGTCGCTCGTTTGGAAGCAGTCAGGATATTCCTCGTTTATGCTGCACATAGGGCTTCACGGTTTATCAGATGGACGTTAAAACTGCTTTTCTCAACGGTCATTTAAAGGAAGAAGTATATCTGAATCAGCCAGAAGGATTCGTTGATCATCCTGACAAAGTCTACCATCTCAAGAAGGCTGTATATGGACATAAACAAGCTCCAAGGACGTGGTACGAAGAACTATCAAACTTCTTGGTTTCCAAAGGATTCTCCAAAGGTTCTATTTGATCCTACTCACTTTATTAATAAATATGGGGATGACATACTGCTGGCGCAGGTTTATGTTGATGACATTATTTTTGGTTCTACAAACCCAAAACTTTCGAAACGTTTTGAAAAACTAATGCAAAACAGATTTGAAATGTCAATGATGGGGGAGCTAAAATTCTTTTTAGGCCTCCAGATTAATCAATCCCCACGTGGTATCTTTATTAACCAAGCTAAGTATGCTCAACAGATACTTCAAAAGCATGGTATGACCTCATGTGCTCGCGTTGTTACACCTTTGTCGACCTCATCCCTAGACGTTGACTTGTACTCACCTCCGGTAGATCAAACGCGATATCGTAGTATGATCGGGTCTCTCATGTACCTTACAGCCAGCAGGCCTGATATTCATCATGCCATATGTTATTGTGCACGATATCAAGCCAGACCTACTAAAAAGCACCTCAAGGAGGTTAAAAGGATCTTTCGGTACCTTAAGAATACCATTCACTTGGGACTCTGTTATCCGAAGGAAACCGGTTTTCATCTAATTGCTTTTTCAGATTCTGATCATGCAGGATGCCTTGATACTAGAAAGAGCACTTTTGGTGGCGTATAATTTCTAAGGGAAGACAAGCTAGTGATTTGGTCGTCAAAGAAGCAGGATTGCACCTCGCTATCATTCGCCGAAGCAGAGTATGTGTCTCTACCCGCGTGTTGTGCTCATGTCCTCTAGATGAGAACTCAACTAACGGATTATGGCTTCCACTTTGATAAAATACCTATTTATTGTGACTCAAACTCGGCCATAGCCATCTATTGCAATCCGGTTCAGCACTCCCGCACCAAGCACATCGATGTCAGATATCACTTCATCAAGGAACAAGTAGAACGCGGCATCGTGGAATTATACTTTGTTAGAACTGAGTACCAGCTGGCAGACTTGTTTACAAAAGCTCAATCGTAAGATAGGTTTGCGTATTTCGTTGGTTGTCTTGGTATGAAGTATATGACTCCAGATGACTTGGAGGTTCTGGCAAATGAAACTGCTTGATATTCTCTCATAATGACTTCTAAGCACATCACAGCTTAGGACTCAGATCTCAAATAAGGAAAGATTATCACGAACGATAACTTATCCTTCTCAACGAAAAAATAATATTTCTCGGTCATGAGCTTCATATAAAAACATTCCAAGTTTTTAATTTCATGAAAAACGACATCTAAGTAAATGTCAGCTTAGAACTCAGACTTCACCTTAAGGAAAGTTTATCAAGGATGATAACTTATCCTTCACAACGGGAAATTAATTTTTCTCGGTCATGAGCTAGACACAAAACAATCAAAGTTTTGAGCTCATGAAAAGCGGAACCAAAAGGGAAGTGTACGTTTCAGTGCGCTTTCCCTATGCAATAGAAGAGAAGTCTTCTATCATGATCATTTTAAAACCGTTGAACACAACTTTTCAAGAATTTCTCAAAAGGTTTTTCTAAATCTTTCAAAATTGTGTGTTCAACACTCCCTTCCTCATAATAGGTTTTTATATATCTCAAAATGTCATATGGATCTATTTTTTAGGGGAGCGTTTTAAAATCAAGCCATTAATGTTGTTGGGTACATCTCTGAAATTGTCATATTTTATGTATCCAACACGTTCCGAAAATGGTTTAAAACTGTCGTAAGTAATAAATTATATCGGATAAGGCATCTTAACTCCGTACCTTAACATATTTTGTGGTGTCATTTTTCGAAAATATTGTCAAATTTTTGTTTCAAGACACACTTATATTGTTGAGGGGAGCAACCCGACTACAAAAGTTCCATGATTCATGCGTGCACACATCTTTCTCTCCCAATCGATTTTCAGAAAATTGTCATATTTTAATCAATTGGTATCTATATTAAATTTTTATATTAGAGATAGGGGAGAAAATGTGATTAAAATGTAATATATCGCAACATGTGATCTTAAAGACTGTGTAACTCTTTCCTTCACATGCTAAACTATTTCGTATATCTTGCATGTGTGTAGGGGGGGGGGGGGGCTTTTCGAAAATGTATAACTTTCAAAATGTTAAAAGTTTTGATTTTTATCAAGCACTTTGAATGGTTTTCAACGGTTTTATGGCTACGATCGATACCCTAACTACCTACTATCAACGACGGAACGATGGAGTCAAAATGTGGTTTAGGATAGGAAACTAAGTCCTATGATCCAACCAGAACCGGAGGGATCTATCCATGGACATTCCATAGGTAGAAATAGTTGTCCTTAGGAAAGATGGAGTGGAATGAAGCTGAATGCGGACCAATTACTTAATTTAGCACTAGAACAATCACAACAAGGTGCTAGTGATGAGGTATTAGTAAGCAATAAAGGAGTTCAATATTCTATTCAACTTAGGCAGAAACTGTGTTAACACATCTATTGAAGACAAGTCTCATGGACCCAGTGATGAAATGCACAACTAATACATGGATTTTTCCATGTATAAAAATTTGTTCGTCTCGATTCAATTCGAATTGATTACTAGTTAAGAGTGCGACTCAGTCGTTCTTGATGGAAAATAAAATGTTTTGGTTATCTATTCTACTTAAAAGGTAAATGCGCAAAATAATAACATTAAGATAAAAGCAATTAACTAATAAAAACAAAACAATATAAATAATAAAACGTGAATTTAAAACGAAACAATTAATAAAAATAAAATTAAAAGAAGAAATTAACTATCGACTCGAAAATAAAGTTTACTTAATGGAAAATGAGAGAATTAAACTAAAATGGTACTTTAAAGCTAAACGAGGCAAAACCTAAAGCGGGTACTAAATAAAAGATAAAACTTGAACTTTACGAAAAAATATTAATTTTAAAATTAGACCAAATATTCAGCTAAAAATACGTAAGTTTCAAAATTAAAATCGGAACAACTTTCAGATAAAATTAAACGATTACGGAACAATACTAATTAATAAACAAGCAGGCAGGCTAGTAGCTCAAGCTAGCAACCTACCTGCTCATTTTTGGCGGGAAAAGAGAATAAGCAGCCAAGCTAGCATGTCACATTTTTTCGTAATCTTTGTTTCTTCGCAATACTGTTTCTTCGTAATATTCTTCGGAATGTTGTATTTTTTCACTTTTTCGGAACTTTTAGTTTTCAGAACTTTCTTCGAAATAAATTTTTTCAGAACTTTCTTCGAAAAAATGACTTTTTCGAACTTTAATATTTTTTCGGAATAATGACTAAATTCAGAAAAATCAATATTTTCGGAAAAATTAAGAAATTCAGAGAAAAGCTATATTTTCGGAATAAGCATACTTTTTCAGAGAAACAAGGATTTTCGGAAAAAGAGGCTATTTTAAGAGAAACTAACTATTTTCGGATAAATGGAAAATTTCAGAGAAAACTAATTTCAGAAAAAAAGAATTCTTCGGAAAGTTAAAACCCTAATCCGAAGATATTGAAATAAAGATAAACAGATAACAAAAAAAAAACTAAAAATCAGAAAATAAGTTAAAAATAAGCAAAAATCAAATAAGCAAATAACTAAAACTTAATCTAAAATACTTTAAAGAAAAGCTAATTCAACCACTTATTAAAAACTTGAAAAACACTAATAAATCTAAAAATTAAAAATCAACTTTTAATAAAATAAACTAATAAAAGCACTTAATTAAAAATAAGCAAAATCAAACAATAAGCAAAATCAAACAATAAGCATCAAAAACCATAAGCTATCAAAATCAAACACATAAAAACCCATAAACATAATCAACCAAACGCATCAATAAATCAATAAACATCAAGATTAAGCAACTACATGATCATCAAAATCAACACAAGATTAATAATAAAGAAAGGAAGAATGAGAATGATTAATTGAAAAAGCTTGAAATATAATATAAGATTCAACAATTAAAACATAAAGATTAAAGATTCTACATATTAATCTAGAGAGAGAAAGTGAAATTAGAGAGAGAAAGTAAATATACACTACTCCTAATCTAAACTAACTAACTACTTCCTAATGACACATTAGGAGGGTATTTATAGGAGGAGTAAAATGTTGGTGCTTTCTTCCTTCTTTCTTCTTGTCTCGACTCGATTTAAATTCTTTGTCTTTCTCGACGTCGTCTCGGGATTTGTCGATATAATTTTAACTTGTCTTATAATTTACTTCTTTAATTAGACTTGGTTCTTCGACTTCATTAAACTTCCGTCTTTAGACTTTTTCTTCGATAAATCTTCAGAATAGGCCTTGGACTTCTGTTCTTTTTCCACTCTTGATCTTTTGACTTCGTCTTTTCTCGTTTTCTTCGATAAAAGCCCGTGAAAGCCCGTTTTTCTTCCTTTTTCATCTTTTGTTCCTAAAACACAATAAAAACACAAACCACGCATAATTCTAACATTTACGACATTAAATACACGTTTTGGCTTGGTTATTATTATAATTAAGTGGTAAAAGGATGGGTGTTTTCACACCTATCAAATCCCCTACACTTGACCATTGCAATGCCCTCATGTAATGCATTAATTACAAAGCACATTTTACATTTTTCATCATAATTAACCTACCTTGGCCTTTATTAAACATAATTAAAGGAAGAAAAACAAATAAAGAGATTAAAGACTTACATTGGGGCTTTGGATTGTCATGAATGTTTATCATCCTCAAGTTTCACGTTCCCAAAATCAAGCTTAAAAATGAGACCACTGTTATTATAAGTTAGCAAACTAACACAAACTAATGTGGCCCAATTATTCACTTAGACTCCCTTATTCCTAGGTGTATCTCTTATATTTTATTGTTGTCTTGAATGATCACGAGGATGCATTGTTGACTTATTTCGATAGTTATTTAGGCTGAAAATAAAGTAGGACGATTTAATCAATAGTTAGCTAAAGGACAAAATCTTTTAAAACTGCTTCTCGGGACCTCATAAAGTTCATATCTTGGCATAACTCTCTTCACGATTTGAGACCTTTCTCGGACCGATATTTGGCAGTGACTTCATACTTCGAATCTTGAGAGACGTTCATAAAATAATGGTCTTCTCTTCATAATAGGAATATCTTCACTTGAAGTTTTGAGAGATTCTTCATACTTGGACCACGACTTCTTCATTTTTCTCCAATCTTTATTTCGGATTTTGATATACAACGATCCGCCTCCTTTTAGGACTTGGATCTATTTATCCTCATACCTTGCTAGGGTCTTTTCGGATAGACTTCTCCATGATCTTTAGGGGAGTATTTGCTTTTCGTCGTGTGTCTCGATCCTTCATATTGATTTTTGATAATTGATTCTTCACATCACTTTGGATCTTCAGCAACAAAATGTAGCCCTCATGCGTTGTTAGGGCCTTTTCGGACTCCCCAATCTTCGCATCCCGCTTCAATAAGTTATGCCTTGGCTATTAACTCTAATTAATACTGAGCAACTTTTAAACGATCTTGTGCTAGAAGCTAAGTAACTTTTCTAATCGTACAACCCTATTTATTGCAAATATATTTATTAACAAGCGATGGGAGAAAAAGCTTATAATCAACTCACACAAATTCACGAAAGAATACCAAACTTATAATTGACTCTATCATCTCTGGTTCTCCACAATTTAAAATCTCAAGGAATGAGACTCGTGGATGCTTAGCCTATTAAATCAAAGTTTTGGGTTTTCAAATCATCTATAGGATCTTGTAACTTCTTAGACTTTTTCAAGTTTAGAATTCGCATTTTAAAGTTCCCTTGATAAACGACTTTCTAGGATCAATTATAGGAACTTGCGAAAAGTTCTTGTTCTTAACCCGTGAGAGTTAAGACTTTCGCGTTTTAAAGTTCCCTATATAAAAACCTAACAAAATAAAAATAACGTTCAAAAGTGAATGGATCCCAAAATCCAACGCGTCTCTCACAATAAACCGTTAATTTTCACGAAAAGAGCCGGCAGGGGCGCCATTTAATACATGGATTTTTCCATGTATAAAAAGTTGTTCGTCTCGATTCAATTCGAATTGATTACTAGTTAAGAGTACCACTCAGTCGTTCTTGGTGGAAAATAAAATGGTTTGGTTATCTATTCTACTTAAAAGGTAGATGCGCAAAATAATAACAATAAGCTAAAAGCAATTAACTAATAAAAACAAAACAATATAAATAATAAAACGTGAATTTAAAACGAAACAATTAATAAAAATAAAACTAAAAGACAGAAATTACTCGACTCGAAAATAAAGTTTACTTAATGAAAAAGGAGAGAATAAAACTAAAATGGTACTTTAAAGCTAAACGAGGCAAAACCTAAAGAGGGTACTAAATAAAAGATAAAACTTGAACTTTACGAAACAAAAATTTATTTTAAAATTAGACCAAAAATTCAACTAAAAATAAGTAACTTTCAAAATTAAAATCGGAACAACTTTCAGATAAAACTAAACGATTACGGAACAATACTAATTAATAAACAAGCAGGCAGGCTAGTAGCTCAAGCTAGCAACCTACCTGCTCATTTTTGGCGGGAAAAGAGAATAAGCAGCCAAGCTAGAATGTCACATTTTTTTGGAATCTTTGTTTCTTCGCAATACTGTTTCTTCGCAATATTCTTCGGAATGTTGTATTTTTTTCACTTTTTCGGAACTTTTAGTTTTCAGAACTTTCTTCGGAATAAATTTTTTCAGAACTTTCTTCGGAAAAATGACTTTTTTGGACTTTAATATTTTTTTGGAATAATGACTAAATTCAGAAAAATCAATATTTTCGGAAAAATTAAGAAATTCAGAGAAAAGCTATATTTTCGGAATAAACATACTTTTTCAGAGAAACAAGGATTTTCGGAAAAAGAGGCTATTTTCAGAGAAACTAACAATTTCCGGATAAATGGAAAATTTCAGAGAATACTAATTTCATAAAAAAGGAATTCTTCGGAATGTTAAAACCCTAACCGAAGATATTGAAATAAAGATAAACAGATAACAAAAAAAACAAGAAAATCAGAAAATAAGTTAAAAATAAGCAAAAATCAAATAAGCAAATAATTAAAACTTAATCTAAAATACTTTTAAGAAAATCTAATTCAAGCACAAATTAAAAACTTGAAAAATACTAATAAATCTAAAAATTAAAAATCAACTTTTAATAAAATAAACTAATAAAAACACTTAATTAAAAATAAGCAAAATCAAACAATAAGCATCAAAAACCATAAGCAATCAAAATCAAACACATAAAAACCCATAAACATAATCAACCAAACGCATCAATAAATCAATAAACATCAAGATTAAGCAAGTACATGATCATCAAAATCAACACAAGATTAATAATAAAGAAAGGAAGAATGAGAATGATTAATTGAAAAAGCTTGAAATATAATATAAGATTCAACAATTAAAACATAAAGATTAAAGATTCTATAGATTAATCTAGAGACAGAAAGTGAAAACTAGAGAGAGAAAGTAAATCTACACTACTCCTAATCTAAACTAACTAACTACCTCCTAATGACACATTAGGAGGGTATTTATAGGAGGAGTATAATGTTGGTGCTTTCTTCCTTCTTTCTTCTTGTCTCGACTCGATTTAAATTCTTTGTCTTTCTCGACGTCGTTAGGAGCTCTCTCTGAGGTAGACGCCCCGATTGGGTTGTCGAGAATAGGTAAACCAAAGTATGGAAGCTCTTGTATGTGAGCAAATTCCAAATCGTGATCAGTGCGATACTCTTCAACATCATTAGGAACGAGTCGGGGTGTTGATTCAGGTGTAGTTTGAGAGTTACTAGGGGATGGTGCATCCAGTTCAATAGTGAGTGTAGATGCATCAGGTTGATCTCCATTATCTTGAGCCACAACTTTGGGAATCAGAGCTATTACTGCAGGGGCTGGAGCATCATCACTCGGGGGATAAAAGAATTCATCAAACATCGGTTGAAATAACTCATCCCAATCGGTCCTTGTACGTGGTATAAATGATGGAGAAGTAGGATTGTTGGGAACTAATCTGGAACTAATAGTACCAGGTCCCATCTTATGAAGCGCGGGTTCAGAGTTGCGTTGCTCAGAAGCCATCGCTGTTAGCTCATCAAAATCAAAATCCATAGTTTCTATTATCTTGCCAAGACGACGGTTGTAAATCCAGTAAGCTTTCTTCGCGGTTGAGTAACCAATAAAAATTGCTATATCGGCCTTCGGTTGAAGTTTTCCCAAATTCTCATTATTGATGGTCGGGTAACAAAGTGCACCAAACACATGAAGAAATGATAAGTCGGGTTTTTGTTCATGGAGAAGCTCATATGGTGTTTTTCCATGGCGCTTACGAACAATAGAGCGGTTTTTGGTATAACATGCGGTTGCTACCGCTTTTTCCCATAAGAATAAAGGAGCATTAGCGTAAATCAACATAGTTCTAGCAGCTTCCATAAATGTACGATTACGTCTTTCCACGACACCGTTTTGTTGTGGAGTCCAAGCAACTGATGTTTCATGTGAAATTCCAACCTCTTCATAATAATTTCGCAGAGTCTGATTGACAAACTCAGTTCCATTATCAGTATGGATACGTCGAGTAGTGTTAAGACGCACTTGGATCATCTTGAGAAACTTGATAATATAGTTTGGTGTCTGATCCTTGGTTGTTAAAAACTTTACCCATGTAAACCGTGAAAAATTATCCACAATGACGAGGACGTATTTTCTACCGCTCACACTTGCTGTACGCATTGGCCCGTGATGACGTATAGTCCCCAACCGGGTCATGAGCCCGGCCCACGGGTACTACCCGTATCCGGTCCATCACAGATGGGTGGATAAATGTCATTCAGGATTATGGGCTTGAATGAATAGTAACCGCACATGTGTGCGACCCACGGCCCAGTGCGGCCGACATGAGATTAGACAGAATCATGTTCTGTCTGGAATATCTTTATCCCAATAAGAGAGGATATTCACTGCCAAGATTAGAAGATAACAATCATTCTAAATTCTGGTGATTATCTCTTCCTTGGGGCCGAAGCATCAGTGGAAGCCCACTAGGGTTTCACTGCCTATAAAAGGAACCCCCAAGGGTTCCATAAAGGTATTACGACTTGTACTCTAAAACTCACATAAACCCTAAATCGATTACTTACTCTCACGCCGGAGTCTAATCGTGGGAAACATTCCCACGGTAAGCCTAACGCGTGCTGTTTAGTGTGCAGGATCCCAACCAAACAATTCACTTGGTGCAGGAGCCGGAGCCCAGCCAACCCGAATTAAGCCTAATTCGGGTCTAGCAAGGATCAACCAACTTTTGCATCAACAAGTTGGCGCCATCCGTGGGACCCATAACACTAAGCTAGAACAAAACCTCATCTCAAATTCCAATGACGAAAGGGCATCAGCAAGCCAATCCCAGGAATGTGAATCCTGGAAACCGGAAGTCCCAAGGGGAAGGGATACTCATCCCCACCCAATCACCTAGCCGCCTTGCAGGCGGATCGGGCAACCGTAGCGGCTTCCAGCCCTTGGGGGTAACGAGCACGATCTCCACAACGCCCCCACCTACCTCAACCCTGGACAATCCGGACACAGGGAGTGCGCCCAACCCTCCTAACAAGGAGCCGCGCAGACCATCGGTAGAGGAAGAGGTAGAGGCCCTACCACTCAGCGAGGAGGATCTTACTCGAGTTCTCACGCAGAACTTCGATAGGATCGTCCCGGGAATCGCATCGAGGTTGAATCTGGGGAGGAACCTCCAATCCAGACTCAACTTTGGCGACACCGGACCAATCACCTCCTCCCAAATTCAGAGAAAAAGGAGAGCTCGACCTCAGGAACAGGGCACCTTTGAGGAAATTCCTCAACCCAGGAATGTGTTTGAACGCATAGGGGATCGCCTCGTACAGGAACTAGTGCAATCGCGAGAAGGAGAAAGGTCGGATGGTTCACCCGAACGGCCAGATCGAGAGCTGGCCAGAACCGCACGCCGCCCGAGTGTGTGGGACAGAATGAACACTGGGAGAAAGGTTTATGGTTCGTCTCAAAAAAGTGGTCCCTATTCAAAAGATGGGGCACCACCACCGTCCCCGGATCTGTGTTGGGAGGACTCAGATGACCATCCGCCTAAGCGCCGCCGGCCTAGGCGCACCCCTCCACCACCAAACAATGAGGAGTATTATAGTGGCCCTTACTATCGAGATACGGAAGTAGAGGATCTCTCGCGTCCATGGTGTGAACCATGGGATGACCCTAGGCTCACCCGGCCATGGGCGGATCCCAGGGAAGACCCGTTCACCCTCCGCATACGGAACTATTCTGAGGACACCAAACGTCGCATGCCGGCGTGTATCAAGACTTATGATGGGTCCGGTGATCCTGTGGATCACCTCAAAATATTTGATACGCAGGCTAAAATTGAGCGATGGCCCATGCCCATATGGTGCCAAATGTTCAATTCGACCTTGATTGGAAACGCCCGTGACTGGTTCGAGGCACTCCCCCCATGGAGCATTGATAGTTTCACGGAACTACGCACTGCGTTTGAGAACAATTATACTCAAAGGAAGAAGTATAATAGGGATCCGGTCTCATTGGCAACCGTCAAGAAACGGCCGGGGGAGTCCACAGAAGCCTTCACTGAGCGCTTCAATGATGAGTGCACACGCACAAGAACCATGCCAGAGCTCCTGAAAATCTCTGACTACATGCACGCCATAACAGACAGAGAACTGATCAGGCGCCTCAATGACAAGCGTCCAGAAAGATATGATGACCTCATGGAAAGGGTCAGAAATTTCATAGAGGGAGAAACAGCTGTTGCCGCGGCCTACCCATCCCGAGGAAATGGGTACCGGTCAAATGACCAGTCCCAGAGACAGTCGGGCGGTCAAGGTAATCAGAACAATAACAAGGGCTCAGACTATAAGAGCCAAAGCAAAGGCGGACGGTCGGACGATAAGTTCACCCCCCTAAAGATGTCCTACCGGGAGATCTTGCTGACTGAAGGGGCGAACTTTCCAAGGCCTCCCCCAATGACCACTCCCCCGGAACGTCGGCAAGGAAGTCGCTTCTGCGAGTTCCATAATGACAAAGGACACGGCACGGAGGAGTGTATCCAGCTCAAGAAGCATATTGAGTCGCTGATCAAATCAGGCAAACTCAAGCACCTAGTTAAGGATTGGAAGGACGGAAAAGACAACAACAAGAAGTATGATAAGAAGGATCCCCAAAAGGACAAGCCTTCGACCATATACATGATCCAATCCAGACAGCGCCGCACGAGGCAGAAAGTTGGCCAAAAATTTTCACGCGGCAAGGAAATCTCATTCCCTCCCATCACAGCAAGCGATGTGATTGATGCGCCTCTCACTATTGAGATAAGCATTGGAACACACAACGTTCGTCGCATGTATGTGGATGGAGGATCGTCAGCAGAGGTACTGTATGAACACTGTTTTGTGCAGTTATGCCCAGAACTAAGAAGCCAATTAGTACCGGCCACATCGCCGCTTACTGGCTTTAGTGGAGACACTATCTGGCCGATAGGGCAATTGCGTTTGCTTGTCACCATTGGGAATGAGGAACATTCCACTACGACATGGATGAACTTCATGGTGACACGCTCACACTCTCCGTATAATGGGATCATAGGCAGACCAGGCATTTTTGCTATCCGGGCAGTACCCTCTACGGCACACGGAATGATCAAATTCCCCGTTGAGGGGGGAATCGTTACTATTTACAACACAGTCATACCAACATCCGAGTGTCATACCGTGACAACACCGGCTCCACCTGTCCCACCCAAGGATGGATCACCACCTCCCAATTGGAAGGTAGCAATTCACCCTGACTACCCGGAACAGGAGGTATCCATAGGAGGGGCGCTCTCGGATAGCGGCAAAAGGGCCATGTGCTCTTTCTTGAGTGCAAACCTAGATATATTCGCATGGGAGCCAAAGCATATGACAGGCGTGCCACGCGCGATAGCAGAGCATAAGCTCCAGATCCGCCAAGGGAACCAACCCGTTAAGCAAAAGAAGCGCGGCCAGGCGCCCGAGCGCAGCCAAGTGATAATGGAGGAAGTACGGAAACTAGTGGACGCAGGCATCATGCGCGAGGTATACTACCACGAGTGGTTATCTAATCCGGTCATGGTCAAGAAACATGACGGAAGTTGGCGCATGTGTGTGGATTTCACGGATCTAAACAAGGCCTGCCCACAGGACTGTTACCCGTTACCAGAAATCGACTGGAAGGTGGAGTCCTTGTGTGGATATCCTTTCAAATGCTTCTTGGATGCATATAAAGGGTATCACCAAATCTAGATGGCGGAGGAGGATGCAGATAAAACGGCGTTCCATACGAGCCAGGGCGTATATTGCTATACGAAAATGCCGTTTGGATTGAAGAACGCTGGCGCTACATATCAGCTGTTGGTGGATAAAGCTTTTGAATCACAAATAGGACGCAACCTGGAAGTATATGTTGATGACTTGGTGATAAAAAGTCACACGGAGGAGGCACTTCTCCGGGATGTCCAAGAGACATTCGACACGCTGAGAAGGATTAACATGAAGTTAAATCCAAAGAAATGTACGTTTGGAGCAACTGAGGGAATGTTCCTGGGATATTTGATTGACCCAAATGGCATCAAACCTTGTCCAGAGAAGACGGATGCAGTGATACGACTACCGTCCCCTCAGACACGGAAGGAGGTGCAGTCCCTGAATGGGAAGTTAGCCGGGCTGAATAGATTCCTATCTAAATCCACAGAGAAGTCATTACCTCTATTTAAGACACTCAAGAAGTGTATTAAAAAGGGAGACTTCCGCTGGACGAAGGAAGCCGAGGAAGCTTTCGGCCAACTCAAGCAGCATCTCGCATCTCTCCCTATGCTAGTAGCTCCCCGGCCAAAGGAGGAACTCATTATGTATCTCTCAGCTTCTCATGGCGCAATAAGCGCGGTACTTATGACGGATAGAGATACAATACAAACTCCGGTATACTTTATAAGTAGAACACTACAAGGGGCGGAGTTGAATTATTCCTCCATGGAAAAATTGGTGTTAGCACTAGTATTTGCTACAAAGCGGTTGCGCCGGTACTTTCAGGCGCACCCAATTGTGGTTATTACGGATCAGCCAATCAAGCAGGTTATTTCTAGACCGGACGTGGCAGGGAGGCTAGAAAAATGGAGCATCCTATTGGGGGGGCATAATATATCTTACAGACTAAGGACGGCTGTAAAAGGCCAGATCTTGGCAGATTTCCTGATCGAGAAACCGGATGAGGAAGGACCAATTATTAAGCAAGACGAGATCCCAACAGAACCTTGGGTGCTATTCACGGACGGATCCTCATGTACAGACGGGTCCAGGGCAGGTCTCATCCTCACGAATCCAGAAGGAATAGAATTCACGTACGCCCTCTGTTTTGAGTTCACGGCCACCAACAACGAAGCGGAATATGAAGCATTAATTACGGGTTTAAAAATCGCCGCTAGAATGGGAGTCCGCAACCTTGAGGCCTACGTGGACTCACGGCTTGTCGCGAACCATATTCTAGGTGGGTATGTGGCTAAGGAGGACAACATGGTCAGGTACTTGGAAAAAGTCAAGTCGTTAATCGCTACTTTCAGTAAGTTTTCCATCAAGCAGGTGCCAAGGGGCGAGAACAAGAAAGCGGACGCTCTTAGCAAGATCGCATCCACGAGCTTCGCTCACTTGTCTAAACAAGTTTTGGTGGAAATACTCAAGGAGAAATCTATAACGGAAGGGGAGGTAGCCGCTATAGTTGAGGAGGAGGGACCTACGTGGATGACCCCAATCATCAACTATTTGACTAATGAAACCCTTCCAGACGAGGAAAAAGCAGCAAGGCGCATTAAAAGGAAGTCACAACATTTTGAACTTCGAGAAGGCATCCTTTACAAGCGCTCTTTCTTGCAGCCGTGGTTGCGGTGTGTTGGACCACGCCAGGCAGCTTACGTCATCAGTGACATACATGAAGGGTTGTGCGGCATGCGTGCAGGCCCATGATCCGTGGTAGCTAGAGCCTTACGAACAGGTTATTATTGGCCCACCATGCACAGAGACGCGCGCGACATGATTCGCAAGTGCAATGATTGCCAAGTGCATAGGCCAGTACCGCGGCACCCGCAGCAGGAGCTTACACCTATCACGTCCCCATGGCCATTTTATAAGTGGGGAATTAACATTGCAGGACCATTTCCTGTAGCTGCGGGGGGGGGGGGGGGGGGGGGTTAAATTCTTGATTGTTGCAATGGACTACTTCACACGATGGATAGAAGCCAAGGCAGTCAAGTCTATCACAGGTAAGCAGGTCAAGAAGTTTGTGTGGGAACACATTGTGTGTCGTTTTGGTCTACCAGGAAAAATCATCTCGGACAACGGCAAGCAGTTCACGGACAACCCATTCAAAGATTGGTGTGCATCATTGAACATCAAACGGCGCTTCGCATCTGTTAAGCATCCACAAACAAACGGCCTCGTCGAACGAGCAAATAGAAGCTTGGGGAATGGCATCAAGGCGCGTCTGGATGAACGAAGTGGCAAATGGGTCGATGAGTTATCACATGTGCTATGGGCGCACAGAACTATGATCAAGATAGCCAACGGGGATACTCCATTTGCATTAGCGTACGGAACTGAAGCTGTTCTTCCAGCAGAAATAGGAATGCCTACCATCCGCACAGCGGAGGTTAATGTCGTCACGAACGATGAATAGTTGCGAATCAACCTAGACCTGCTGGAAGAAAAGAGGGAAATAGCAGCCATTAATGAGGCTAAGATGAAGGCTTATTATGACGCCAAGGTCAAGGGTGTTTCTTTTCGACCGGGAGACTATGTCTATCGTGCTAACGAAGCAAGTCGAGCGGAGAACACAGGAAAGCTGGGCCCTAAGTGGGAAGGACCGTATGAAGTCACTGAAGCCTTAGGACGAGGCGCGTACAGGCTACGTGATATGGATGGGCGCGACCTAGAACGCACATGGAATATTTCCAATCTCAAAAGGTGCTATCTTTGAAAGCTACGGCTTCCGCATGGGTACTTCGCTATGTGCAGTCTTAAAACTGCTATCTTTGAAGAACCATGCGGGTCCATCTGTTTTGTTTTGTCTTATGTTTGTTTAGATTCCTTTCTTGTTTCTTAGGACTGGTCATTACTGTTCAAACAAAATGTAAACGTTCTAAATAAAATGCCGTGGTGCCTAGCTAGCTCCACGGCCTGTTTCGTGCAAATCATTTTTTAGATTTTTTTTGTTAAGTCGTATGAATTTTTTACTTGTGTTATAATATGCCATGTTTTATTCATATGAATTCTTTCAAATTACCGTACATGTACTATACGCCTCCAGGCGAGGTAAGAGGATTAAGTGAACCTACTAATTCAACTTGCCGCATAAGAGGGATGCAACCCCAGACGCACGGATCATGTATCCTTACTAGACGCCTTACTCACAAGACGTTGTGATAAGTTTTTTGTGCACCGTATCCACACGGTACTCTGCATAGTAAAGACGCACGTCGCGTGTCTAGTAAATTATAGACTTGTATGTATTTTCTTTCTTTATGTGTAAGACGTGATACATCATGCGGCATTGAAATACAATGAAATACACAAGTTTCAAAATTAACAATAAACAAAATAGTCGTGGTTGTCACGGACTTCTAAATAAAAGGACAAGTTATTACATATATGTCTTAGCCGTGTACATACACGGACGAATATAATCACAAGTGTTTACAACAGATAAGTTACAAGGGGGGTAGGAATTCCCCTAGATCCTTCTTTCCTTCCTCAATTAAAGCACGAAGGGCCTCCCCACGAGCATCTTTCCCGTCCTGGACTTTGACTGCAAGAGCATCTAGAGCTTCTCCAAGCGGCTTCTCGCCTGACATGGCTTTGGATACGGAATCATAAGTAGCCAACATCAAGGGAATAGGATCAGCACTCAGCCGGGACATTATTGTTTCGTTTGGAGCATCCTTCATTGCTTCAAGCTCGTCCAAAAGGGGGTGTTGGAGTTCTGCCAAAGCATCCATGGACGCAGTCATCTTACCCGTTGCGGAGGGGTTGTGATACGGATGCTGTGTGATATCCTCATTTTTTGCGATCATCTCCGCAGCTTTGACCAGGCCTTCATGCCTACCACGGTCGATCCCATCGGATACGACCCCAGCAAATGCATGCAGTAGGTGTGGAGCGTTCAGGGCCCCACTTACGGCAAGCCGCAGTCCTTGCCCGATAATCCACCTACGACCGGCTGTAGCGGTTAGTAGGGGGGGCATACTCTCTCCGCGCAGCTTACAACCACCTTGCTTAACTCTTCATCCGCTAAGGCAACTTGATTTTCAAGATTGGTTTAGGCCTGCGTCAATTCTTCCTTTAGTGCGTCACGCTCCTGGGCAATGCTGAATGATTGCACGGTCACCGCCTTAGTAGCAGCCTCAGCCGCAGACACCTGCGTATGAAATTTGGAGTTATTACAAGAATATATACTTTTTGGTCTACATGCATACAAGAAGTAGGAATGTATGTACAACATTTTTGAAAGTTTACCTTCTCATTTGATGCCGCTACGAGGGCCTCCAACTCAGCAATACGCTTCTCTCTGGTATCGGCGTGAAGCGCCTGCTCCTTCGCCGTCGCCTCGGCGGTCAATAATGCCGCCTGCAAGGATGCGATGGTCTTCTCGTTCTTCAAGACCATCGCCTCACGGCGGGCTATCCTCTTGTCAGCACGGCTCATATTAGTGAGGGCCTGGATCAGACGGCGTCTTAACGCGGCACCCACCATCACCTGATGTGCGGATGATACGTCAAACTGTTCAATCAGGGCCTCATGATCTAGTTCATCTAAATCCTGTGTGAGGGCAGGCGGGGTGATGTGTTCGATGAATTCTGAACACTCGGATTCGGCCTCCAGCCGTGTCAAGCTCGATAAGTTCCATGCTAAGCGCAAGCTCTCTTCTGGCCCCTCGGGGCGCGGTTCCTTGGCACGTGCGGTAGCAGGTGATGGGGGATTGTTGGTTGGCGCGGGGGATGGATTTCTCCCCACTTCTTCTCCTTGCGCTGCGGTTGCCGGATTCACCCTGCTGTTCAAAAATTAGTCTATATATATCATACGAAGGTATAAATCATAATCACGAGGGGTACTTACGAGGTGCCAATGTCAGGGTCTGGGCCGGTAGGAGCTACGGCGCTCACAGGGGCGACTCGTAGAACTGGCCCTTCCATGGTCGGGGTGGGGTCGGCCTGGGCAGTCGTGGTGCTGCTTCCTTCTTGATATTGTGGATGGTCTTTCCGCAGCTTCTTGGGAGGAGCATTTGTAACTCCGGCATCCTCCCCAATCTTCTTCGCCACTCGCCTGGTTGTTTTTCTCTTTTTGGAGGTAAGATGGGTGGATCCGGAAGCTTGCGTGGTGTCTTCATTGGGATCACGCTCTTCCTCCTGATTGATGGTGCCTCCCTCCAGCAATGGGTCATCGCCGTCTTCGTTATGAAAATCCAATGGGGATTTCTCGATAACAGGCTCTCCTTCGTCCGACCTGGGCTCGGTTGTCTCTTCAAGCGGCATTATGCGGTCGGCCAAAGCTTCTAGCAAGGGGAGCTCATTCGGCTTTAACGGCCGGAACCCCTCCGCCACCTTCATGGGGTCGCCCTGACGGATTAGTCCGTGAAGGTTCATCTCTGCAAACGATTGTAGAAGTATATGGGTTAGTAAAATTCTACGCATGTGTGATAAATCAAATTTACAAAATATCTATTGGACCTACCCTCGCCCTGTTCCGTCAAGAAGCACGGGTATAAGTCATCCCTCCCAAAGTAACGGTGACTTATTCCTACTAAGCACAGAAAGTGTTCCGGCAACCCTCTATGGAATTCCGTGCGATGGGTATCTAGTATTTTCAGGTCCCGGCTACTATAATCTTTGGATTTGGGTGGATAGTCTTTTGGGGCTTTGGTTTTAAGTACGAAGGGGGTAGGGAATACTTTCTCATCTACAAAGAAGTAATGGTCATACCAATTCTTAAGGGAGTCAAGAGGTTTCCTATATGTCATCGGGGAATTCCCGGGTCGCTTCTTTAACGACAACCACCCGTTCACTAACTGGGGAAAGTAGAAGGCCCTAAAAAGGTTCCCGGTGGGGGTTACTCCGCAGGTATGGCATGTAATCTCAAACTGGTTGATTTTACACGCCCCTATGCAGTGGAGTTGGGTAATATGAAAGTCATAATACAAAAGAAGGTCTACCAAGAACTTGGACAACGAGATACGGTAGTTGGCTGAGTCAAACAGGCGTGTATATATGCCTATTTTCCCCGCCGGTGCATCCGTAATAGCCTCACCATCACCCGGATAGGTGGGGTGTACGCTTTCGGGTACATAATACTTCGACAGAAAGTCGAGGTATTTTTCCGCAGACATCACGTTCAGGACATCCGTGATAAGGGGATTATCCTTTACCATATTTTATAAAAAGGTCTTTAAGGGCGTGATGATCTAACCTGCGGCGACGAAAATACATGGAAAAGAAGGCAAAAAGTTTGGGAGATAAAAGCTTGAGGTTGACAATGGCGGAAGAAGGAGTGGGGTGTGTGTGTAACAAACACGCATACCCACTCTTATATAGGGTTGCCTCGGTTTCCGAGGTACCTTGGATCTTCGACACGTATCAGCCACCTTGCCTATCCAACGGATAGGGTTTCTGACATTTCTACAACGACAGAGGGGGACCCACGGGTCACTTCTTCAATAGTTTTGTGTGGCTCAAGGGTGGGCATTAATGATGCACTTTTGCAGGCATGCGACTGGTTTGTTGACTATCATTAATGTTTTTTATTCTTGTCAGGTTATGCGGCTCTTACGTAAGACCGTATTTAATGTCACATTTAAGTTGTCTCGGCCGTTGTGTGCGGACTGAGGTAGTATTCATTAAATATTCCCACGAAGGGTCGCCACGTGCGGCCAGGATAACATAAATTTCAATGTCTCATTTCCTGTCTTTCCTTGGTATGTCCGGAGAGCACCTTGATAGTCTAGAGGTTACGTCTACGACTGTAACAACTAGACTGGGGGGACATGATGACGTATAGTCCCCAACCGGGTCATGAGCCCGGCCCACGGGTACTACCCGTATCCGGTCCATCACAGATGGGTGGATAAATGTCATTCAGGCTTATGGGCTTGAATGAACAGTAACCGCACATGTGTGCGGCCCACGGCCCAGTGCGGCCGACATGAGATTAGACAGAATCATGTTCTGTCTGGAATATCTTTATCCCAATAAGAGAGGATAGTCACTGCCAAGATTAGAAGATAACAATCATTCTAAATTCTGGTGATTATCTCTTCCTTGGGGCCGAAGCATCAGTGGAAGCCCACTAGGGTTTCACTGCCTATAAAAGGAACCCCCAAGGGTTCCATAAAGGTATTACGACTTTTACTCTAAAACTCACATAAACCCTAAATCGATTACTTACTCTCACGCCGGAGTCTAATCGTGGGAAACATTCCCACGGTAAGCCTAACGCGTGCTGTTTAGTGTGCAGGATCCCAACCAAACAATTCACTTGGTGCAGTAGCCGGAGCCCAGCCAACCCGAATTAAGCCTAATTCGGGTCTAGCAAGGATCAACCAACTTTTGCATCAACAGCCCGCAAAGATCCATATGCAAAAGTTACAGTTTCTCTTGATTGGTTTCTTCAGCTTTGGGTTTGTAAGATTTCTTGGTGCTTTTCCCCAATGAACACGCAGAACATAAATGATCCTTGTTAAACTTGAGCTTTAGAAGACCACGAATAAGTTTGTTTTTAGCCAAATGATTTATGGCATCAAAATTAAAATGAGATAAACGTCGATGCCACAACCATGACTTAGTCTTTGATGCTTTGGGGAGAAGACATACGGGAGAAGTGGCCATCGTATTTTGTATGGACAATGTGTAGAGATTATCCCCTCGAGAACCTTTTAAAAAATCTCTTCCTTCCAAATCACGGATGAAGCAAGTATGTAGTCGGAAAGCAACCTCAATGTTTGAATCACAAAAATGTCCCACTGAGAATAAACTATCACCGATTCCTTCCACATAATACACACGAGAAACCGTAACATTCCCAATATGATATTCACCATAACCTATGATCTTTGCAATGTGGTACCAAATTTGACCATGCCTAGAAACTTGCTGACGAAATTTTTGAGCATAGAGCGACCTCCGGTCATGTGCTTTGAGCAACCATAGTCCAAGTACCAGAGGATGATTTGGACCACCTGAGAATATCACCAGACAAAGACGATGTATCGAAATCTAATTGTTCCTCTGTGTTAGCAGGTACAGATAAAATTATCTTAGATTTGCTATCATAAGGTTTCTTAGATTTCCAAGTTTTCTTCCAAGTTGTCGGCTTAGATTCTAGTTGTCTAAGATCTTGAGGTATTTCTTCACTGGTAGGCACAACAGTAGGGCAAACCTAATTAAAGGGGGCTTTTTCCTTTTTTTAGTGCTAGTGTTCCTATTTAAAGGACACTGAGACCTAACTTCAATGGATGTGTTCTTAGTTAAAGGGCACTTAGTTCCATTAAATGTGAAGGTCCTACTAGTGGGATGCCATTGCCATCAAACTTGGGTACGAGTTTTCCAAGTTGGCCTCCATTCAAGGTTGTTCCTAATGGAAAACATTTCATTAACGTGATCAACAAGGCATAAATCATGACGCTGAGAAAACATACATCCATTACAATTCCAACATTTTAAATCAGAATTCACTTTGCGCTTAGGATGCTGCACAACCGTAGGGCCTTTAGTCTTAGCTAAATGATTCATTTTATTCAAATTTGAAATAACATTCCTAGGGTGAACTTCTACTTTCTTCTTCATAGTCCTACTAGTGGAAGGCTTGATCCTATCTTTCTTATCTTAAGATCATTTACCCTTAGTAGAAACAATTACTCCTATAGAAGGCACGGAAACATTAGTGACAGATTTTGAGTTATCCTTGTTGGTTGTACCTAAAGAAGGTTTAGCTCCTGGGGTTTTATTGAATAGAGTAATAGCAATGGGTTGTTGTTTGAGTGGTGCAGAACCAAGTTGACCGATGTAATTAAGATACGCTAAGCAGTATTATACCCGTTCAATGTGTGTGTGAACATAGTAATAGTCATCGTTTGAGGGATCTGATTCATATAGATTATCTAAAATATCCTTCGCAAGATTCCTTTGCTTAATTGTGTTTTGCATGTAATCAGCATATGTGACTGGGTTGTTCTTATGGTATGGGTTCTTATAGATCACCACTTGGTTGGTTTTTGGAGCACTAGAGGATGGTGCAGAGATTGTAGTTGCGTTATTAACAACTTCTTGTCCTTTGAGTTGAAGTTTCTCCTTTAACTCATCTAAAACCATGTTTTTGTCTATGAGTTGAATATTTAAATCAGAGATTTCCACACACTTTTGGTTCAATGGATCAACAAGTGACTTATATTGTACTTCATTAGAAGCGAATGTTTGCTCTAGTGAACCATAAAGTTGCGAACATCGCTATTTTGCTTGTTCAAGCTCCCCTATAATATAAATGATTCTATTTTCCAAGGCATGGTTTTTAGTCTTTGTGGCCTCTAGTTCCAATTTCACAGTTTCTATTGATGACACTCTCTTAAGTCTCATAATCTCTTCCATTAATGCCTGAATCACCTTGTCACTCGTCGGAACATTATTTTCACATTCATTTGTTAACATAAGAGTTTCATTTTTAGATTGTTGTTCTATTTCAAGAGATATACAATATTTTTGAAGCTCATCAAGACGTTTAGAAAGTGAATTATAAGAATCTTGAATCTTTAAAAATTCAGCGTCAGATTCGTGACAAGGTTGATTATCTACCACAACATTTACATTCTCAAAAATATTCACAGAGAGATCATGCACATCATCACATTTATTCACAAAGAGATTTACAATATCAAAAGACATCACTTTTTCAAAGAGCCCGTCGTTTTCTTTTAAAACTTATTCTTTCTCAACTAGCATAAGCTCATAAGCGTCATCCATTTCTTAGAAAACTTTTTGAACGTCTTTAAGTTCCAAAAGTAAGTTTTGATCAATATCTTTAAACCCCTCTTTAATATCATCTACAAACGGAAAAACTTCATCCCAAAAAGCAGCTTTAGTGTGTTTGAAATTCCATTCCCCTTTGGTTTGTGCCATTGGAGTCATACGTTCCTTAATGACCTTGTCAAAACTTACAAATGTCTTCGTAGCTCTTGTAAGCCACATAACACTTTACTTACCGGTGGAACCTCTTTTGGAAGTTCTTTAGGTAATTCCGGTTCGACAAGTGTAGGAGACGTATTAGGAATTTCAGTCAGTGACACTTTGGGTGGTGTGAAAAGAATGTCCTTGTGTGGTATAAAGCGAGTTCTAAAATCCAATGATTGTCTATTATGTGATTCATAATCAAATGGTTTTGGAAATTTAGAAAGCATTTTTTACCGATTATCATCAAAAAGTGGGATATCTACCACATCATCATGAACATCAGGTGGACCTAACACCTTTCCAAGTTTGGTAGCATCATAATGTCTTGGGTTATTGATAAGAGCTTGCTTTGCGTAACCCGGGTTCGGTGGAAGGTCTTGTTGACATGATATATCACATTCTTTAAAAGATGATGTTAACAAATGAATTGTGTTTGTCGCCTTATATTGTTTTAATAGCAAATTATCAATGTTTTTAATTTTGTTAGAAGCATTAACTTCTGTTTCAACCATTTTAGACTCGAGAATTTCGAAATCCGTTTTAAGTTTTTGAAAATTAGTGACAATTGACTCCTTTTCTTTAACTTCTTTAGAAATATTTGCTCTTAAATTTTCAATCTCTTGTAAATGACCCATTTGAATTTTTCGAAAATCATCAAATTTTGGATTGGTTAGCTTGTTGGTCGAAGGAGTTAACTCCAAGGTTTGAACCTTTTCCTTATACAAAGCAAGCTCGATAGATAGGATGTAAAACCCGCTCTAAAAATCCTACGATCATTTAATGCACGAAGTTACCGTTAAATTTAAAATTTATATTAATTAATATACGCCATGTATCACGAACATTTAAAACGAACAATATGTATATTAATTAATTATCATAAGTATTATGTACGTAAACACGAATATTAATATACGATAAGTATGTACGTATGGTATTAAGAAAACGCTCAAGAAATAAAACACGATAACTAAATATGTATGTACACGATAAATAATTAAACAAGAAAAACAAATACTAAAAGTATAGGGGTTTTTGGTCTGCCGGTTTTAGAGAGAAAGGAGGGAGAACCGGGCTTGGCCCATATCCAATTAACCAATATTTAGTTTAATAAAAACACAGAGATTTTCATTAAACATTCTTTTTACAAAAATCAAAACCCTAGCCCCTTGGTTTCTCTCTCTTGTCGCGGCTCACCAAGAACACAAGGAGGAATCCGTTTGATTTTTGTCATTGATTCGGTAAAGCATTCGTGTTCATTCCCTTTTTGATCCACGTATTGGTATCCCTCAAATCCTTTTTCTTATTTTATTTTATTACCTTATGATCAAGATTTATTAAAAATTAAATAAGAACACATGTAATT
Organism: Glebionis coronaria; assembly: GCA_025667525.1. NCBI lineage: Eukaryota > Viridiplantae > Streptophyta > Magnoliopsida > Asterales > Asteraceae > Glebionis > Glebionis coronaria. Next base: position 179,338 of record JANFOE010000517.1, read on the forward strand.
ATGTTAGATCTATAAAGAATAAAACAAAAAGGGGGTTTCTGTGGGTGTTTGTCTCGATCGTACGCAAACCGAGACCATCAAGGTCTCGGTGGTGTTGGCGTCCAGCAGCTGCAACCCCTTAATGGGGGGTCGGCGTTGGTTATGGACCACCAGCCACAGCCTTGGGCTGGCGGTGGTGGTGGTGTGATGGCAGCCGCAAGGACCAAGACCCCGCAGCGGGTATCTTGGCCTAGCGGTGGGAACCGAGGCCCTTTGTGGGTCCTCGGTGGGTACATGACGAAGGCAGGGGGCCCAGCTTCGGCTGGGGGCTGTTTGGTTCGGCGCAGCAGCAAGCCGAGAGCCGTAGGCTCTCAGTGAGCTGTTGTGGCTCAATGGTCGGGTCTCGGGTCAGGCTCGGGAACTTGGACTTTTCAGAAATACGTAATTAAACCAACACGTAGAATTAAGTTATGTTATGTTTAATTAATTATCAGTAATTAATTAATTTTGGTTTAATTAAAATAAAACTTATGTTATGTTTATTTAATATAAACGATGATAATATATGTATGAACATTTAATAAAATAAACTTAGGCTATAATAATTAATTTTTTAATTATTTATGAACATGAATTTAATTAATTAAAACTTAGTTTAAATTAATTAATATCTTTTATGGTAAAGTTTAATAACATGTATTATGTAATACTATTAATTAATAATAATCTTATAATAAGATGACATGATATTATTAATTAATAATAAGCTAAGTATTTATTAAATATTAAACTTTATATTATAATAATACATGATATAAAATAAACATATGATTAATTATGGAAACATACTAGTTATAGAATTGTATTATTTATGGTAACATGATAAATATGGTAATATGATATTTATGGAAATATACTAAATATGGCAACATGCTATTTATTGTAATAAGTTAAATATGGGAATATACTATTTATAGAAACATGCTAAATATGGAAACTTTCTATTTTTAAAAACCTATTATTTTTGGAAAGTTACTATATACGGAAACCTGCTATTTTTGGAAAGTTACTATATATAGAAACCTGTTATTTTTAGAAAGTTACTCATTATGTTATAACAACTATAACAACACTTAAAACATGAAACACATGAATTTAAAACACATGAAACTTTAAGAAATACATGATTAAAACATGAAATATTAAGACAAGACAAGAACAAGTATAATAAGTATGAACATGTCAAGTCAAGTAAATAACAAGTATGTATAAGTAATATCGACTCTTATTCATGTCCCTTCTCTATGTAGCTATTGTGAAGTTGGAGTGATCGTCTACGTCTGTTTCCGTCTTCATTTACTGGACATAAGATACGGATATTCCGTCCTTCAGTAAGGACATCTTTCTTCCTATATTAGGATTTCCGAGTTTGCAGCCATCTGTTTTGCCCAGTAGTTTAAGTGTCTTAAACATATCAGTATATGTATGATTATTTTAGATTGTCTGTGCTATATACATGCATGCCAGTTTCACCTAGTTATGGGGGTTCCATAACCATATCACTAGAGGCACCGGTGTTATGACTCTTCTACGGTGAGAGTGATTGCTCACAGCGTCCCTTTATAGTTTTTTCTAGTGTTATTCTTTTCATGTGGGGCGAATGGGTGCATCCTAGGACAAGTAGTATGATTTCATAGTAACTGTGGTGTGTGCCTTGCATCCGTTATAAGAGCTGATCCCTCCACTCATCTTATATATTAATTAGAGGCAGCCCCTCTAATTGCATGAAGAGGTCACCCCTCCAAGTATTTATGCACATGGATATAACATGACCTATATGGGCTCTCGACATATTTAAAATACAGATTTTCAAGAGAAACTAAACATAAGTCCTTTCAGAAATATAAACCAGTCTTATGAACTTAAACCAGGTTTTCCAGGACATACATTATTTTCGCTGCTATGTTATTCATTTCATTTCATTATTTGCTTATGTTTATGCTTTACATTCTATGTTATATATCCACACACTGAGCGTATTGCCCAGCCGTATTTCTCTTTCCATGTCCCAATACGACAAGTACTAAGGGGCAAGGCTAGGAATCCAAGAGTACGTGCATGGAATGGGGCGCCACCTTTCTTTCGGTCTTTAATAGATTTACATACTTTTGCTTTGCTGGACATTGTTTAGTCCTTTCCTTACATTCTATACTTATGCATTTCGTGTGTGGAGCTTATGTGGATCCGTTGTTTGTTTCTGGATTCTTTCATGATCATTTAATGTTTTAGACATTACCTTGTATGATTTGATGATATGCTATAATTATCCTGTGATATTCCATTCATCAAAATGGGTTGTTACAATTATGGTGTCAGAGCCAAGGCTTCGACTTGTAGGCTCTTAAAATTGACTTGTGACTAGTGGGTAGTCATCAGCGTCTTCCTAGAACTGACAGTTTGTTTTCATGCATTCATTTCATGTATCATTGTTGCAGAAATTTTGACTAAGTAATGGTTGGTATAGGACTGGCTATATTTAGTCACATGTGCTTTTAATCGAATCATTTTTCTTGGTGAACCAACCCATAGGCGTTCACACTAGCTCATGTCTTTTTGTTTTGATGAACCGACCCATAGGCGTTCATCCTCGCTATATCAATTCTGTTTTCATGTCATTTGCATTGGGTTATGCCTTCATAAACTGTTTCATGCATCATTTCATTATGTTTACCATATGTTTTAATCAGAATAATCATTTCATTTTCATTTTTAAAACTGTCAGATGGTCATGACACGCGAACAAGAGCTAGCAGCAGCTGTCCAAGCAGTTTTGCAAGCCATGCTTCCCCAAATCAGGAACCAAATTTGGGCTGAATACCAGGCCACCACGAATCAGAACAACAATCCTCCTCCTCCACCGGTTACTTTGCACACTTGTCTTGAGAGGTTTAACAAGCAGAAGCCAAGATCTTTTAACAAGGCTAAGACTTCATCTGATACGGAAGACTGGATTTCGCACATGGAGAAGATTTTTGATTCTATGGGATGCGGTGGTGTCTACAAGGCAAGGTTGGCTTGCTATAAGTTTGAGGTTGATGCCCTACATTGATGGAGAGCTTATAAGTTAGCTAATAGAGGTGATGATTGGCTAGCTGCATTGACTTGGGATCAGTTCAAGACTTTGTTTTATGCGCAGTTCTTTCCGAATTCTGAGCAGGAATGACTCAAGAGGGACTATCACTCCATTCGTCAGAGAACTGGAGAGACTAGCACTGAGTTTATGCAGTAGTTTCTTAGGTTGGTTGGATTCTTAGGTGTGGCTGCGGGTACTGTAGAAGAACAAGCCAAGCACTTTCGTTTGGCTCTACACGCCTCAACAGCAGCTCGTTTACTTAGTGCTACATATGCTAATGTGGCACAAGTTAATGATGCAGCACGTAGCTTCGAAATTCTACATGAGCGTGATGACTACGAGGAACAAGCTCGTCCTGAGAAGAGGTATAAATTTCAGCCATCAAGCATTGTCATTTCATTTCAATATTTATGTTCATTTATACCTTTTCCTATCCAATTGTATCTTCAGGCAGAAGGGTGGAGACAGGTCCCAACCGGCCACTCAGCAGAATGCCAACAAGGGCAACGGTCAATCTAACGATCGTTATGGATCTGACAAGAGGAACGGTAATGATAATTACTGTAACAACAACAGCCCGTCAAACAACAACAGGTCCCTAAATTCTTAAGCTTTTTATGTTCAGATTGTTGTATGTTTTCACATACTAACATGTCAACATCATAGACAGGAACTCTATGAGTGGACGTGACCATAATGCTAAGGGTCAGCAGTACAACAACTCGTCTTCATCTGTTAAACTATCATTTAAACTTCAGTGCAGTCATGTTTAGGCCAAGTAATCATGTCTCACGCATATTTCTTATCAGGCTCTCAGGTAGCAAGGGTACCTCCAAGAGGTTACACCTACCCTGTTTGCACGACTTGTAGTCGTAGACATCTCGGTACATGTCGTAAGTCAGTCGGCGTCTGTTTCAAGTGTAGACTACCAGGACACATGTTGAAAGACTGTAAGAAGGGAGACACTGCTGGTACTTCTAGTGTTGCCCTTCCTAAGCCACCAGCATCGGGACGTGTCTACACTACCACACGGAACCAAGCTAATAAGTCCTCAAGTACTATCATTGGCATCCTCTTTATGAACGGTCATGTCGCGTGTGTTTTATTTGATACTGGTGCTACTCATTCAGTTATATCCTCTACGTATGCCACTAGTATTAATAAGATCCCTACGCCATTAGAGAATGTTTTATGTATAGCTACGCCTATGCGAGACTCTGTGTGTATTACCCAAGTGTACAGAGATCTTCCACTAAAATTCGATGATAAGATTCGCTCAGTTGACGTACTTTTTTTATATGTGCGAGTTTGACCTCATCTTAGGCATGGATTGGTTATCCAAGCATCATGTTACTATCGATTGTCATACCCATCGGGTTATCTTCGGTGATGTTCAAGCTCCAAAGTACGTTCACAATGGTTTTATACCAGGAAAGTCCGTACAAATCATCTCGACGCTAGAAGCTCGTGCATTACTATCTCATGGTTGTGAGGGCTTCCTAGCTTCAATTCAGAAATCACTGCCGAAGTTCCATCGATCCAAGATCAACCAGTTGTTTTAGAATTTCCCGATGTATTCCCAGAAGAACTACCGGGTATACCACCTACTCGTGAAATAGAGTTTAACATCGAGCTCATCCCAGGAGCTCAACCAATCTCTAAGGATCCTAAATCGCATGGCTCCCATAGAGCTCAAGGAGTTGAAAGATCAGCTGCATGAATTACTGGAGCGAGGTTTCATTCGACCTAGTGTATCACCATGGGGTGCACTGGTACTCTTTGTCAAGAAGAAGGATGGCAGTATGGGTCTATGCATTGACTATCGTGAGCTGAATAAGATCACGAATAGGAACTGTTATCCATTGCCAAGAATTGATGATCTGTTTGACCAACTTCAGGGTGCCAAACATTTCTCCAAAATTGATCTAAGATCCGGTTATCATCAACTGTGAGTGAAAGAGCAGGATATTCTCAAGACTGCTTTTCGCACCAGATATGGTCATTATGAGTTCGTTGTCATGCCATTCGGACTCACTAATGCTCCTACGGTTTTCATGGACCTTATGAACCGCGTCTTCCACGAGTACTTAGACAAAGTTTGTTATCGTCTTCATCGATGACATCCACATCTTCTCTAAATCCAAGGAAGAACATGAAGAACATCTATGTATTATGCTAGAGAATCTTCATAAGAAACAATTGTATGCTAAATTTTATAAGTGTGAATTATGGCTAAACAAGGTGGCGTTCCTAGGCCACATTATCTCCGTAGAAGGGATTATTACTATGGATCCTGCGAAGGTTCAAGTTATCACTAAATAGCCAAGACCGACGTCTGCAACTGAGGTTTGTAGTTTCCTAGGCTTAGCTGGTTATTATCGCAGATTCATGGAGAATTTTTCAAGACTAGCCTTACCTTTGAACAAGTTGATGCGGAAAGGAGAGAAATTCATTTGGACTGATGAACGGGAGAAGATCTTTGAAGAAATCAATAAGCGGTTAGTATCTACACCTATTCTCACTCTCCCATTTGGTACACTGGATTTCAGATCTACAACGATGCTTCGGGTAAAGGATTAGGTTGTGTACTCATGCAACATGGGAAACTGATTGCATACACATCACGTCAGCTAAACCCTTATGAGGAAAATTATCCTACACATGACTTGGAGCTAGCAGCAGTAGTCTTTGCATTTAAAATCTGGAGACACTACCTTTATTGTCAATCATGTGATATTTTCATTGATCACAAAAGTCTCATGTATATTTTCACTTAGAGGGAACTTAACATGAGGCAGAGGAGATGGTTGGAACTACTCACGGATTATGACATCAATATTCAGTATCATCCCGACAAGGCGAATGTAGTGGCAGATGCTCTTAGCAGAAAGTCGTGCATGATAAATGGCATGAAGGTACAAGAAGAAGTCATAAGGGAATTTGAGCAATTAGACATTGAATTCCTAGTACGTGGACAACATAGATATTGGGCTAATCTGAGAATTGAGCCAGACTTAATTTCTCGGATTAAGACAGCTCAGAAGGACGATGGTGAGATATGGGCTATCATTCAGAATCTGGATCGACAGACAGAATTTCGTCTAGACGAAGAAGGCATTTTATGGCAAGGAACTAAGCTATATGTTCCGGATGATCTTACACTCTGGGAAGATCTATTGACAGAAGCTCACAACTTTACATTCTCTATTCATCCAGGATCCACCAAAATGTATCATGACATTAAACAACATTTCTGGTGGAGTGGCATGAAACAGGATGTTGCTACTTTCGTATCCAAGTGTCTAACTTGCCAGCAAGTTAAGATCGAACATCAGCGGGCTACTGGTTTACTGCAACCGTTAGAGATTCCCGCATGGAAGTGGGACAAAATCTCCATGGATTTCGTCACTAGACTTCCGCTTACTCAAAGCAGACATGATGCTATAGGTCATAGTTGATCGTTTAACCAAGTCAGCTCATTTTCTCCCAATTCGCAAGGACTTCTTAGTCAACAAATTGGCAGATATATTCCTTAAGGATATCATATGACTTCATGGAACTCCTTCAGACATCATATCAGACAGAGATCCTCGTTTCACGTCAAAATTCTGGAAGGATATGCAGAAAGCTTGGAGAACTAAACTTATGCTTAGCAGTGCCTTTCATCCTCATATCGATGGTCAGTCGGAGCGTACGACTCAAACCTTAGAAGACATGTTGCGGGCTTGTGCATTGGAATGGCCATGAAGTTGGGACGATTACATTTGTTTGGTAGAGTTTGCCTACAACAATATTTGGCATGCAAGTGTTAAGTGTGCACCATTAGAGATGCTTTATGGCAGAAAGTGTCGTGCTCCAATCTGTTGGGATCAAGTTGGAGAACGAGTACTTGAAGGACCAGAAATGATAGAGGTGACCAATGAAAAGGTTTCCATCGCCAAGGCGAAACTACAGGAAGCTCGTGCTCGACATAAGAGCTATGCTGATAAACATCGTAGAGATATATCGTTTAAAATCGGCGACCATGTTTTCCTTAATGTATCACCAGCACGTGGTGTTAAGCGTTTTGGACTCAAGGGAAAGCTCAGTCCACATTTCATCGGACCGTTTGAAATCCTTGAACGTGTCGGTGAAGTATCATATCGTCTAGCTTTACCTCCCCAGCTATCTCATGTGCATGATGTATTCCATGTATCCTTACTCAGAGGTTACAACTGCCATCGATTGCATAAAGTTACGTATCCATTCGAGCAGATTCGAGAGGATCTATCATATATCGAGGAACCTAAGAAAGTTATCGATCGCCAAGAACGAGTCATGACGAGAAAGACGATTTCATTCGTTAAAATACTTTGGAGGGATCATACCGAGCGGGAAGCCACTTGGGAAACGGAGGAGTCTATCCGTACTTCTTACCCACATTTCCAGTTTTGACTCGGGTATGTCATTTTAGCTTACACGTCTTTCCAACTTTTATGTCATTTTAGCGTTTAGCGCCTTATCAGCTTATCGTATCTCTAATTCGAGGACGAATTGTTCTTTTAGAGGGGAAGAGTTGTAAAACCCTCTCTAAAAATCCTATGATCATTTAATGCACGAAGTTACCGTTAAATTTAAATTTATAATTAATTAATATGCGTCATGTATCACGAACATTTAATACGAACAATATGTATATTAATTAATTATTATAAGTATTATGTATGTAAACACAAATATTAATATACGATAAGTATGTACGAACGGTATTAAGAAAACGCTCAAGAAATAAAACACGATAATTAACACGTATGTACACGATAAATAGTTAAACAAGAATAACAAACACCAAAAGTATAGGGGTGTTTGGTCCGCCGGTTTTAGAGAGAAAGGAGGGAGAACCGGGCTTGGCACATATCCAATTAACCAATATCTAGTTTAATAAAGACACAGAGTTTTTCATTAAACATTCTTTTTACAAAAATCAAAACCCTAGCCCCTTTGTGTATCTCTCTTGTCGCGGCTCACCAAGAACACAAAGATGAATCCGTTTGATTTTTGTCATTGATTCGGTAAAGCATGCGTGTTCATTCCCTTTTTAATCCACGTATTTGTATCCCTCAAATCCTTTTTCTTATTTTATTTTATTACGTTATGATCAAGATTTATTAAAAATAAAATAAGAACACATGTAATTATGTTAGATCTATCAAGAATAAAACAAAAAGGGGGTTTGTGGGGGTGTTTGTCTCGATCACACGCAAAGCAAGACCATCAAGGTCTCGGTGGTGTTGGCGTCCAGCAGCCGCAACCCCATAATAGGGGGTCGGCGTTGGTTATGGACCACCAGCCGTAGCCTTGGTCTCACGGTGGTGGTGGTGTGATGGCAGCCGCAAGGACCAAGACCCCGTAGGTGGCATCTTGGCCTAGCAGTGGGAACCGAGGCCCTTTGTGGGTGCTCGGTGGGTACATGATGAAGGCAGAGGGACCCTAGCTTCGGTTGGGGGCTGTTTGACTCAGCGCAGCAGCAAGCCGAGGGTCGTAGTCTCTCGGTGAGCTGTTGTGGCTCGATGGTTGGGTCTCGGGTCGGGCTCGGGAACTTGGACTTTTCAGAAACACGTAATTAAACCAACACGTAAAATTAAGTTATGTTATGTTTAATTAATTAGTAGTAATTAATTAATTTTGGTTTAATTAAAATAAAACTTATGTTATGTTTATTTAATATAAACTATGATAAAATATGTATGGACATTTAATTAAATAAACTTAGGCTATAATAGTTAATTATTTAATTATTTATGAACATGGATTTAATTAATTAAAACCTAGGTTAAATTTATTAATATCTTTTATGGTAAAGTTTAATAATATGTATTATGTAATATTATTAATTAATAATAAGCTTATAATAACATGACATGATATTATTAATTAATAATAAGCTAAGTATTTATTAAATATTAAACTTTATATTATAATAATACATGATATAAAATAAACATATAATTAATTATTGAAACATACTAATTATGGAAATATATTATTTATGGCAACATGATAAATATGGTAATATGATATTTATGGAAATATACTAAATATGGTAACATGCTACTTATGGTAATACGTTAAATATGGTAACATACTATTTATAGAAACATGCTAAATATGGAAACTTTCTATTTTTAGAAACAAACTATTTAAGGAAACTTACTATTTTTGGTAAGTTACTATACATGGAAACCTGCTATTTTTGGAAAGTTACTATATATGGAAACCTACTATTTTCAGAAAGTTACTCATTATGTTATAACAAGTATAACAACACTTAAAACATGAAACACATGAATCTAAAACACATGAAACTATAAGAAATACATGATTGAAACATGAAATATTAAGACAAGACAAGAACAAGTATAATAAGTATGAACATGTCAAGTCAAGTAAATAACAAGTATGTATAAGTTAGATCGACTCTTATTTATGTTCCTTCCTTATGTAGCTATTATGAAGTCGGAGTGATCGTCTACGTCTATTTTCGTCTTCATTTACTGGACATAAGGTACGGATGTCCCGTCCTTCAGTAAGGACATCTTTCTTCCTATATTAGGATTTCCCCGTTTGCAGCCATCTGTTTTCCCTAGTAGTTTAAGTGTCTTAAACACATCAGTATATGTATGATTATTTTAGATTGCCTGAGTTATATATATGCATGCCAGTTTCACCTAGTTATAGGGTTCCATAACCATATTACTAGAGGCACCGGTGTTATGACTCTTCTGCGGTGAGAGTTATTGCTCACAGCGCCCCTTTATAGTTTTGGCCAGTGTTATTATTTTCATGTGGGGTAAATGGGTGCATCCTAGGACAAGTGGTATGATTTCATGGTAACTGTGGTTTGTGCCTTGCATCTATTATAGGAGCTGATCCCTCCACACATCTTATATATTAATTAGAGGCAGCCCCTCTAATTGCATGACGAGGTCACCCCCTACAAGTATTCATGCACGTGGATATAACATGACCTATATGGGCTCTCGGCATATTTAAAATATAGATTTTCAAGATAAACTAAACATAAGTCTTTTCAAAAATATAAACCAGTCTTATGTACTTAAACCAAGTTTTCCAAGACATACATTATTTCCGCTGCTATGTTATTCATTTCATTCTATTATTTACTTATGTTTATGCTTTACATTCTGTGTTATATATCCGCACACTAAGTGTATTGCTCAACCGTATTTCTCTTTCCATGTCCCAATACGACAGGTACCAAGGGGCAAGGCTAGGAATCCAAGAGTACGTGCATGGAATGAGGTGCCAGCTTTCTTTCATTCTTTAATGCATTTACATATTTTTGCTTTGCTGGACAATGTTTAGTCCTTTCCTTACATTCTAGACTTATGCATTTCGTGTGTGGAGCTTATGTGGATCCGTTGTTTGTTTCTGGATTCTTTTATGGTCATTTAATGTTTTAGACATTACCTTGTATGCTTTGATGATATGCCATAATTATCCTGTGATATTCCATTTATCAAAATGAGGTGTTACATAGGGTCTTATTAACACCTTGGGTTTCAAGGACCACAATATTCATTCGGTCAAGCAGTGTTACTGGAACCATTACCAAATCTCGTTGAGTAGGGGGGGGGTTCATATGCGAAATAGATTTCGGTTGTATTTCACTCAAAGTTTGGGTACTTGCATTGATATTACTACCATTCTTTGTCTTCTCGTTTGAATTACTCACCACCGGAGGCGCTTCCGGATACTGAGACTCTTACCCAACTTGATGTGGTGCAATACTAGTATCAATGGTAACACTTGGTACCTCAGATGTTTGATCTGACCCATAAACTGAAAGATTTGCCGTTAGAGCTGCTTTGGCGGTGTTTAAGTCATCACAGTCAGAATCGTATGCATCGAGATCATCTGCTTGATATGCTACATTATGAGCTAAAGCTGTTGTGTGTCCATCATTATCCACAACTCCTGGATCAACAAGAAATGTTAACTCCTCCTCATCTAGCTCACGGGCATTTTCTTGGGCATTAACCAATAAAACCTTCTCCTCAATCCACGAAGCATCCCTTCTCCTCTTGGGTTTCTTACAATCCCTAGCCATATGTCCTTCCCCCTTTCAATTGTAGCACGTGATCATTTTCAACTTGCCAGTAGCATTTCCCCTAGAAGAAGTAGTGTTGAAAGTTCTTGCACCGGTGTTGGATGAATTCGGTCTCCCCTGAATAGGTTGAACCATGACTTTGCTTTCTTGAACAGTAGCTTGTTGACGAGAGTTTGAAGAAGTCCTCAACTGATTGTTTATGGTAGGAAGTCCTCTGTATTCTTGTTTGTTCAACGTTTTAGTGATATAGGTAGACATGGCAGCTAACACTTCAGTAGGATTACCATCGTGTTTGAATTCGAGAAGTCGGACCTCATCATCACAGTATAATACTGGTGCTGGTGGAGCTACATATGCACTTGAAGGAGCACTGACATATTTTGAGTAGCTGGGTTGAAGAACTACAGATGACTGATATGTGATGGCAGGAATTGTAGGTGCTTGGTAAGAAGGGTATTGTTGATGAGCATAAGTTGATGGATATGGATCTTTGTGTGATGGTGTTGTTGGAAGCTGATATTGTTGATGTGAAGTAGGTGGTTGTGGTAACATCGAATACTGTGGATAGCTTCGGGTTTGATACACGCACTGGTGATAAGAATGCTGCCCAGTTGCATAAGGAGTGTTGTTATATGACAGCAATTGATGATTCTCCATTAACACCAATGGTTCAGGATAAGACCCTTAAGACATACAAGTCATGATCACATGCTTCTCGTGTTGTTGCAAAAAAGCATAAAGTTGATCTAGATTCGACTTGTGCAAATCCCTTACCAATTTAACATCAGTGACGTAATGACTCCACTCTAGAGGCAACGTATTCAAGAACTTCGTATTGATTTGAAATTGAGCAATCGAAAGATTATAAGTTTTCAATTCATTCATCAATGTAGTAAATGCCAATAATAATCATGAATAGTTTCCCCTGGAGTTTATGTGAACCTATCAAAAAGTTCATAAAGTTGACACTTTCGTTCTTGCTTAGTGAGTGAAGTTCCATGTATAAAAACAGCCAAACGATCCCATAATTCCTTCGCTATATTATGTTGACTTACCATTTGATAAATATCGAGTGGAAGAGCTTGAAGGATAGTCTAAACAGCCTTTTCATCCCCTTCAGCAAGGAGTTGATCTGCAGGAGTTAAGTCAGAAAATTCCCTTGGCCGAGTCACACCTCCCTTAGTAATGGTGCCCCATATAAATGGTCCTTGTGCGATTGATTTAATCATAAGTCTCCCACTAGGTCTACTAATAAGATATGACTTCATGCGGCCTTGCCATTCGTCAAATAGCTCTTTGATAAGCAACGGTGGACGGGTATCAGTACCCGATATGATGGATTGGTTGGAAAGCGATGGCATTGTCGGCATTACTGAATGAGGATTCATTTTTTAATCACTTGAAAAAGATTACCGTATGATCGAGCAATGAAATAAAGTTGTGGCGTGTGTTGTAGTTAAAACAATACGGAGTTTTACTAATCGTGTAGAAACCGAGAAATAAATTCGAGGGATTTTACAAATCACCGATTAAACCATATTAATCCTGAGTTCGTCTGTTGACGTAGAAATCTTCAAAAAAATGCTAACTCCAAATCTCTGAATATTCTTGTAAAATTTCTTTGAAGATCTCGCAATGTATTATGAAAAATCTCGCAATGTATTATGAAAGATCTCGCAATGTATTGTGAAAGATCTCGCAATGTATTGTGAAAGATTTCGCAATGTAAAGCCAGAAGATCTCACAATACACCCGTTGAAGATCTCGTAATATGTGGCACCCAAATCTCACAATATGAAAGGAAGATTTCGGAATGTGAAACTACAAGATCTCGCAATACACAAAGAAATAATCTAGAAATATTAAGCTTGAAGATCTCAGAATCTGAAGATATAAGATCTCGCAATACTAACTTTGAAGATATCGGAATATTAATTATTGCGAGATGTTACTTTTTGCGAAATTATACTTTACAAGATTTCGGAATAAATTTGATATCCGACAAAAATGCAATTTTTTTGAGTTTTTACACCAAAATCAAGCCAAAGAATAAAAAATTTTGCGTTTTTGACTAAAACAAGTAGCCCAAATCCCTACCACGACTATGTAGGAAATTTTAAGAAAGATTAAAGACGAAAAAATAACAAAAAAAATTTAACCACGGGTATATCTAGTAAAAATACACGAACCAAATACTGTAACTCAACAAAAACTTTATTTCACCCCATGGCACTTGATAGCAATTTTAGAGCAATGGTAATCTTGATCGTAAAGTGAGGTTGATGTTTCTAGAGAGAAGAAGTAGTGAGATAAAGTAGAGAGAAATATAAAATGTATTAAGTGAAAATGTGAAACAACCAACACCCCTTTCCATAAATGGACATGGGCCTCCGGCCCATGAACATTCTCATGGGTCGGGCTTACTTAATCTATTAGAATTACTATACAGCGAGCCCGTAACTATATTGTTGGAGTGACCGAGACTTTATAATAATAAAAACATATTTCCAACAAATAATGACACGATGCCATTAATAGAGTTCGTACAAAATTTGTATATATGTTTTAAAACATACCTACATGGCTTATAGTTATTTCAGACTATAACCCGCTTGTCACATTCAAGTCAACTATTTCTTAAAAAAGCTTTGGCTCATCAACGGGAGTTAATATTCTCGGGCATGGTTTACTTTATAACCATGTAAGGGATCGTGTTATAATCACATTTGGTATCATGATCTAACAAGAATCAATGTACGCATCAGTGCATTTATTTGTTAAAACAAGAGAAATCTTGTTTTTAGGATGTTGTCTTCTATATAAATTGGTGTCTATATACTCGACAACGCGACTACTAACGCGATGATTACAACTCTTTAGATAGAAACAGTCAACAATTGGGGGGAGGGGGGGAATTGTCAAGAATTAATATTACTCGATGCCGCTGATTCCAAGATTTCAAGATAAGATTACCGATTTTCAGAAAGAGAAGATAACCATAGGCATGACGTTACGGGGGAGACCAACATTTACCGACAATAACCACATGATTCTATCATATGATGTCCTCATCGATCAGGTCTCACCTCGTAAGTGTTTACAAATGATGAATATTTTATCATATATGATCTTTGCTTGTGATAGTACCTTTCAATTGAATATCAAGTGTTTGATTACACATGTATATCAAGGGTTTGAGTATGACATTTTTTTCTAGAATTTTTCATTAAATTGTGTATCAAGTGAATGTCAATTGCATATCAAGTAAACCCACATTTATTTGACGGTGAGCTTGTGATATCATCAGATAATCAGACTTGCATTTTTCTTCCCAAAAACATTGTTAAAATTTCATTAAATCAATTGATATCAAAAATATCGATTGGGTTAATATTTTTTATTTGGGGGAAAAATGTGATTTAATGAGATTAAGTCTATTACAATTGTGTTTAATACAATGGTTTGACTTAACGTGCTGGCTCATCCTAACATATTTGAAATATTTTCGAATATCGAGGCATATGTTAAGGAGGAGCAAACAGCTTTGGATAACAAAATGGATTTCACTGTGACATATACTCATCCACAATCTATTTATTTCATGACGATGACGATTGTGGTGACATAAGGATGATAGGATAGGTTAAAGTCCAATGATTCTTCCAAACCGGAGGAATCTTCCCAAGGACATTTCGTAGATAAAAATAGTAGTTCTTAGGAAAGATGGAGAAAGATTGTGAATGTAGCTGAATGTCGACCAAGTACTTAAGCTAGCACTGGAACAATCACAACCACGTGCTAGTTATAATGTATTGGTAAGCATTGAAGGTGTTTAAGAATGAAAAGAAATGTAAACATAAAGGGTGAAAAGAAATTATCCCTCCTTACAACTTAGGCAAAAACCGGGTCAATACATATGCTATTGGGATCATTTTAATGATGCTCGATATTAAAGATAGACATCATAGACCCATTGATGCAATGCACAACCTATCCCAGCTAACTCATATATCTCTTAAAAGATATTTGTTTTAACCGCACATAGATCAACATATTATCTATCGATTTCTTCACTCCGCATAAGTTGGTATTGAAAAAGTGGCACTCCTCTCCAGCCTTCGATCACTAAAAATCCAAAATGCGCGATAGAGTCTAGAGCCATTTTAGATCACATCATTAATCTCATTAGGAAACCATTCCATATTTCCTTGCTTCTTCACATATTGTGAAAAGTAAGAGAGATCTTAAGAGTCCTACGCAAAATCTTCATGATCTTACCTGAACATTTGAGTAATACGAGAGTACTTACAATGAAGATGGAAATCCTTCTTGATTGAACATCAACAAGCTCATAGAAGGTGACTTGTGCGATTCTATATGAATCAAACTTGTGATAACTAGAAAGAAACGGTGGTTTAAATCTTAACTGAATTCAAACTCGTTCCAGGCCTCTACGCAATATTATTGTGATCTTGCCAGAACATTCAAAGTGACACACTTCAGTGTTCATAATGATGTATGGAAATCCATCTTGTCTTAACATCAAACAATACTTGGTAGGTAACTTGCAAGATTCTATATGAATCAAGCTTGTGACAACTGGAAAGCAACGATGGTGTGATTCTTTAATGAATCAAACTTGTTCCAGGAATCTGAGTTGACAGATTTAATCATATGGATAATTTTATCCAAATGAATCACTTTTTATGTTTGCATTTTGCTCTAAGACGGTCGAATAAAGAGAACGCGTTCACTCACAAAACCCTGTAAAGGAGTTTCTTAATTAAAACTACCTACCAAAGGTATCATATTTAATATCGTCTAACGGTCTTCACCGACCAAAGGTAAAATGATACCTTATTTTGAAATGTTAAAAGTCATTTCATTCATGTCTACTTATGTTGCTGCATTTGAAGACGGTGGCGTTGCGGTGTACCATAAGAAGTTGTCTCCACATGCTTATGTTGGGTTGAAATTATGAGTTAAGTCAAAAACAAAAGACAAGGACTAAATCTGACAAAGAAGAATCACTACTACAAAAAATGTCATAGAAACTAGTAAAAATAGCCAATGTAGAGTGGTTTTCGAACCACTCTCCAAATGGGGGTATCTCCATGATCGAAACATATGGAGACCGGTTATGTAACCAGTCTCTGTTAGAAGTATCGACACCGGTTCTCTCCCTAGGAAACAATATCCATATTGAAATAAAAAAACATGTTTTATTGAAAATGAACATTGGTTCTCCCGAACCAGTCGTTATAAAAACATCCAACCTGTCTTTATATAACGTAAAAAGATATCTTCTCATTTAAAAGCCTGTCACTTTTTTAGTATCGTTTACTAAAAAAAAATTTGAAATTTTTTTATGAATTCAAAAAATATACAAATTTGACTCACCAAAATAAAGCAACTACAACTAATATATATTTAGATGGACAAGAAATGTTGAAACTGTAGTAACTTGAAATTTTATTTGAAAATTTATACCGAGATATAATATTATTTCTAATATTCGGACCAATATTTATTACCCAACTTTTAGTTGTTGTGACAGTCCTCAAATTTCACATATGTGTTATGTGCTATAACTATCTGAACATGAAAATTTGGCTGGAAATTTTTGCCTTTATGCCTTACTTGATAAGATGAATTGTTTCTCACAACCTGAACTGCCACTTCAATATATTCTTATATGTTGTAAACACAATGTATATATAAAGTCTAAAGTGCTAAAATTAACCTTATAAGTTTAATATCGATAATAACAACTCAAATATAACTATGATGCCCTAAATTCCCTTAGAAACCCTAGAATCCCTTTAAATGAATTGTAAACTCAAGAATGGTAAACTATGAATAGAAAGTAAATATAAATAAGAATTCATGGATTATAAACAAGTTGTAAACTATACTATGAAGACATAATAATACCTAAGAATGGTAAGAAAAAACTATACAAAGCTAAGTACAAGTAAATGTACATAATAGTCTAGATCACCATCTAGAAACCCTTAGTAAACAATGTTTCAAGCAATATAACTATATAATATCTATGTACAAGTATCAAATACAATATACTAATTATAATCTATCATATAAAGGAAAGGTAATTGATCATAAAACACTAATATTCACTAATCCAAAGCTAATTACAAGTTAAGACCTAGTAACAAAGATTAGCATATAAAATTCATTTCACATTGAATTCGAGTCTAATCTTTTGCAACTAGTTATAAAAATCAACTAACTATCATATTAAGATTATACATTTATTTCAAGTTAAGTTACAAATTAATAAAGTACAATGTACAAGTTTTCAAAGCATAGGAGCCTAAGCTCACTTAATTATCCATACGATATGATCAACCTATACAAATCCTTAAACTAAGATTGTAGAATCCTTAGAAGTCATAAACATATTATATAAGACTTATAATAAGTGTTCATAAGGCTATAAACCTAATTATTCAAGATAGAAAGTCATTAGACCTTAATGACCTAGAAACCCTTATATAAAGAAATCTACATAGAATCACTACCTAGTCTTTTAGGACAAGTCTACAAACACTCATAGCATTTAATTAACGTTATAAAATTACGTTAAGACAATGTAAAAGTATCCTAAAGCACAAGGTACAGCATTTCAATGTATGACTTGTAAATTAGGTCAAAATATGTATTTTCACTCTTTAGACATGTTTACTTAGAATAACCTATCAAACCAACTGTGGGAACTCACTGGACACCTAAAACATAATTTCTAGGACCTAAATTGAGTTTAGATTAGTAGCTAATTGAAGGATAATCAACTTTACTAAGATTTAACCATAAATCATTAGAAAACCTAACCCGCGTAAGTTTTCTTCCCATTTTCACCTCAAACCTTTGTTAAACTTCAAACCAAGGACCCAAACTTCATAATTACAATATATATACCCTAATGAGACCCTAATAATTCAATAATCACATTCCTAAATCCCTAATCACCAAACTTAAAATGTATAAGTTACAAGCCCTAGTTTTAGACCCGGTTTTACATTTTCCCTCCGAAAACCCATTTAAACCATTTCCCTCCCAAATTAAAACCTTGAATAAGATATTTAAGATGTTGTAGGATATGTTATAATTGCCAACAAGTAGTTGCATCACCTCCTTGTGTGTTCCACATATTCATTCTCATCATGTACTTGCCGTGAAGCATTCTACACCACATGTAACACTTGAGCTATAGTGAATAGACCGGTCCATCGTGACTTAAGCTTGCCTGCAAAAAGTTTCAACCGTGAGTTATAGAGTAAAACCGACTCTCCAACTTTGAACTCACGGTTCTTAATCTTGGCATCATGTAATTTCTTAGTCTTTTCTTTGTAAAATAATGAGTTTTCATAGGCATCGGTTCTAAGCTCATTTATCTCATTAAGTGGGTCTTTCCTATCTGAACCAGCTTGGTTAAGATCAAAGTTATCCCATTTAAGAGCCCATGAAGACTTGTGTTCCAATTCAAATGGGAGGTGGCATGATTTTCCATATACAAGACGATAAGGTGTGCAACCTATAGGTGTCTTAAATGCGGTTTGAAAAGCCCACAATGCATCATCAAGTTTATCAGACCAAGAAGCTCGATGCTCTCCCATCGTACATTCCAAAAAAATTCAAACCATGGTTTGTGACCTCGGTTTGCCCATTGGTTTGTGGGTGGTACGTGGTAGAAAGTATATGGTTAACACCATATTTCTTCATGACTCTTGTAAATTGATCATTACAAAAATAAGCCCCGCGATCACTAATAATGGCACGAGGTACACAAAATCTAGTAAATAATTGCTTTAAGAATTTCATTACAACTCGAGCATCATTAGTAGGCAAGGGTTTAGCCTCTACCTACTTGGAAACATAATCCACCGCTACGAGTATGTACTTATTCCCCTTGGAAGATGGAAAATGTCCCATAAAATCTATGCCCCATACATCAAATATCTCACATTCTAGTATGAAATTTTGTGGCATCTCATCACGTTGATTATATTTCCTTGTCTTTGACATACGTCACAATATTTCACCATCTCTTGGGCATCCTTGTAGATTGAAGGCCAATAGTAACCCGAATCAAAGACTTTCTTAGCCATGTAGTTAGGCCCAAAATGCCCCCCCGTGGGTCCTTTATGGCAAGCCTCTAGGATCTTAAAAGCTTCGTGTCCATCTACTCATTGTCTTATGATTTGATCCACACATTGCCTAAAGAGGTAAGGGTCATCCAAAAGTAGTACTTAGCTTCTTTGAGAAACTTATTCTTTTGTTGGGAACTAAGACCCTCAATTAGCACATCCGCCACAAGATAGTTTGCAATATCCAAAAACCAAGGGGTGGAATCCTCTTGTGAAGAGATAGACATGAGTTCCTCAAGTAAAAAAGATTCATTTTTTTCCTTATGAGGTAATTATCCTTGAAAAGGATGCTCAAGTCTACTCAAATGATCCAAGGCTAAATTCTCGGCTCCTTTCTTATCACGAATCTCTACAGAAAACTCTTGGGGCAACAAAACCCATCTTAACAATCTAGGCTTAGCATTTTGCTTTCTCATAAGGTATTTAAGGGCAGAATCGTCCGTATACACTATGGTCTTCAAAATAACAAGATAGGGGCAAAATTTATCAAAAGCAAATACAATGGCTAACAATTCTTTTTCCGTGGTAGTGTAATGCAATTGAGCACCCGTCATTGTCTTACTAGCATAGTGTATAGTTTGAAAGTGTTTATTTATTCTTTGTCCCAAAACGGTCCCCACGACATAATCACTAGCATCACACATGAGCTCAAAAGGCAAATCCCAATTTGGTGAAACCAAAACTGGAGACTTAGTTAACTTTTCCTTAGGGATCTCAAAAGAGTCTAAACACTCTTGTGTGAATATGAAAGGAGCCTCTTTTTCTAAGAGGTTGGTCATGGGTCTAGCTATTAGAAAAGTCTTGTATGAAACGTCTATAGAAACCCGCATGTCACAAAAAGCTCTTAACTCCTTTCACAGTAGTTGGTGTGGGAAGTTTGGCAATAACATCGAGTTTAGCACGATCCACTTCTAGTCCTTTCTTAGAAATCTTGTGTCCCAAAACTATTCCTTCTTTAACTATGAAGTGGCACTTCTCCCAATTTAGAACAAGGCGGGTTTCTTCACACCTTTTAAGCATACGTTCTAAATGGGAGAGACAAGAAGTGAATGAATCTCCAAACACCGAGAAATCATCTATAAACACTCCATGGTGTGCTCTATCATATCATGAAATATTGCCATCATACACCTTTGAAATTTCCCAGGAGCATTTCACAAGCCAAAAGGCATTCTCTTGTAAGCAAATCTGCCATAGGGACAAGTGAATGTGGTTTTTTCTTGATCTTTTGGATCAATGGGTATTTGGAAATAACTCGAGAATCCATCAAGAAAGTAATAGTATTCATTTCCCGCTAAACGCTCTAGCATTTGGTCCATGAAAGGTAAGGGAAAATGGTCTTTCCTAGTGGGATCATTAAGCTTTCGATAATCCATACAAACTCTCCAACCCGTGACAAGTCTTGTGGGAATAAACTCGTTGTTTTCATTTGGAAAAACGGTGATTCCACCCTTTTTAGGCACACAATGCACCGGGCTAACCCATGGTGAGTCAGAAATTGGGTAAATCATACCCGCATCAAGGAGTTTGATAACTTCCTTTTTGATGACTTCATGGATTTTTGGGTTAACCCTTCTTTGGTTTTGAATGGCGGGTTTATAATCATCATTCATAAGGATTTTGTGAGTATAAAAGTTAGTATCAATCCCCCTTACGTCGGATATTTTCCAAGCAACGACCTTTTTGTGCTTCTTAAGAACTTCTATAAGCTTAATTTTCTCATCTTCCTTC
Source organism: Glebionis coronaria (assembly GCA_025667525.1). Taxonomy (NCBI): domain Eukaryota; kingdom Viridiplantae; phylum Streptophyta; class Magnoliopsida; order Asterales; family Asteraceae; genus Glebionis; species Glebionis coronaria. Next base: position 200,459 of record JANFOE010000517.1, read on the forward strand.
TTATCTTTAGCAATGATAACGGGTAGCTTATCCTCTCCCTCTAAGAAAGCATACTCAAGGTGTGATGGTAAATCCTTAAGCTCTAAGGTAGGCGGACTCTCAATAGAAGGTTTCACTAATGATGGATCATTATTGGTAACTTCCTTAGGAGTATGTGGAGAAGTATTATCTTCATTGAAAAGTTTCTTAATGGTACGAGTATCTTCTTCCCTATCGGTGGGAGGATCATCATATGGTAAATCCACATCTCTTAAACTTGCTTCAAATTCTTGTAAAAATAAAATCACTTCCTCCAAAAGGAGTCAAGGAAGGAGCAATGAAAGCTACGGTCTCAACATGTGGAATGTCCTCATTACTACTCTTGCGAGCATCATGAAAGTGTTCATCACAAACTTCATCAAGAACATCCACAATTTTAACGGTTTCACACCCTTGAGATTTCTAAGTTACTTTTCCCATCTTAAACACAACTTTCTCATCCTCTACCCTCATAATGAGTTCCCCTTCTGCAACATCAATAAGAGTGCGACCGGTTCTTAAGAAGGGTCTTCCTACAATAAGGGGAACTCTAGGGTCAATATCATAGTCCATAACTACAAAATCTCTGGGGAATGTGAATTTATCAACTCCTACAAAAACATCTTCCACTATCCCCACCGGATTAGAAATTCAACGGTTTGCTAATTCGAGTGTCATTCTAGTAGGTGTAAGCTCGGGAAGAGAGAGTTATTTCCAAACCGACAAAGGCATCAAACTTATGCTAGCACCAAGGTCCGCTAGTGCCATACAATTCTCTACCCCCGAGAAATTACATGGTATTAAGAACCTCCCCAGATCACCAAGTTTAATAGGTAAAGTCTTCAACAACACCGTGGAACAGATCTCGTTCAATGAAGTATTAGGCATATCAACCAATTTTTCTTTGTTTGAGAGAAGGTCCTTAAACATCTTGGAAAACTTAGGCATATAGGCTAAAGCCTCCGCAAAAGATATGTTGATATTCAATTGCTTAAACATCCTCAATAAGTTGGACACTTGTATGTCATCTTTATTCTTTAACTTCTCTTTCCTCAACCTAGAAGGGTATGGTAGATTGGGTTTGGGTAAAGGTTGAGTAGAGGGTGGTGAAGGACTCTCCTCTTGGGTTTCTTCAAGGGTAGGCTTAGAAGGTGTAGGATTGGTTGATGGTGGAATGTCACAAGGAGGGACCGTGGGAGGAATCACCAAAGGGTGAGTAGGAGTACTCATTATTACCTTTGGGCCTTGTTCCCCCTTTGATGGCAGAGGAACGGAAGGTCCCATGGTGGTTTTCCCACTCCTTGTAGTAATGGCATTAACATATGCCCTAGGATTGGTTTTAGTATTGGAGGGTAAATCACCTTGAGGTATTTGGTTTAAGAGCAACATAAACTTCTTGTTTGTCTCCTCTTGCATATCCCTCAATCTCCTCTCATTAACTTGAAACCTCCTTTCATTATCTTGATCCATCTTGTGAAGAAGCTCAATGGTGTTAAAATCATTTGGATCATTCCCTTGAAATCCTTAGTTTTGGAAAGGTGGAGGTGGATTGTAAAACCCTTGGTTATTGCCAAGAAAGTTTTTCCCTTGGTTTTGCCCTTGGAAGTTATTTGGCCCTCTATTGTTGTTATTCCCTTGATAATTTCCTCTTGTCCCTTGGTTTCTATTTAGCATTTTCGGATTGTTTGCTTGGGTTTGGGTGGGTTGTTGAGGAGGGAAACCTGGTGGAGCAAGGTAATTGTTTGATTTGTATGAAAGGTGATTAGGTGTAAAACCCGCATATAAATGCCATGAATAGCACACTACGTAAACATGCGAACCAATTAAAACTTTCCATTTATGTCATGTACACGTGTCACGAACATTAAATTTAGAAACTATGTACGTGTTAGTGCACGATAATTATTAAGTACGTGATAATACACGATAATTATTAAGTATAATAATTAAAATCACGAGCATATGATCACGAACATTAAAACATGAACATGTGAACTACGTATTATATATTATTACACGATAAAAAAGTATCACGTATAATAAATATATCATGAATATTAAAACACGAACCAATACGAACATTTAATCATATAAACGAACACGTAAATACTTAAACACGAACAAAGCCTGGGAGGCCCTTTGGGCCTTATGGTTGTCGCGGACACAAGGAGGCAAGGAGGAGGTCTGTTGATGCAAAAGTTGGCTTAGACCGAGCTTAACCCAAATTAGGCTTAATTTGGGGTCTTGTGGACTCCGGCTCTCGCACCAAGTGAAACTTGCTTTAGGACCCTGCGCACTAAACAGACACCGTTAGGCTTACCATGGGTTTGTGACCTACGATTAGACTACAGCGTGAGAGTAATTAATAGGTTTGAGTATACTAGTGTTTAGGGTATTGTGTGTATCGTACCTTTGTGGAACCGAAGGGGTTCCTTTTATACTCGAGAGAGTCCAGGCTAGGCTCCCTGTTCTTGCGGCCTAAGGAAGAGATAATGACTCGAAAGAGCTTGATCTTCATTATCCAACTAAGGCAAGTGTATATCCCTTTTCCTTAGGCGAATATAACTATAAAAAATAGTTATATTCGGTCTGATCCTGTCACACTGCGACGAGGACTTGGCTAAGTAATCAACCTCTTGTGCGACAGCAGCTTACCGGGCTTTATGGGCTATGTGCGCACATCGCACAAGTATCCAATCCTTTCCTGATGGATGCGGGTAGTACCCGTGGGTCGGGCTATCCAGCCCGACTAGGGACTATACGTCATCATGTCCCCCCATTCTAGTGGTCCCAGGTTCCAACCGTGGCTACTAGACTATTAATCATCAAGGCCCGCTCGCATAGATGCCCATCAAAAAAGGAAAACCACACAGCCATGTGCTCAAATAAGTATCCACGTCGTATTCCACTATCATAGTCCTTTATTGTAAACCGTGAAAAGCGTTAATCATGTCCGAAGAAGTAATTAGTGGACACCAAAGGATGAAACAATCGTCATAGACACGTGCCATAAAAACCACTATATCCATAGGGTATATAAATGTAGTCTGACAGTCACTTTCTTCACTTTTCCAAAAAATCTTCCCTTCATTGTTGAAAACTGTAAGAACCACTGTTCCTAACAAAATATTCTACCCTCGCCCGTGCTTAAAAACACCCACAAGAGCAAAAAAAATGGTAGCCCAACTATTTGATGTGACGTCCCGCATATCCGAACAAGAGCTTTCCCGTTTTGTCACCAAGTACCACATTCTTTCAGATCTTCATCCGACTGTGCCAGATCTACAAGCACATATTGGGAGTTTTCCCGATGGAAAAATTGGTATAAACACCAGGTTCATTGAGTTTTCCAACAATCGCATACCTCTAAGCCGCTTCCTGATAGGCATACTAAATTATTATAGTACACACCTCTCCCAGTTACATTGTATAGGAGTCGCCAAAATCTCAAATTTTGAGATAAACTTCTTACTCAAAAATGTTGACCCAACCATAAACCTGTTCCGCGCCTTCTATAGACCCACATGGATGAATGGATGGATAACCTTCGCGAAACGCCCTGGTCAACTTCAATGTTACACAGAAAAAATAGATTCCCTAAAGAAGTGGACCGACAAGTTCTTCTGGGTAGACAAGGTTGTGTTCCCATTTGACCATGATTTCATCACCCCTGAGAAAATGATAAAGTATGACCGCCCCATTGTCGGTTCGTCTAAAGAGGCAGACGCACAATCAATCAACGCTGATCGGATACCAATGCAAGAATATCCAGAGACACTGCTATACGCCCTAGGTCTGAGCCATACGCCAATTCTTCCTGCCAAACACCTGCCTCAATACTTTAATGATTTCAACCATGGTAAGAAACCCTTATTTCGTTTGCTTTCCCTCCGTCTTTTGGTTATGTAGTTTTATTTTGCTACCGAAAAAGAAACATTTATGCACATATACTTACGCATCCTTCATATAAATGCAGAATTAACTTATACGCAGCTCGTGAAGCGCTGGAATCCATGCGCCGTGACCATGCGCGCACGACCCTGCATATTAATCGAGATAACAAATGGATGGCGCATTGGCCAACGAACTGTAGCCCTGGAGTTTCCCTCTCCCACACCTAGTAGGAATGCTGAGATTACAACCGCTATAAACGCTACTTCCATCTGAAGCATACCATGCATTGTAGAGTCTCCATCAGAAGAAATGAATCAAGGAGACGAAGAAGAACATGGCGCCACATAGGATTCGCGACTTGGTCCATCCGCAGAGGGCATACCTGTGCCGAGTTACAAAAAATTACCGTGCTCTCCCATACAGCAAATTCCTAGAAGGGGAAGAACATTGCAAACAAGACCACGCGCTAATGCAACACCGTGGGGAGCACCATCAAGGACACGGGGAAACATACAATTATCAAGGTATACCATTGCGTCCTTCGTTAGTATTACGTAAAAATAAACAATTCACACACCTCCAATAATCGTAAGACTTCAAATTTGCAGCTCCCTTACTTCCACGCCCGAGGCTGGCGCAGGTGCCGCGAAGTCCATCAGATTTACTCCTCTCTGGCAATGCACTCGCTCGTGCGCTCAAAATGGCGCAGACGCTTGTGAGGACTTCTTGCAACACATAACTCCCTCTGGTCGCGCCCAACATTTACACGAGATGTCCGACGAACTACTAATGAAGGAGTTGGACACAATTGTCGCCCAAGAAGTAACTTTAGCTGTCCATTTGAAAAAGAAAATATCCCAGCTGTTAGAACGTTTAGCACAAGAAAACGAAGAGGTCCACCAGGTCACAGAACAAAAAGACCTCAAACTTCTAAATGCAAAAATCGAATTTTCCCGCTTGTGCGCTGTACCTAGTATAAATTCCGGATCCATCCAATATATAGAGGACGAAAAATCCTCGCTCTCTGAACTTGTAGACCGCGAGCGCCGCCTGCGAGTAAAACAAGAAAACGAAAACCGCTGGGCCATGGAGAAACTAGAAGAAGGCATGAATGCCCTTGCTCTGAATTGCGACAATTTTGTCACAACCTGCCATAAAGACATGGCCAAGAAGTCTGAAGCTCTGAAGTACATGAGTGCGGATTTTGATGAAGAGCTATATCCGTACCTCACCGCGGTGTGCGCTGAAAATCGATGGCTGATAAAAAATGGTCTTCCGCTTGCGGCCAAAAGTGTCATGAAATTACCCCCGCTTGACAAGGCGATCAAGGACGTATATGATGCCGCGCTACTACTTGGATCCAGTCTCGCCATAGAGCGTGCTTCCAAAGAAAATTTACTAAGGGGTCCTTTGAAGGGAAATGATATCTATTCCAAATATGCGCAAGAGATGTTTGACGCTGCTTTCCACAGATTAGAGAACCTCCCAATGCCAAAAATAGATCTAATCGAGAAAGATCAGGACCTCCCAATTAGCGTGACCATGACAGGCCTTATGCTTCCGAGTGATAGTGCAGACCCAACAGAAGGAGACCCTGAAACCACTGGCGAGCCGAAACTATCCCAACTACAAGTCTCTTTGTACATTTATGGCACTCCGATATTGGTTCTGCTAGAAGATAAATTAAAGCAACACGTGCGTCGTGTCGCCAAGAAGAATCATACCTCCACCAAAGGCGATGTTATCGGCCTAGGCTTAGCACACCCTAACCGGTCTGACGACGTACCGGTGAGTCTACCATCCATTGACGTATACTATACTCGCGTGCTTCAATATATGAAAGAGGCATGGGCACAGCATCGCACGTCGCAGAACCCACAACATCGCAGGTTAAAGAGGTCGTTGTCCACGAGCGACCTTCTATAGAGGCTTTCTTACCTCACCATATTTATTGTTGTACCTGATGCTAACTAACCTTCTAAATAAATAATTTGTTCAATGATAATAGTGTCCTACATCATGTTCATGTGTATTCACATATATATGTGCCCAGGTTCCTATACCCATATCTGAGATTGCGAGGCTGAACACCTGTTTATGAGTACGCCCGTTGGGGTGCGACTCTGAACTTATGGGTGAGTCTAAATGTCATTACGTGTGGTCCTGCCACTACTACCATAAGTGATGTCATTGAAAATGACATGTTTGTTAGGCGTGCACACTGTGCTCATCCGTCATAAAGTATGAGGACTGATATACTTACCACAACGTCTTGTGAAAAGTTTCCAACAAAGGATACCTGATCTGGCGCCGCTGGGGGTGCATCCCTCTTACGCGACAAGTCTAATTGGTAGGGTAAACTTATTCCTCTTATTCCTCCTGGAAACGTTATTGTACATGTACATCGAAAGACCCAATATATATAAAAGAAATAATACTTGCATGCATGCATTAAAGATGAGAAAGAAAAAACATCATTTGGACTGCGGAACTAGCTAGGAACCGTAGTGTTTTATTCATACACTTTTGCAAATGATTTGAAACAAATAGCAAAAAACCTAAAAATGATTTAAAAAGAAAAACTACATGGATCCTTATTGGGGCTACTAGTAGCCAAGGGAGTGGTCCATGCCAACTATGAGATATCTCAAGAAGAATATCGTCCAAAAACTCCAATCGTCTCTTAATTCATTCCTTGTAGGACCAAATAACGATTCCGCATAGCCATGCGCACTCATCCTAGTATGTGAGGATCCTTTGCTCGCCTGACCGCGCTGCTTCGTGCTTCGTGCTGCTGGTAGTATGCCCATACGATCCTGCTGCCGCCTGGTGTGTGGAGTTATCCTGGTTGTGGGGACAACTGCTCCCCTGCGCCGCTGTTGATGGTTACCTTTATCCGGGAGAAACGTTACCGCGTGTCGCGCCATATCTCCAATTGACGTTGCCAAGGAACCTAGAGCACGTCCCAACTTTGAGAATAGTCCCCCTTCTCATGCGCCTTTGGCTGAGAGTGGGCCAGTAACCATGTTTGAATTCGTCCGACGTCTTGAGCCCGCTTGGCATTTCTAACAACGCGCCACTCTTTTGCGCGCATCTTTTTATGTAAATGGTCAAAAGTACCCTGAGCGAGTGACCTCCTCCACAATGGTAACCGAACCGCAAGGACACACTCTCCTATGCGCGGCTTCAACTACTGCCGGCGCCTGATCTAATGCTAAACATTGCAACATCCGACCTTTGCCTGTTTGCCTATACAGTGTCCCTTTGACAATTTGAAAATGCCTAGCTCGCACCTGTACCTGCTTAGCCTTCCTTCAGCTGGTTGGCAATTTGTTATGTGATAAAAACTTTCGAATGGGTGTCATCCATGTTGGTGACTCCATGTCCGCACTCATACTTTTGTGCAAGATAAAATCGACAAGAATGTGCCCAGGAGGCTTACTCATGTTTACAATTGAAAGTTGGTCCATGCCGACTGATATTTCATCTTCTTCCTCTACAACCCATCGTATAGCAAACTCCTCGAACCGTGTCGTCATGTCTCGTATCTTTTCCGTATACTCGATTTGAACCCGCCCTCGTGGCTCGCATGACCCATTAACTCTACTTGCCACCAGAGGGTTGTAGGTGTAGGCCACCAGGCGCTTTATGTCCATTCTTAGCGCTAATCTAAGGCCTGCTATGAGGTCTTCGATGTCTGATTCCATGTTGGTGGTGTGGAAGTCAAACAACAATTTGTACGTAATTTTTATGTCTCCCTGGTTCGTAAGGATGAAACCTGCATCTTGCCCCCCTTCTCCTACAAAGCTTGTCGAGAATAGGAGCCATGAGAGTCCTGGCAGTGATTCCGCGCGAACAGACACGCTTGGCCCCTGGGACTCCTCCGAGACACACCTCCTTCTGCTCATCTGTGGACTGGGCTATGTATCATGTTGACACCTGTCCGTCTGCTTCCTTTTAGTGCTGGTGCTAGAAGTACTGTTACCTCCTTCGATTGTGTCTGTATTACGGATGGTAACTACTCTATTTTGCACCGGGAATTTGAACATACCGTGTATCGTGGAAGGTACTGCGCGCAGCGTCTTTAGCGCAGGTTGTCTGATTATCCCGTTGAACGAGGATTGAGAACGCACAACCATGAAGTCCATCCATACCGTCGCCGAGTGTTCTGCGTTCCCAATGGTCACCTGTGTGTAGAGATTCCCCAGTGGTCGATTCTTATCACCACTAAACCCTGTGAGAATCTGTGCTATCTCTTCCAGCTCCTTCATTATTTCCCATGGCAACCGTGCGAAGCAATGTTCGTATAATATGCTCGCTGCAGACCCCCCATCGACGCACATGCCTTCTATAGTGTGGTCGCCGAAGGCTATGTCAATCGTCAACGAGCCGACTCTGTAATCCATATCTGAAAGAATAGGGAAGGTTATTTCTTTATTATGCGAAAAATCTGCGACCACTCTTCTTTGCATGAAAGATTTTTCCCTATCTACCATGTATATGGTTATAGGTTTATCCTTCTGTTTTTCACTTCGACCTTCTTCGCATCTGCGTTCTTTTTCCAATCCCTTATCAGATGGTTCAGCTTTCCTGCCTTTACCAGGCTTTCAATGTGTCTTTTCAACTGAATACACTCATCAGTAGCATGCCATTTATCATCATGGTACTCGCAGTGCTTTGTGTAATCCCGCTTATCTACTGGTCCCAACATTGGGCTAGGCTTTGGAAAGTTTGCCCCTTCTGATAGAAATATCTCTCTAGAGGTTTTTTGTAGCGGGGTGAACTTGTTGTTGTTGTTGTTATTGTTGCGCCCTTGTTTTGCCGCTCCTTGGAAGTCTAACGTGCGACTGATATTTTGCCCGTATGTTTGTTTCTTGGGTCTATCCTGGTACCTGTAGCCCGACGTCATTTGTCGACTATCTACTGTTGTGGTTTCTCCTTGAATAAATGCTCGAACCTTTTTCATTACCCCGTCAAACGTTGTCGGGGTTCTGTCGTTCAACTTTTTTATTATGTCCGGATTTGTGATGCCTACGAGGAATCCAGAAATATTTAGAATTTCCGGGCAATCCTTGATCTGGTTGCACTCAGTTTTAAAGCGTTCCATGAAGTCCTCTAGGCTCTCGTTATGCCTCTGCTTCACTCATTCAAGTGAAACTGGACTTTTGTCATACTTCTTCTGCTGCACATAGTTCCTGTGGAACGCTCTTCGAAGTTCTTCAAACCCATGGATGCTCCTTCGCGGGAGACGGTCAAACCATGTCCGAGCATTTCTGATAAGCGTCGAGTTGAACATATGGCACCACACCGCTTCTATCCACTGTTCTATCCCTGCCTGAGATTCGAATACTTTCAGGTGATCATCCGGATCCGTCGTGTCGTCGTAGGTCTTAACATTAGACGGAATGCGTCTTTTCCTATTATCCCTGGAAGTAGTTATGAATTCTAAAAACGCGCTTCCTTTTTCTCGGCGCCATGGCATGGTTCATTGATCTTCACCTTGTATCATTGGCCTTTTTGGCGCCCTGTGGTGTTTTCTGTCGTAGTCAGAGGAGTCAGAGTCCTCAGTGGATGAAGGAGAGGCCTTTTTACGGCGGGGGTGGCGGTCGCTATGACTAGAGTCCGAGGAACCTTCGCTCGAAGAATTCCTCTTGCGCCTCCTTTCAGTGCTCTTACTCCTTTCCTGAGCTTGTAGATCCTGAGATTCATCTCCCTCTAAAGGGCCTAGCCTTTTAAGGGCACTTTATTTACTAGTAGGGTTAGGCCCTAGTCTGTCCTTCACGCTTGTGCGCCGGTGGTCATTGATTGGTGTCATGAAACCATCCTCTTCTCCCGAGTCCATGGAGCTATCTGAGGATGATGCATCCTCAATGAGAGGCGCATCCGAAGTGGACGCTGGGATCTCAGTCGCCCTTTGCTTCCTTCTCTTCTCCTTTCTAGCTTCCTTACTGGATCTTAAGCTTCCCTTAGATTTGAACTCTTTATCGAAGTCTAAACTGATCCGAAGGTCTCTTGCTGGATTCTCCCTCATTTGCGCCCTCATGAGGGGAATTATCGCCTCATAGTTCTCTGTGACATAATCGCTCATACTCTGCTTCGCCGCGAGGGAAGTTTCTGTCTCCCCATGCGGATCTATCACATCCCTTGCGTCCAGAGTCTCCTTGCGACCTTGGTTAGGGATCTCCTGAGAGGACGATGTGGTTCTGACCGTCTGTAGGGTCGGGGTGACCCACGGAGAGAAAGACACTTGCATCCCTTTCCCCCTACGACCTGGGTTATTGGGATCAAGGTTAGCGTAAGGACATGTTGCCTTCTTGGACCCACCTTTGGGTGGGGCGGGTTTGTGCCGTTTTTCGTCATTGTCTAGAGTTTAGTTTGGGTCCCACGGATGGCGCCAACTTGTTGATGCAAAAGTTGGGGTAGACTGAGCTTAACCCAAATTAGGCCTAATTTGGGGTCTTGTGCACTCAGGCTCTCGCACCAAGTGAAACTTGCTTTAGGACCCTGCGCACTAGACAGACACCGTTAGGCTTACTGTGGGTTTGTGACCCACGATTAGACTCCAGCGTGAGAGTAAGTAATCGGTTTGAGTATATTAGTGTTTAGGGTATTGTGTGTATCATACCTTTGTGGAACCGAAGGGGTTCCTTTTATACTCGAGAGAGTCCAGGCTGGGCTCCATGTTCTTGCGGCCTAAGAAAGAGATAATGACTCGAGATAGATTGATCTTCATTATCCAACTAAGGCAAGTGTATATCCCTTTTCCTTAGGTGAATATAACTATAATATAAGTTATATTCGGTCTGATCCTGTCGCACTGCGACGAGGACTTGGCGAAGTAATCAACCTCTTGTGCGACAGCGGCTTACCGGGCTTTATGGGCTATGTGCGCACATCGCACAAGTATCCAATCCATTCCTGATGGATGCGGGTAGTACCCGTGAGTCAGGCTATCCAGCCTGACTAGGGACTATACGTCATCAGGGCCCAAGCCCAAGATTTGGTTAACTAAAGAAAAAGTAAAACACAGACTTTTCATAATACAGAATTTTAACAAGAAAAGAAAAACCCTAGCTTCTTCTCTCTTCATTGCCGCCGGCTACACAAGACACCAAAGGGGTGTTTGGTTGATTCTGATCATTGATTTTGGGTTGATCGTGTTCGTGTTCTTAGTTCTTTTTCAATCACGCGTTCGGTATCACCAAAACCTTTATCTTTTTATTTTTTTCATTTAATTATGTTCATAAAAACATAATTAAACATGTTAGATCGATCTAAGAAAGATGAAAAGATGGGTTTTGGTGGGGTTTTGGTTCGGCCGGCACCCAACCGAGAGCCACCAAGCTCTCGACTTGGTTTGTTTCCCACCAACAACCGAGACCAAGAGGTCTCGGTGTGGCCTTGGTCGCTCAGCCGCAAGAACAGGGGACCCAGACGTGAGTCGCGGTGTTGTTTGATTTGTGTTGAGTCTCGATGCAGCAACAGCAAGCACCACCGGCCTCAGCCGTTGGCTGTTTTGGTCGAGCAGGGGGAGGCGCAGCCCAAGCAGGGGGAGGCACAGCCCAAGCAGGGGGAACCACCGGTGTCAGCCGGTGGTGATTTTGTTCGGACAGTGGCAACCGGCTAGGCCGGGTAGCCACTGTCAAGGGTTGTTTGGTTCGGCTTATATGTAAAACACGGGTTTAGGCACGGGATTATTTTTACAAGTTATATTTTTTTACAAGGGAAATTAAATTAATTAAACATGACTAATAATTAATTTAATTTAATCATGACTTAGGTTGTATTTATTTTAAATAAATAATACATGTTTTAACCTAAGTATTATTATTTAATTTAGACTATTGTTATTAATTAATTATTAAAACATGGACTTATAATTGATTAATAAATCATGACTTAGGTTATAATTAATAAATTATTAATACATTATTAACCTAAGTATTTTTTATGTCTTAATTTAATTAAATCATGTCTTATTTAATTAAATCATATAAGTTATAGTTTATTTAATTACCATGCATTTAATTAATAAACTATACTATTAATTACATGACTTATGACTTTTAACCAGTAAACTTTAACTTATATTATTAGCTTATTAATCCAGCTTATTTCTAAACATGAAAACTTCCTATTTCAGGAAACTTACTATTTTTGGAAACATTCTATTCTTAGAAACTGATCTATTTTTAGAAACTGGTCTATTTTTTGAAACTTTCTATTTTTGAAAACTTTCTATTTTTGGAAACTTCCTATTTTTGGAAACCTGCTATTTTTAGAAAGTTACTTATTATTACACCACAAGTATAATAATACAAGAAATACAAGATAATACTTAATCAAAATACATGAAATACATGATTAATACAATATATCATTTAAAATAGTAAACAAGACAATAACATATAAAACAAGCTAAGAACATGCTATAACCAGTAACATACTCAGTAGTCAGACAACTTATACATGTCCCTTATTTATGTAGCATTAGTGAGGTCAGAGTAGGAATATTCATCCTTTCATATTTCCTTGTTCACTGGACACAATGTATGGATTTTCCGTCCTTCAGTATGGACATTCTTTCCTTATTAGAATTCTCCGTTTGTAGCTGATGACGTATAGTCCCCAACCGGGTCATGAACCCGGCCAACGGGTACTACCCGCATCCGGTCCATCACAAATGGGTTGGATTAATATCATTTGAGCTTATGGGCTTGAATAAACAGTGGCCGCATAGGATGTGTGCGGCCCACGGCCCGGTACGGGCCTGTACAGGGTTAGACAGAATCACAATCTTATTAGGATTGGGATTTACCTCAAAGTATAGGATATACACTCACCATAATAAGAAGATAACAATCAAACTAATTATGGTGATTATCCTTTGCTTGGGGACGAAGCATCGGTGACAACCCACTAGGGTTTCACTGCCTATATAAAGAACCCCCAAGGGTTCCACAAAGGTATCACATTCTCTCTACTCTCAACCTATAGTCGATTATCTAACCCTAAACCGATAACTTACTCTCACGCCGGAGTCTAATCGTGGGACACGTTCCTACGGTAAGCTTAACGAGTGTTGTTTTAGTGTGCAGGATCTCAGCAAGACATTCACTTGGTGCAAGAGCTGGAGCCCAACCTACCCGAGTTAAGCCTAATTCGGGTCAAGCAAGGATCATCCAACTTTTGTATCAACAAATTGGCGCCATCCGTGGGACCCAAACACTAAACTAAACTCAATCTTAATCTCGATATCTCCTAATGACGAACGGACACCCTCAAGGAAACCCGAGGAACAAGAATCCTGGGAATCCGAAGTCCGTGGGTGATGGGATATTCATCTACACCCAGCCCTCTGGTGGCCAAGCAGGCGGACCGAATAATCGAAACCTCTTTCAGTCTCTTGGTGGGGCAGGCACGTCCGATAATACCCCACCACCAACCATCACCCTGGATATTCCTGATCCGGGGGCTGCGCCAAAGGCCCCTACCAAGGAACCGCAGAGGCCACAAGTGGTCGAGACAGAATTGGAAGTGGATTCACTCGGCGACAAGGACCTCGAGCGTGTTCTCACGCAGAACTTTGACAGAATCGTCCCGGGCATCTCGTCAAGGCTAAACCTGGGAAGGAATCTCCAATCCAGGCTTAACTTTGGAAGTCCCGCGCCTGGTACTTCCCCTCGAACTCGTAAGAGGAGAAGGAGGGTGCGCACCCAGGAACAACCTCCCCTTGAGGAAACCCCTCAACCTCGGAACGTATTCGAGCGCATAGGGGATCACATCATGCAGGAATTGCAACAAGCCCATGAGGATGGGGATAGGTCCGACGGCTCCACTGGATGCCCGGTGCTGGAAACTCCCGTGAACAATCGCCGCACTAGTGTCTGGGATAGGGTTAACTCTAGTGGGAAGAAAGATCCTAACTCTTCTCACATAAGTGGTCATCATAGCCAACCGAGAAGTGGGGCACCGCCTCCCCCTCATGACCCTTCGGGGTCTGATTCGGATGACCATCCTCCCTGACGTCGTCGACCTAGGTATTCCCCCCCCCCCACCACCATCGAACGATGAGGGATAATACGATGATTCCTACTATCGCGATGAAGAGGAGGAGGATCTTTCCTGTCCATGGTGCGATGACAGGGAGGACGCCTTCACTCTCTGTATACGGAACTACTCTGAGGAAAAGAAGCGTTGTATGCCGGCGTGCGTTAAATCCTATGATGGGTCTGGTGATCCGGACGATCACCTAAATATATTTGATATGCAGGCGATAACTGAACGATGGCCAATGCCTATATGGTGCCAGATGTTCAATTCGACCTTGATTGGCAATGCCCGTGATTGGTTTGAAAAGCTCTCTCACCAAAGTATTGATAGCTTCAGCGAGCTACGTACCGTGTTCAAAAACAATTATACTCAGAGAAAGAAGTATAATAAGGATCCGGTCTCGTTAGCAACCGTCAAGCAAAGGCTCGGAGAGTCTACGGAGGACTTCACAGAACGTTTCAATGACGAGTGCACGCGCACAAAAACGTGCCCAGAGCTCCTAAAAATTTTTGATTACATGCATGCCATAACGGACAAGGAGTTAATTAGGCGTCTCAATGACAAACGACCGGATAAGTACGACGACCTCATGGAAAGGTTCAGAAACTTTGTAGAAGGAGAAACCGCGGTAGCTACGGCGTACCCTACAAAGGGGAATTATAACTATCAATCAAACGACCAGCCCAAGAGGAAATCAGGTGGTCAAAGCACCCACGACAATGGGAGGAACTCGGATTATAAGAGCCAGAATAAAGGAGGGTGGCCGGATGATAAATTCACCCCTCTAAATATGACTTACCGAGACATCTTGTTGAAGAAAGGGGCAAACTTCCCAAGGCCTCCCCCAATGACAACTCTAGCTGACCGTCGTCAAGGAAATCGCTTCTACGAATTCCACAATGACAAGGGTCACGGCACAGAAGAGTGAATCTAGCTCAAGAAGCACATAGAGTCGCTGATTAAATCAGGCAAACTCAAACACCTGGTCAAGGATTGGAAGGATGGGAAGGATAAAAAAAAGTATGACAAGAAGGACTCCCAAAAGGATAAGCCTTCAACCATATATATGATCCAATCATGGCAGCACCGCACAAAGCAGAAAGTTAGTCAAAAAATTTTACGCGGTAGAGAGATCTCGTTTCCTCCTATCATGGTGAGCAACGAGGCCGATGCACCTCTCACGATTGAGGTAAGCATTGGACCCCACAACGTTCGTCGTATGTATGTGGATGGAGGATCATCGGCGGAAGTACTCTACGAACATTGCTTCGTACAGCTACGACCAGAAATCAAAAGCGAGTTAGTGCCGGCCACATCGCCGCTCATTGGCTTTAGTGGAGACAATATCTGGCCAATAGGACAACTGCGCCTACTGGTAACCATTGGTGATAAAGAGCATTCCACAGTGAATTGGATGAACTTCATGGTGATACGTTTACACTCTCCGTACAATGGTATTATTGGAAGACCAGGCATCCTAGCCATACGGGCAGTCTCGTCCACGGCACACGGCATGATTAAATTCCCAGTTGAATGGGGAATTGTCACTATCTACTATTTGATTGCACCGGCATCCGAGTGCCACGCCGTGACAACACCAGTTCAGCCAGTTCCCATAAAGGAAGGATTACCACCCCCTAATTAGAAGGTAGTAATCCACCCCGACTATCCGGAACAAGAGGTAGCCATAGTAGGAACACTATCGGAAAAAGGAAAGAAGGTCGTGTGCTCTCTCCTAAAGACAAACCTTGATAAATTCGCATGGGAGCTAAAACATATGACGGGGCATGCCACGTTCAATAGCAGAACATAAGCTTCAAATCCGCCCGGGGTATCCCCCTGTTAAGCAAAAGAAGCGTGGTCAAGCACCAGAACGCAGCCAGGTAATACTGGACGAGGTACGGAAACTGGTGGACGCAGAAATTATACGCGAGGTCTATTACCATGAATGGTTATCTAATCCGGTCATGGTCAAAAAACAATGACGGAAGACGGCGCATGTGCGTGGACTTCACAGACTTGAACAAATCTTGTCCGCAAGACTGCTATCCATTACCAGAAATCGATTGGAAGGTGGAATCCTTATGCGGATACCTTTTTAAATGTTTTTTAGACGCATACAAAGGATACGATCAAATCCAGATGGCGGAGGAAGACGAGGAGAAGACGACGTTCCACACTAGTCAGGGCGTGTATTGTTACACAAAGATGCTGTTCGGACTAAAGAACGCCGGCGCGACATATCAACGACTTTTGATAAAGCCTTCGAATCGCAGATAGGTCGTAACCTTGAGGTCTACGTTGACGACTTGGTCATCAAGAGCCATACGGAGGAAGCACTCCTCCGTGATATCAAGGAGACGTTCGACACGTTGAGGAAAATCAACATGAAGCTGAATCCAAAAAAGTGCACGTTCGTAGAAACCGAAGGAATGTTCCTTGGGTATATGATTAATCCAAATGGCATCAAACCTTGTCCGGAGAAGACGGACATCGTGATACAGCTACCATCCCCTCGGACACTCAAGGAGGTACAATCACTCAATGGAAAGCTGTCCGGGCTTAATAGGTTCTTGTCAAAGTCCGCGAAGAAGTCACTTCCTCTATTTAAAACACTCAAGAAGTGCTTAAAGAAAGGAGACTTTCGTTGGACAAAAGAGACAGAGGAAGCCTTTGGGCAGCTCAAACAACATCTTGCGGCTCTTCCCATGCTAGTTGCACCCCGACCTAAGGAGGATCTAATTATGTATCTGTCTACGACGTACGGAGCAATAAGCGCAGTCCTTATGACTGATCGGGATTCAGTCCAGACTCCGGTTTACTTCTTAGTAGAGAATTGCAAGGGCCGGAGTTGAATTATTCATCAATGGAGAAGTTGGTTTTGTCATTGGTTTACGCCACGAAAAGGCTGCGTCGGTACTTCCAAGCGCACCCATTTGTGGTTATCACTGATCAGCCAATAAAACAGATCATCTCTAAACCGGACGTATCCGGGAGATTGCAGAAGTGGAGCGTCGTACTAGGAGAACATAATATCTTTTATAGACCAAGGACAGCCGTCAAGGGCCAATTTTGGCAGACTTCCTAATCGAGAAACCTGAGGAGGGCGAGCCAATGGTGCAAAAAGAATACATTCTAACGGAACCATGGGTTTTGTTTACTGACGGATCTTCTTGCACGGACGGATCAGGAGCCGGCCTCATATTCATGAATCCGGAAGGAATGGAATTTACCTACGCCTTGTGCTTTGAGTTCACAGCCACGAATAATGAGGCAGAATATGAAGCATTGATTGCGGGTTTAAAAATCGTCGCTAGGATGAGAGTCCGCAACCTTGAAGCCTACGTGGACTCACGGCTTGTCGTGAATCACATCCTAGGAGGGTACGTACCTAAGGAGGATAACATGATCCAATATTTGGAGAAAGTCATGTCACACATCGCCGGTTTTGGAAAGTTCTCCATCAAGCAGGTACCAAGAGGCGAGAACAAGAAGGTGGATGCTCTTAGAAGGATCGCGTCCACAAGCTTTGCCTATTTATCCAAGCAGGTGTTGGTATAAATACTCAAGGAAAAGTCCATCACAGGGGGAGAGATAGTGACCATAGTGTAAGAACAGGGGCCTACATGGATAACCCCGATCATCAACTACCTAACTGATGAGACCCTTCCTGAGGACGAAAAGGTGGCGCGACGTGTAAAAAGAAAGTCGCAGCATTGGTGTTCTATACAAGCGTTCCTTCCTACAGTCGTGGCTGCGATGCGTCGGGCCGCGCCAGGCTAGCTATGGAATGTTTTAAAAGATCGTGTCCTTTAGCTACCTATCAAATAAACTGTCCTACTTTATTTTTGGACTTAAGAAATATCAAAATAAGTCAATATGAATCCTCGTGATCCATGACAAAAATAAAATCTAGAGATACCAATTAGGAATAAGGGAGTCTAAGTGTCATGATTAACGCATATGAGTAGTGTTAGCATTACTAACTTGTAAAAGACAATGATCTTGTTTTACGCTTGGCATGGAATAGGTGAAAATCGGGACGATGAATGAACCTTAGTAGCTTAAAAAGAATTTATTGTCCTTTTAAATTTTGAATAAGATTCAAAACGGGGTGTATACTTTTAATCCTTTCATTACTTTATATGATCGGATTTTTAGGGACTAGCAATTGATCGTGTGGTGGGATGATGAGAGTCCATTTATTCATCATTTAATACCCATAAAACCCAAAAAGATGACTAAAACACTTAAGTACATCATATTATATTGCAAATGTATTCGTTTTGTGTTTTATGTCAAATAGGTACAAAAAGATTGAAAACAGAGCGAAAATGGACAATTTCGGATTGACTCAACAACGTTAGTGATATTTACAAGTCAAGACGAAGTCAAAGTCAAGAATCGAGCACAACAATGGAACGAGCTTCTAAAAACGATCCCAAATCCAAATTATTATTTTACGAGTCAACCCGCACCCGTTTTACGGACCGAGTCAGCCCGTAATAATAATAAACTATACACCAAGGCCAACAAGAAACTGTTTGTCCACTCCTTACAACCGTTATCTCAGCGCATCATTTTTGTTCACTCAATTTCGTTTGGGCCTATTAAACATCTCAAGCCTAATTTTCAATTTACCTCAAAATCCAACCTTTCTTTTTTTACTTAAATTCGTGACTGGGCCAATAAAACCCACAAGCCCAAAACAAAAATGGGGTACGAGTATATTTTTTTACACACAAATAGAAAATAGGTTTCTTCTTATCATCAACTACCAGCCTCCATCTGTGATGCCCCGAACCCAACGACATTTATTTTACCCTAAGTTACGTATATTTTTGAAATTTTTAAGAAATTTTGTTGGTAATATTATTTGACGGTTTAAGTTGAAACCGGTGATTGAGGCTCTATTTAATATTTTGACGATTTAAGAAGAACCGATGACGACTACGATACTCACGGATGCCCAAAATTTATCTTTTATTATCGATTGATCGATATTTGAGTTTTTGAAAGTTTTTATTTTTATTACGTTTTAAGTCGAGTCGGAACCTTACTTATTCATTTTGCGTGTGTTTAATATTTGAAAAAGGTATTTTTATTGAACGAGATTTTAATTTTTATGAATCCGGGACGAAGCCCGACTCTCGTAAATTTATGAAAACTGACTAGGTACCATTCCCGCTCTTTAAAACTGGCTTTGCTAAAAAGGTCAAAAGAAAGCTATATTTGCACCAAGGTCCTCCCACCTTTATACAAAAACCACCAACACACACACACAAACCTCATTTTTACACTTGAAAATTTTCTCTCCTCTCCTATTTCTCTCTCAAAACATACGGCCAAACACCACCACCATAGATCCACCATCAAAGCTTAATTTCTTAAAAATCTAATCAATGTCCCATGTTTGTAACATCATTGTAAGTAAATCCCACCACAAAAATCCAACATGCAACAACATTTTTCTTAAGATTTGATTTTGATAATTTTTGCTAAAAATATTGATTTGATCTAATTAAATTAGTGGGTTTGTGTTTAATTGTGTTTAGGATTAACCTATTGAAGTATTCAAGCTTGGAGCAAATATTTTCTTGGTTATTTCAGCCCCAAACCCACGAAATTTGTGGGGGGATTTGGGTGTTCTTGGTGTTTTGATCCATTTAATCATTGTAAGGTTCCATTGTTGTTGTTATTATTATTTTAATTATTATCCTTTGAATGCATGCAAGTGTTATAATTTTTGGTAAATTCATATTGATCATACAAGTGAATGTAATGATTAGGAGTTATTTGGGATGATGAATATAGGCTATTAGAAGTGTTGATGATGTTAAAAATGGGTCAAAACAAGTGTAGATGTGATTTTGAAAGAGGCATTTTAGATCAGTAGGTTTAAGGCTATTTTCCGTATAGTGGCTGTTGATTAAGTGTTGGTATGATAGGATATTGTTGTAGTGGTTTTCGAGACGCTCGTTTTGATATAAGATAGAGCTTTTAACTCCAAACGAGTCAAAAGTTACATAGGTTTGAATATTCGTGTACTGGGAGACGAGTATCGACGCAATCCGAAATTGTTGTCGATATTGGGTCAAATCCCGGGAACTATAACTTGAGTTTCAAAGATGTTCAAGGGCTGTTCCCAGGCCCTAAGCTTAGCATTTTGAATCTATTTTCAAATTCAGGTGTCGTTTTTGTAAATGGTTTTGGTTAAGAAAGTCAAAATGGTTTCACAAGTCGAGTGTGCAAAACAGTCCAGTTTTTAAAGTCTAAAGATGTGTCGAGCAGGTGGTTATAAAATGTGAATCATTAGATGAAATTTAAACTGAGTATTTTACAGATTATAATAGAGTTTGTGACCAAGTTTCATCGAAAACGAAGTTGTTTAGGTATGAGAAATCAGCGTATACTTTTGGTAAGTACCGGCTGAGTATTAATGGAGAGGTACTTAACCTCGCGACATAGTTAGAGGCGAGAGGCTAAACTATTAGATTCTAAAATTCCAAAAAGAAATAAGTCTTAGGCTTGAGTGTATATTCTGAGATTGAAGACCTGTGTTGGGTACTTGAACCGTGTTGATTTGGCATTATGAGATGGATCAACATCGTAGATACTAGTTTTGGAAAGCTAGTATATGTTGTGGGGTTTTAGAATGGATTCACTTGTATTGGTTGGTCATGTCTATGTACATACTATTTTGAGTCGTTTGTTTTATTATACTAAGTTTGTTTTGAGATACTAAAGTGTGTTGTTAAGTGTCGGCTTTTGGCGTGTATATTTGGAGCATCATCACTTTGGTGATTACTACTATTACTAGCTTCGTGTATCATCTAAGGTGAGTCTATAGCCTTGCTCTTTACTTATTTAAAATGTTTCTACCCGCGAGGGGGATACATGCTATTTAAATGAAAATGAACATAAGACATGAATGATTGTTAGACCCGAATGTTGCCTTGAATTGTGTTGAGTACCTAGTTGCAAAAGTCCCTAAATTCGTGAACTATTAACTATTGTCTTGTCCTTGTGTGGGTTGGAGATAGCCGCTTATACAATTGATAGTACTATGGGGTTGACGACCCTATCCGAGACGAGTGCTAGTACGTTGAGTACCCTCTGCGGACGGATAACTTGTGATAAGTAATAAGGTATAATTGCAACTGATGCCTTTAGAAGGGGCACTGGTTTCATCTTAATCATGCCAGTAAATGTACGCGGGTGTATGAGTTAACAAATCACGAGCTTAAACACAATTATTAGCTATTACTAAAGAAAATATCCTTGAATAATAGATTGTGAGTACGACAATGCTATTGAATGGTCATGATTGGTTTTAATACTTATGTTCAACTTATGATTTGATAAACCTATAGATTCGCTCAACCTTTGTGTTGACGATTTTAAGCATGTGATTTAGGTAATCAAGATTGATAGCAGCGGAGAATGCATGGAGGGAGTTGGTGCTTTATTGGTCTAAAATTTTGGATTTCCTTCCCTTTTTATCAAATTAATTATTGTCATATTGTGGTAAAAGTTATTATGTTTTGGGTTGAGATCTTTGGGGACAAGTAACGCTACTCTGATGTAAACATAATTTTTGGGTTGGAAATGTTTTAGACAATGGTTATAAATAATCTTTTATGTTTTTCTTAAACGTCTCTTTCGAGGTCGTTTTCTGTAATTGTGTGTGATGTGCTATGAAATAACGCCCAAAGTGGTATTCTGCTGCGTGGTAAATTGGGGGTGTTATAGATTCGTAATCAGAGCCACAAGTTATAGAGAACTAGGTCGATTTTTTTAAAAAAAAACCTTAACTATAACTTTTGGTGTGTCGTAAAAAGTTTTAAAGCACGCAACTACTCCGCATGGCTCCGGTAAGATTTCTTTAGCATTGACTTATGATTTAGATGTGTCCCTCAAAACTGATATGAATTCCCTAGTATTTAGTAAGTATATACTATGATAACATATTGAGATATATTGTTGTGTACGTCGAGTAATTAATATCGTAATTGCAAATTCTTGTTAGACTATTTTATAGGTTGCATGTAATTGGCATACGGGCTACATTGCATTACATGGCAACACTACGTTGTGATCTTATGTGTATGTATAGGTATCTATATACTATGGTATTTAAAGGCATTGCACGTGAAGCAATGGTCCTTGTGTGATTATCGTACATTTTATAATGCGATTTTGTTCATAATTTGTCCTCACCGCCAATCATCGATCTTAGTAATTAATTTATTGTTCGAATAACCGAGTGTAAACCTCATTTGATACTCTAGATACGTAAATAATGCTTCGCAACATATTGTATATCGACTAGATTGATCCCGATTGTCGTTATCGCACCGTGATGTGTCATTTTAGGACATCTTCTTTTGAAACGTAAATTACTAACGTACTATTCTATTTCCCTTATTCTTATGGGTTTGATATATTAGTTCGCGTAACTATAATATAGCCGAAGTATAATCAACGATGCGTACACCGTAGCGGCAAATCATATGTGTTTATTGTAAACCGTGGTTGAGGTGTGTTGCTATTTAATCGTTGTTTACCATTCTACTCGAATTTAAAGATGCGTTTGAAGGATAGATTAGTGTTGTCATCAAGCGTGATAGCTTGAAGTTTGGTTGGTTTGTGTTAATTTTATTGTCTACGGTTTTGAGACCCACCCGAAGCCGATATCAACACTTATAGCGTTGACATACGTGTTCTCGTTCCGTTTATTTCATTTTGTTTTGTTGTTTCATTATTTTGAATTTAATATTTTACATGACGAGGTCCGACACTTGTGCCAGTTAAATAAGCATTGAATTTTGTTAACTAAATGATTTAAACATAGAGCGTCTTACATATTAAATGTATTGTGAATGAAAGTTTTGGTTAAAAATGACGTACGAGACGCCTTGTAACAAGTAAAATTTGTATAGAGAATAAAAGTGACAAAGTGAAATTATTATTTTTTTCTTTCTCTTCAACTTGGTTGGTAAATCATAATAAGTAATTTATATTACTCGTAAAATCCTGGTTTTCATATATTAATAATTTGATACTAGAAGCTTGTGATGGATTTGTCAAGAATTTGTTTAAATTAATTTGAAAAAAGAGTTATTGGCAAAATTAACGATATGACTATCGAGTATAGACGGCTTGAGGTTTGATATGAATTAATTTGTGGGTTATTATGGTAAACTTTTGGCGTATCTTATAATACAGGAAGTGAGTAGAAAAATTGGCCACGTATTTTGGAGCTAGAGACTTTGTAAAATTTGTTTCATTTTAAACATAAGGTCAAGTTATATTTACGAATGCATTTGTATAAACTGGAACTCGTCATTTGATGTAGTGAATAAACTGGGATAAAATCAAAATATACACTTTAAGTGAGAAATTCTAACGCTTGAAATGAATTATTAAATGTTGATGGAATGTCGTTTTACTCCGTTGCGAGACCTGTTAATTTTAAAATCACTTGAGAATTGGCTAAAGATTTAAAATTCGAATTTTCTACATTTCAAAATTACTGAAATAAGCTTTTTGATTATTTATTCTATTATTATCGAGATTCAAGTCCCGACTAAAATCGATAATTTATCCAAGATAATACTACGTGAAACATCTTTAACGTCTGACTCGAGTCGCGTGAATAAAATATAGCATACCAATTCTAAGGAAGACTTATGTGCAATAAAAAGTTAAAGGTTGATTTTTAAGAGTTAATTGGACTAGTTTGAGTCATGTTGGATACTTGTATATACGTAATGAGACAAGTCGTAATACTTTGAAAATTCTTACTATGTACGTTTTTGGTACTTAAGATATGAATATTAATGAGATTTTGACACAAGTATGGATATTTTCAAAACTAATGATTTATCAATTATAATAATTGAGTCGCTGAATTCACTAATGTAGAAATTTCCTTGAGATGGTAACTTTCCAGAAATAAAAATTTGTAAAGTTGAAAATGAGAGATATGAAGTTTTAAACGGTGTACCATAAATTAAAAATGTGCAAATGTTCGGTTTTACAATATACAAGGTAACATTAATTAGAATACGCAAGTGGATTACCCAACAAACGCATACTTGTATTATTTTCTTAAGATTTAATGTTTTGAGTCACGATGGTTCGATCATACAACATCACTTCTTTGATTTTGTGAGCCTATATCTAAACTTAGGTAGTCCTGTGATTTTTCGTTTTAAAATTTTCCATGGTACGAGACCATTATTTATTTTTGAATTGCTACTTCGCTAGTACTTGATAATGAGGGTATGTCACCCGGTGTATTTTTGTCCTCTTCATGGACCCCGAAACCTTTTTCCTTTCGGTTATTGGAACCAAAAATTTGGTGGAATGTATGTGTAACTCGAGACGATGGGAATTATGATCGTTTTCCTATTTTTGGCGCTCGTGATGATGTTCGATATCCACTCCATGTATTTATAGATCGCTGTTGTTATCCCGAAACTCTTGTCATATTTTCGAAGTATTTTCATTTCTAATGTAGTTAATTTCAGTTGCCAAATATATTGCTCGTTTATCTTAAATGATCTCATTGATTTTTGATTTTTACTATTCATTATGCTTGCAATGATCTTTAATCTGGAACCACCTTACCGTTATTTTGTGAACAGTCTATTTCGAAAATATGTATGAATGTATGAAATGTTTCGTTAAACCAAATGCAAATGGTGTCGATTTATTTATTTATTTATTTATTTATTTTTCTCACAAAAAGGCAAAGCAAAAGTATGTTTTCAAAGTGGATGAAAAATGTTTGACGTCTTCCTTGAAACGATAGTAACAATATTTTCTTCGTTCAAATAATTTAATTATTTTGAAGATTAGGTCGAAAACTTTCATAGTTAAATTTAGTGTGTAATAATAATGTTTGTGTCGTCACTCGATCCTCAATTATGCATAACTTAACTAACTATGCATAATTCGGGAAGAGCCTTGTTTTGTTGGTTGTCATTGCTTGGTCCTCAAGTATGCATGATCTAGCTAATTATGCATAGTTTAGGAAGGGCAATGTCGTTTCAAATCAATCGGTCATAGTTAAACTAGTTGTGTTTTGATAAATGTTTGGATGAGAACGTTTTTCATTAAAATGGTGGATCCTTATGCAAGTAATCGTATTCTCTTTGATTCCTAAAGAAAATCTTTGAATTTTCTTGTATTCCCTGAAATCTTTTCTTTCGTTTGGCATTGACTTAGTAAGTCACCGTGACCGATTAACTATGGAAAATGTTTTTATGTGTTGCAAGTAACGTGGCTCATGCCGACACTGAGAAGAAATTTTAACAAAAATAGAAGACTGCCGAAGTAGAGGAAATCTGAGTTCGAGTAACTCTGAGGGAAATGAAGAAGAATTCTCCTACATCAAATGTATCGTACTTTATTTATTATCTTTTCTCGTTCTTTTGATATTTCAACGACACGCGATAAACTACTGAAGCTTACCAACTGTGCATCGGTAGTTGGAAGACAATTCCATTTGCTGCCTTCGTTTATTCAAGTAAGGAATCCTCTTTGCTTGACTCGACCATCTTTGATCGTCGATGGTTAAACGACAGATAGCCATAATTGATGTTTATGTGCTAAACCCTTTCCTTTTATGTATTTATGTGGTATGTGATCTGGTCGAGTGATCGTAAGTTGTGAGAACTTGAGACGAAATTGTCCAATGACGTCCGATCATGGATAACACGTGCCGTATAATATATTTTTAACTGTGAACGGTGGTGCTTATTGAGATTTTGACCACGTTTGGGACGAAAGAGAGATGGTGTTCTTGTAATATTTTCTTTTGGGTATGGATCCGTGTGTGAGGACCCTGCGATGACATATGTATGTATTTTCTTTCTTTTTGGATATGCATCCATAGCTAGCAAGCTTGTGAACCTTCTTTAACTTGCAATTTTTTTTTGACTGGACTCATCCGAGAATCATGTCAAATATCCTTATTTTATCATGGCTTGGATGATTAGCGAGCACGAGTTAACTTGGTTGAACTTATTTACTTGGCCTGGCTTGGCTATTTTGCAAGCATGCCTTAATGTGGTTGTATGTGCTTCATAATGGCTTTTGTGTTTTATTGGTTTGTCATGTCTTCGAGAGAGTTGTGTATACGTCGAATGATTTCCGTATCGATGAATTCGTTTTTGATGAACTAGGTTTGTATGTGCGTAATATTGCAATAAGGTGATTTTGTACGACTAGTATTAAATTACTTCGTCTTGTATATTCTAAACGTTTTCGATGGGGTTATGTGCGACCCGTGCGATTTTTCTTTTATGAATAATTATCTTTATGAGATTGATGGACCAAGTAAAAGGACGATTTGAACGTTGGGAGACAAGCTCCGGGCGTGTGTGATTGATTTTGGTAGTTGTTGAGATCGACACTTGTCGTTGGTTGTATCTTTGTACAACGACATTTACCATGTTAGCGTTGAAGCTGCAGCATTTGAAGAATTATGTTGATGAAAATGTAGATCGCCAGTTGGATAGAATGAAGTAGGAAAAAGTCAGATGAATGGACTTGAAATGATTCGAGAGACTACGGAAGAGATGGTTTAGATTAAGAATCACTTGTTAACCGCGAGAAGCTGTGAGAAGAGATTTGTTGATAACCGTAGGAAGAATTTAGGAAATTGAAGTGGAGATCATGAATCGAGAGGTTAAGAGATTAAAGCAAGGTAGAATGCTCATTGTGAAGGTGTGATGGAACCCGAGACGAGAACCGAAGTCCACTTCGGAACGTGAAGACCTCTTTAGGAAGAAGTACCCTCATCTTTCTAGTAGTACGAAATGCGAGTATAAGAACCGGAGAGCGCCGGGACATCGCTCTCTTAAGGAGGGGAGGATGTGATGCCCCGAACCCAATGACATTTATTTTACCCTAATTTACGTATATTTTTGAAATTTTTAAGAAATTTTGTTGGTAATATTATTTGACGGTTTAAGTTGAAACCGGTGATTGAGGCTCTATTTAATATTTTTACGATTTAAGAAGAACCGATGATGACTACGATACTGACGGATGCCCAAAATTTATCTTTTCTTATCGATTGATCGATATTTGAGTTTTTCGAAGTTTTTATTTTTATTACGTTTTAAGTCTAGTCGGAACCTTACTTATTCGTTTTGCGTGCGTTTAATATTTGAAAAAAGGTATTTTTATTGAACGAGATTTTAATTTTTATGAATCCGGGATGAAACCCGACTCTCGTAAATTTATGAAAACCGACTAGGTACCATTCCCGATCTTTAAAACTAGCTTTGCTAAAAAGGCCAAAAGAAAGCTATATTTGCACCAAGGTCCTCCCACCTTTATACAAAAACCACTAACACACACACACCTCATTTTTACACTTGAAAAATTTCTCTCCTCCCCTATTTCTCTCTCAAAACATACGGCCAAACACCACCACCATAGATCCACCATCAAAACTTGATTTCTTGTAAATCTAATCAATGTCCCATGGTTGTAACATCATTGTAAGTAAATCCCACCACAAAATCCAACATGCAACAACATTTTTCTTAAGATTTGATTTTGATAATTTTGTTAAAAACATTGATTTGATCTAATTAAATTAGTGTGTTTGTGTTTAATTGTGTTTAGGATTAACCTATTGAAGTATTCAAGCTTGGAGCAAATATTTTCTTGGTTATTTCAGCCCCAAACCCACGAAATTTGTGGGGGGGTTTGGGTGTTCTTGGTGTTTTGATCCATTTAATCATTGTAAGGTTCCATTGTTGTTGTTATTATTATTTTAATTATTTTCCTTTGAATGCATGCAAGTGTTTATAATTTTTGGTAAATTCATATTGATCATACAAGTGAATCTAAGGATTAGGAGTTGTTAGGGATGATGAATATAGGCTATTAGAAGTGTTGATGATGTTAAAAATGGGTCAAAACAAGTGTAGATGTTATTTTGAAAGAGGCATTTTAGATCAGTAGGTTTAAGGCTATTTTTCTTATAGTGGCTGTTGATTAAGTGTTGGTATGATAGGATATTGTTGTAGTGGTTGTCGAGACGCTCGTTTCGATATAAGATAGAGCTTTTAACTCCAAACAAGTCAAAAGTTACATAGGTTTGAATATTCGTGTACCGGGAGTCGAGTATCGACGCAATCAGAAATTGTTGTCGATATTGGGTCAAATCTCGGGGACTATAACTTGAGTTTCAAATATGTTCAAGGGATGTTCTCAGGCCCTAAACTTAATATTTTGAATCTATTTTCAAAGTCAAGTGTCGTTTTTGTAAATGGTTTTGGTTAAGGAAGTCAAAATGGTTTTACAACAGTCCAGTTTTTAAAGTCTAAAGATGTGTCGAGCAAGTGGTTATAAAATGTGAATCATTGGATGAAATTTAAACTGATTCTTTTACAGATTATAATAGAATTTGTTACCAAGTTTCGTTGAAAACGGAGTTGTTTAGGTATGGGAAATCAGCGTATACTTTTGGTAAGTACCCGCTGAGTATTAATGGAGAGGTACTTAACCTCGCGACATAGTTAGAGGCGAGAGGCTAAACTATTAGATTCTAAAATTCCTAAAAGAAATAAGTCTTAGGCTTGAGTGTATATTCTGAGATTGAAGACCCGTGTTGGGTACTTGAACCGTGTTGATTTGGCATCATGAGATGGATCAACATCGTAGATACTAGTTTTGGAAAGCTAGTATATGTTGTGGGGTTTTAGAAAGGATTCACTTGTATTGGTTGGTCATGTCTATGTACATACTATTTTGAGTCGTTTGTTTTATTATACTAAGTTTGTTTTGAGATACTATAGTGTGTTGTTAAGTGTCGGCTTTTGACGTGTATATTTGGAGCATCATCACTTCGGTGATTACTACTATTACTAGCTTCGTGTATCATCTAAGGTGAGTCTATAGCCTCGCTCTTTACTTATTTCAAATGTTTTTACCCGCGAGGGGGATACATGCTATTTAAATGAAAATTAACATAAGACATGAATGATTGTTGGACCCGAATGTTGCCTTAAATTTTGTTGAGTACCTAGTTGCAAAAGTTCCTAAATTCGTGAAATATTAACTATTGTCTTGCCCTTGTGTGGGTTGGAGATAGCCGCTTTTACAATTGATAGTACTATGGGGTTGACGACCCTATCTGAGACGAGAGCTAGTATGTTGAGTACCCTTTGCGGACGGATAACTTGTGATAAGAAATAAGGTATAATTGCAACTGATGCCTTTAGAAGTGGCACTGGTTTCATCTTAATCATGCCGGTAAATGTACGCGGGTGATTGAGTTAATGGATTAGTCTCACGAGCTTAAACACAATTATTAGCTATTGCTAAATAAAATATCCTTGAATAATAGATTGTGAGTACGACAATGCTATTGAATGGTCATGATTGGTTTTAATACTTATGTTCAACTTATGATTTGATAAACCTATAGATTCGCTCAACCTTTGTGTTGACGATTTTAAGCATGTGTTTCAGGTAATCAAGATTGATAGCAGCGGAGCATGCATGGAGGTATTTGGTGCTTTATTGGTCTAAAATTTTAGATTTCCTTCCCTTTTTATCAAATTAATTATTTTCATATTGTGGTCAAAGTTGTTATGTTTTGGGTTGAGATCTTTGGGACAAGTAACGCTACTCTGATGTAAACATAATTTTTGGGTTGGAAATGTTTTAGACAATAGTTATAAATAATCTTTTATGTTTATCTTAAACGTCTCTTTCAAGGTCGTTTTTTGTAATTGTGTGTGATGTGCTATGAAATAATGCCCAAACTAGTATTCCGCTGCGTGGTAAATTGGGGGTGTTATAGCATCCCTCCATTTTTGCCATTCTTGACTATCATCCAAAAACCTCACATACCTAATTCAAAATCGAATCAGTCCAAGATTGCTTATGCAAAGTGAAGAAAAAGACCCATCAAGGATCAAGACAAAAGAACCCACGTGATTTTCTGAATAGAAGAGGCCAATATTTGGCTATAAAAGGAAGAAGAACCAAGATGAAGAGACATGCTTTATTTATATTTAGTGTAGGTTTTTTGTTAATTTGTCATTTTTAAATTTCTGTTTTATTTTAAATTCGAAAAGTATTAATATTTTTGTTCTTAATTTAAATGCAATTTTAGTTCTTGTTTTCATTTCCAAAATCAGTTTGTGTTCTTTTTTTGTTGGGATCTTTGTTACTGTTTTGAAAAAAAAAGATTGTGTTGATTGTTATTATTGTTCTAATCAAATGGAAACACAAAAAAATGATCTAGGTTGTGTTATTTATACTGATGCAAAAAAAAATGTCTTTTATTTTTCAAGTAGGAGTAGGTTTAATTTAGATTTTTATTTTTAATTTATGTACTTTCGAATCCAGTTTTATTAACTTGTTCTAATGAAAAATTTCAATTAATGAATTTCATTTTAAAAAGTTGTTTAATTATTTTTGTTAAAATCACAGATTCTTATTTTCTATAGTTACTGTTTATGATTACAAAGATAGAAAAAGATATGGCTTATGGTTATTGTTCGACAAATCAACAAAAAAAATGAAGGAAGGATTTGATGTAATTGGGTTTGAAAGTTTGTAGTTTAATTCTTGTTTGATGACGGTTTTTTCAATTCCATACAAGTTGTAAGTTCTTAGCAACTTTCTTAGTGCTTAATTTATGTTTTCATATGATGTATCTTCTTTAAATTTTGAATGTGATTTTTTTATGCTACTAAATGTCTTGATTATTGTTGTTTTTAGTAGATTTAAATTTATTTTTGTATGTCTTTATTAATGTGTTTTCCATAAACTTAAGATTTATTTCGATGCCTTATTGTTCTTTCCTTTTGTTTTAAGTTTAACTTAGTATGCCTTAGTTTGAAGTTTAATTTAGTATGCTTTAGTTTAATTTTTTGTTCTTTATTTTAAATTCCCGTGCTTTGAATTAGTTTCCCATAGATATAGATAACCAAATACAATCCTTGTTTATTCAAGCATCCAAAAGTCAAACTAATAACGTAACCGTCAATTTCACACCTCGTTGGGAAACGACCTGGGTGATCACTTGCCCGGTATATATATTATATATTATTTTGTGAGTTTTGACTTGTAATTATTTTTCCTAAAAGAATTATTTGTCGACACACTTACTTACGATATTATTATATATATGTATATTTTACCACATCAATTCTATATTGGGCCTAAATCTATGTTCCCCCCGTAAAAAATATTTGACCTTGTTGACTTGGGATAATTTATAAAAATCAGGTAAAAATCACCTTTGTTGGTGGGTTGGGTTGTTTCTTTGGGAAGTTGGAAAGTATGTCCCCTTGACCATTGACTTGATCTTTGCAATAATGACCATGAGGCCCTCTGATTAGTTACCATTCATTCATTTATGATAACATGCATAGAACTTTGTGAATTGACAAAATTAGTCCCTCAACTTGTTGTAACTTATTCCAGTGACTATTAATGCAATATTCAAATTCTTCAAGGGTCATAATTGTATATTCTTCAAACTTTAGGGACCCTTATGACATTTTGATATTATAGGGGTATAAATTGTAAACTTGTGAAACTCGTGGGGGCTTTCTTGTAATTCTTCATTTCTTTAAGGGTATTTTGGTAATTAGACATCCGGCTTTGGTTTTCTTCTACGACTTCGTTCCTCGTGTCCATTTTGTCTTGTTTTTATCCTTAAATGTGATTTCTCGATATTTATGCCTACACATACACAAACAAAGAAAACAAGGGTATACGACACATTTTTGACGATATTTTATCCATTTTAGGTCTGTTTTAGGGTACGAAAAGATGTATAATTATAGTCTCATCATTCATAATATTTGAAGATCTCAAGATCAAAGACTAAGTTAAAAGACAACAACAAAGGCTCAAATATCACAACATGAAGAAAAGCACCTACAATTACACGTTCAAGTCTCATATATTGCGAGATTAGTAATCTCAATAAATCCCCAAGCATCGTTAGACGAATGAACTCTCATTGGGGGGGATGGTTAGCCTCAAAATATTGATTCGAACAAGAATGATTCAGTCATAGGTTTATAATGTATTGGTCATAGGAACGTTTAATTAGTAATAGGATAGTGGGAAATCATGGGCTTGACTTAAAGCTTAAAGGGACGCGTTTTAGGAAGTTAAGTCCGACCCATTAACATATAGTCCATAAGCCACATGTAGGCGTGACTATATATATGACCCTCCTAGCATGTTAGGAGGGTGTTGGTTATCATTTTCCCATACTTCTTAATCTAACCTTCCCATTTTATCTCCCCCTTCTTTCTACTTTCTCTCTCTAAACTTCTTTCTTTTTTTCTATCTTTTCTACTTTATTTTCAATAGTAAATCATGGCGAAGTGATCATACAATTAGGATATCACAAATGAAGTGTATTTTACTTCTCTTCTTAACACCTACCCACAACAATATTCTTCTTCTTCTATCACATCAAATATGTCTACTCCTTCGTCACATTAATCAATAGAGTCCTCGCAACAATATCCTCCAATCCCATCTCAATTTTCACCCAATCAAAATTATAAACTCGACTTTCATAACTAAAAACAAATTTGTGATGAAAATTTGAGAAACAGCACACCACAATTCTTTTCATCTCAAAAACCTCAATAAAACTACTTTGTCTCACAACCATTTTCTCTACAATCACAACCATTTCCTTTACAATCACAACCATGTCTGCCACAATCACAAGCACAATTCAAATTACCACAATCTCGAGAAGCAACGCGTAAAGGAAAACGAATCGAGAAAAATTCCAAATCAAAAAACAAACAACGATTCATTTTGACGACGATGATGATGAGGTGGAGGTTCCCGTGTTACTACCCGTTGGTCAACTAATGAAGAAATATTACTAACTAATACATGGATTTAGGTTTCATAAAACATTGAACTCGGAAATGATCAAACGGAGGATGTGTTTTGGAACCAATTTATGGAAGATTTCCACATTCGTACCACGTGTGACTGTAGTACGAAGAATATGATTTCAGGAAAATGGTCATGAATTAAAGGCGATTGTCAAAAATTCAACGGTATTAACAAGCATTTGCAATGTGAAAGCGGTGAAAATGAGAGTAATCATGTCAAGAACGCCAAGACTAATTACCCTCAACGGCTTGATGGAAAAAAGTTTAATTACATCCACAGTTGGAATTTTTTTAGAAATTATCCTAAATGGTACGTGGTTGATCCGATCGACTTGGAAAATATTGAAAAACTATTTGGCCTAAATCCGCGACCTCGCCCTTCCGGGGATCACGACGGGAAAAAATAAACAAAATATTAAATGTCGGGTAGCACCAGTGGAAGTAACTTAGGATCTGCGTCGGATATCTTTCAGCAAGATTATCGCCGAAAATGCGTAGTTGCGGAATCTGCTTACACTGCAAAGAAAGAAAAGGAAGTAGCAGCATAGAGAGTTGGAGTTCCTGATGCTGGATCCCGAGACACTACCGTCAAATAAAGCCGCTTACATCCGAAAGATGCACGATGACATAATGAAAAATATCCAAATGCTTGATCTCTAAAAGTGCAATATGTATTTTTAAGTTTTGTATTTTTTCGTACATTTTCTAATTATATTGTAGTGTTTATTTTTATGAAATGAAATTATTTTGGTTAAAAATGATGAAATAAAATAAAATGGATAGTGGTTGACCTCAATAAAGAGAGGAGGTTTGTTATGATAAGAGGTTTTTTTAAGTGAAAGTGTTAGGTGACATGACACCCCATGAGATCCAAATAGAAACCTCTATTGAGTAATGCCTGATGTGACAACCGCGGTTTTGAGGTTCGTCACTTAGTTTTATTTTGTGCATATTTCGTGAAATTATGTGTCTTTATGTGTTTATGTGTTAATTGGTGTGAATATAGTGTGTTTTGGACATCGTTTACGGGTACGGGGTACGTTGTAAGTGAAATGATGTGTGGTATTTCATGTTCATGAGCTCACGTGGTAGTGACTATGAAATGAAACAGTGTTATTTTAAGTTTTTATATATACGTATATGTATTATAGTAAATCGTATATTTACAATGCGATGGTTTAGCGTTTAGAGGTCTCGGACTAAGGATTTAATTTTGAGAGTAATTACGTGTTAGATTTAGGTTATTCTAGACTTATATATTAAGTCACTAACTTATTTTAAAAGTTTCCATAAAATTATGTATTTTATGGTAATCGCATAAGAAGACGAAAAATTAACGTAAGGTTTTCGGGCTTTGGCCCGGAGGTAACCCGAGGGTACCACTAAGTTTAGTTACGAATAAATAACAGTAGGTGGAGTATAAAAGGCGGCCAAATAGGGGTTTTAGGTTTTGGGTTGGGTGGCTAAAAGAAAGAAAGAAGAAAAGCCCAAAACAGACCCAATTGACTTGTAATGGGATTAGGGGGCCTTTAGAACTTAACCAAACCCAACCCATAACCAAAATAATCAGATTTTTAACCTTCATAACAGCTCCTAGCCGAAATTCAACAATGGTGGCCAATTAGGGTTTCAAAAATAAAGATCTTCCATTGATTTCTAAGGTAAAACCTTCAAAACCCTTGTCCTATTAATGATTTTAATCAATTTAATCATGTAATTGACCTTATAATGGATTAGGGTTTGTGAGTTTTCTAAGATTAGTGAGATTAGGGTTCATATGAATTGATTACTTTGGTTATTATGAAGATTAGTGATCGTAATTAGGGTTTAATCATGTTTAAATTCGTTTTTAAAAACTGTGCAGAATTTTTGGTCCATTGTTTTGATCATATCTAGAGTTCTACAAACTTTTAAATTTCGAATCTAAGGTCCCTGGAAAGTAATTGAATTAGCTTTCAAATGAAATAAACTAGAACTAAATTTGAGGATGGGAAGTGGGTCAAAAACAGGTTACATCAGTCGGGTGTCAAAACAGTTTTTGGATCAGCCTGTTTTCATTTTATGTTTTGAATTGTTTGGGGTACTTAGGGTTATAATTGGAGCTTCAAATGAATATGGGATTTATATTATATATTAAATAAAAGATCTGGAGAAGGGATAAGAAAATGGGATAGGGTAAGACCTTCTGATCATAACAAACTTATTGTATGTTCAAAATCAGTAAATTCTAGATAAGTAAAAGTATATATATATATATATATATATATATATATATATATATATATATATATATATATATATATATATATATATCTATACATATATATATATATATATATATATATATATATATATATATATATATATATATATAT
Organism: Glebionis coronaria; assembly: GCA_025667525.1. Lineage (NCBI taxonomy): Eukaryota > Viridiplantae > Streptophyta > Magnoliopsida > Asterales > Asteraceae > Glebionis > Glebionis coronaria. The sequence goes on from JANFOE010000517.1 coordinate 235,719, forward strand.
ATATATATATATATATATATATATATATATATATATATATATATATATATATATATATATATATATATATATATATATATATATATATATATATATATATATATATATATATATATATATATATATATATATATATATATATATATATATATATATATATATATATATATATATATATATATATATATATATATATATATATATATATATATATATATATATGGATGTCGGAAATATGTTTTTCCAAGGAAAGTCTCGGTCACATTATTATTAGCATAGATCACGAGCTATAGACTATTTAGGACATTGTAACTTGGAGTGACCTCCCTTAGGGGGAGATTGTTGGAAATACGTTTTTACGTATTTAGAAAGGATCGGTCACTCCAATAATATATTCAAGTAATAGGCTCGTGATCTAGTTTGTAAACAAAATAGTCCATATAGCCCACATGTAGGGTGGGCTATATATACCCCCTCCTAGCATGTTAGGAGGGGTTGCTCTTTCATTTTCTCACTTTTGATTATTAATTCAATATTTACTTTCTCTCTCTACTCCTCTCCTTCTCTCCTTTCTCTCTCTACACCCTCATCTCCTTCTCATCTTCTTTATATTATCAATTAATCAACCCACTTTATCAATCCAATCCATCATGTAGAATAGGCCAAGATTTACGTAGACCTTCAATTGGTATCAAGAGCCTGGTTAGATTTGTTTATTCTTGTTTTTCTTTTGTTTGATTTTGTTGGGTTTTGATTTAATCACGCTTAAATCTTAAAAAGTTTGTATTTTTTATAAAAAGTTTGTATTTTTATGTTTTAAATCATAATTAAATCTTTGATTTACTTATTTTATATAAAAATCACAAATTTTTATTCAAAAATCTCATATTTTTATAATCAAATCTTGAAAAGTGTGTATTTTTACAAATCTTGCGGGTTTTATTCAATTAAAAGTTTTTAATTTTATCTTTTTATCCTTGGATTTTGATTTCAAAACTCGTTTGATTTTTTCTTTTGATTGATTTTTTAATTGAAAATTTTAATTGAACTTTTAACTTTTTTTTTATTTATATTTTTTTATAGTCAAATTTAATTTTAATTTTTTTATTTTTATTTTTAATTTAATTTTTTATACTCAAATCTTATCCTTTTATTTAAACTTTTTGATATTCAATTTTTTTTGTCATTTTTGTCATTTCGTCTTGGTCCATTTGTCTTACGTACAAAGTCTCAGTACCTACAGTTCTTTGGTCCTTTTTCGAACCAACAGTTTTTGTCCCAACAATTTTTCAACACCGTCAATTCTTCCGCACGCAAGTGTTCCGAACGAACGAGTTCCGAACGAACGAGTTCCGAACGAACGAGTTCCGAACGAACGAGTTCCGAACGAACGAGTTCCGAACGAACGAGTTCCGAACGAACAAGTTCGGAACGAACAAGTTCTGATCAAACAAGTTCCGATCGAACGAGTTCCGAACGAACGAGTTCTGAACGAACGTGTTCCGAACCAAGCATTTTTGATTCAAACATAACGGAACTCTACATTCACTCGACATCATCACCCACATCACCTCGACCCTCACACCCTCGACATCACACAAACACAACTCTCGGTCAAACCTCACAAATTCATCACTCCCAACAGACTCGATAACACAATCCACCCGACAAAAACGGACTCAAACCTCCCCTCTCGTCTCACACGACTCACCCTTGACCTCTCCCTCGTTCAAAAAAGAAACCCTTACAAACAAACCTCAAAACTCCCACACCCTCATCAAAACTCAATCTCACCAGACCCTCACACCCTCTTTCACTCTCCCACTCTACACACACCCACACCTCTCGACTCACACTCATCGACCACACCAAAGACTCAATCTAGACACTAGACAGAAAGACTCGACAGATGATAGAAAGTCTTGACACACCGTGACAAACCTCATAACAAAAATTAAAATACCTACCCGAGACCTTTATAATAAAAGATCTTGAAGCCATAAAACCCTTGTGTTCTTCATGATTTTGATCCGAAATTTATAACTGATTTGAGATGATTGATCAAAAGCTGTGAGATTGGTTTATAGATGAGTGATTGGTTTTGAGATTTTGTTTGAGATAGGTAGTTTTGGTTTTGATCATTCCTGAGAAAATCAAAGAGACGGAGGGTTCTGTGATTGAGTGGTGATAAGCTTTTGTGACTCGTCTGCCATAGTTCTATTGTTTATTGTTAGGGTTTGAGATTCATCTTTGATTTGAGATTTGAGAGGATTTGAGAGGATTTGAGATTTGTGAGAATTGAGATTTGAGACTTGAGAGGAGAGAGAGATATTGTTTTGGGGTCAAGTATAGGCGGAGGTTTTGAGGTTGTGAGTGAGAGAGAGACGACTTTAAATAAAGGGGCGGAGTATTCTATGAGATAAATAAAGGCTGTGAATTTTCTTTTGTAACTGCCATGTTTTAGCCACGTCTTTACTCTCATTTTTATTTAGAGCTGTGTTTTTGCCATGTTTTTTTAGCACAATTGTGAGTTTTTTTTTGCCAAGTTTTAACTTCAATATTTTATTTTAGTTAAAATATTGTATTATGTGGTTCTTACAAATTGATAACGTGACAAAGTGACGACAAAGTGATAAAATTTATTTGACGAATCATCGGGCCGATCCTTATATTAACCGAAGGTGGGATTTATTTGTTGACGGGCTTTGTCTTTTAGAGTGAACCAAATTTTACTTGGACTCCGGTTCATTTTATCAAGGTTTGAGCCGATAAGAAATTATTCACCCGAGAAAAGAGTTATATCATCCAACCAGGATTTTTAAGAGTTATTTACGGATCATTTGTTGGTTTTGTCATATCCCGTGTATTTCAAATTCTAAGTTCTTTCACGAATTGTTAAATTCCAAAAACAACCACATCCACAATCATTTTTCATCGACATTCAATGGATTCGTTGAGTTCGACATTTCAAGGGGGAGAATCGCATTCAATGCAAAACAAAGTTAGAAAAAGTGGCATCACTTCATTTCAAATGCTTCAGTATCATCTAGTTACTCTTTCACGGCTTCAAGGAGGGAGCGAATTTGTGACAATTTTTGGTCAAGATCGTCATATATTCATCGACTCAATATTCACCACTTTGACCCAACTCGCCGAGCAACTCAACCATGAAAACTTTAATCACTCTGCATCAGCACTTGCATATAAGGCTCTTGTGACACAACTCACGCCTTTCCTCCAATTCAATATCACCAAGCCTGAAAGTTCAGTGATTTGCCAATCATTTCTTCGAGATACACATACTTAGCTTCGAGTTTTCCGTGATACAGTTTTGAAACTCATGACATCGGTCTCGTCTTCGATTTATGAAAGATCTCGACTTCAGCAAGGGTATGATAATGGAGTGCAAGACTCTTCGATGCAAGAGGAAACTGGCCATACGGTTGAAAACTTCGAGCCTAACGATGCCAAGCACGGAATCAGGAGGACAACATGATACCAGTGGCACGTCAGGGAATGTTCACGAGATCTCTTTTGATGACACCTTACCCGTTTATGATGAAGAGCCTGCAAACATGGTACAATGTAATGTTTTTTATGATGTATATGTTGATGTCATGTCGCATATTGAGCATTCTGAACCTAATTATGACAAACATGGGATGGAAAAGAGTGATAGAAATACCACTTCTGATTCATCCGATGTGAGTCATAATGGGGGAGAAAGTGTTCAAAATGCTAAACATCATGATAATTGTCTTATAACTGCTTCATTGACTGTTTCTGATTCCAAGATTAGAGAGCTCGAAACGATTGTAGCTCAACAATCAAAAGATCTTGAGGATGCCAAACTTGAATTTTCTAAGAAAACGGACAAATTTGAAACATACTTTGAAAAACTTGAAAAGTCAAACGTTGTTCTTGAAAGAAAATTGGATCAAAAAATTTTAGATTCGAAAGCTGAAAAGGATAATCTTTTGAAACAAATTCAGTTACTAGAGTCTAAATTAGCATCCCAAGATAGATTGCTCAAAGAAAATGAAACGTTAAAAGCTCAAGTTCAGGAAAAGGTTTTTGCTATAGCTGCGTTGAAAAATGAGTTAAGGAAAACTAGAGGACCTAGTGTGGACACTAAGCTTGAAAAACCATCAATCTTGGGGAAACCGCCTACAAATCAGTTCGTCAGACAACCAACTGTCAGACAACCTACTGCATTTAGATCCGAGCGACCACAATCCTCGAGACCGCGGTTTGCCTCCCAAGTTGATTTGGTTCATTTTCCTAGACCAGTCACTCCAGCAACTAGGCCCACTGTGATCAAAACAGCTTTGGCAAGACCTAATCACATGATTGCCTCTAGTTTCCCTAAATATACCAAGACCACGTCTAGAACTAGTTCAAATGACGTTTGCCATAAATCTGGTCAAAAGGAAGCTATTCAAAAGACACATGTAAGAGATAGCAATGTCCAACCTAGTCAGATGCCTTCTAGATTACCCAACACTGCTAACCGTAGCATGTCATCTCCTAGGAGCATCGATCAATCATCTAGGAAATACTCGGACATTAAATATGCTACTTGTAAAACATGTAGAAAATGTGTCTTTACGGCAAATCATGATTCTTGTGTCAAGAAATTACTTGATGAGGTGAACTCCCGTGCTAGAATTAAGTTCCAGTGGATAGCTAAAATCAAACCCTTTGGTAAAGTTTGGCGCCCCAGTGGTAGAACTTTCACTCTTGTAGGAAACGAGTGCCCTTTAACTAGGATAGTCTCTGATTCTACTAAGTCTCCTAGGGAGGAAATTGATAAAGATGATAAATCACTTAAGCCTAAACTTAAGGTTTTCTATAAAAGGAAGCGTTTGCCAGCTAAGATAAGTGAATCATTGATAGGTGTGAAAACACCCATCCTTTTACCACTTATTTCTGGCTAAAACAAGACCAAAACACGTATTTAATATCATTTGTTTGGAATTATGCGTGGTTTTTGTGTTTATTATGTTTTCAGAGTCAACCGAGAGAATATTGAAGAAAACATGGGATTGCACGGGTTTTATCGAAGAAAAAGACTCAAGACGAAGTCTATTGTCCAAGAGATGCAAAATATTTGAAGTCACTGTGCCTATTTAAAGATTTATAGAAGAATAGAGCCAAAGATGGAAGATTCATATATGTCGAAGAACTCGAGTCTATTAAACAAAAGATTATAAGACGAGTTGGAATTATTCACCGGCACTTCTCAAAATCCAAAGTCAGAAACGTTAATTTGAAAGAGACGTAAAGACTAAAGAAGGAAGAAGAAAAGAAGCCCAAACAAAAGCCCATTCACAAAGCCCACATCACACGCCTATATATATGATTCTACTTCACAAATTTGGAACACTTACTTAGTCTTGGTTTTAGTTTTTTTTCATTTCTCTAGTTTTAGAGAGAGAAAGTTCCAAACTTTCTCTCACTAGATCTTTCTTTGTTTTCATCTTCCAATTTTAAGCTTTTCATTAATCTTTGTACTTTGAGTTCTTTTAATTAAAAGTTTAAGTTTAAGTTTGTGTTCGTCAATCTTCTTCTTCATTTCTTGGTTTCACTTTGCTTTTGATCCGAAATCCATAATCCATACGGATTGATTTCGCTTGGTGTTTAAAGGTTGAAAGGGTAGTCTTTTTACTCCTTGTTAAGCTCTTACGTGTATAGGCTATAAGCTCTTAATGCTTAGTAGCTTATTTCAAGTTTAACTTATTACTTTTCGGATTTCACAAGGGTTTTAATAATTTTTAAGTTCGTTTCATACGGTTTATAATTGTTTACGTTTTACAAGTTGTCGAATTTAAGCTTTTTAAGTTATTTAAGTTTTGGATTACTTAGCTTATTGATTTTGCTTATTGAGTTTTTTAAGTTGCCACCAATTTTGGAATTACATTCCTTCCATCGCAACATCAGGGTTTACACACATTCCGACGGGTACTTATTTTTATCACAATAACCCTTTGTGGTTTTATTTTGCGATCGGGTTGTCATTCCCCCTTATTCTGATCTGGGATTGCGATCGCACATTCCGACGGGATTTAAGGTCCTTTTTGAGTCGAAACTCTGCCCATTTTTAGTTTATGATATTCCGATCTGACATTCCGATATAGAACATTCCGACAGCCATCATTGCGACAGCTTTGTTTTTTAGTATTCCGATGGTGACTAACATGGACATTCCGATGGACTCCACTTTGACATTCTGATGGTTGTTGTAGTTATATTCCGATGCTTATTTCTTTGATGCATTCCGATATGAATTATTTTCAATATTCCGATAGAACAAGTTTTTAAGTATTAGTTCAATTAAGTTTTCAAAGTATTTGTCAAGTCTTTTCTTTACGTTTTCAAGTATTTACTTTTAACTTGTCAATCTAGTTTAATCTTTCAAACTTTAAATTTTACTCTTCGACACTTACTTATTTGTCATTAGTTTAAAATAGATAAACAAACCAACACCCCTTTTTTATTAATTAACCAAGAACAAATCATTCCACTTAGAGCCGTGATCAATTCGAGGAGATACCGAGACAAATCTAGAACCCCCATACAAAATCGTGTGTATCAAATGGCGCCGCTGCCGGCTCTTTTCGTGAAGATTAACGGTTTTTTGTGAGAGACGCGTTGGCTTTTGGGATCCGTTCACTTGTGAACGTTATTTTTCGTATAAAAAATTTTCAAAAATCCAAAAACATTTGAAAAATCATAAAAAGCATTTCTTTTTCAAAGTTTTGCATCAAAAATATTCTTCTTGCTTATCTATCTTTCTTTATGGATTCTTATGTCCATTGCGTCGGGTGTGGGAGACGATTGTACGGGAATGACTCTTGTCAATGGTGTACATGTGAACCGTGCGGAAACGATATCGACAACACACAATTCGGATTTTGTCCTTTGTGCAACTCGACTAATTCGTACTTTTTGAACCCACCTCCTGTTCCCCCGTGCATCTATTGTGGAAGCGATTCTCATTGGCATGTTTCGTGCCCGGTTCAATACCCGTATGGTCACGGGCAAGAACCGGGGTACAATTATGACAATGATAATAGCTATCCACAAGACGCACCCAGTCTTTCTCCTTACCCGTTTTGCAACAACTGTGGGGGTCCTCACGATACCTCTTATTGTCAACCAATGAATTATTATGAGCAAAATCCGTGTCCTCAATTTTCTTCACCGATGGATTATTATGAACCAAAACCGTGTTCTAATTCTTCCCAACCGATGAACTACTATGAGCCACAACCATGCTATAATTCAGGTTTTCAACACTTTGAGCCCCCACATCACACCCTCAATCATCAATCCTCTCAGCAAATTAATCTTGACCCACAACGCACTACTTTGAATGACGAACTACACTCCATCATTCTGCAACTTCAAGAAGCCGTTGTTCTTACAAAAGAAGCATGGGCGGAGGAAAAGCGACTGCAACAAGAGCAAGTATCTAATCTTAGTGATTATACCCCTCCTCTTGTGCATCAATACTATTATGATGATGATGGCGACGATGTTGTATGCACTTTCAACACATCTTCTGAAGTTGCTGCTCCTACTCTTGATGTTCCTACTGCGTCTAACGATCTTGATTCGTTGAATGACCTTAGTGATGTTGGTCTCGACAAATTATTGGATGATGAGGTTTGTGACTTACCTGCTATGGAGCTTGAGGACGACGTTGCTCTTACGGAAGAGGTCGATCCTAGTGATGACGATTCTTCTCTCTGCTATGAGAATTTCACTTTTGAAATTTCTCAATCTCCATCGGGAGATGCGGGCGATGACGATTTATTCTCTCCGGCTTACGAGAAGTTCACCGATGAACATGATCTCGTAGATGAGGTGAAAGACGTACTTCTTCGCGATAGATTACGGAAAGTGCACCTTCTTATTGCTCAAATCGGAGAGTTGACTTCTCCTCCTCTTTCCGAGCCTTTACCTCCATCTATTCCTCCCGTTGAAGATAATGACCCATTGCTGGAAGAAATCGAAATTCACTCCATGCCTCCAGGTATTGATGATTATGATACGGAGGGGGATATTATTCTTGTTAATTTGCTGCAGGAAGGTATTGACCCAAGTCCCCCTCCCGAGCACATTTCATCCTCCCCTTCAGCCACTATTACGGAGGATGAGTGCTTTGACCCGGGAGGTGACATTGATTATGTTATGATTGATAACATTACGGCTTTGCCGACTGCTCAGCATCCATTGTCTTTGGGGGGATGACAATGTGCTTACTTTACCCACCCCACCTCCCGTGGATCTTGATTTCACATACTTTACGTATGTTGAAAGGACCTTTCTCCCATTCAAGACTTATCCCCCCGCCTCTCCTTTGTTGATGTCAACCGGGAACGAGGACAAGGTCTTTGATCCCGGTATTACATTCGAGGCTTCCCCATGGACCATTTAATTCGGGGATGAATCAGGCTCGTGACTCGGTTAACAAAAACAAGCGCTATTCGGGAGGCAACCCGATTATCTATCTTTATCTGTTTTCACCATAAGTGTAGGGGGAGCCCCGTGGTGTTCCTTGTTCTCTTTCTTATCATATGCAGGGATTCGAGCTTCAAAGACACACTCTTGATGACTTTTGACGAACCGTGATTCCGTGTTCCCTTCTTCCTGGTTCTATCCTAAACTCTTTTCGATTCACGATTTTATATTTCTCAATATTAAAATAGGAATCTCGTTAGTTGTCTCTTCTTTAGCAAGATTTAAACAACATGCACAATGTCCTAAGTGTAGGGGAGTTTACTCCCACATGCTTAAACATTGAGGACAATGTTTATATTAAGTGTAGGGGGGACTTCTATCGAAGTTTTAAGTGGACTTTTCCATGAAAATGCCTTCATTTAACCGGAAAATCATCTTTTTCAACATTTTTCAAATTTTTAATTAACTTTGGCCATTTAGTCGTAATTTTTAAATATTTATCGTTACTTCCATATGTATATATCCCGCAATAAAGTCAAATTTTTATAAAGTGGTGTAGCTAGTTTAGAAATCTTTGACATATTAGGCCCGTTGCGATTATTTTGACTCAACCCGAATAGACTTATTCAAGTTTATTCTAGCTAGTATCCTTAACCATGTAGACCTTAATTGGTTTATTAAGCTAAGTATCCACGAGTCTCATTACTTGAGATTTTAAATTATGGAGAACGAGAGATGATAGAGTCAATTATAAGTCGGTATTCCTGCACAAGCTCACTTGGTGTAATTATTTGCCTATTCTACCATCACTTGCTAATAACTTATCTGCAATAAGTAAGGTCGTACGATTTGAAAAGTTACTTAGCTTCTAGCCCAAGATCGTTTAAAAGTTGCTCGGTAATGATAAGAGTTCATAGCCAAGGCATAACTAATGAAGCGGGGCGCGAAGATTGGCGAGTCCGAAAAGGCCCTAACAAGGCATGAGGATTCAATTTTATTGCTAAAGATCCAAGGTGATGTGAAAAGCATTATTCCCAAAATCAATATGAAGGATCAAGACTCACCACGAAAAGCAATCAACTCCTATAAAGATCATGGAGAAGTCTATCCGAAAAGACCCTAACAAGGTATGAGGATAAATAGATCCAAGTCCGAAAAGGAGGCGGATCGTTGTATCTCAAAATCCCAATTAGAGATTGAAGAAATAATCATGAAGTCGTGGTCAACAAAGTTGGAGTACCCCTCAAAAGTCTCCAAGTGAAGAAACTCTATTAACGATGAGAAGACCATTATCTCAAGCACGTCTCTCAAGATATGAAGTATGAAGTACATGCCAAATATCGGCCCGAGAAAGGTCTCAAATCGTGAACCGAGTTATGCCAAGATATGAACTTTTTGATATCCCGAGAAGCAGTTTTAATAGATTTTGTCCTTTAGCTAACTATTGATCAAATCGTCCTACTTTGCTTTCAGCCTAAATAAACTATCGAAATAAGTCCAAAAATGCATCTTCATGATCATTCTAAGACAAAAATAAAATATAAGAGATACCTCTAGGAATAAGGGAGTTTAAGCATTTAATTAAGCCATGTGTGAGAGTGTTTGATATGCTAACTTATAATAACAATGATCTCGTTTCTAAGCTTAGTTTGGGGAACGTGAAACTTGAGGGTGATAAATCTTCGCAGCACCGAAGCCCTAATGTAAGTCCTTGATCTCTTTGCAAGTTATTTCCATATAGCTATTTTCAAGTGAAAATGGTTTTCTATCCTTTTGTTTACTTTAATGTTTCAAATTCTCGTAGTACTTTAATTTTTGTTTAGTAGTATGTTAATACGGCCAAAGTTGATTGATTATGAGAAAAGTGTAAATATGCTTTGTCACTAAGCATTGCATGAGGGCATGGCAATGGTCAAGTGTAGGGGATTTGATAGGTGTGAAAACACCCATCCTTTTACCACTTATTTCTGGCTAAAACAAGACCAAAACACGTATTTAATATCATTTGTTTGGAATTATGCGTGGTTTTTGTGTTTATTGTGTTTTCAGAGTCAACCGGGAGAATATTGAAGAAAACATGGGATTGCACGGGTTTTATCGAAGAAAAAGACTCAAGACGAAGTCTATTGTCCAAGAGATGCAAAAGATTTGAAGTCATTGTGCCTATTTAAAGATTTATCGAAGAATAGAGCCAAAGATGGAAGATTCATATATGTCGAAGAACTCGAGTCTACTGAACAAAAGATTATAAGACGAGTTGGAATTATTCACCGGCACTTCTCAAAATCCAAAGTCAGAAACGTTAATTTGAAAGAGACATAAAGACAAAAGAAGGAAGAAGAAAAGAAGCCCAAACAAAAGCCCATTCACAAAGCCCACATCACACGCCTATATATATGATTCTACTTCACAAATTTGGAACACTTAGTTAGTCTTAGTTTTACTTTTTTTTTCATTTCTCTAGTTTTAGAGAGAGAAAGGTCCAAACTTTCTCTCACTAGATCTTTCTTTTTTTTCATCTTTCAATTTTAAGCTTTTCATTAATCTTTGTACTTTGAGTTCTTTTAATTAAAAGTTTAAGTTTAAGTTTGTGTTCGTCAATCTTCTTCTTCATTTCTTGGTTTCACTTTGCTTTTGATCCGAAATCCATAATCCATACGGATTGATTTCGCTTGGTGTTTAAAGGTTGAAAGGGTAGTCTTTTTACTCCTTGTTAAGCTCTTACGTGTATAGGCTATAAGCTCTTAATGCTTAGTAGCTTATTTCAAGTTTAACTTATTACTTTTCGGATTTCACAAGGGTTTTAATCTTTTTTAAGTTCGTTTCATACGGTTTATAATTGTTTACGTTTTACAAGTTGTCGAATTTAAGCTTTTTAAGTTATTTAAGTTTTGGATTACTTAGCTTATTGATTTTGCTTATTGAGTTTTTTAAGTTGCCACCAATTTCGGAATTACATTCCTTCCATCGCAACATCAGGGTTTACACACATTCTGACGGGTACTTATTTTGATCGCAATAACCCTTTGTGGTTTTACTTTGCGATCGGGTTGTCATTCCCCCTTATTCCGATCTGGGATTGCGATCGCTTATTGCGATCGCACATTCCGACGGGATTTAAGGTCCTTTTTTAATCGAAACTCTGCCCATTTTTAGTTTATGATATTCCGATCTGACATTCCGATCTAGAACATTCTAACAGCCATCATTGCGACAGCTTTGTTTTTTAGTATTCCGATGGTGACTAACATGGACATTCCGATGGACTCCACTTTGACATTCCGATGGTTGTTGTAGTTATATTTCGATGCTTATTTCTTTGATGCATTCCGATATGAATTATTTTCAATATTCCGATAGAACAAGTTTTTAAGTATTAGTTCAATTAAGTTTTCAAAGTATTTGTCAAATCTTTTCTTTACGTTTTCAAGCATTTACTTTTAACTTGTCAATCTAGTTTAATCTTTCAAACTTTAAATTTTACTCTTCGACACTTACTTATTTGTCATTAGTTTAAAATAGATAAACAAACCAATACCCCTTTTTTTATTAATTAACCAAGAACAAATCATTCCACTTAGAGCCGTGATCAATTCGAGGAGATACCGAGACAAATCTAGAACCCCCATACAAAATCGTGTGTATCAATCATCTACTCAAGTCGCCTCTGACACAAGTAAAACCAACTGTGAACCCCCACATGCTTCTAAGATAGATATCGCTAACCCATGTCAAAGTATACAAACTCCTAATAAGAATGCAGGTACCAAAGTTGATGTTCCAAAAGAACGAAGCGGTCCAATCATTGTATACCGTTCAACTAAGGACACTCTCAGAGTTTGGTTGCTGAAGAAGCAGATATCAGAGAAACAAGTGTCTCATGGGATTCATGGTTAAGCCTAATGTACGATGGCTCACATTCAAATTACAGTCTGTGACCCGATCTTCAGAGAAAGGGAAGTTTATCTACACAACGATAACTTACCCTCAAAACGAGAAATTAATTTTTCTCGGACACGAGCTTACATTAAAACCATTCAAAGGTTTTTAAGCTCGTGTATATGGCTTATCGTTAAATATCAGACGATAACCCGTACATCAAAGAAAGGAAAGTTTATCGCCGATGATAAACTTATCCTTACAACGAGAAATTAATTTTTTTCGGGCATGAGCTTATATCAAAAAACATTCCAAGTTTTTAAGCTCGCACAATGACTTACAGTTAAATGTCAGACTGTAACTCGAACTTCAAATAAAGGAAAGATTATCTTTTATGATAACTTATCCTCATAACGAGAAATTAACATTTCTCGGTCATGAGCTTGTATTAAAACATTCGAAGTTTTAAGCTCAGAAAGGAAAGTGTATCTTTTAAATAAGAGAACTTTTCCTCATAACGATAATTTAACCTTTCTCGGTCATGAGCTTTCCGTTAAAACAGTCAACGTTTTCAAGCTCATGAAAACGACTTCTAAGTAAATGTCAGCTTAGGACTCGTCCTTCAGATAAAAGGAAAGTTTATCGCCGATGGTAACTTATCCTTAACAACGGGAAGTTTACAACTTCTCGGACTTGAGCTCGTTTTATAAGATATTCAACATCTTAAGCTCAAGTAATTGTTTTTCAAAACTTTGAACACAATTTTTCAAGAATTTTTCAAAAGGTTTTTCTAAATCTTTCAAAATTGTGTGTTCAAAATGTTTTGATAAAAAGAGCATGTCTTCCGGAATCGATAATATATACGAACCTAGAAATGTCATTCAATAATGACATGGGGTTGTAAATAAAGTTCGAGCAGAAGTTTAAACGATTTAAAACATGCTCCATATGGTTTGCTATTATTTCTGATAGTAACCCGCTTTTCACATTCAAGTCAAGCATTTCACCGGAAAGCTTTGACTCTACAATCCGAAGTTATCAACTCCACAATCTGAAGCTCGTTGCAATTGATATCTACATACTAGACGATGCGACTGCTCAAATGACGACTACAGCTCTTTAAGTAGAACACGGGTCAACAATTGAGGGGGAGCAATAGTCCATAGTTCACAAGTTGGTGTCAAGACAACGATATCAATTGTCCATGTGTTGTAAAGGGGAAGATAATTTCAAAAGTTACAAGGAAGACCAACATTCATGAACTAGAACCATGTGCTTCTATCATATGATGTTCTCCATCATTCAGGTCCAACCTCGTATATTGCTAACCTTGTGAATACTTTATCATATATGATCTTTGCACGTGATAAATACCTTACACTTGTGTTTAAAAGGTATTTAATTTACGTTTCAAGTACACCCTCATTAATTTGAGGGGGAGCTTGTCTAATTCATGAAGATAATTGGATTTGCATCTTTCTTCCCAAATTTTCTAAAAATACTATTAAATCAATTGATATTAAAAACATCGATTGGGTTAATATTTTTAATATGGGGGAGAAAATATGATTTAATATGGGAAATGATTAATCATAAATGGTTTGACTTAACGTGATAGCTCATCCCGACATGTGCGAAATGTTTTCGGATATCGTGGCATATGTTAAGGGGGAGCAAAATGGATTTGCACTTCAAAATGGATTTCATGGTGACATACACTTACCCAAAACATCTCTATTCACGACGGTGAAGATTGTGGTGACATAAGGATGGTAGGATAGGTTAAAGTCCAATGATTCCTCTAGAACCGGAGGAATCTTCCCAAGGACATTTCATAGCTAGAAATAGTAGTCCTTAGGAAAGATGGAGAAAGATTGTGAACGTAGCTGAATGCCGACCAAGTACTTAAGTTAGCACTGGAACAATCACAACAAGGTGCTAGTGATGACGTATTGGTAAGCATTGAAGGGGTTGAAGAATGAAAAAGAATTGTAAAGATAAAGGGTGTAAAGAAAGAATCCCTCCTTACAACTTAGGCACAAACCGGGTCAATACATATGCTATTAAGATAATTGTTTAATGATTCTTGATATTGAAGACAGACATCATGGACCCAGTGATGTAAGGCACAACCCATCTCAGCTAACTCAGATATCTCTTAAAAGATATTTGTTTTAATCACACGGAGACAACACATTATCTATTGATTTATTCACTCTGAATAAATTGGTATTGAAATGGTGGCACTCCTCTCCAGCCTCCGATCACTAAAAATCCAAAATGCAGGATCGAGTCTAGAGCAATTTGAGATCATCAAATATCTCATTAGGACACACTTTCATATTTCTTTGCTTCCTCACACACTGTGAAAAGTAAGAAATATCTTAAGAGTCCTACGCAAAATCTTCATGATCTTGCCTGAACATCCGAGTAATACGAAAGTATTTACAATGAAGATGCAAATCCTTCTTGAGCGAATATCAAAAAGCTCATGGTAGGTGACTTGTGCGATTCTTTATGAATCAAACTTGTGATAACTGGAAAGCAACAGTGGTTTAATTCTTAACTGAACTTAAACACGTTCCAGGCCTCTACGCAATATCTTAGTGATCTTGCCAGAACACTCATAGTGACACTCTATAGTGTTCACAGTGATTAGTGGAAATCCTTCTAGTGTTAACCTCAAACAGCACTTGGTAGGTAACTTGTAAGATTCTATACGAATCAAGCTCGTGACAACTGGAAAGCAACGATGGTGCGGTTCTTAATTGAACTTCACTTGTTCCAGGAACATGAATTGACGGCTTCAAATCATGTGGATATTATTATCCAAATGATTCACTTTTTATGTTCGCAGTCAGCTTTGGACGGTCGAATAAAGAGAACGGGTTTACCCGCGAAATCTTGTCAAGGAGGTTCTTAACTGAAACTACCTGTCACAAGTACGATATTTTATATCGTCCAACGGTCTTCACCGACCGGAGGTAAAATGCTACCAAATTAGAATGAAATGTTCAAGGCCATTTCATCCGTGTATATGTTTTGTTGCTAAGTGTCTTATGCAACGTAACAAGAAGGTGGCATTGTAGTGTACAATCCAGAAGAAGTCGTCACCACATGCTTATACTACATACACTTAGTACTTCAACAAATTCAAGAAAGTCTGAAGGTCAAGTCTTCCGCTGTATCAAACTCTGAAGCTTTCAAGAATTTAAAGGTATAAGTATGTGGAACATGAAGTCACGAAGAGGCAAATTTCACAAGTGATGAATGCACAAGGTCAAGGCAAGGAAACATGCTCAAGACTAAAGTCAAAGATCACATCAAGCATATTCACAAGAACAAGATTGAAGACTCAAGCATAGTATGCTAGGTTTAAGATTTTTTAAAATGGTGTGACCTCCCTTAGGGGGAGATTGTTGGAAATATGTTTTTCCAAGGAAAGTCTCGGTCACATCATTATTAGCATAGATCACGAGCTATAGACTATTTAGGACATTGTAACTTGGAGTGACCTCCCTTAGGGGGAGATTGTTGGAAATACGTTTTTACGTATTTAGAAAGGATCGGTCACTCCAATAATATATTCAAGTAATAGGCTCATGATCCAGTTTGTATACAATATAGTCCATATAGCCCACATGTAGGGTGGGCTATATATACCCCCTCCTAGCATGTTAGGAGGGGTTGCTCTTTCATTTTCTCACTTTTGATTATTAATTCAATATTTACTTTCTCTCTCTACTCCTCTCCTTCTCTCCATTCTCTCTCTCCACCCTCATCTCCTTGTCATCTTCTTTATATTTATCAATTAATCAACCCACTTTATCAATCCGATCCATCATGTAGAATAGGCCAAGATTTACGTAGACCTTCAATGGAGGCCTTAAGAGTAGCTTTAAGGTTGCGTCTAAATAGGAGAGTTAGCTAACACATGTAAGGGCATAGGGTTTCTTTTACAGTGCATGTTATTTTGGTTAAGGGGGTGTTCGACCCATAGTTTGAAGTATGAAAAACGAGACTGTTTTGGGTTAAATGTTAACGGGACGAATTATGAACTAAACTAAGTTAAGGGCTTTATATAGTGGTGTAATGAGATGATTATGGCATATAAATGGGGTTAAGTTGTAGGAATAGGTTAGATATCCATCATAGATTGATGATCCATTTTGGTATGTGGTTCATGTCTTGATTTCATATGTTTGTGTGCTTAGATTTTTGCTAGAGCGCGGATACTTAGAGAAGCTTGTTTAGGTGAGTTTCATAGTCCCATGTCTTTTTATGATTTGACTTCCAGATGGGATGGAAGAGACACTGTATGGTTTTGTAAATAATGTTGTAAATGTTTTTATGGTTTGTGATGGACTTGTGTGTGCACTTATGTGATTAACTGCTATGTGATTCTTGATTGTGTTTATGATTTGGATCGGGGGACACGTACCGTCTCACTTATTGTGGTTTGACTTGGTACCAAGGGGGTGTTGACAAGGTGGGGCCTTGGGATTGGTTCATAGGTGTACGGGCACCTATGGGACCATAGTGATTGGTAAGGCTTTGAGCCTTGGAATTGTGGTTATTGGTAAGGCTTGGAGCCTTGGATTTGTGGTGATTCGTTAATCTTGAATGCTAGTTGTTAATACATAAGTGTAGCACATTGTCCATATGTTCTTTTCTTAATGGTTGTTATACACAGCTTATAATTGATTTGGAGTTGGAGTCTAAACCTAGACTCTCACCAACTTTATGTTGACGTGTTTTAGTGTCTCTTTCAGGTGAGAATGTGGTTAAGCGTGAGAATATGAGTGGCTAGCTGGGAGGCTTAGGATTGTATTGGAGGAACCCCCTTTCCTCTTAGTCTTTACTTATGTTTGAATAAGTCATACTTTGTAGACACCTATATGTTTGTTATTTGTTAATTGTATGTCTTTGGTAAGAGGTAGAACTGTTACCTACTAACCTAGACGCCTGCATTGTTTGAGATATCTTCATGACATTGTGTCACCATTTATGATATTTCTATTTCATTTAGTTATCTCTATAGACACGCAATTGTTGTGATGATATCCATACGTCGCGCCCCATATTCCGCCATTGTGGGGTGTGACACCTGAGTCGTAGCATCCAGGTCTGACCCAAAGGAAAACCCTCTACATGACACTTAGGCTTTGTTATCGAGTTTTTTTAAGGAATGAAAGGGGATAAGATGGGAAAGGCACAGTAGGGGATGACACTATGAGGTAAGTGGTTATTATAATTTGTGTGCTTGAGTTTATATTTTTTAGTAGAAAGGAAATGATAGGAAGCTAACACTATAACCAATGTACCCTCAAAACTATAGTATTTGTGCTTTGATTCATTATTGTGGAACTTTTGGTGATCTTAAGCTTATTTCATATTGCAAATGCAACAGACCCTTTGATATCATTTGACCAAAATCTACCCTTTGATATCAGTTGTGATTAGACAAATCAAAGCTACCAACCAAAGAAGAATTATAGTACTTCTGGTAAGAAAAATATATACAGCACTTGTAACACCCGATTTGTTAAGATGGAATGCTACAGTAAATTATGGTGTGTCATCAAAGCATGCAAGGTAAATGTCTAAACATTCGTGACCATAAATAGAAATATCGGAATCAAACATCGGTAGTCTAGTAACTCACACACAAGCAATATTAAGTAATGTAAATGAAAGGACTAAACAATGTCCAAATGAAGTAAAGTATGAAAAGTAGGAATAAATGCATAAGGTAAGAGACCGGATAGCTTCCAATCTGAATGCACATACTCTGGAGTTCCTACTTGCGACCTTGGGTACCTGCCGTTTGGGAACATGGAAAAGTAGACGGTTGAGCATAACGCTCAGTGCACGGATATAAAATAAAGCATGGAAGACATAGATTATGAAAGCATATAAGAGCATAAAGCATGAATAGCATCGGAAATGAGTAAGTCCTGGAAAACCTAGTTGTCTGTCATGTTCACTGGTTTTAGTTCTGAAAACATAGATTATGTTACTTATGAAAATTTATATTAGTTAATATCCCAAAAGCCAATATAGGTCATGAGGTCAACAACGTGCATGAATACTTGGAGGGGTGAACTCGTAATGCAAATTAGAGGGGATGCCTCTAATTAATTGGTAATGGGTAGTAGGGATCAGCTCCTTGTGAAGGATGCAAGACACACACCACTTCACCATGAAATCCTGACTGAAACATGTAACTAGGATACACCCACACGCCCCACATGATAACATAATAAATATAATGGCCAAATAACTAAAAGGGACACCACGAGTTATCACTCCGCCGTGGTGAAGTCATAACACTAATGCCTCTAGTGTTATGGTTATGGTACCTCCATAACTAGGTGAAACTGGTCATGCATGTATATGGCTAAGGTAACTAATAAAACATAAGCATTAAATCTGTAACTACTGGGGAAAACAGTTGGCTGCATACGGGAAAGCCTAATGAAGGAAGAGATTGTCCTTACTGAAGGATGGGAAATCCGTACCTTATGTCCAGTAGAAGCTAATGAAAACGATGAAGACTACTCTGCCTTGACGGATAATACTACATAAGAAATATGGACGTGTATGAGTTGTCTGATTTACGTGTGTTTTACTGGTTCTGTGTGTTATTAGCTTGTTATACGTATTATGTCATGTTTTATTGTTTACGGCGTTAACTGTAGTTATTCTGATGTTCTGTTGTGTATTATTCATGTATTAGTGTATTATAATACTTGTATTGTAATACTAAGTAACTTTCTAAAAATAGCAGGTTTCCCTAAATAGTAAGTTTCTAAAAACAGAAAGTTTCCAAAAATAGTAAGTTTATATAATTAGAAATAAGCTGGATTATAAATAATAAGTAAAGTTTAAATAGTATAATACAAGTCATGGTTATAGCTTATTAATTAAATAACTGGTTAATTAATTAAACTATACGTTATGGAATTTAATTAAAAAACATGTTTTAATCAAATTAAGCTAAGTTAAATACTTTAGGTTATACATGTAATATTTATTTTAATATTTAACCTAAGTCATGAAGTTAATTAAATTAAATGGTCTAGTAATTAATTTTAATTTTAATAACATGTTTTTCTGATTTTAATAATTAACCCGAGACCCGAACCCGTGTTTTAAAAATTAACCCGAGCCCGAAACCCGGTCTTACATATAAGCCGAAACATACACCCTTGACAGTGGCTAACCCGGCCTAGCCGGTTGCCACTGTCCGAGTGGTTTACCCGCTGCCTGAGTCGCGGTTCCCACCGGTGGTTCAACCGGTTCACACAGGTTCATACCGGCTGTGAGCCGGTTCCCCCTGCTTTTGTTCGGTTCCAACTGCCAGCCAAAAAGAATCCCACCAAAAACAAAAAAACACACCCCGACCTACGGTCGGGGTTTCCCCTTGCTGCGTCCGAACAACAAACCCAAACCGAGCCCCTTGTGGGTCTCGGTGGCGGCGGATCGAACAAGCCGAGAGTCTCTTAACTCTCGATTGTGTCTCGGCTAACCCAAAGCAACACCAAACACCCACTTTAACATGATTTAATTAATCTCATGTGTTTTGTTTACTTGTTTTAATGATTAATTAAATAATTAACATGAATTCATAAAGAATTAAAAAGAAAAATGAAGTGTTTAATTTACCGAACACGTGGAAACAAAAGGTTATGAACACGATCATGTACACACGAATAATCAACAAGAAAATTGTCCGGTTTGTCCTTGTGGTTGCTCTATGGTCGGCGAAAAAGGAGAGAGAGAGAGGCAAAGAAAGAACTTTTTCTGTAACCTAAATTATGAAAAGGTTTTTCTGTGTTTTATTACTTATGGGTTTATGTTGGGTCATGGGCCAAGGCCCGTCTTCTCCTTTTTCCTTATGTAGCCGCGGCCTAAAGGGTGTCCACGGGAAAACCCGTAGCTTTTCGCGTGTCCAATTATTTATGTGATCGTTTATGTTTTAAATGTCGTGATTTTTATATGTAGTGTACTTAACACATTTAAAATATATACGTAACTACATCTTATTAAATACCGTGACACGTAAATTATATTATAAATGAAAAGTTTAAATTTTATCGTACTTTCATGTGTGTACTGTTAATGTGTATTGTTCATGGTATTTTAATGCGGGTTTTACAGCACTCATCCAAAAATTCTAAATCCAAACACCTCAACTTTTGATACACCTTAAAATTAGAAGTAAAATTAGCCATTTTTCTACAACAAGATATAGAGCCATCTGCTCATTCTAATTCCAAACACCCCTTATGAACACGAGAAACATTTACATCTCTCTTTTGATTTTTCGACAATATATACATTATTCAAGTCAAGTGTCACAAGGATTAAAAAATGACATTATTATGTATCTTCATCAAATATGCTCGTATACTACATATAATTACTACTAGTTCAATGATCACCAATAGTCTCCACATAAGTACACACCGTCAACAAAATAATGTAACGTATAATTATCCCTTATAATGATCTCGCTCTTTTCAACTACATATATATATACTTAATCACACTAAAAAATTTAATAGTTTGCACTTGTACCAAGAACAATAACATCAACCATCTATCGTATAAAACACAAAATCACAAAAGAACTAGATAATCTTCATTTGTTTACATGTCCATCGAAACACAAAAGTGAATATGTGGATGTTGACAACTATATACTTACATGAAAATCAAGTTTTAGATAAACTTACATAATCAATGTTGAGATAAAATGAGATGCCAGTTAGTTGTGAACTATTAAAAAGCTTAAATATAAATGTAATTTCATAGAAGCTCAACCCATTTTCCTTTCTAATCCCCCAAAATTTAGCGAAAAATATCTGTAAAAAAAACCCCACATTTTTCCTTCCTTTTTTCTTCCCGCCTCTTACCCAAAATTTAGCGAAAAATATCTGTATATAATCAGTGGCGGATCCAAGTATTTTTAACATGTGTGGCATAAATGTTTTTTTTACTTCAAGTTTTAACTAATACGTGGTATGAACTAAAACGTATGGTATTAAACAAAATCATATACAAACTAGTACAACTACTTCAATTAGACTATAACAAATTATCACACACTTAGTATGTACGCATCACGGTCCTGGAACTCGAAAACACCAAGACGCGTAAGAAAAAATATATATGTAAAAGCTAAAAGAAATCAAACACTATAGAAGCTTAGAAATAATAGATGATACCAAATTTATGACACTAATTTTATTGGAACCTCTTTGAAAAATTCTTACGATAACTAGCATGTGTGAATAAGCTCACTGTGTTATGACCAACCTAAATGATGTTCAAATGTTCTAAAACAAGGGTTAATAATGCTACTTTTGTGTCATTTTACTTTTTTGAACAAAAACAAAAAATATGAGACATAATAAAATATTTAGAAACGTTAGGGTGCAAGTGTGTGAAAAACTCAAAAGTGTCATCATCTTCTTCACCTAGCTAACACCATACGGGATAAGATAACTGTGAAAACCCCAGTTTTCTAACTTATTTTATACGGCTATACTGATCGATTTTAAGCTCATAATTTAAGTAATATCTCATAATTTTCATTCCTGCGCACATTTTACCAGTTTACTACCTGAAATCGAGTTACATAGGCCAAATCCGTCCTATTTCACATGTAAAATATATGTGTGGCACGTGCCACAAGTGGCCAAGGCATAGCTCCGCCCCTGTATATAATGCATCTTGTGTAATCGAACGTTCAATATTTAGTGAATAAATGTAAATAAAAGTATTTTGAATTTCATAAAAGAGTCATTCAAGCAAATAACAAAATAGAGGTTAGTTTTTTAACGATAGGTGATAAAAGATCTATATCAATAAAAAAAGTTAAATATTTTTTTATGTAAGAAAAAAAATAAAATATTTTAATTGAAAATAAAACATAAAATTAAAATGTTTGTACTATACATTATAATCTCACAAATGCATGTAATATTCAAAATCCGATTAGCTATCTTACACTACTCAGTAGGCCCAAAACAGAGCACACTACACCAAATCCCGAAAAAACCCTACTCTTCAATTCCATTTCCAAAGCAACCTTCATCATACGACACTGCTAAAATCATCAATGGCTACCACGATTTTAAGAAAAATGGTACACCACCAAAAACTCCTCACAAACCTTAAAAAAACCACACACAAATCCTCATAATCAAAGCGGACAATCTCAATTCAAAACAAACCAAACTGATAAAACAAAACCTAACAAATGAGTCATCTCTCATCATGGGGAAAAACTCTTGGCTTAAAAGATCAATAGCACAACATGCTCGTGTGACAGGGAACAATGCTTTTGTTGGTCTGGTCTCACATCTTGTCGGTAAAGTGGGCTTGGTTATGACATCACGTCATCCTGAGGAAATGAGTGAAACTATCACCGGGTATAATTTGAGGCCATTGTTGTGTTCTTCTATGGATATTGGGATGTATTATATCTGGCCGTTTGTTGTCGTTGATCATTTGTCTTTGCTTCGTGAAATGAAGGAGGCTTGAAATGCGTTGTTTTTTATCATATGTTTCTATTTCCTGTTTATTGCGTAAATGGTGTTATTGAAAGAAATTTGCCAGTACTGATATATAAATTCATAAACTATTGTGCATTTTGATTCGGGTTATATTGATAAGTTTGTTTGTTTATCAAAATCCTTTCAAGTTGAAGGTAACTTGATTGATCAAGTTAGCCAATCAGAATTCAGATAAATATTTAAAAGTTTTTCTTTTAATGAAATACAGGGATCACATGCATTTATCTTTGTTGTGATTGGAGAATTTGACCAATCAAGTTGCCTTCAACCTGAAAGTTCTTTTTCCTTGTTTTTTGGTTACGACAGTAAACGTAATGTTTGGGTTATTTTGTTGGGTAAAGGCTATAAAATACCAACGAACTTTCTGAAATTTACCATTTTGAAACACTTATTTTTTTATTACTAATATCACCAATATATTTTCAAATATATTTTTTAATTGAACCATCGTTAGCGAAAATGTATCATCGTTAGTACATTTACCCAACAATCGTTCACAACATTAATCCTTTTCTATTAACGGCTATTTGGTCTTTCTATTACGAATTTTAAAGTCTATTTTTTTTCTTATATCATTTGGAAAAAAAAACTAAAAAAACTAAAAAATTCGAAAGAAAAAATAAAAATAAATTTTTTTGTTTTTTTTTCCTATTTTTTTTTATTTTTCATTCGATTTAAAAAAAATTTAATATATCTTTCAGAAAGAAAAAAAAATTCAAAAATAAAACAGAAAGAAAAAATAAAAATAATATGAGAGTTATACATATTTACCGCAATTTAAGAAAAAACTGGGGAAAAATTGGGACTTTTTTAAAAAATTGTGGAAAAATCACAAAAACTAAAATTATTTTAAAAAGATTACAAAAATGAATATTTCTTTTTTCAAATTTAAGTGACCCGAAAAAAAGTTTTTTAAAAAAATTGAACGAAAAAATAAAAATAAAATTCGGAAGAAAAAAAAACTAAGAAATTTTATTTTTATTTTTTCTCTTGACTTTTTTAGTTTTGTTTTTGAATTTTTTTTTTCGAAAGATATAAGAAAAAGGTTTTTTTTTTTGAATTGAATGAAAAAACGAATAAACATTCGATAGAAACAAAACTAAATATTTTTTTTCTTTCGATCTTTTAGTTTTTCTTTTCTGACTTTTTTTCTTTCTGAAAGATATAAGAAAAAAAAATCGACTTTAAAATTCGTAATGGAAAGATCAAACAGCCGTTAATAGAAAAGGATTAATGTTGTGAACGACCGTTGGGTAAATGGACTAACGATGATATATTTTAGCTAACGATGGTTTAATTAAAAAAGATATTTGAAATTATATTGGTGATATTAGTAATAAAAAAGTAAGTGTTTCAAAATAATAAATTTCAGAAAGTTCGTTGGTATTCTATAGCCTTTACCGTATTTTGTTCGATGAAAGTTTTGCCTTATATGCTCAATAAGCTTTTTTACAACCACTTAGAAAACAGCTTTTAGTGCGTTGTTAAGTATTAACATTGTCCAACTAAAGAGAAAGAAGCCCAGAGTTCAGCAAAAAGACAGGAACATAGATCACTGATCTGTTTTGTGAGATCAAATGAAGATCCAAAACAAGTGTTCGAACAATGGAATGGGCACAATGCAGACCTTTCAGCTGTGTTCATTCTTGGTTCTTGGTCGACTAACCGGACTCACCCTGAAGGTTTATAAAGTTCATAACAATTATTAAAAACCCTAATATGGATCAAAGCACACATAGCGGAAGAATTTAACAAGATCATAATTAATAACACAATTATAATTAATCGAATTAGGGTTACATACCTTTATCCTAGCGAAGATCCACAAGATCACCAATGAATCACCAATTAGGGTTTATGACGAACATAACCAAGATGTAGTCTAAAGTAAGACTACATTACGTTCTTGTACACATGTAATACAACGAGTTAACCGTGATTCTAGCACGTGTAAACCGAGATTCTACGCTTGTGGAATATCTACCCAACAACCCTAGAGAGGGGCTAGGACTAGATTATTGCTAAACAAAAATCAAAAGATAAAAGGAACCCTAAAAAAGGTGTTTTTCCTTTGAGGTTGATTTGCAATAGAAACCTAACAAATCAAATCAAACGAAACCCTAAAGGGTGCGTTTGATCCGATCGCAGGAGGGAAAGAAAAGAGAGGAATGAGATAGAAAATAATGAAGGCCATGGAGTGTTTATATAGGCTTGGCAAATCTTATTCTCCAAGTAATAAACCAATTAGGAAACAAAATCCCCCCTTGGGACTTGTATAACCGGCGGTGGAAGCCCACCCATGGGGTCTTCCGGAACTTTCCCGTTTCCTTCTTTTCTCTTCTATTTAATTCCATAATGATTGTAGAATATTGATAACCTATGAATCTATGAAGGGGTTGATGATTTCTAGAGAGAGAAAGTTAGAGAGAGAAAGAGAGAGAAAACTATGTGTTATTTCAATAAATGAAAGTGAGAAACATTCAACAACCAACCCCTTTCCATGGTGGAAAGGGGTATTTATACTTCCAAGCTACATGGGCTTGGGCCGGTCCATGACAAGCCCATGGACCGGTTCATACTTAACTTAATAAGCAACTAATAACTATTTGTTAACTACGAGCTATTACAACATAAATAATATTGTGGAGTGACCGATACTTTTAATATACGTAAAAACGTATTTCTAACAATCTCCCCCTAAGGGAGGTCACTCCACGTTACAAAGTTCTAAACCTAGCATACTATACTAAGTCTTCGTTCTTTAGCTCGTAGTCTTTTCTTCTTTTCTTTCTTTTGTTGTGAATATGTTGGTTTGATCTTTTAGGCTTTGGCTTGAGAGCATTGTTCTTTTGGCCTTTCACGTGCGATCTTTGCCTTCTTGTGAAACTTGCCTCCTCGTGACTCCATGTTCCACGCACTTATGTCTTTTTGTTGAATTCTCGAAAGTTTCAGAGTTTGGTACAGCGGAAGACTTTATCTTGTACTTTCTTGAATTTTTGCTAAACTTTGATGCAGAAAAACATAAGCATGTGGGAACGACTTCTACATGTACACCGCAACACCACCGTCTTCACTGGTACACAGCAACGCCACCGTCTTCAACAGGTACACAGCAACGCCACCGTCTTTAACAGGTACACAACAACGACACGAATAAAATGGCTTTGAACATTTTATTCTAATTCGGTAGCATTTTACCTCCGGTCGGTGAAGACCGTTGGACGATATTAGATATCGTACCCGTGACGGATAGTTTCAATTAAGTAACTTCCTGACAGGATTTCGCGGGTAAACCCGTTCTCTTTATTCGACCGTCCAAAGCTGACTGCGAACATAAAGAGTGAATCACTTGGATAAATTATCCTTGTGATTTGAAGCCGTCAATTCATGAAACCTGGAACAAGTGAATTTCAATTAAGATTTTCACCATCGTTGCTTTCCAGTTGTCACGAGCTCAATTCATAAAGAATCTTGCGCGTCACCTACCAAGTGCTGTTTGATGTTGACACTAGAAGGATTTCCACTCGTCACTGTGATCAATAAAGAGTCACTCTGAGTGTTCTGGCAAGATCATATGATAATGCGTAGAGGCCTGGAACGAGTTTAAGTTCAATTAAGAATTAAACCACTGTTTCTTTCCAGATTTTCACAAGATTGGTTCTAAAAGAACCGCACGTGTAACCTACCATGAGCTTGTTTGATGTTGGCTCAAGCAGGATTTCCATCTTCATTGTAATACTTGCGTATTACTCGGATGTTCTGGCAATATTACAGGAATACTGCGTAGGACTCATGAAAATCTCTTACTTTTCACAGTGTGTGAGAAAGCAAGGAATAAATGGAAAGTGTCCTAATGAGACTTTTGATGATCTCTTGGCTCTAGACTCGATTGTGCGTTTCGATTTAGTGAGCGATGGCTGGAGAGGAGTGCCACCTTTTCAATACCAGTCTATTCGGAGTGAATAAACCAATAGATAACGTGTTGATCTCCGTGTGATTAAAACAAATACCTTTTTAGAGATATTTGAGTTAGCTGGGAAGGGTTGTGCATTGCATCACTGGGTCCATGATGTCTTTCTTCAATACCGAGAATCATTAGAAAAAATGACCTCAATAGCATATGTATTGACCCGGTTTCTGCCTAAAGTTGTAAGGAGGGCTTCTTTCTTTACACCCTTTATCTTTACAATTCTTTTTCATTCTTCAACCCCTTCAATGCTTACCAATACGTCATCACTAGCACCTTGTTGTGATTGTTCCAGTGCTAGCTTAAGTACTTGGTCGGCATTCAGCTACGTTCACATTCTTTCTCCATCTTTCCTAGGACTTCTAATTCTATCTAGGGAATTGTCCTTGGGAAGATTCCATCGTCTCTGATGAATCATTGGACTAAACCTATTCCTACCACCCTTTTGTCACCATATTCGTCGTGAATTAAGCGTGTTTTGGGAAGGAATTGCCACCATGAAAAATCATTGAAAATCACATAAGGTACTTGTGATATTAAAATCAAAAGTTTTGTACCTTAGGTGTTTTGTTCATCAAAAACGCTCCCCCTTAACACGTGCTTTACACATATTAAGTTGGATTATCGTTAAGTCTTTTTCATCTTTTAGCCAAGTATCACTTAAGTCTCCTTAATCCCATTTTCTCCCCTTATCCAAAATGTTAACCATTAATATTTGGGATATTGAATGGATTAACCGGTCTTTGGGTAAAAATGAAATCGATGTTTGGCCATAGAACAAGTTATTGCTCCCCCTTAATTTAATAAGGGATAGTTGTAGTGCTTTAGTATGATATATTTTGAAAGATTTAGAATCTCGTGAGAAATTCTTGAAAAATTATCATACCTTAACACTACATCAAGCCATTAAAGCACAATATTCACAAATATACATATTCACAATTGAAAACCAATATAAAGTGGACCTGAAATGTACGACCCATTAGATGGATCGTTGCAGTAGCTTGTGGTGCACTAGATATGGTCTTCCACCAACGAATCTTTCCAAGCTCCTCATCAATCTACGTTCACGGAGCTTTTGATCAATCTTCTTGATCACATACTTCGCCATCTGCCGGTAACCCGGATGCCAATCCTCCGTCATCTCTGGCAAAGTCCCACCCGAGTTAAGATGCTCCAATTTTCCTCGGACTTGTAGAAGAGTCCCATCACTGTACTTATGGAGCTCACCCACCCTCATAAACTTCATTAAACCTCGACTGTTCAAGTAGAAAATGTCGTAATTCGGGACAGAAATGCTGGTATAGGGACATCTATCTACATGTTGAGGTAGCACTTGGTTCACTGGACGGGTTAGGTTAAGCTTCCTTTGATAGCTTTCGACACCCAACTGAAGATCTTCAACTCGTGTCTTGATGACAACGCTTTGTGTGAACATACGAAGTGCTGTATTTAAAGCAATGAGGTCTTCACGAGGAATATGTGTGAGTTGATCTCGGGTCATCAGAAGCAGCATATCTTCGATATCCTCAAGGCGAATGATAGAAAAATCTCCCTGCTGGATTTTGTATTCTCTGTCATCCTCCCTTTTCAAACGAATCTCCGTCACATGATAATAGCCATTCTTGGCTTCAGTTTTCAACCCTAAGATGCTGGAGATGCGGATGTCGGATCTAACGTTGCTTCCAGAATTGACTAGGCAGCAACCCCTGTACGCCCTTCGGACTCGTTCATCCCAATGAGATGCACCTATGACAGCATACATATCATAATTACGATTTACCTTTGGGACCCAGAGTCGATTTACCTTTTCCTCGATAAAGGGTATTGTCCCCCAGTTGGCAGCTTTCAGCAAGGTCAGGGAGGTTGCGTACTTTGATGACCCCTTCAGAAGATACACAAGATCATTGGTGACGAAGAAGTCAAGAGCAATCTGATTATCTTGAGAAGGATCCATTGGAGGTGGAGCTCTTTCTGATTCATGAAGGCCTGGCCGTTGAACGGTATTCAGAGCTTTTAGGATCTCATCGGCATAATACTCAAACTCCATTCGGGTTAACCGGGTTTTGGCGCGAAGTCTCTTATCCTTCAGCGCTTTCTTCACCAAGGATGGAGTAACCGAAGTCTTATACTCATGAGCAAGAAATGCACATAAGTCAATCGGACTGCGGATACGGAGATACAACACATCTTTGTCAGCGTCTGTGATCGGATCATATTTCGCTGCTGCCGTGATCCAAGCCTGTGGTGGTGCAGTCTCGTCAATCTCCAACGTGTCTGCCCAGTCTCGTGTGCTTGGTTCAGGAACCATAGATTGTTGTACTTGTTGTAGAGGAGTAGAAGCTCGAACATCTGCTGGTTCTGATTCAGGCATTTCGGCAGTGTCGTGAACTGGTGAGTGTTGTGCAGCTTCAGGTTCAGTTACCGATTCTGCAATCACAGGAGCAACAACAACAGAACTAATGGGGTTAGTGGTAATAGGTAAAGATACAGCGATAGAGGTACCGGGAACCGATGACGCTGTAGTAGCATTCACATCGTGGCGCCACTTAGATCGTCTTGATTCCGATGATGTTGATTTGTCCTTCTGCGCTGCATCTTTCTTGGACTTGGTTCCAGACTTAGCAGGTTTCTTGGAGCTGGTAACCTTGTCTCCCTCTTTAGGCTGTTCATCCCCATCATCATCCTCATTGTTATCCCCGTTGCTCCCCCTAGCACTCTCCTCATTCCCATCACCACCATCATCGCCATCATCATCATCATCATCCTCATCATCATCACCACCCTCGTCATCGTCTTCATCCTTTTCTCCTTGTTCTTCTTCTTCCTCTTCTTCACCCGTACCCTCTTCTTCTTCACTGTCTTCCCTTTCTTCCTCAGGTAGAATGTGATATGGTACCACACTTCCAAACGTTTTGAATAACCTATCATCCTCCATGATAGCATCATTCAGGGATTTGTATAGAGCCCGTTGAATCCTAGACTTATCAAACGATCCCAGTTCCACCATACGAGCCTTAAGGATCTTCTTTAATTCAAAATCCGTTAACTCATAAGCAATTTTGTAGGCGGATTCTGAAGGATTGGATGACTTGATCATCAAGTTATCAGCTGCTAGTGTCTTCAATTCATCACGCAGTTTAGGCATAATGGATTCAACAGATTCTTGCACTCTCTCTTCAACAGAAGCTTCAAGTGCTTCTTTCTGCTCCTTATATTTATCCCTCATCGCTTGAAGTCTGGTGATACGTGCAGCATGCTTATCAGCCTCAGCCTGCTTAACCCGAGCTAGTTCTTCTGCATGTGCTTTTCGAGTCAACTCCATATCTGCAGCGAACTTAGCAATCATCTCCTCTTGGGCTTTCCTAGATGCTTCTTCACTTTGAGCTCGTCTTTGTAACTCTTGGCGAAGTTCATCCATTTCTCGTTTGTGATTATCCACATGTTTATCCAACATTTCGGCCATCACCAATGCAGCCATTGTAGATGTTGCAGAACTGCTCTGGGTTGATTGAAGAGGCTCGGTTGTTACTGCGGTACTAAGGATGGGAGTTATAGGTGGTGGAAGAAATGGTGTTGAAGCCGGTCTGGTTGGTAAGGGTTGTATTGGTGGAGGTTGAGTTTCTAAAGGTTGAGTTGACACCATGATCGTAGGAGCAACAGACTCCTTTTCCACACTTGCTGAAATAGGGATTGATGGCTCCTTCGAAGTGGAATAACGTTCAGGTGACCCAAACTCATCAATATCATCTGGTTCCTGGTACTCTTCTTCAACATTTACCCTTGCACCTGAACCACTACCCCCAGTATCTTTCCTACTCCTTTGAATTGCTATCTTCATCATTTGTTTCTCTGTCTTGTCAAGAGTAGGATCAACAACATCTTCTTCATCACGTAAAACCATCTCATCAGCCTTACCCTTTCCCTTCTTAACCTCCGTCTTTTTCTTCTTGGTTTCAGGTTCAGGTAAAGCAGCTGGTTGCTTGCGTTTACCTTTACTCTTCACTGTGGTAGACGAATCTTCTCCAGTCTGAAGGTTTGCTTTCAGCTTCTTGATTTCTAGCTGCAGTAGCTTGTAATCAGCAGAACCTTTGATTTTCTCCGTCAGAAGATAATCGGGAATAGGACCAGGAATCACACCACCAGACGGTCCTTCATGCCTTAGATCCACAGTATCATCAGCTTCTTCAGTGTGATAACGACTTGCTGCACGCCTATCAATAGTAGCATCATTTTTCATAAAATAATGAATGATAAGCTTGATAAACCGAGGATAAGGAAAGAAATTTGTCTTCAGCTTCTTGTTATGGAAGAGTTGAAAGGTGAATTCTTCCCATATCAACAATGCATAATCTGCATTTGCAGCTTTGTACATGCCATAGAAGAGGTTTATTATAGGACTGCGCAAAGCATCATGGCCACTTGTTTTTGGTGTAAGACATCTACTGAGAATACCCAACAATGCTCTCCAAGGTTGTCCTACTTTAGCAGTGGTAAACTCAGACTCAACTCGTATGTCAGGACATCCAAGAGCGTCAAATAACTCCATGAGTTCATCTTTAGTAGGATCCCTCGAAAATGACATGCCTTTGGGTGTATCCCGTATACCAAAAATCTTACGGAAGTCTGAAACTGTGAGCGTCTGCTGCTTGTTGTCGATGGTGAAGGTGATCTTGTTTGAAGTGATTTCCTTGGTAGCCCAGAACTCATACATATAATCATAAGGCACCGAGGCACTACTTCTTAAAGCATTCTTAAAATGGGATTGATCAAGGATTGCGATGGCTACTTTAAATCCGTGGTGAGTGGATTTTGAGACTTGCTTCAGTCGGTAATTGTTGGGTATGAACTTAAGGGTTCGTGCTTTAGCAATAGCGGCTTCTCTAGAGTCTTGGATTGCTTGTACTGTTGGATTAGTCATTGTATCTGCTTAAGATAAGACATGAAAGGTTGATGCACAAAAACATATAGATATATATCATTCTTACTTCTAAGCATAACACATTTCATAACATAATACAACAAGTACATATAACAGGCAAACTATATTAATCAAACAACTCTTCATCCGGAACTTTCCTTCATTCGGAACTTCTTCATCCGGAACATTCCTTCATTCGGAACTTCCTTCATTCGGAAGTTCTTCATTCGGAACTTCCTTCATTCGGAAGTTCTTTATTCGGAACTTCCTTCATTCGGAAGTTCTTCATTCAGAACTTCCTTCATTCGGAAGTTCTTCATTCGGAACTTCCTTCATTCAGAAGTTCTTCATTCGGAACTTCTTCATTCGGAAGTCCTTCATTCGGAACTTCTTCATTCGGAACTTCTTCATTCGGAAGTTCTTCATTCGGAACTTCTTCATTCGGAAGTTCTTCATTCGGAACTTCCTTCATTCGGAAGTTCTTCATTCGGAACTTCCTTCATTCGGAAGTCCTTCATTCGGAACTTCTTCATTCGGAAGTCCTTCATTCGGAACTTCTTCATTCGGAAGTTCTTCATTCGGAACTTCTTCATTCGGAAGTTCTTCATTCGGAACTTCCTTCATTCGGAAGTTCTTCATTCGGAACTTCCTTCATTCGGAAGTTCTTCATTCGGAACTTCCTCATTCGGAAGTTTTTTCAGAAAAAATCCTTCATTTGGAAGTTTATATCCTTGTTCATCCGGAACTTTTCAAACGAAGCTATGATGATTAATTCTAAACGCGTTTGTGAGTTTCTAAGGCAATCTAAGGCATTTAAACATCATCTCATGCTAATCCGCACAAAACCCACCACAAATCTGAAACAATTAATCCTAAATTGGCAAATAAACCCTAGATCTGGTAAAGTTTACTACCCGAATCAATTTAACAAGATTTAGATGATGAATTTAACGAATTATAAGTTTAAATATTGATGTAATTACCTTATTAATCGAATGAACAGGATCGGATTGATTAATAAACGAAAGGTTTTAGATCTTGTGTGTGATTTTTAACAATGGCGGCAAGTGAATAGAGATACAGTGAAAGGAAAAAGGGGGCGGGGGGGTTTATATTTGACTTAGGTCAAATTTTTTGCACCTTATACCCATTGTCACTTTTGACCCTACAATTTTACTCCTTTTCCATTTTGTTTCTAACTTTTTCAATTCATTTTACCTTTCCATTGATAATTTTAGTCGACTTAATTTTGCTTAGTTAAACTAAACTCGACAATCTCACACAACTTGAGTATCGATCTATTAGCAAAACTCCAAGATCTTAAAGCCCTTCCTATCACATTGAACGAACACAAGTCGTATTCTAAAGCAAAACCACTCAATTACCATTTAGCCCTTAATTTTCCACAATCTCTTTTGAAAAGCAATTTAATGACGAAGATGATTTAATATTTTCTCCCCCTTAAACGATGACCCGTTTTCTATTTAAAGAGCTGTAGTCATTGTTTAAAGAGTCAAATATTGATGAAAGCATTTCCAATTTGTATCTTGAACAAGTTTGATTCGTGGTGTCAATAAGATTTCTCTTATTTTAACAAATTAATGCACTAAGACGTACACAAATTCGTGTTAGACCAAGTTATAAAGTAAACTTGATCCCTTTGCATGATTTGGCTTGTAAATCATGCCCGAGAAAATTAATTCCCGTTCTGAGCCAACGTTTTCCAAGGAAATACGTGACTTTAATATGAAAACCGGGTTGCAGTCAGAAATAACTACAAGCCATGATGGGCATGTTTTAAAAATGTACAACTTTTATACGGACTCTATTTATGGCACCGTGTCAATATTGATCGACATTTCTAAGGCCGTAAATATTACCGTACTAAAAGACATGCCCGTTTTAAAAACGAAAAATATTTTTGGATTTTCTGGATTTTATAATTTTTATGGTTTTTCTAGGTTTTATATTTTATATTCCCTTTCCTGTTTGGTGAGAGACGTACCTTGTAGCAACACCTTAAGACGTTCCCATAAATCCTTTGCCACAGTATACTGACTTACCATCCTATAGATGTCATGGGGAAGAGCTTGGAGAATGGTTTGAAGAGCCTTTTCGTCTGCAT
Organism: Glebionis coronaria; assembly: GCA_025667525.1. Lineage (NCBI taxonomy): Eukaryota > Viridiplantae > Streptophyta > Magnoliopsida > Asterales > Asteraceae > Glebionis > Glebionis coronaria. The sequence continues at coordinate 269,663 of JANFOE010000517.1, forward strand.
CGGCAACAAGGTGTTGAGCTGGTGTAAGTTCTTCAAATTCTCTTGGTCGAGTCACATTGTTGACCACTATGGTACCATAGTCAAGTGGACCATTTAAAATTGACTTAACCATAAGCCTCCCATAAACCGGTTTTCCCTTAAGGTAAGACATCATCCGGCCTTGCCATGCTTCAAAAACTTCTTTGATGAGCATTGGCGGGCGATTATCCGTTCCCGTAATGACGGAAATATCCGTAAGTGATGTCATCTGAGGCATTACTGAATTCGGATTCATTTTGTTAACTTCAAAGAGACAAAGATTATCGGTTGATCGAGCAGTGAAGTAAAGCTTGTGAATTGTGTTGAGTTTTTGTTGTAAGAAACCAAGATTAAATCCTCTAAAAAATCGTCGAAAAAACAAGCAAAATAACCCTTGATTCGGAACTTTTGTTGATTCGGAAGTGTTGATTCGGAACTTCTTGGTTCGAAACTTCTTGATTCGGAACTTCTTGGTTCGGAACTTTTGGCTTGATCCGGAACTTCTTGGTTCGGAACTTTTGGCTTGATCCGGAACTTCTTGGTTCGGAACTTCTTGGTTCGGAAGTTCTTGATCCGAAAGTTCTTGATTCGGAAGTTTCCTTGGTTCGGAACTTTCCTTGGTTCGGAACTTTCCTTGGTTCGGAACTTTCCTTGGTTCGGAACTTTCCTTGGTTCGGAACTTTCCTTGGTTCGAAACTTTCCTTGGTTCGGAACTTTCCTTGGTTCGGAACTTTCTTGATCCGGAACTTTCTTGATCCGGAACTTTCTTGATCCGGAACTTTCTCGTTCGGAACTTCTTGGTTCGGAACTTTTGGTTGATCTGGAACTTGTTGGTTCGGAACTTTTGCTGGGTAATCAGAAGTTGTTACGGATGAACAGTCGACCACAAAAAGAAAGATTAAACCCAGATTTTGACCAAATGACCCAAAAAGTTTTGTGATTTCAACAATAATAAGTAAAAACTAATACTTATCCACTAATCCCAATCACAAAAACACCAAAAACACCAAGAATCAAGATGGATTTTCTTAAAGAACACTAATACAATCAAAAACTAAAAAACCACACAAATCACTACCTTAAATCACCCCATAGCTCTGATACCAAATGTAGAATATTGATAACCTATGAATCTATGAAGGGGTTGATGATTTCTAGAGAGAGAAAGTTAGAGAGAGAAAGAGAGAGAAAACTATGTGTTATTTCAATAAATGAAAGTGAGAAACATTCAACAACCAACCCCTTTCCATGGTGGAAAGGGGTATTTATACTTCCAAGCTACATGGGCTTGGGCCGGTCCATGACAAGCCCATGGACCGGTTCATACTTAACTTAATAAGCAACTAATAACTATTTGTTAACTACGAGCAATTACAACATAAATAATATTGTGGAGTGACCGATACTTCTAATATACGTAAAAACGTATTTCTAACAACGGTCGTTTATACTTAACTTTTAATTATTAACGATCGTTAGTTAAGCTTCGGTTTAATTTAATAAATATAAAATATATCTATTAAATAAATTAACCTTTTACGTAATGTGTGCAATCCCGTAATCGCGAGTTCGATCCTAACACACGACTATTTAAATATAAGTCCATAAAACTTTCAGCTCCCACTTGGACATATTTTAAAATATCGTGATCACATTGGTTAGCGTCTAGTTACACGCCAATGCCCTAGTCCGATCTCGAGTAAGGTCTCTTGGATAAAACCTTTTAATGATTTACTATCATTATTATTATCCTTTCATTGCAAATACAACGTTAATAGGATATGGATCTCAGTCATTCCTTACAATAACCATTCTGTTTCTCGTTTACGGATATAGCAAGATCACTAAAACAAATTTGGGTGCGGCCGCACAAATATCTTACTACTCCCCGAGGGGCCCAGTTGTATTATACTTCAAAATAATTTGAAGGAAACAAATCCCATTTTGACTACAAGCAAAACTTATGAACTTTGCAACACTTCTGAAAATAACCCTTATAGCTACCAGTTACATTTAGCGTTAGATTATTTCACAGAAATGCACTAGATCCATGACAGTTTCCTGGTATCTCAGGTCTAAGGATAACTATTTATGATTTACTTGATGACGAAGATCCATAAAATAAAATCATATAGTTGGGATAAGTCCAATATTTGATTCATCGAATATCATCCAAAATTGACCAATATACTTTCAAGTATACTCTGTCACTACTTCGAATTGTCTTAGTTCAATAATATTCCCATATTATCAACCGACAACGGACATTTAGCATAACAATTTATTCATGGATTAAAAAATGTAAAATATGATACAAAATCAAATAACAGAAAAATAAACGAAACCCAATCTTTATTTCATCAATTCAATAATGTCTTAAACATCCTTTATCCAAATACCAAAATAGATCAATGCATAAAATTGGTACATGCATCATGCCTCTAGCAATGACATTCATATTTGTTTGGCAAAGCGTAAAATAACCAATCTTGACCTATTGGAATTTTGAGAATACTTTCTTCAAGAATTCAATTCATTGAAACTCTTGTACATGTGCATTCAAATAATCTGATATTGCCACATAGTATCAAAATAGTGAAACATCCTTGATCACCAATTTCCTAAACTTCCAAAACACATTTGAGGTTCAAAGTATTCTAATTCTTTAATGTATAATTCAATTTTAATCAACATGTCATCTCCAAAAGATCCCATGACTAGTATTGTAAAACCACGGCATAATCGCATCCTTAATTCGAGGACGAATTATTTTTTTAGAGGGGAAGAATTGTAAAACCCGTATTTAAAATGATAATATTAAATACACAGTTTTAGATTTTAGTAAACTATATATGTATTATTTAGCATAGGGAAATAAAATTTGGGAATTAAATGAGAGAGTACGTAAATAAATTTATATGTCAAAAAAATGAAAACTATATGGTTTACAAAGAGCTGGTTTGTAAAAATAAAAGAATAAGGGAAATGGGCTTTTAGGCCCATTGTCTCAAAAAAAACCACGGGTGTAAACCCCTTATTTTGACAATCAGTTACAAAAAAAGGAAGAAAAAAACTGGAAGCTAGGGTTGGAAAAAAAAGCTGCCGACAAAAAAAAGACAAAGAAGAAGGGAGATCGAGTATGGTGATCTTGATTTTCGGGAACCATCTTTGCTATTCTCTAATCACACCAAACGGTATTCATTCCTTCCTATTTTTGTCACGAATTTAATCAATGAGATCATGAGTACATGATTCTACATTATTTAAACAAGTAAAAAAAATCATAAATCAGTCGAGTTTTGGGATGTTGCACGCAAACCGAGACACACTAGGTGTCTCGGTGCTCGTTTTCTGTGACCCAGCCATTGAGGCTGTGGGTATGTGGTTGAACTGTAGTGAACCAAAGAACCAACAGGGGCGTTTGGTTTATAAACTGCCGGTATAGACAGTTAAGGGTGCATTTGGGTTGTAACAAAGAAAACAGTAGGAAAAATATAAATATAGAAAACAGTGGGAACCTTGTAATAACAGTGGGAACTGTATACGAACAGTAGGAACCTTGTAATAACAGTGGGAACTGTACACGAACAGTGGGAAATATATACAAAAGCAGTGGGAACTATGTGAACATTAGGGGGATCACGTAGAGGGTGGGTTTGGTTAAACCGAGACGTGGGTGTCTCGGGAAAGTTTTAGCATGGTTTTGGGATAGCTAGTAATTATAAACACGAGGAAATTATTTATAATAGTTAAATCATTTTACAAGGAGTTTGATAAAGGATTAATTAAATAGTTAATTTTATTAATTTAATTAGTAAAATTAAAGCAATATCGTTTTACCTTGCTATTATTTTAAAACGTGTGAATTAATTAATACTTTCAAAGAAACGAATTTGTAAATCTTTCTAAATTTAGAAACTTTCTATTTTAGCAGGTTACCAAATATAGAATCAGTATAAACTTCAGAACGCGTTTTATACCATAATTAATAGTAGAACAAATATACGTTAATCAGAAATATTAGAACACTCAGATCTATCAGTTTATACACATACAGTATATTGATGAGATGGCATTTATACATGATCTCGTCGTTCTTTTCGGGCTTTAAATGCATAAAAATGTCATAAAATACCATATATATATGCTTGTGTTTGTTTACTTGTGTATTTTAGGTATGGATATCGTGAAAAAGACAAAAGATCACAAGAAACAAGGAAAAACGGACACGAGAAACGAAGCCGTACAAAGAACCGGGCCCTAGTTCATGAATTATCCAAGATTAAACCTTGAAGACTTGAAGAAATATAAGATTGATCCTCAATGTTAGACACTTAAAACCCTTGTATATTCATAATTACAAATTTGGTCCCTTAAGTTTGTCAAAATTACAAAAATAGCCCTTCAACTTTGAAGAAATGGCAAGATTAGTCCCTCATCAATTCTAATTTGTCAATAATGATCCCTCATGAAGTCAAAGATACTATGAAGACCTTTGAAGATCAAGAAGTCCAAATTCAGTCCCTCAAATATGGAAAAATGACAAAAACAACCCTTGAAACACTTTTGCCAAAGTTTTGGGGCAAAAGTGTGAAATTCAGAACTTCAAATACAAAGGGAATACGTTTTGGTGGCTGAAAAACTTGATTTAACCATTTCACCAAAACACAAGAGCCAAAGATGTGCAAATGAAACATTCAAAAAAGAAATGCGCCAAACACAAATCCTCCACTAAAATCGGATCAAACGTGGCATTGTAGCACGTGATGAACCCAGTTTTACTTTTTACAAAACAAAGGGGAAAAAGAAATTACCTTGGCACATGTGTGATTCACCTCACCTGAAACCCATCCCAACATTAAATCCCTCTTCTCCACTCACCCTTGTACCCCACACTCAACCTCATCCACCAATGAAAACGCAACTTTCTCCCCAAGGCAGATGACGTGTCAAGATCAACAGCTAAGAGTCATAGCTTAACTCCAAAGCTAAAATGAACGTCCATGATGCATTTGGACAGCTCACCAACATCAAACGGCATCAAGCACTCAAGGGCAATATTGAGAATTCATAGCTAGGGTTTTTAGCATTCTAGAACCATCTGTTAGGCCTATAAAAGGAGACCTCAACCTGTGAGAGTCCCTTTGTTCCAGTTTAACCTTTTAAACATTGTAATTCCTTTTTAAAATTTATAAAATTTGGTATTTTGAGAAAATTGTAATTCCTTTTTATGTTTTTGAAAGTTGGTGTTGTTCAAGGGTAATTCTGAGTTCTATTTGATGTTATAAGTGTGCTTGAATCATTTGGTTCAAGGACGTTTATGTTTGGTAAGGTTTTTAAGTTTGAAAAAAGCTTGAAAAGTGGTTTCTGATTTTGATATTTTTGTTGTACTAATCCTTAACCAAAAGCTATAAGCTCTTACAAGCTTGTTGACACCAAGCTTATGAAGGGATTAGGGCCTTTGGTTGGGCTGTTTGTTCATTGTGTTGAAGAAATCAAGCCCTTGATTTTCTGCTTTGAAACATCAACCAAGTCAGTCACCCATCTTTCTCGTTGAAGTACCTTGGTCTTGTTCTAGTTGTTGAACAAGGTCCAAGGAGCATTGCTGGTCCTCCTAGAATGTTGTGGAGGACAGGTATAAGCTCATGTTTAAGTTTCCTCTAAAAATCATATGATCTTGTCAGTTTTATGATTTGGTATGTGATTTGGTATTCTTGTGTTTGAGGTTGTGATTTTTGTGTTTGAATCTGTTAGTTGTCACCTAGTGTAGCTATCTGATCTATAAAATCAGTAGGATGTGTTCAAAAATCACAAGTTGCTTTGAAAAGTTGTTGATTAAGGACTGTTTGGGATTACTGGTTCATAAGGCCTTGTGGCCTTGTGCCCTTGGTTCTTAGGGTTTGGGAAGTCTAAACTAGTCATAATATAAAAGTTTTACTCATTTGTTAAGTTTCTGAAAGTTTGGAAAAAGGATTTCAAGTTTTGCAATAATCTGATAAAAAGTGTTTTGGAATTGGTCAAACACATCAGATCCAATAACTTTTTTGTTAGTTGGATCTAAGGTCTGAAATCAGGCTTGGGAATAGTTTGGGTGATAAGCTATCTATTGGTTATCTGGTTTTTGAATTTGGTAGCTTATTGAGTGTGCTATAGCTTATCAAAGTTGGCTGAAGTGTTCATTTGCATCAGTAAAGTGACCACCTCATTTGGTGCTTGCATTTGTACTTCTAGTGTAAGGCTTATTGTTTTGTTGCTTGGATCCTGTTTATGTGCTGCTTGTGAGGTTATTTGGCTACTTGTATTGCTTTGTTGATAGCTTATAAGCTTATTGGCTTATTGGCTTATTTGTGCCAAAACTTATCAAGTCTACTCAACTGGTAGATCTTGATTCACAAGGTTTGTACTCAAGCCTTGACCAACAGGGTGAAAAACAAAGTCTCAACACTTCATTAAGTCTGTCAACGTCCAATTTGTGCTTGTCAGCGTTTGATTTTCTCTTGTCAGCGTTTGACTTTTGGTCAAACTTGGTCTTATAGCTTATTGAATCTGTTTTGCTTATTGGTACATGCAACAACTTGGTTTTTGTAATAGAACTCATTTTTCTCAGCTTAATAACAAGTCTGGAAGGTTACAAGTCTTTTGGTTAAGCTTTTGCTAGAAAACTAGCTTATTTGGCTTTTTCACCCAACTTATTGGTTCTTAAAGCTTATTATTCTTGGCTTTTTGTGATTTTTTTGATTGATTATTCTTAGTTAAGCTATTTGTGAGCTTTTGCAACAAACTAGAGCTTTTGAAACAGCCTAGAACTCTATCCTGACTATTTTGTCGTTTTGTGGAATTGTTCTTGGCTTATTTCTAGCTTATTGAGTGTGCTTTTTCAAAATTTCTTTTTACAGATATCTTTAGTATCCCAAAAGAAGGTTGTGTGTCAAATTAGAGCTTATGGCATTGGATTATTGCTTAATGGGCTTATTGGCCCAATAAGAATAAGCTGTTTGTTCATTAAGCTGTGATAAGCTCACTTTCAGCTTTTAGGCCTTCAGAGTTTTGTGTTTAGAATTGAATTTTGAGTCAAATAGGGCTTTTCCAAGTCATTTGGGCTTTTTTGACTTTTTGGGCTAAAAAGCCCATTAAGCTTGACTGATTTTGCTTTTGGCCCATTTGAGGGCCCAATAGGGGTAATTTGGTAATTTCACCTTCATTTTCTGTTTATTTAGGTTAAACTAAACTAGTTTGCAAGTTTTTAGAATTTTTTATAATTTTTAGATTTTTAATATTATTTTAATATTATTTTATTATTATTTTTCAAATTTCACATTTTTGCCCTTTTTATATTTTTCTTAGCTTAAATACATTAAAATAGGATTTTTGGAACTTTTAGATTAATTTTATCATCTTTAGATTAATTTTTTATAATTATATTAAGTTTTAATAGTTTTTAAATCATTTTAAATAGTTTTTCTTAGTTTAAAAATTTATAAAAATAGTTTTTAATCTTTTTAGGTCATTTTAGAGGTTTACCAATTGAAAAATCTTTATTTGGGCATTTTGATAATTAATTTGATTTTTAGGGCTTTAATTAGCATTTAAAAATTAATATTTAATTAATTAAAAGGTTTGAAATAGTTTTGATCATTGGTAAACTCTTAGTTTATTTATTTTGATTTTTGGTGAATTTTTGGTAATTTTTAGAATTAATTTTTATTTTTGTACTTTTTACGCTTTTACGTTTAGTCATCGTAGTAATTAATTTCACGTCTTCGTCATTCTCTTTTCTCATCCCCTTATTTTAAATATTAATCTCAAACCTTGCTACATTTTAGTCACACACATATACCTCCTTGGGAAACAAACTTCATTAGGGTCATTTGTACACGGTTTTCCTAAACCGTCGTATTTAATACTTTCCCTACTTTACGCTCTTTGTTTTCCTAAACAAGAGTGGTATTTTACTGCAATCATTTTGGCGCCGCTGCCGAGGAGGTGTGTCGTGATTAATTTGTCTTGTTGTTTTTAATATTAACCATAAATAGTATTTGTATTAGTAGAAATCTACTAATACGTATTATCGGTTTTTTGGTTTTTCTTGTGAAATTACTATTACTATATTGTATTAAGTATCACAATCAATACAAAATATCTCCAAAAGTGTGAAAACATAACCTTAATTGGGATTTGATCTCCTAATTATTGTATTCGAATCACAAATAAAAAGAAAAAGGCAAAAATAGATAAATACTTTCGTGAAGCTCGATTTTGAAAAATACGAACTATAAGGTGGGTATAAGGCGGGTATTATAAAATATACCCTAAGGAAAAAGGATCTTAAGTTCTCTGCGCCGCCTCATTTCCCCGCTTGCTTGTGAGTATTTTGAGATTTAAGGCTAATCGAGGGTTTTTCCGCCCAAAGTATTATTACGTATAATATATTTGCTTGGTTTCTTTGTGATTAAACCCTCTTGAACAATTTGGTTTTCACCAAAGTTCTAAAGTCATTCGAATGTGTTCACTCCACTGATCGTTTTCATTCCTTTGAGGCTTCTTTAATCAAGAGTTTGATTCGAGGAGAGATTTGGTAGATTGTTGTCTACGAAGATACACCAAAATCCAAAAAAAATAAAAACAATCAAAAACACAAAAAAAATTTGAAAATTCACAAAACACCCAAAAAGAATCTTCTTTGCTCACCTCCCATTCTTCGTGAAGTTTATGATCACTCGTAATCAAGCCAAACGAGCTCGTAAACGTCTTCAAAAGCAAGCAAATCAAGAGACGTTGATTGAAGAACAAACTCCAATTGTTGAACCTATTGTAGAACAAGAAGTCGTCATGGCTATTCGTACTATGATGGAGTTGCTACAAGCACCCACCGAGGGTTTTGGAGAGGCCATTGTGATTCCCGCTATTCTTGCGAAGAATTTCGAGATAAAGACGGGTTTAATGTCGATGTTGCAAGCTAATAAGTTTAAAGGTCATGAGAAAGACAACCCGCATTACCACATAAGGAATTTTAATCGTCTCACCGCAACTAGCAAGTTTAAGGATGTTCCACATGACGCCATTAAGATGATGTTGTTTCCATACTCGTTAGATGGACCCGCTAAAATTTGGCTTGAGAAAGAACCGCCAAATTCAATTTTGACATGGGGTGATCTCGTTTCTAAGTTTGTGAACAAATTTTTTCGACCTTTTAAAACAACACATTTGAAAAATGAGATTTCAAGATTTGTACAACGAAATAATGAAAGTTTTTCAATGGCATGGGAACGATTTAAAGAAATGTTACATGAATGTCCACACCATGATTTTTCGGAATTACATGAAGTTGACACTTTTTATAATGGGCTTAATGATCATGAACGAGATTATTTGAATGCCGCCGCGGGTGGTAATTTTTTGTGCAAAACGACCGATGAAGCTTTAAAGATTATCGAGAATAGATCTAAGGTTTATAGCCCTCGTAACACACCGAGTGTTGCCAATATGGGTTCGTCATCGTCGTCATCGTCTCGTAGCATTAATGCCTTACATGATGAAGCTAATGAGGAAAATAGGTTTTTCGATAGATTTGCTAATCTTATGACTCATTGGAAAGCACAAGAGGCTTTGAATTCCGCTTCGGTTAAAGCGGTTGAAAAGAGTTGTTTGTCTTGTGGTGGAGCTCATGATCTTTCCGAGTGCATTACCGCCGGTGGTAACACTTCGAGTGCTTACGTAGCAACGGGAACTTATAACCAAAACGGCCAAGGTTCCCGCCCAAATCAAACTCCACCAAATCAAAATGCTAATAACTATCGAAACAACAATCAAGGTGGTAATTATCAAGGCAATTCACGTAACTACAACAAAGGGAATTATCAAAGTGGGAATGGACAAGTTACTAATCAAAACCAAAACCGTGATTCTCAAAACACTACACAAGGTTTTCAAAATGCTCACACTAAAAATCTTCAAGGAGAATTTTTGGATTATGCTAAAGCAAATGATGCTAAATTTGATAACATGCAACGTGAGATGATTAGCTTAAGATCCGAGTTGAAAAACGAGCTTAAAAACGAACTTGCTAATGAACTTAAAACTCATGCTAATAAAATGGAAGGAAATGTTCAACGTCTTCAACAAAATCAACAAAGGATGGAACAAGGACAACATGAGATTAAGCAAGAATTGTTAAAAGCGGATTTAAAAGCAATCAAAATTTGAAGACCAAATGGAAAAAATGTTTGAAGCAATCATGTGTAAACCCTCTTCCTCGGGTGGTCTTCCTAGTGATACGATTAACAACCCGAGGGGAGAAATGAAGGTTATTACTACACAAAGTGGTAAAACTTTCAAGGAACCAATCTCTCGTCCAAGTACTTCTAAGGAGAAGGAAATCGAGAAAGAGCCCTAGGTGATGGTCGAAAAGGAACATATTACAATCCCATGAAGTACCGCTCAAACCACACCTACAGTTGAACCAATACCAATTATGGAACCCGAGATTCCAAGGCCGTTTCCTAATGTCCAACCCACACCACCCTTACCTTACCCTTCGAGACGTAACAAGGAAAAGGCACAAGAGCGGAATAATTATCAATTTGAGCTTTTTATGAAAATGTTTCGTGATATACATTATAACATAAGTTTTGCCGAAGCTCTTATCATGATGCCTCGATTCGCCGCAAACTTCAAAAGTATGCTAAACAACAAAGAGAAGTTACAACAATCGTCTAGTTGTTCATCGGTTTTTCTTAGCCGCATACCATAAAAAGTCGGTGATCCCGGTAAATTTTTGATTCCATGTGCAATTCAAGATATGGAGGAATGCTACGCCTTGGCCGATCTTGGTGCTAGTATTAACTTAATGCCTCTTGAGATTTTCAAATCGCTTTCGCTTCCGGCTCTTACTCCTTCGAACATGTCTATCGAGATGGTCGATCATTCTACGATTTTAGCATGTGGAGTAGCCGAGGACGTTTTCGTTAAAGTCGGAAAGTTCTACTATCCCGTGGACTTTATTGTTGTTGACATCCCCATCGATCCTAAAGTTCCTCTAATTTTAGGTCGATCATTTTTGGATACTTCGAGAACACTTATTGATGTGCATGCTAGGAAAATCACTCTTCGTTTCAATGAGGAAGAACTCGTCATAAATGCAACTCAAAACTCTACGCTTTCTCATGTGTATTCTATCACGTCTTTGAACAATGTTAATCCCATCAAAAACAATTGCAAAAGAATTTCAAAAAGAGTTTTAGGAGTTGATGATAAAAACGATTTTCCGACCCCTCCGCCGGTGGAGGTTAAGAGTGTTAAGCCTACGTTTCCAATCACGAATGATTCTTCGGATGATGAATATGTTAACCCTAATGGGGAAGTTTTCTTTGTTGACAAACGTTTTGAGAACTTACCACCACCAAAACCAAAACGGTTTTCAAATGTGAGAATTTTTAGTGTGACTAACATCGTCCTAGAAACACCAAATATTTTCGACATAATCAAAAAGGGTTTTCATAAGGAGAGTTTAAAAGGTAAAAAAGGAAAAGATTTTAAATGTGATTTAAAAGATTTTTCTACAAATCTAACTCCGTCATCACCACGTGTTTTGAGTGCTACAAGCTCGTCTTCTCCTTTTGACGATGCTTTGTGTGGACCTAGTGTAGGGGAAGCCCCTTATGTTCCCTCATCCTTGTCCACCGAGGACGAGATATTCGATCCCGGAATTTCATGTAAAGGGAAATATCGGTCTTCCACCGATGCAATAAATGGAAAATCTTTCTATTTGATTGGTGCGAGTCTACCTCGAGTAGCTCAAAAGTTTGTCTTACCAATTGTCCCACCCTTCTACTTCTCATCTATTTTCTTCAAACTCTTTGAGTTTATGGCACGCGTTGAAGTGGCGTTGATTTGTTTATCCAATGAAAACGAGAACGCCATCTTCGATCCCGGTATTTTGCATCATTAAAGGACTTAGTCCTTAATACCGGTTGTTTTTAGGCCTTGTTTATCATGTAAGCCCCACTAAAAATTGACCATACCATGATTTTCCCTAAATGTTCACATTTTGAGGGGATCGAGTCGAGCTCATGACTCGATAATCAAAAACGAGGTGCCTCGTGGGGGAGATCCCATGCTTATCCTTTTATGCTTACTAATAACTATGAGAGGGGATTTGTGCCCTTCCAACTCGTTGTCTCGTGATTGTTTGTGATTGTGTTATCTAGATCATCATCATCATCTACGATTGAAGACTCTCGTGTTTGTTTACGTGAGCCTCCATCGTTTGCTTGAAGAAGTTTTTTCACAAATCTATGACATATCCTTTATTGTTCTAACAATTATCTTTTAGCATAATTCATAAACGGCTTTAGATATATTGTTGATCACCCTTTCCATGCTAGATCCTAAGCATTCGATTCTTCGTCTCTAGTATGGGGGTGCTCCACCTTTAGACTCGAAACATTAAGGACAATGTTTACTTTTAGTATGGGGGGTGAATAGGTACTTGCTTTGCTACGCCCTCACGTTTTCCAACTTTCAGTGTTTTGTTTTGTTGCTAATAAGGCTAAAATGGCCAAATTTTAAAAATTTTGTTAGTTTTCATAAGTGTTTTTAAGACACGAATGTATATTTTCCGATGGGTAGAATAAGAGCTAATTTTTGACTTGATGGGCATTTGGAGCCATTTACATTCCTTAACCCGCTCAATTTAAGTTTTGCTAGACTTTTATATAGGGAACTTTAAAACGCGAAAGTCTTAGCTCATTCGGGTTAAGAACAAGAACTTTTTGCAAGTTCCTATCATTGATCCTAGAAAGTCACTTATCAAGGGAACTATAAAATGCATTCTCTAAACTTGAAAAAGTCCAAGAAAGTGCAAGATCCTATAGGTGGCTTGAAAACCCAAAACTTTGATTTGATATAGTCTTAATGAAAGCTAATCCAAATTTGGCTTAATTTTGACTTGCATGGCTAAGTATTCACGAGTCTCTTTAATTAGAGGTCTTTATATAGTGAAGAACGAGAAGTGATAGAGTTAGACAAGTGATCATGCTAAACGTAGAACATGAAAATGTTCTTTCAAAAACTCATATGTTTTTAATTGTGGCTTTTTCTTCCCATAATATCGATGTATTAGGAATAAAAATAATTGCAATAAGTAAGGTCGTACGATTTGAAAGGTTACTTAGCCTCTAGCTCAAGATCGTTTAAAAGTTGCTCGGGGTTGAATAGAGTTCATAGCCAAGGCATAACTTATTGAAGCGGGACGCGAAGATTGGTGAAAATCCAAAAAGGCCCTAACAAGGCATGAGGAGCTCTATTTTTTGCTAAAGATCCAAGATGATGTGAAGTATCATTATTCCTAAATCAATATAAAGGATCGAGACACACGACGAAAAGCAATTACCCCCCTAAAGATCATGGAGAAATTCTATCCAAAAAGACCCTAACAAGGTATGAGGATAAATATATCCAAGTCCGAAAAGGAGGCGGATCGTTGTATATCAAAGTCCAAAATAAAGATTGAAGAAAAATGATGAAGTCGTGGTCCAAATATGAATAATCTCTCAAAAACGTCAAGTGAAGAAATTCCAAATATATGAAGAGAAGACCATAATTTCAAGAGCGTCTTCCCAAGATTTGAAGTATGAAGTACATGCCAAATATCGGTCCGAGAAAGGTCTCAAATCGTGAAACGAGTTATGCCAAGATATGAACTTAAGGAGATACACGAGAAGCCGTTTTAAAAGATTTTGTCCTTCGGCTAACTATCGATTAAATCGTGCTACTTTGCTTTCGGACTAATAAATACTCAAATAAGTCAATATGAATCACTTGTGATCTATGACAAATAGTTAAAAATGCTAGTAACCCATTTCCTTTTATAATAACTAGGATTGCGGGGAGAAAAAGTATTACACAATTTGGACGTATGAGTAGTGTTAGCATTGTAACTTGTACCAACAATGATCTCGTTTTTGCACTTAGCATGGAATGTATGACAATCAAGGATGACAAAATTTACTCTAAGGGACATTTACTTGTTTCTATTCTTTGACCCTAAAAATCACATTCGTGATGAAAATCATACATTATGTATTTACACATCTTCGTAGTATTATTGCAAGTCTTTTACTCTTCAATAAAGGTTAATAAAATCGAATTTTGGTGATACTTAGATACTTTATTCTAGCATTGCGTGAGGGCACGGCAATGGCTTAGTATGGGGGAGTGATGAGATGGCATTTATACATGATCTCATCGTTCTTTTTGGGCTTTAAATGCATAAAAATGTCATAAAATATCATATATATGCTTGTGTTTGTTTACTTGTGTATTTTAAGTATGGATATCGTGAAAAAGACAAAAGATCACAAGAAACAAGGAAAAACGAACACGAGAAACGAAGCCGTACAAAGAACCGGGCCCTAGTTCATGAATTATCCAAGATTAAACCTTGAAGACTTGAAGAAATACAAGATTGATCCTCAATGTTTGAAGAAATGACACTTAAAACCCTTGTATATTCATAATTACAAGTTTGGTCCCTTAAGTTCGTCAAAATTACAAAAATGGCTCTTCAACTTTGAAGAAATGACAAGATTAGTCCCTCATCAATTCTAATTTATCAGTAATGATCCCTCATGAAGTAAAAGATACTATGAAGACCTTTGACGATCAAGAAAGTCCAAATTCAGTCCCTCAAATATGGAAAAATGACAAAAACAACCCTTGAAACACTTTTGCCAAAGTTTTGGGGCAAAAGCGTGAAATTCAGAACTTCAAATACAAAGGGAATACGTTTTGGTGGCTGAAAAACTTGATTTAACCATTTCACCAAAACACAAGGGCAAAAGATGTGCAAATGAAACATTCAAAAAAGAAATGCGCCAAACACAAATCCTCCACTAAAATCGGATCAAACGTGGCACTGTAGCACGTGATGAACCCAGTTTTACTTTTTACAAAACAAAGGGGAAAAAGAAATTACCTTGGCACATGTGTGATTCACCTCACCTGAAACCCATCCCAAAATTAAATCCCTCTTCTCCACTCACCCTTGGACCCCACACTCAACCTCATCCACCAATGAAAACGCAACTTTCTCCCAAAGGCAGATGACGTGTCAAGATCAACAGCTA
Source organism: Glebionis coronaria (assembly GCA_025667525.1). Taxonomy (NCBI): domain Eukaryota; kingdom Viridiplantae; phylum Streptophyta; class Magnoliopsida; order Asterales; family Asteraceae; genus Glebionis; species Glebionis coronaria. The sequence continues at coordinate 284,806 of JANFOE010000517.1, forward strand.
AGAGTCATAGCTTAACTCCAAAGCTAAAATGAACGTCCATGATGCATTTGGACAGCTCACCAACATCAAATGGCATCAAGCACTCAAGGGCAATATTGAGAATTCATAGCTAGGGTTTTTAGCATTCTAGAACCATCTGTTAGGCCTATAAAAGGAGACCTCAACCTGTGAGAGTCCCTTTGTTCCAGTTTTACCTATTAAACATTGTAATTCCTTTTTAAAATTTATAAAAGTTGGTATTTTGAGAAAATTGTAATTCCTTTTTATGTTTTTGAAAGTTGGTGTTGTTTAAGGGTAATTCTGAGTTCCATTTGATGTTATAAGTGTGCTTGAATCATTTGGTTCAAGGACGTTTATGTTTGGTAAGGTTTTCAAGTTTGAAAAAAGCTTGAAAAGTGGTTTCTGGTTTTGATATTTTTGTTGTACTAATCCTTAACCAAAAGCTATAAGCTCTTACAAGCTTGTTGACACCAAGCTTGTGAAGGGATTAGGGCCTTTGGTTGGGCTGTTTGTTCATTGTGTTGAAGAAATCAAGCCCTTGAGTTTCTGCTTTGAAACATCAACCAAGGCAGTCACCCATCTTTCTCGTTGAAGTACCTTGGTCTTGTTCTAGTTGTTGAACAAGGTCCAAGGAGCATTGCTGGTCCTCCTAGGATGTTGTGGAGGACAGGTATAAGCTCTTGTTTAAGTTTCCTCTAAAAATCATATGATCTTGTCTGTTTTATGATTTGGTATGTGATTTGGTGTTCTTGTGTTTGAGGTTGTGATTTTTGTGTTTGAATTTGTTAGTTGTCACTTAGTGTAGCTATTTGATCTATAAAATCAGTAGGTTGTGTTTAAAAATCACAAGTTGCTTTGAAAAGTTGTTGATTAAGGACTGTTTGGGATTACTGGTTCATAAAGCCTTGTGGCCTTGTGCCCTTGGTTCTTAGGGTTTGGGAAGTCTAAACAAGTCATAATATACAAGTTTTACTCATTTGTTAAGTTTCTGAAAGTTTGGAAAAAGGATTTCAAGTTTTGCAAAAATCTGATAAAAAGTGTTTTGGAATTGGTCAAACACAGCAGATCCAATAACTTTTTTGTTAGTTGGATCTAAGGTCTGAAATCAGGTTTGGGAATAGTTTGGGTGATAAGCTATCTATTGGTTATCTGGTTGTTGAATTTGGTCGCTTATTGAGTGTGCTATAGCTTATCAAAGTTGGCTGAAGTGGTCATTTGCATCAGTAAAGTGACCACCTCATTTGGTGCTTGCATTTGTACTTCTAGTGTAAGGCTTATTGTTTTGTTGCTTGGATCCTGTTTATGTGCTGCTTGTGAGGTTATTTGGCTACTTGGATTGCTTTGTTGATATCTTATAAGTTTACTGGCTTATTGGCTTATTTGTGCCAAAACTTATCAAGTCTACTCAACTGGTAGATCTTGATTCACAAGGTTTGTACTCAAGCCTTGACCAGCAGGGGGTGAAAAACAAAGTCTCAACACTTCATTAAGTCTGTCAACGTCTAATTTGTGCTTGTCAGCGTTTGATTTTCTCTTGTCAGCGTTTGACTTTTGGTCAAACTTGTTCTTATAGCTTATTGAATCTGTTTTGCTTATTGGTACATGCAACAACTTGGTTTTTGTAATAGAACTCATTTTTCTCAGCTTAATAACAAGTCTGGAAGGTTACAAGTCTTTTGGTTAAGCTTTTGCTAGAAAACTAGCTTATTTGGCTTTTTCAGCCAACTTATTGGTTCTTACAGCTTATTCTACTTGGCTTTTTGTGATTTTCTTGATTGATTATTCTTAGTTAAGCTATTTGTGAGCTTTTGCAACAAACTAGAGCTTCTGAAATAGCCTAGAACTCTATCCCGACTATTTTGTCGTTTTGTGGAATTGTTCTTGGCTTATATCTGGCTTATTGAGTGTGCTTTTTCAAAATTTCTTTTTACAGGTCTCTTTAGTATCCCAAAAGAAGGTTGTGTGTCAAATTAGAGCTTATGGCATTGGCTTATTTCTTAATGGGCTTATTGGCCCAATAAGAATAAGCTGTTTGTTCATTAAGCTGTGATAAGCTCACTTTCAGCTTTTGTGCCTTCAGAGTTTTGTGTTTAGAATTGAATTTTGAGTCAGATAGGGCTTTTCCAAGTCATTTGGGCTTTTTTTCTACTTTTTGGGCTAAAAAGCCCATTAAGCTTGACTGATTTTGTTTTTGGCCCATTTGAGGGCCCAATAGGGGTAATTTGGTAATTTCACCTTCATTTTCTGTTTATTTAGGTTAAAATAAACTAGTTTGCAAGTTCTTAGAATTACTTATAATTTTTTGATTTTTAATATTATTTTAATATTATTTTTTTATTATTTTTCAAATTTCACATTTTTGCACTTTTTATATTTTTCTTAGCTTAAATACATTAAAATAGGATTTTTGCAACTTTTAGATTAATTTTATCATCTTTAGATTAATTTTTTATAATTATTTTAAGTTTTAATAGTTTTTAAATCATTTTAAATAGTTTTTCTTAGTTTAAAAATTTATAAAAATAGTTTTTAATCTTTTTAGGTCATTTTAGAGGTTTACCAATTGAAAAATCTTTATTTGGGATTTTTGATAATTAATTTTATTTTTAGGGCTTTAATTAGCATTTAAAAATTAATATTTAATTAATTACAAGGTTTGAAAAGGTTTTAATCATTGGTAAACTCTTAGTTTATTTATTTTAATTTTTGGTGAATTTTTGGTTATTTTTAGAATTAATTTTTATTTTTGTACTTTTTGCGGTTTTATGTTTAGTTATCGTAGTAATTAATTTCACGTCTTCGTCATTCTCTTTTCTCATCCCCTTCTTTCAAATATTAATCTCAAACCTTGCTACATTTTAGTCACACACATATACCTCCTTGGGAAACGAACTTCATTAGGGTCATTTGTACACGGTTTTCCTAAACCGTCGTATTTAATACTTTCCCTACTTTACGCTCTTTGTTTTCCTAAACGAGAGTGGTAAATTACTGCAATCATATATCAAGAATAAAATAAGTTAAACTATGAACAGTTAAGAATCAGAAACAGGAAACAGTAATCAGATAACTTATTACGCGTTCGTTATTTATGTAGTAACCGTGAAGTCGGAGTAGATCTTTCAGCTTTCGTTCTAATTTCAGTATTGGACACGAGGTACGGATTTTCTGTCCTTTCAGTAAGGACTTCCTTTCTATGCATGATTAGGATTCCCCGTCTTCAGCCAAATGTTTTTCTCCAATATATGTTTAAGCTTATCAGTAATCATGTTAATAACTAAATAAATTGCCTGAGCATTATATACAAGCATGACCAGTTTATGTACTAGTTACGGAGGTACCGTAACCATGACATTAGAGGCACCGGTGTCGTGACTCACATGCAAGAGAGTGATATCCTGCATCGTCCCTTCACGTTTTGGCCATTATTATTATCATGTCATGTGGGGCGTATGGATGCATCCTAGGTTTATCAGTTTACAAGTTATCAGGGTAAATGTGAAGTGTGCTCTACATCCTTCACATTGGAGCTGATCCCTCCACCCAGCACAGTATTTAGAGGTCACCCCTCTACAGCATTTAGAGGTCACCCCTCTACAGCATGACGAGGTCACCCCTCTAGCTATTCATGCACCGTTGTTACAGCACATGACCTATATAAGCTATGGCAATTAAAATATAGTAAATGCATGTTTTCAGATTTAACTGATAACAGTTCAACTTTATTATTTATAAATCAGACTTTACAAATTATACATAGATTTCCGCTGCAACTTTACTTATCAGTCTTACAGCTCCAGTAATTTATCATCTGTTTCATTTCAGTAATTCCTTATCATGCTTTATATTCGTTCAGTGAGCGTTATGCTCAGCCGTAGTTCTTTCATGTTCAAACGGCAGGTAAGCCAGGAAGCTCTTAGGATTTTGAGAGCATGTGCATTGAATGGAAGCTATCTGGATTTCTTACTTTATGCACTTCTTACATTATTCTGCTTATATGGATATTGTTTAGTCCTTTCCTTCAGTATTTTATTTTTCATGTTTTGAGCTTAGGTTGGATTACCGATGTTTGATTCTGGTATTTCCGTGATGGTCAGTTAATGTTTTAGGACATTTACCTTATGCTTTGATGACACGCCATAAATACACGTAACGGTCCACTTATCCAAGTGGGGTGTTACAATTATGGTATCAGAGCGCAAGGTTCGACCTGTAGGCTCTAAAACTTGACATGTGACTAGTGGGTAGTCACCAGGAACTTCCCAGATTTTGGCGTTGTATTCTTTCATATTCCTCATGCATTTATTTGTCAGTTTTCTTCAATTATCAGTCAGTTTTCTTAAAGTTTTTGACTAAGTAAAAGGTTGGTACAGGACTGGCCATATTTAGTCGCATGTGCTTTTCTGTGAATTTTGTTTTGATGAACCGACCCATAGGCGTTCATCCTTGCCCGTTCAGATTTTTGTATTGGTGAACCGACCCAATGGCGTTCATCCTTACTCTTGACAGATTCATGCTTTCAATCGAATATTACTTGGTGAACCAGCCCATATACGTTCACCAATGTTCAGATTAAATTTCATGTTTTTCAGTTGAATGTTGTTTTGTGAACCGATCCATAGTTGTTCACCTTTGTCATATCATGACGTTTCATAAAATCTTGACAAATATGAATTGGACTACAACCAACCACATTTAGTCCCAGATTGTACATTTCTATACATGATAGTTCTCAGAAAATTTTGACAGGTATGGATCGAAACATAATCGCCCATACTTAGTCACATGCTTCCTACTATGAATATTGTGGATTAAACCATAACTATCCACATCAGTTGATGTTAAACCTCAGTTGATTATTCTTCTATGTTATTTGTATCAGTCAAGTTTATACTTTCACGTAAATGTCGTTTTCATGCTGACTAAGTTCATGTCTCCTTATGAGGATTATGTTTTCAGCAAGGTGATGATGTTTTCATGCTAAGATATAGAAGGGGTTACAGGCAAATCCTGTTTTCATAATAATCAGGTTTGATCTTCATCAGTCATGTCTTCATGCTGACCATTTTTAAAATTTTGTTTAATCATATTCTTGAAACTCTATACAACCAGCTTTAAGTCCACGCAGAAATTACCAGGCTATCATGTTACTCATTTCAGTTCAGTTTACTACCGTTTAAATCAATTAAGTTCTTTGATCATGTCAGACAAGCGACACCAGTATCGATCATCCCATAAAAAAAATTCCACCAGTGCCATGTACAGTATTCCATCTGTACCCCATGTACAGTGTCTTAGTTATACTCCATGTACAGTATTTCATGAGTACTCCACATACAGTGTCTCAGATATGCTCCATGTGCAGTATTCACTTTGTACTTCATGTACAGTAGTCCTGGTGTACTCCAGGTGCCCTACTCTATGGATATTGCTAATCGATCCTCAGTTATCTCAGGCGTTTCCATTTGTCGATATTCTACCAGATGCTGATGCTGCTCGTGAGTTGAAGATTTTATCAGATACTGATGCTGCTAACACTTTGAAGACCTCACAAATGCTGATGCTGATGCTTTGGAGATTCTCAAGATGCTGATGTTGTTTATACTATGAAGACTCTACATAACAAGGACGAAAACTATAAGTTTGAAATTTCTAACAAGAATAAATTCAACTATCAGACACTACCATCCCATCCCATACTTTTACCTTCTCAGCTAGATGTCACACTTCACTCAGCTAACCGTTCATTCAGAAGAGTGGGAACCGGAACCCAGCCGACCACTCAGCATAATAGTTACAGGAATCACGGTCATGATAACGACCGTCATTAATTGACAGACAAAGCAGTAGTGACAACCACCATGCTTATAATTAATCAGTCAGTAACCATCGAAACTCCGGAACGGACGTGACCATAAATACAAGAGTTCAGTAGTCTAACCGGTCCGCCAATCCTAACAGTACCAAAATTCTTCAGCCTTGTCCAGATTCATCCACTAAAACACATGTGAAGACAGAATTCAAGACATAGGTCTCAGGTATCGTTTCTGAAGACACATGTCAGGACACCAGTCATGATACATGTCATATGAATATCTTCTCGAAGTACGAGTCAGAACTCATAACTTCGTATGTTGCTAAACCAGACCCTCAGAAATTCAGGGTATCCTCCAAGGGAGTATACCCGTTTTGTCATGCCATGCATAAACCAGACCATTAAAAATTCAGCTACCACCACTGGAGTATTATTCAGGTTAGACACGCAGTATTCATTCGGTGAGGTTACAGAAGAACACATTCAGTGAAAGTCGCCACAGTACCACCCATGTTTATTAAAGTTCTCCTTTCAGTTAACGACGAGATCCGTCTTACTAAATTCCAAATATATTCATTATATTTTGCCAGAAAAAAATCAGTACAAATTGTTTCTGCCTTACAAGCGCGTGACTTATCAGTCCATAACTACAAAGACTTTCTAGCCACTAGTTATAATCCACTTCTAAAGTTCCTTAAATTTATGATCAGCAGATTTTATTCTGCATTTCTAGAAATTCCTTCCTAACCACAAGACAGGGTTTAACATAGGGCTTGTCTCAAGTACAGAACATGTTTTCAGGACTCTTTATCGCAGGGCTTCAGCTGAGTCTAAAAGAGTTTCAGAAATTGCTGCAAGAGTTATAGAATGAGGCTTACTCGCCCTAGCGCGCCACCAGGAAGTACACCGTTTATGTCCATCAGGAAGAAGGTCGGTATCATGAGATCATGTATCGACCACTAAAATTTATTTTGACAAGATCACCAGTCTTAATCAATGTTCATCCCATAAATAGCAGGTTTATCTGATCTGCTACGATGTCTTAAACATTTTCCAGAACAAATTTCCGATCATGCTACCATCAGTGGTGAGAAAAAAAAGAGAATGACGTTTCCAGGCTACTGTTGCACATATTACAGTCGCTCTAAGAATTTTGATTTTATACTTCTGAGCTCCCTAATGCTCCAGCTATATTATGAAATTATGAATTTTAATTTTTCCATGACTCTCAGACCAAAATCATCAGTATATTCATTGATCACATTATGATCTGCCTAATACTAGATAAGAACACGATACTCAATCTTCTCACAGTTGTACAGAATCTTCAATAGGAGTAATTTTTTTATACACAACTTTCCAAATATAAATTTCACTTGAACAAAGTGGCATTTCTGAGCCACCCTATTTTAGCAGAAAGAAATTTCAGACAATCCTGCGAAGGTAAAGGCCATCACCTGATGGTCCCGACTGACGCCTGTGAACTAAGTACAGGATTTTCTAGAACTCAGTTAATTGCTACCGCAGAAATTGTTGGCAGTTCTCATTGAAAACTTTTTCATGACTACTCAACAAGATTTCCACCAAAATATTCTGTAATCCCAGGCAGAATTTTGATAGAAGCAGTATCACACATTGATGCAACTATGTTCATATCTAGATGCCTGACATGTCGCAGCTTCAAGATAGAACGCCGTCATGTTAGTGAGTTGCTTCAACCCTTAGAAATTCCTAAACAGAATTGAGAAGGAATTCTATAAAATGGTTACCAATTATCACAGACTCAGAAAAAGTATGATACTATCTAACGTATTTTCAAACATGTAATTAGCCTGCACGTTTTCTTTCATCCGAAAGGATCACGCAGTAGCAGAACTGCAAAAACGTTTGGCAGTAAATTGTACGAATTCAAGGTATTCCATCGACCATCATATCAGACAAAATTCATGTTCACGATCACGTGTATGTTTACGTTCATTGTACGTTCACATTTATTTCATGTTCACGTTCACGTCTCATTCGTAGTATGATGCCGTTTAGTTCACGTTTTGAGTATGATGTCGTTCAGTTCAGGTTTTGTGATATCTCATGATTTAAATTCACGCTTCGCATTTATGAAATTGTTCACGTTCAGGTTCGTGTTCCATTTCACGATACGCGTTTCACAGTTTATTACCGAATACGGTTACAGGCAGCTGAGCAACCAGACCCAAGTTTAGCACAACTTTTCCATAACCATGCAGACGTTTCACATCTCAGGCCGTATCGTTTGGCATTCCCTCCTCAGTCAGCATACGTTTATGACATGTTCTAGTATCACGCTCACAATATGTTTCATGTATCACGTTCACAATTGCTCACGTAGCACGTTCACAATTGTTCACATAGTTCGCCCCTATATTTTTCAGCAGCTTACTCAGAGGTATAAATGTTATCTTTTCAGGATATTTATACGTACCGTTTCATATATCCACATGCTATAGCTTGTGCACTCTATCAGATTCAGAAAATCCATCTTAGGTATGGAACCAGAAACTATTCAGCATCATCAGGACAAGGTCATCGGGGCCAAGATTTTTTTATTATGTTTAGACCTTTGAAGGAATCGTTTCGAGCGGGAGGCGACTCGAAACGAAGGAGTCCATTCGGACCTCTCGTCCTTTTCCTTCAATAAATCCAGTTAAGTTCTTTCAGTCATGTTACGTTCCATTTCCTCTTCAGCCAGGACACGTTCTATGTTTACTTCAGTCAGGTCACGTTTATACCCTTCAGCAAATTCTAGATCAAGGACGAATGATCCTTCAGCTTATATGTCTTTTCAGCTTTCATGCTCTTTCAGCACATATGTCCTTTCAGCTTTTACTTCGATCAACTTAAATTACCTATAATTCGAGGACGAATTTCTCCTTTTAGAGGGGAGGAATTGTAAAACCACGGCATAATCGCATCCTTAATTCAAGTACGAATTATTTTTTTAGAGGGGAAGAATTGTAAAACCCGTATTTAAAATGATAATATTAAATACACAGTTTTAGATTTTAGTAAACTATATATGTATTAATTAGCATACGGAAATAAAATGCGGGAATTAAATGAGAGAGTACGTAAATAAATTTATATGTCAAAAAAAATGAAAACTATATGGTTTACAAAGGGGCTGGTTTGTAAAAATAAAAGAATAAGGAAAATGGGCTTTTAGGCCCATTGTCTCAAAAAAACCACGGGTGTAAACCCCTTATTTTGACAATCAGTTACAAAAAAATGGAAGAAAAAACTAGAAGCTAGGGTTGGAAAAAAAGCTACCGACAAAAAAAAAGACAAAGAAGAAGGGAGATCGAGTATGGTGATCTTGATTTTCGGGAACCATCTTTGCTATTCTCTAATCACACCAAACGGTATTCAATCATTCCTATTTTTGTCACGAATTTAATGAATGAGATCATGAGTACATGATTCTACAGCATTTAAACAAGTAAAAAAAATCATAAATCAGTCGAGTTTTGGGATGCTGCACGCAAACCGAGACACACTAGGTGTCTCGGTGCTCGTTTTCTGTGACCCAGCCGTTGAGGTTGTGGGTTTGTGGTTGAACTGCAACGAACCAAAGAACCAACAGGGGCGTTTGGTTTATAAACTGCAGGTATAGGCAGTTAAGGGTGCGTTTGGGTTGTAACAAAGAAAACAGTGGGAAAAATATAAATACAGAAAATAGTGGGAACCTTGTAATAACTGTGGGAACTGTATACGAACAGTGGGAAGCTTGTAATAACAGTGGGAACTGTACACGAACAGTGGGAAATATATACAAAAGCAGTGGGAACTATGTGAACATTATGGGGATCACGTAGAGGGTCGGTTTGGTTAAACCGAGACGTGGGTGTCTCGGGAAAGTTTTAGCACGGGTTTTCGGGATAGCTAGTAATTATAAATGCGAGGAAATTATTTATAATAGTTAAATCATTTTACAAGGAGTTTGATAAAAGATTAATTAAATAGTTAATTTTGTTAATTTAATTAGTAAAATTAAAGCAATATTGTTTTACCTTCCTATTATTTTTAAAACGTGTGACTTAATTAATACTTTCAAAGAAACGAATTTGTAAATCTTTCTAAATTTAGAAACTTCCTATTTTAGCAGGTTACAAAATATAGAATCAGTATAAACGTCAGAACGCGTTTTATGCGATAATTAATAGTAGAACGAATATACGTTAATCAGAAATATTAGAATACTCAGATTTATTAGTTTATACACATACAGTATATCAAAGAATAAAATAAGTTAAACTATGAACAGTTAAGAATCAGAAACAGGAAACAGTAATCAGATAACTTATTACACGTCCGTTATTTATGTAGTAACCGTGAAGTCGGAGTAGATCTTTCAGCTTTCGTTCTTATTTCAGTACTGGACACGAGGTACGGATTTTCCGTCCTTTCAGTAAGGACTTCCTTTCTATGAATGATTAGGATTCCCTGTCTTCAGCCAAATGTTTTTCCCCAGTATATGTTTAAGCTTATCAGTAATCATGTTAATAACTAAATAAATTGCCTGAGCATTATATACAAGCATGACCAGTTTATGTACTAGTTACGGAGGTAGCGTAACCATGACACTAGAGGCACCGGTGTCATGACTCACATGCAGGATAGTGATATCCTGCATCGTCCCTTCACGCTTTGGCCATTATTATTATCATGTCATGTGGGGCGTATGGATGCATCCTAGGCTTATCAGTTTACAAGTTATCAGGGTGAATGTGGTGTGTGCTCTACATCCTTCACATTGGAGTTGATCCCTCCACCCAGCACAGTATTTAGAGGTCACCCCTCTACAGCATTTAGAGGTCACCCCTCTACAGCATGACGAGGTCACCCCTCCAATTATTCATGCACCGTTGTTACAGCACATGACCTATATAAGCTCTGGCAATTAAAATACAGTAAATGCATGTTTTTAGATTTAACAGATAACAGTTCAGCTTTATTATTTATAAATCAGACTTTACAGATTATACATAGATTTCCGCTGCAACTTTACATATCAGTCTTACAGCTCCATTATTTTATCATCTGTTTCATTTCAGTAATTCCTTATCATGCTTTATATCCGTTCACTGAGTGTTATGCTCAGCCGTAGTTCTTTCATGTTCTAACGGCAGGTACACCAGGACGCTCTTAGGATTCTGAGAGCATGTGCATTAAATGGAAGCTATCCGGACTTCTTACTTTATCCACTTCTTACATTATTCTGCTTATTTGGATATTGTTTAGTCCTTTCCTTCAGTATTTTATTTTTCATGTTTTGAGCTTAGGTTGGATTACCGATGTTTGATTCTGGTATTTTCGTGATGGTCAGTTAATTTTTTTTAGGACATTTACCTTATGCTTTGACGACACGCCATAAATACACGTAACGGTCCACTTATCCAAGTGGGGTGTTACAAATATTGAGTGTTACCTCAATTATATCTTTTCAAGTTTTACAACTTTTCATAAAAGATATGAATACGTTACCTTTAACATCTATTATGTAATGTTTGACTCCAACCAAACCTCCAAGTTTGTTGGCTATGATAATTTGCACAACTATTGACAAATTACTCATGCATAGAATATAGAAGCTGATCCAAGATTTAGGATGTTATTATATTTCCAAACATATCCCTTCAGAATATTCATTACACAAGTTATTTAATAACTTCTTAAATAGATTAATATATTCAAATCATCATGTATTTTAAGCATGATATAAATACAACACGACACACATGAGAATTTCTCAAACCAGATTTAGATTTCTTCATGTCATAAATATCCATGTAAACTTACTACATGGTATATTATGTTGTATTTTCACCACATAAATAAACAAATATTATTTCTTCCAAGGTTATGTATATCTTATTTTCTAAATCTCCAAAGCAAAGTTTCATCTCAAATGTAAGTCAAATCAACATTTAATTTGAATGAAAACTTACTTTCTTACATGTCTATTTGACACATATAATTTAAAAAAATAATCATAATACTCCCACTAGCTTTTAGGAATACTCAGAAATCATCTTATTCAAATTTAAATCCAATCTTGGATTTCAAATTAAACATAAGAATAATCTCCTAGATGCATGCTTTTATCCATTCATGGATAATTGCATTTTGTACTTTTCTAAAGATTTATTTTGAAGTAATAAACTCATTTCGATTACTTAAGTCCTTCCTCAAGTAGTCATTCAAGAAATAGTTCATACATATCCAAAAATTTTCAATTTTTAAAATATGACCATCAAAATCTTTATACATTTATGTGTTTAGGAAAGTATACCCAATCACAATTAATTACTTAAGTGTGATTAATAATCTATTCATAATACATACATTAAATATGTGTACAATTTTGTCCATATAATTTTGACACAAAGATTAAACCACCACAATTGGCGTTTTTCTTCCTTTGACGAAACTCATCTCCAATTTCTAGTCAAACTATTTAAGATAAACCAAAACCGAAATTTGATTATCTTGTTGGACAACAACTATAACAATCATAGTATGAGTAGTTTACCCAAAACAATATTTGGTAACAAATCACAACAATTATTTGTAACTCATAATTCTCAGCATATAAATCGCATATCCGAGATATCCTTACGGACCTATGACATAAATTCCTTTATCTTGAGAGTTAGCTTTTACAAGCCTTCCTCATGATAATTACTAGTGTATTTCAGAAGATTATGTATCTTGTATTTTATCTTTCAAGATCAAAACTCCCACTTACTTTTAGTAGCTTAAAATTACTCTTTAAATACATAGAAAATAGATTAACGCACCAACGTTATCTATATGGGACATTACAAAACACAATGGCAGTTTTATACTCTTTATTTTCTAAACAATCCACTTCATAAGTAGTTTGGCAAAATTCGAACTCCATTTAAGATATAACGTGATTCATCACATTCCATATATAATGGTATCTTATTAATCTTCTTAGCTCAAGTCATACTCAACTATCTAACCTTGATATCTTTTGGAATAAAGGAAGATATAGTTATCTTGAATCAAACATCACCATCATATTGAGAATTTTGATTCTCCTAATGAACATACCATAACAATGTTGTATTTTATTTAGGGAAATATTGTAAGTCAATCTTAACAATATTAAGATAAATATATATCTTTCGGTTTACCTATATACCAACTAAATCACTTTAATGGTATAATAGATTTCCTAATGCATCCGCGTAAGACTTACATAACGTTCTATCTAGAGGTGGCAAATATTGCCTGATATCTATATCTATATCTATATCTATACTTCTATACTATTTTATAAAGCATTTGGGACCTTCTTAAAATAGGAAGGCTGAAAATTCAGACTTTTTTTCCTACTAAATAAAGCAAGTTGTTGATATCTTTATCAACATTATATATTAGAACCCTTTCTAACAATCTTTTGTAACAACCTACTTAAATAACATTTTTTCTTTTAAATTGAAAAATCTTTTTATTTATTTATTATTTTTATAATCTAATTTCACCATATTTTCTAAAATTTTATGCTTTTTAATTCAATATCCATTTTGCTATATTTTTATTAACTATTAATTTTTTTTAATTTAGAGTTTTTTTCGATTTTTTACAACCTTAACGATACAAACTTAATGGATAAGAGATTAATATTTGTTAGCCACAAAAATGATTATGTGTACTCGCCGCCGCATTGCGTGGGTTCATGCTAGTGTAAATAATGGGCACTTTTTGGCATTAGTTGTAAAATTAAGGGGCACCTTTTGGCCCATCAATACCAACTAATGGACACTTTTTGGCACTAGTTGTAATCTAATTTGTAATCTAATGGGCACCTTTTGATACTAGTTGTAACTAATGGGCACTTTTTGTCACAACTTATAAACTAATGGGCACTTTTTGGCACTAGTTGTAAACTAATGAACACTTTTTGGCACTAAGTTGTTAAGTTAGACTTTTTGCCCATCCATAATAAATTTTACGTTTTTTTAAGTAATCTTACGTTTTCGTTATTAAATTTACGTTTTTGTCAGTATTTTTACGTTTTCGTCAGTAATTTTATGTTTTCGTCAGTAAACTTACGCTTACGTCAGTAAACTTACGTTTTCGTCAGTAAACTTACGTTTTCGTCAGTAAACTTACGTTTTCGTCAGTTAACTTAATTTTTTGTCAGTAAACTTACGTTTTCGTCAGTAAACTTACGTTGTCGTCAGTAAACGTAAGTTTTCGTCATTATTTTAACGTTTTCTTCAGTAAATTTACGTTTTCATCAGTAAATTTACGTTTTAATCAGTAAAATTGCGTTTTCGTCAGTAAACTTACGTTTTCGTCTGTAAACTTTCGTTTTCGTCAGTAAATTTATGTTTTCATCAGGAAATTTACGTTTTCGTCAGTATTTTTACGTTTTCGTCAGTAAACTAACGTTTTCGTCAGTAAATTTACGTTTTCGTCAGTATTTTTACGTTTTCGGCAGTTAATTTACTGAAGAAGACGTAATTTAGTGACGAAAACATAAATTTACTACCAAAAACATAAAAATACTGACGAAGATTTAATTTACTGACGCAAACATAAGTTTACTGATTAAAACGTAAATTTACTGACGAAAACGTAAAAATAATGACGAAAACGTACATTTACTGACGAAAACGTAAGTTTAGACGAAAATTTAATTTCCTGACGAAAAATTAGTTAACTGATTAAAAAGGAAATTTACTAACGAAAGAGTAAATTTACTGATGAAAACGTAAAAATAATGACGAAAACGTACATTTACTGACAAAAACGTAAATTTACTGACGAAAACGTAAATTTACTGACGAAAACGTAAGTTTAGAGACGAAAACGTAAGTTTACTGACGAAAACGTAAGTTTACTGACGAAAACGTAAGTTTACTGACGAAAACGTAAGTTTAATGACGAAAACGTAAGTTTACTGACGAAAACGTAAGTTTACTGACGAAAACGTAAGTTGACTGACGAAAACATAAGTTTACTGATTAAAACGTAAATTTACTGATGAAAACGTAAATTTAGTGACGAAAATGTAAATTTACTGACAAAATCGTAAGTTTACTGATTAAAACGTAAATTTACTGACGAAAACGTAAATTTACTGACAAAAACGTAAGTTTACTGACGAAAACGTAAATTTAGTGACGAAAATGTAAATTTACTGACGAAAATGTATATTTATTGACGAAAACGTAAACTTACTGACGAAAAGCTTAGTTTACTGACGAAAACGTAAGTTTACTGACGAAAACGTAGGTTTACTGATTAAAACGTAAATTTACTGACGAAAACGTAAGTTTACTAACGAAAACGTAAGTTTACTGATTAAAACGTAAATTTACTGACGAAAACGTAAGTTTACTGACGAGAACGTAAGTTTACTGACGAAAATGTAAGTTTACTCATGAAAACGTAAATTTACTGACGAAAACGTAATTTTACTGACGAAAACGTAAATTTACTGACGAAAATCTCTGTTTACTGACGAAAACGTAAGTTTACTGACGAAAACGTAAATTTATTGATGAAAACGTAAATTTAATGACGAAAACGTTAGTTTACTGACGAAAACGTAAGTTAACTGGCGAAAACGTAAGTTTACTAACGAAAACGTAAGTTTACTGATTAAACGTAAATTTACTGACGAAAACGTAAAAATATTGAAGAAAACGTAAAAATAATGACGAAACGTGCGTTTACTTACGAAAACGTAAGTTTACTGACGAAAACGTAAGTTTCTGACGATAACGTAAGTTTAATGACGATAACGTAAATTTGTTGACGAAAACGTAAATTTACTGACGAAAACGTAAGTTTATTGACGCAAACGTAAGTATACTGACGAAACATAAAAAATGCTGACGAAAACTAAGTTTTAATAATTGCTCTCAAATTGCAATATCCTTTATTTTGCCCGTTTGCCCTATGCCCGTTTGTCTCAAGCCCGTTTGGCTCGCGCCCGTTTGGCCCGTGCCTGTTTAGCCCGCGCCCGTTTAACCTAAAATTTAAAAATCCCTTGTTTAACCCGTGCCCGTTTTAGCCCGTAACCATTATTTTGCATGCCTTATAACTCAAGTACTTCTAACACAAAGTCACTTCATAAAAGTTATAAGTCCATTACACGTTTCATGTATATGTCTTTAGTGAAATAGAGACAATACATTAACGTCTTACTTTATATTATACGTCTTTCAAGACTTTATGTTTGTGACTTTATTCAATAAATCATAAACATGTATAACTGATGTGTCGTGGATAGTATATGTGAATTATTTGGATACGTTATAGGGTAGATTAGAAAATTACCTTTAGGAAAAAGTAATAGTCCAATAATACCAATGACGAATTCAATTAAACACGTGAGTGAGTCGAGTTCGTTGTACACGAAGATCTTATGAATTTGAGACGTTTTGTTATGATTTGGACAATTGATTTGAATTGATTTTCGGTTTTTAAGCTACAATTAAAATCTACAAATTTTAAGCTATTTAAAATTATCCTAAAGTGCATGAATCGTAAACCCGCCTATTTAAAATTCTACAAACGACTAATTATTTAAAAATTAACAATATTTAAAAATAAGACTAATTAAAAATCTTTAAAATTAAGACTAATTAATAACAATGACTTTTAAACTAATTTGCTTTATTATTTAAAATTACTTGAAAACAATTCTATTTAAAACCTATTTTAAATCTACTTTTATAAAAATTAAAATTAAACTAATTTAACTATTTAAATGAAAACATATTATTTTTTTTTTTATATTTTTTTTAATTTATTTTATTTATTTTATAAGCTACTTATTTTTAAAGTAATTACTTTATTTAAAATTTTGATTAAAAATTGTAAATGAAAATAAACGGATAGTAAATAAAACGTTACAAAAGAAAAAACTGTCAAACTACACTATATTAATTAGATAACAAGAAACAAAATCAAAAGAGCCTTTAGCTCGACTGGTAAACACGTTGAACTGGTGAAGGGGAGGTCTCGAGTTCGAACCCCCCCAAAGGCCAATTTTTGCGATTTAACTCCTTTTTTGACAGATTGAATATATAAAGTCTCAGGAGAGGCTTGTGAACTTATATTGCAAAAGCTGATTAGGAAAACAGCTTATTAGGAACTTATCAGAAAAGTTAATCTGATAAGCCTTAAACTAAAGCAACATAGCAGATTAACAAGTTGAAAAATCAGTAAAGAAGGAAATAGATATTAGCAATACAATATACAATCAACTAAACAACAAACGATTAAACAAACTTTAACCCAACGATTAAGCAAAACTCAAATAAAACTAATATCAGCAGTCTTGAAGAACTCTAAACCAATTTAGCAAATTAACACTATGGCAAAATTCATACCAGATTTAAGCAGATAAAAAGCAATCTGATCAGACTTTAGGTAAACTCCACAATCCAATTATCCAATAACAACCTAGTTCAGCATTCATTGACTATATAACTGCCTAAATCCTAGCAGATAGACTTATAGTAAGCATATGATCAACTAAAAAAACGATCTCATCTTAGTACAAAACTAAATTAACCATACACATCCACTCTTAAACCTAGCAGACTTTAACAAAACTAGACTATATTTACTACTTTACTCAAATAATCCCCAATCTCAAAATCAGATACTCATATTCAGCAATGTTTATTCCTACGGAATCAGTAAAACATCATAAATCAGCAGACTACTAAAACAAATCTAATTGAATCAGAAAGATTAATATAACTTCCACTTTTAAATCCAAACTCAACTCATATCTAAACAATAATATCAAACTTATTCAATTCAGAAAGTTAATCAAAACAAATTCGAATTCATTCTACCTTAAGCAAACAATTTCAGATTAAATCACATTTATCCTAAGCAACTAAACAGATCCAAATAACAGAAAACTAGAATAGATTAATATAAGAATTATTTAAACGAAGAAAATAAAATGAAATAACACCTTTTTGAAGAAACCCTTTGAGGAGAAGGTGTGCGATGAGCAACCTTGTTAACCGATTCTAACACATCATCTCATCACCATTTCAAATTAACGAACCAAAAAGACCATCTAACGTCACAAAAGAGAATCACCCTTCGAACCATTTAAATCCAACGAACCTCTAACCAGTTATATTTATCCTTCCAGTAGGGAAAGATTATTTAAATCCTTTTCACTTAACATTAAACTTAGACTATTAATTAGTCTAAATTTAATACTTCAATTATTATAATGTAAAATAGTTATAGAGATTAATTCATTTATTTTAAAGCAGTAAATAAAACGAGACACCAAAGAGAGGTAATAACTGAACTTTTATTAATATTTAAAGAAATTACAAGATTGAATTTAAAGATAATACAAGAACTAATTCTACACTAATTTTAACAGAATAACAATAATTTAAAGAAAAGGATGATTTTACACAAGAAATTTGGGGGTATTTATAGCCCCCCCAAGGGCTTGTTGAAGCGAATATTCGGATCTCTTGAAGCATATTCCTCTCTTCTTTCAGCCTTTGATCTTCTCATCTTTTCTCTTTCTTTAATCGGACGGTTATTATCTCTTGTAGCACACACGGATTGCCAACGTGGCATCCGTGTGTGCTTCTTGTGCTTCTTTTGAGGCTCCTGATTGGTGGAGTTTGATGAGTGATGTGTAGTAGCCAGTGAAATTAAACCACGTATCAAGGCCTCTCCATACCCTCTCTTCCTAAAAGATTGGGGTTTTTATTTCTTTTGGTGTGAATTATTTAATTAAATGAAAAGCCCTAATTTATAAGGACTTTTTACTGGATTAGGGTTTGAAGCACAGTAACTTTTACAGGTTTGTTTTTTTTTTGTGAAGAAGAAAGGTGAGATGGGGAAGAAAAGTTTACATAGGAAGTAACGTAAGTGGTATTTATTTTGTGTGTGGGGAATGAAACGTGTGGGTGGATAGTCAGATTTCTTTAAAGTGACGTGTGAGAGATATGGGAGTGGGGTATTATTTAATGTGTGAAATATTTACAAACGTTCCAAAAACAAAACCCTAAGCCCAAGTATTATTCGTTCTATTTATTTCAGTTTGGGCTTCAAGCCCACTTTCTTTTTCCATCCGAAAATTAGATGTTGGGCCAATGCCTTGGGCTTTATCTTAACACAAACCAATTTGAAAACTAAATGGGCTTTTGAGCCCATTTACCCCATTGTGGGACCCACTAAGCCCGTTAACTTGATAAATGATATAATCCTCTAAAATCGAGCTCGGTTTTGGCTTCCTCAATCTTTATCATCAAACTCGTGTTGATTATTGCCGGTTTTCGTGAACTTGGTACCTACACACATGAAAAACAAGAAACATGCAATTCCAAGGCATATTTGATATAAATCATGCAATATTTCATTGTTTTTAGCTATAAATGATATGAGTAAATACACTCATATCAAATTCCCCCATGCTAAGCAATTGCCGTGTCCTCACGCAATGATAAAATTAAACTATGACTACACCATTATTCAACTTTTGACAACTTATTTTGCAAAGACATAAAATAACTTTAAGGATCATAAAAGCTCAAATAGATTCATCGTCCTCGACTTTTCACTTTTCCATGCCAAGTGCAAAAACAAGATCATTGTTATTATAAGTTGGTAGACTAACACGAATTCATGTGGGCCAATTAATCACTTAGACTCCCTTATTCCTAAGTGTATCTCTTATATTTTATTGTTGTCTTGAATGATCACGAGGATACATTGTTGACTTATTTCGATAATTTATTAGGCCAAAAATAAAGTGAACGATTTAATCAATAGTTAGCTAAAGGACAAAATCTTTTAAAACTGCTTCTCGGGCTCTCATAAAGTTCATATCTTGGCATAACTTGCTTCGCGATTTGAGACCTTTCTCGGATCGATATTTGGCAATGACTTTATACTTCCAACCTTGAGAGACGTTCACGAAATAATGGTCTTCTCTTCATAATATTTCTTCAATTGAATTTTTGAGAGATTCATACTTGGACCATGACTTCTTCATTTTTCTCCAATCTTTATTTGGGATTTTGATTAACAACGATCCGCCTCCTTTTTGGACTTGGCTTCATTTATCCTCATACCTTATTTTTGGTCTTTTTGGATAGACTTCTCCATGACTTTTTGGGAGTATTTTGCTTTTCGTCGTGTGTCTCGATCCTTCATATTGATTTTTGATAAATGAGTCTTCACATCACTTGAGATCTTTAGCAATAAAACATAGCCCTCATGTCTTGTTAGGACTTTTTTGGACTCGCCAATCTTCGCATCCCGCTTCAATAAGTTATGCCTTGGCTATGAACTCTAATCCATATCGAGCAACTTCTAAACGATCTTGGGCTAGAAGCTAAGTAACTTTTCAAATCGTTCAACATTATTTATTGCAATTAAATTTATTAACAAGTGATGGGAGAATAGGCTCATAATTTACTCACATAAATTCCCGAAAGAATACCGAACTTATAATTGGCTCTATCATCTCTTGTTCTCCATATTGTAAAATTCCAAGAATGAAATCAATGGATACTTAGCCTATTAAATCAAAGTTTTGGGTTTTCAAGTCATCTATAGGATCTTGCAACTTCTTATACTTTTGCAAGTTTTAGAATTTGCGTTTTAAAGTTCCCTTGATAGACGACTTTCTAGGATCAATTATAGGAGCTTGCGAAAAGTTCTTGTCCTTAACTCGTATGAATTAAGACCTTCGCGTTTTAAAGCTCCCTACATAAAAGCCTAGAAAAACTTAATTCAAATACGTTAAGGAAAAGCTAAGGTTAAAAACCGAGTCGAGTCAAAAACTATTCTTATTGAAAACTTACTTTCGTGTCAAAAACACTTATTTTATCTATTAAAACTTAAAAATAACACAAAAAAAATTTAAAATTTTATTGAAAAATGAGAAAAACAACACGTTTGGACACGACAAAAGCAATTGCAAACGATTATATCGATTGACTCCCCCATGCTAAAACCAAACATTGTCCTCAATGTTTCTTAGCTCAAGAGTAACACCCCCTTGCTAAAACACGAAGAGTCTAATGCAATCTCCTAGCATGGAAAGAGCATGCAAATCTATAAGCCGTTTATTAATTATGCCTCAAGATAAAACGTTAGTCGATAAAAATCAAGGGTAGAAAGTGTGCCCCTTTTTGGCATTCAAAGAATGGAAGATCAAGTGGACCGGAAAAAACCAAACACGAGAGTCTTCAAATATTAGGGTCGTACCTAAGATCACAACACAACAAATCACGAACACGAGCTTGAAAGATCAAGCCTTATTAGGTGTTAGAAAATAGAAAGCAGATAGAAAATACTCGTTTTTGTTCACCGAGTCATGAGCTCGACTCGATCCCCGCATTCATTTGTCCTTAGGGAAAGTGGTGAAAACCGGCATATAAGGATAAAATCCAACATAAAGCGCGATGCCGGGGTCAAAGATCTCATCCTCGTTGTCGGATGACAAACGAAAGGATAAAACTCCAACACAAATCTCTAAAAAGAGATGGTAGTCACAAACAATGGTATGGATATAGCATGCTCCACGAGATAAACTCGCACCAAGATGATCGAAAAATCTTTCAATTATTGCATCGGTGAAAGGCCGGGATTTCCCTAAATCGACGATTCCGGGATCGAATACCTCGTCCTCGGTGGAGAAAGGAATAGACAACAAGGTGTCGTCCCCCCATGCTAATCCTAAGTCATATGGAGCACATAATAATGGTGGAACAAAAGTCTCAACCATAGTGGTTTCAACTTGCATGACTTTGTCGACTTTTTCACTCTTTGGAACGTGAACAAAGGGGTCATGGTACTCAATATGAGTCACATGAAAAACCCGCACATTAAGATCAACGCGAGTGGGAGGGAGATTGGGAATAATTTAAATTTCTCCATCCGAGTCGACATACTCATCATAACAAAAGGTGTGATCATCATCACAAACCTCATCAACCTCCTTCATAAGAAGATCATCATCACAAAGGTTGTGAGATGTAGGAGGTATGATGTTCTCACAATCCTCTTGAAACAATGGATTATTGTTCAATAAAGCTTCAAATAGAGGATTTGAGTAAGTCACAAAAGTGTCGTCATCCTTGTCATCACAAGAAATTTCCGACAAAGTATCGAGTGTGTCACACTCGGATACAAGATCGTCATTCTCATTTGAAGGCAATTCATCGGTGAATTCCTCGAGAATGGTAGGTAAAACACAAGAATCACTTTCGATCTCGAGATCGGAAACGTCTTCACTTCCCCGTGGAAGTGGATCAATGATAGCAAAAAGTTCATCGACGAACTTATCCAACGAATAGTCACTAACCTCACTCGGTGTGAAGCTAGGAATCAAAGGCTCTTCAAATGAAGATTGTGCCTTAGGAACATCAACATGATCCATAGAAGAGAGTGAAAATGAGTCCATTTTCAAAGATTGTTCAATTAAAGCAATGTCACTCTCGGGATCGAAATTCTCATTATCAAACTCACTAGCATCGAATGGCTCACTCAAGTAATCATCTATTTGTTTTTCAATCTTATCATCCTCGTGTGGAGTGAGTATAGATGAGGTAACATTACAACATGATTCAACAAAATTAGGTTTATCACTTTCCAATTTCTTAGGAACCAATCTTGAAATTTTTTCCGGTTTGAAAATCATATGTTTATCCCCATGAAACAATTTAAGCTCCCCTTCTTTCATATCAACTAAAACATCGGTCGTACACAAAAATGGTCGTCCTAAAATTATAGGCGCACGAGGATTCGGCTCATAATCAATGATAGCAAAATCGGCTAGGTAAACGAACTCCCCCACTTTAACAATGACATTTTCCGCTATACCAACCGGTCGAGTGGTGGTTCCATTAGCAAGCTCAATGATCATTCGAGTGGGAATAAGTCGTCAATAGTCAAGAGTTTTCCAAATGGACAAGGGCATTACATTAATACTAGCTCCTAGATCGGCTAGAGCTTTGTATTCCCCAAGCTCATCGAAAACACAAGGTATCAAGAAGTGACCCGGATCATTATATTTCTTAGGAAAGAGATCAATGAAATCCGAGGTACTAATCACATTTAAAGTAGCCTTGGTGACATTCCAAAAGGTTTCTTTAGGTGGCACAATAAGCTCAAGCTTCTTTTCTAAATTATCATAAGCGGTGATAGCCTTAAGCTCTCCCCTCGGGTTAGGAATGGTATTACTAGGTAAGCAACCCGAAGAAGTAGATGGTTTAGACATGAATCCCTCAAACATCGAAAGCAATTTATTTTGATTTTGTTCCACACTTTGTTGCAAACGATTTTGACCTTGCTCAAACATTTGCTCAAATCTTTGTTCCATTCTTTGTTGAATAAGCTCAATCTTGTTATTTTGCCCCTTTAGTGTATTTTGAAACTCATTTTTCAAAGTTGCCATTTGTCCTTGAATGTTATTTTGCAAAGCTTTCATATTTGCCTTATTTGACTTCATGTAACTTGACAAATCATTTTGATTATTCCCTTGAAAACCTTGATTGTTTTGATTAGCATTAAACCCATTTCCTTGATTAAAATTCCCTTGGTTACCACGGTTAAAATTATTCCCATTATTACCATTGTTGTACCTATTTTGAACCGGTGGAAAACCCGGTGGAGCAACATGATTTTGACGAGGAACTTGACCGTTGGAGCCATAAGTTCCCGTCGCGGCAAAAGCACTAGCTTGATCAAACCCCACGTTTAAACAAGCATAATTAGGATGTGCTCCACCACATGATACACAAACATTCCCAACCATATTAATCGATCCATGAGGATTCTTCCTAATCTCATTCAAAATCGTGTCAATCTTAGAGTCCAATCTAGCAATCTCGTGATTAGATGAATTCACATTAGAAACACCCGGTGTGTTTCGTGAATATTGTGCTCTAGACTTATCCTCAATTATTCTCCACGCGTCTCTCGGTGTTTTTCTTAAAAGATTACCACCCGCGGCGGCATTTAAAGAATCTTGTTCAATCATATTAAGCCCATTATAAAAAGTATTAATTTGATGTAATTCCGAGAAACCGTGGTGTGGACATTGTCTTAACAAATCTTTAAATCTCTCCCAAGCAACCCCAAACGATTCATGCACTTTTTGTTCAAATCTAGTGATCTCATTTTTAAAGTGTGTTGTTTTGGACGGTGGAAAGAAATAATTCATAAACTTTGACACTAAATCATCCCAAGTTAAAATCGAACCCGGTGGTTCTTTCTCATACCAAAGCTTAGCATTACCCTCGAGCGAGTATGGAAAAAGCATGAGCATAATCACGTCATTCGGCACATCTCTAAACTTGAGAGTCGAGGTAATTCGATTAAAATTCCGAATGTGAGAATGCGGGCTATCGGTCTCATTGCCACGAAATTGGTCGGCACGAATGAGCGATAGAAGACCCGTCTTAATCTCAAAATGATCCGCCAAAATAGCCGGCACAACGATTGCTTCCCCATACCCTTCGGTGGGTGCACGGAGCAATTCCTCCATTGTTCGGTTATCGGCCATCTCTACAACAATAGGTGGAATCTCGGGTTCCACTATTCGTTGTTGACGATTTCTATTTCTACGAGGAATATTTTCAAGCCTATTAAAATCAATCACAAGACGTGAAGAACGTAATTGCATACACTACAAAGATGAGAATTTAGAGGATTGAAGAAAAGAAATTAGACAAGAAAGAAGATTATTTTTGGTATTTTTATTTGGTATTGCTCAATCAAAATTGATCGATAAAAAACAAGGAATAAGGATAACTACTATGGAAGTAAATTACCCTCGGTCGACTTTGAAACGATAGGTGAAAACCTAAACGTCTCGAGGTTCAATAAGTAAACAACAAAAAATAAGATTTATTACTACTTGAGTCGGCAAACCAATAATAGGTCGTCCCTCTCAATATACGCACAAGCAAGCGGGGAAACGAGGTGGCACAAAGCACTTAAAAACCTTTTTCCTTAGACGGCCTTTTATAGCACGTCGCCTTATACCCACCTTATAGTTTGTATAAATCGAGTTCAAACTCAAACTTCTTATTAGTATTTATCTATTTTGCCTTTATTTTTGTTTTGGGTTCGAATACAATAGCTAGGTGATGAAATCCCAACTAAGGCTTATTTGAAAAGTATTTAAAATTATTGTTCTACGTAATACAATATATTATTCACAAAAAAACGAGAAAATCGATACATACTATATAATAGAAAAATAACAAACTTTCCGAGGACGGAAAGGGTGTTCAAATCCACGATCAACAAATCTCCACAAAAGCGAATCGTACACAAGATCCCCGGCAACGGCGCCAAAATTTTTGATGTGTCGTGGATAGTATATGTGAATTATTTGGATACGTTATAGGGTAGATTAGAAAATTACCTTTAGGAAAAAGTAATAGTCCAATAATACCAATGACGAATTCAATTAAACACGTGAGTGAGTCGAGTTCGTTGTACACGAAGATCTTATGAATTTGAGACGTTTTGTTTTGATTTGGACAATTGATTTGAATTGATTTTCGGTTTTTAAGCTACAATTAAAATCTACAAATTTTAAGCTATTTAAAATTATTCTAAAGTGCATGAATCGTAAACCCGCCTATTTAAAATTCTACAAACGACTAATTATTTAAAAATTAACAATATTTAAAAATAAGACTAATTAAAAATCTTTAAAATTAAAACTAATTAATAACAATGACTTTTAAACTAATTTGCTTTATTTTTAAAATTACTTGAAAAAATTCTATTTAAAACCTATTTTAAATCTACTTTTATAAAAATTAAAATTAAACTAATTTAACTATTTAAATGAAAACATATTTTTTCTTATATTTTTTTTAATTTATTTTATTTATTTTATAAGCTACTTATTTTTAAAGTAATTACTTTATTTAAAATTTTGATTAAAAATTGTAAATGAAAGTAAACGGATAGTAAATAAAACGTTACAAAAGAAAAACCTATCAAACTACACTATATTAATTAGATAACAAGAAACAAAATCAAAAGAGCCTTTAGCTCGACTGGTAAACACGTTGAAATGGTGAAGGGGAGGTCTCGAGTTCGAACCCCCCCAAAGGCCAATTTTTGCGATTTAACTCCTTTTTTGACAGATTGAATATATAAAGTCTCAGGAGAGGCTTGTGAACTTATATTGCAAAAGCTGATTAGGAAAACAGCTTATTAGGAACTTATCAGAAAAGTTAATCTGATAAGCCTTAAACTAAAGCAACATAGCAGATTAACAAGTTGAAAAATCAGTAAAGAAGGAAATAGATATCAGCAATACAATATACAATCAACTAAACAACAAACGATTAAACAAACTTTAACCCAACGATTAAGCAAAACTCAAATAAAACTAATATCAGCAGTCTTGAAGAACTCTAAACCAATTCAGCAAATTAACACTATGGCAAAATTCATACCAGATTTAAGCAGATAAAAAGCAATCTGATCAGACTTTAGGTAAACTCCACAATCCAATTATCCAATAACAACCTAGTTCAGCATTCATTGACTATATAACTGCCTAAATCCTAGCAGATAGACTTATAGTAAGCATATGATCAACTAAAAAAACGATCTCATCTTAGTACAAAACTAAATTAACCATACACATCCACTCTTAAACCTAGCAGACTTTAACAAAACTAGACTATATTTACTACTTTACTCAAATAATCCCCAATCTCAAAATCAGATACTCATATTCAGCAATGTTTATTCCTACGGAATCAGTAAAACATCATAAATCAGCAGACTACTAAAACAAATCTAATTGAATCAGAAAGATTAATATAACTTCCACTTTTAAATCCAAACTCAACTCATATCTAAACAATAATATCAAACTTATTCAATTCAAAAAGTTAATCAAAACAAATTCGAATTCATTCTACCTTAAGCAAACAATTTCAGATTAAATCACATTTATCCTAAGCAACTAAACAGATCCAAATAACAGAAAACTAGAATAGATTAATATAAGAATTATTTAAACGAAGAAAATAAAATGAAATAACACCTTTTTGAAGAAACCCTTTGAGGAGAAGGTGTGCGCTGAGCAACCTTGTTAACCGATTCTAACACATCATCTCATCACCATTTCAAATTAAACGAACCAAAAAGACCATCTAACGTCACAAAAGAGAATCACCCTTCGAACCATTTAAATCCATCGAACCTCTAACCAGTTATATTTATCCTTCCAGTAGGGAAAGATTATTTAAATCCTTTTCACTTACAACATTAAACTTAGACTATTAATTAGTCTAAATTTAATACTTCAATTATTATAATGTAAAATAGTTATAGAGATTAATTCATTTATTTTAAAGCAGTAAATAAAACGAGACACCAAAGAGAGGTAATAACTGAACTTTTATTAATATTTAAAGAAATTACAAGATTGAATTTAAAGATAATACAAGAACTAATTCTACACTAATTTTAACAGAATAACAATAATGTAAAGAAAAGGATGATTTTACACAAGAAATTTGGGGGTATTTATAGCCCCCCCAAGGGCTTGTTGAAGCGAATATTCGGATCTCTTGAAGCATATTCCTCTCTTCTTTCAGCCTTTGATCTTCTCATCTTTTCTCTTTCTTTAATCGGACGGTTATTATCTCTTGTAGCACACACGGATTGCCAACGTGGCATCTGTGTGTGCTTCTTGTGCTTCTTTTGAGGCTCTTGATTGGTGGAGTTTGATGAGTGATGTGTAGTAGCCAGTGAAATTAAGCCACGTATCAAGGCCTCTCCATACCCTCTCTTCCTAAAAGATTGGGGTTTTTATTTCTTTTGGTGTGAATTATTTAATTAAATGAAAAGCCCTAATTTATAAGGACTTTTTACTGGCTTAGGGTTTGAAGCACAGTAACTTTTACAGGTTTGTTTTTTTTTTGTGAAGAAGAAAGGTGAGATGGGGAAGAAAAGTTTACATAGGAAGTAACGTAAGTGGTATTTATTTTGTGTGTGGGGAATGAAACGTGTGGGTGGATAGTCAGATTTCTTTAAAGTGACGTGTGAGAGATATGGGAGTGGGGTATTATTTAATGTGTGAAATATTTACAAACGTTCCAAAAACAAAACCCTAAGCCCAAGTATTATTCGTTCCATTTATTTCAGTTTGGGCTTCAAGCCCACTTTCTTTTTCCATCCGAAAATTAGATGTTGGGCCAATGCCTTGGGCTTTATCTTAACACAAACCAATTTGAAAATTAAATGGGCTTTTGAGCCCATTTACCCCATTGTGGGACCCACTAAGCCCGTTAACTTGATAAATGATATAATCCTCTAAAATCGCTCGGTTCTGGCTTCCTCAATCTTTATCATCAAACTCGTGTTGATTATTGCCGGTTTTCGTGAACTTGGTACCTACACACATGAAAAACAAGAAACATGCAATTCCAAGGCATATTTGATATAAATCATGCAATATTTCATTGTTTTTAGCTATAAATGATATGAGTAAATACACTCATATCAATAACTAAAGTAATCATGAACACCACTAGGTTTCAATAATCTTTTCAAGTTAATTCACTACTATACTACGATATGAACACCACTAGGTTTCATTAATAGTATAAGATTACTCTATTTATCTTATGTCATTCCAGGAATTTGTCCATTTAAAGAAACTACAAAACATTCCATGCCGGATCTTACGACATGTGGATATTTTACCCTTGTGTTTACAATTTAGTCCAAGCTATTACATGACTAAATCAAAACAACAAGTGTTTCTTGATGTGAATGATATATATACTTTTAATTAGTCTTTTAATCATATTGACACATGATCTAAATATTAATTAGATTGTTAGTCTCTTATCTTAAAGACAAGAGAATCATATCTTTATGAGTTGTTTCTTGCACACAATGTTCATTTCTCCCACTTGTGCATGGAACAACCTCATATACAAGATAAACATCACGTCTAACATTCGTCTATACAAAATATGATTGTGCCACATATATTAGCTTTTTACAAGTAGATGTAGAATCACTTAATCAACAAGAATTAGTACATAACTATCTTTGAAGATATTAGTGTCAACAATTCGAAAGCAATTATCTTAGAACATACTAAAGATAATATGGGTTATTACCAAGAAAACAAGGCTTGTAACTCCCACTAAATTAGAGAATGTTTTATTGAAAACCCAAAACTTTGATTTAATAGGCTAAGCATCCACGAGTCTCATTCCTTGAGATTTTAAAATTGTGGAGAACGAGAGATGATAGAGTCAATTATAAGGTTGGTATTCTTTCATGATTTTTTGTGAGTTGATTATAAGCTTTTTCTCCCATCTCTTGTTAATAAATTTATTTACAATAAATAAGGTCGTACGATTTGAAAAGTTACTTAGCTTCTAGCCCAAGATCGTTTAAAAGTTGCTCGGTATTAATTAGAGTTCATAGCCAAGGCATAACTTATTGAAGCGGGATGCGAAGATTAGCGAGTCCGAAAAGGCCCTAACAAGGCATGAGGGCTACATTTTGTTGCTAAAGATCCCAAGTGATGTGAAGAATCATTTATCAAAAATCAATATGAAGGATCGAGACACACGACTAAAAGCAAATACTCCCCAAAAGATCATGGAGAAGTCTATCCAAAAAGGTCCTAACAAGGTATGAGGATAAATAGATCCAAGTCCTAAAAGGAGGCGGGTCGTTGTATATCAAAATCCCAAATAAAGATTGGAGAAAAATGAAGAAGTCGTGATCCAAATATGAAGAATCTCTCAAAAAGTTCAAGTGAAGAAATTCCTATTATGAAGAGAAGACCATTATTTCAAGAACGTCTCTCAAGATTTGAAGTATGAAGTCGCTGCAAAATATCGGTCCGAGAAAGGTCTCAAATCGTGAAACGAGTTATGCCAAGATATGAACTTTATGAGGTCCCGAGAAGCAGTTTTAAAAGATTTTGTCCTTTAGCTAACTATTGATTAAATCGTCCCATTTTATTTTCGGCCTAAATAAACTATCGAAATAAGTCAACAATGCATCCTCGTGATCATTCAAGACAATAATAAAATATAAGAGATACACCTAGGAATAAGGGAGTCTAAGTGAATAATTGGGCCACATGAGTTTGTGTTAGTTTGCTAACTTATAATAACAATGATCTCGTTTTTAAGCTTGGTATGGGGAACGTGAAACTTGAGGGTGATAAACATTCACGACATTCCAAAACCCTAAGGTAAGATTTTGATCTTTTTACTTGTTTTCTTCCTTTAAATATTTTGTCTCTTTAATAAAGGCCAATGTGGATTGATTGTGATGGAAAATATAAAACTTGCTTTGTAATTAATGCATTGCATGAGGACATTGCAATGGTCAAGTGTAGGGGATTTAATAAGTGTGAAAACACTTATCCTTTTACCACTTAATTATAATAATAACCAAGCCAAAACGTGTATTTTATGTCGTAAATGTCATAATTATGCGTGGTTGTGTTTTTGTTGTGATTTAGGATCAAAATGTGAAAAGGAAAGAAAACACCAGCTTTCACGGGCTTTTATCGAAGAAAAAGACAAAAGACGAAGACAAAAGATCAAGAGTGCAAAAAGAACGGAAGTCCAAGACCTATTCTGAATATTTATCGAAGAAAAAGTCTAAAGACGGAAGTTTAATGAAGTCGAAGAACTCAAGTCTAATAAATGAAAACATTATAAGACGAGTTCAAATAATCCCGAGACAAAGTCGAAAAATTAGAAGAAATTAGAAGACGAAAAGACGAGAGAAGAAAGAAAGGAGCAACACATGCTAACCTCCATAATCACCTATAAATACCCTCCTAATGACACATTAGGAGATGTTGACTGTTTGACACATAGTTCTTCCACCTTTAATTTTCATGTCATTTACTTAATTGTCATTTAATTTCCTTGTCTTGCACCTTTAATTTCTTGCCTTTAATTCCAAGTAAGTCTTTTAATTTTGTTATTGAATCTTATTTTTAATCAATTTCTTATTTTTGATCTCTCATTCTACCTTTCTTGTTTTGCTTAATCTTTATGTTTATGTGCTTATTGTTATGTTTATTTGATTAAGTGTTATGTTTTTATGTTTTTGATTGTTTTGAATTATTGATTTTATAGCTTATTTGTGTCTTTCTTAAATTTACTTAAGCGTTTATAAAAGTTATTTTTTATAAAAAAAGTCGTTTTAAATATATTATTATTTAGTGTTTTCAAAAGTTTTTAAATTATAGCTTATTAGCTTTTTCTTATACGTGTTTTGGATTAAGTTTTTAGTGGAGTGCTTATTTGGTTCATAGCTTTATTTTATCCTTGTTGCTTGTTGCGTTTTTCATCCATCGGAAAAGGGTTTCCCCTTTCCGACCAACATTCTGATCACAACCATCGGAATAGGGTTTTGTATTCAGACAATGATTCCGATTGGGATTCCGATGGAGGTAATAGTTTGATATTCCGATAAGAGTTTGTTACCATTATTTCGATAGCTTTACTATCTCGTTATTCCGACGAGATCTTTTTTGGTTGCATTCCGATCACATTCCAACGCTGGTATTCTGATAGGGTTTCCTTTGTCATATTCCGACGAGTGCATTCCAATCGCATTCTGACGGCATACATTCCAATCGGATTCCGATGGGATTCCGATGGAAGGTATTCCGACAGGTTTAGTATTTAATATTTTGTCTTAGTTTTATTTTCAAGTTTGCATTTTTATTAAATTGTCAATTTTACTTTTCGTCAAGCTTTAATTTTAAGTCATTTAATTAATTTACTTTTAAAGTTTTATTATTTTGCACAATTACTTTTTAAATTAGTTTTAGCTTTAATTACCGTCATTTACTTTAAAGTCTTGCATTTTATTTTAAACAACGACCAAAAATATTCTTTTCAACCAAAAGACGACTAAGTCACACGTTTAACCAGTAATTAATTCGATTAGACACCGAGAACGATAGACACATTAAAAGAACAATTCATCTAAGCAAAAAATCAGTTATTAGCATACCATTCAAATGAGCCAATAAAATTAGTGTTTCCATCAAACCCCAAGAAAATGTTTCGTTTCCATAATACAAATCATCAAACCCACGTGATCATTGTTTCGGCCATCGAAAGCAATCAATAAAATTGGCCCATAAAAGCGTTACCAACCTACTAACCCCATCGCCCAGCGCATATGGCGACAACGAAGAGGTAGGGGCACCGCACGAAAATGGAAACTGTAAAAACTTGGATCAAAGTTTTCGATCAAACCTGGTTGATCAATAAAGATCTATTACATCAAATCCCATATGCGTGATTCTCTTCTATAATACAGAGACTAATTTCTGTGTAACCCATTTTTTATGATATTTGGATCCAGAAATCAAATGGCATATGAAAAACACTATTTAGTATGAATAAAGGCAAACCAAAATCCATAATTGCCAGCAAATCCTATAAAAGGATATTGTCGGCCCGCATCAACAGCGGCAACGAAAAACACCAACGTGACTATCGCCGCCTGCCATCAACCACGGCAACGTAAAAACTTTTACAATCATACGCGCCTAAAGAACAACAAAATAAAGTGTACAAAGAAATACCTTGCTTAAACCTTAATAAGGCCACACAACTCGACCACCATAAAAACAGCAATACATTATTGGTTTCAACGGAACCTAACCATTGTGTCACCGGATAATCATGACAATCAAACCCACCCAGATCCGATCAAAAGGCAGCCAATCAAATAGCAGTCGATCAAAAAGTCAATAATGGCAACCAATAATAAAGAGGTGAATATATATATACAATCAGTCTGTACTGTAGCCACTAACACAAAACGAAAGGCCAATTTAAAAGGGCAACACAATTAATGAATAACGAAAAGCCAAATAATCCAAAGAGCAAGGGCACTGGTAATTAATGAATAACGGAGGGTAGAAGGAAAATGACAACATAACGGATCAACCGAAACGGAACGTTGTGTGTGCCAGTGCGTGTTTTTCTTGTGAGGGGAGGGAAGGGTTGTGAGAGGGAGAAGATAGTATATAATAATGTGTTATAGAGGAGAATCATTGTGCCTATGGATGCGTGATTCTCCTCTATAATATAGAGACTAATTAGCTACCAAAGATTAGTCAAATTCATATTTGGTAAATAAAGTCATTAAATTTCATATTTATCAAAATCATACATTATGCATTATTTATTTGTAATTTACATGACAGGGGTTATAAAGTTTGCACTTAAATCTACATACATCTTATTTAATGGACTTACTTTTTTATACAAAAAGTAGCGAATCCAAAATTTATAACAGGATGTTATACATATTTTTTTATGATTATTAATAATATAGTTGTCTCACATTATGTATAAATGAGTGTCGCATATGTCGAGGAAATACCTATTATATAAAAAATTTACTCTTAGTGATCTGAAACAGGGTATTGCCCGTGCCACACCCAATTTTCATATAAATATGCTCTTCATAAAAAAAGCTAACAATATACTCCATCCGTCCCAAAATTATAGTCCACCTTTCATTTTCGGCTTGTCCCAATTTAATTGTCCACTTCTAAAACTTTTAAAAATATGTAGGAATTTTAGATCGAGATTACTAGGTTACCCTTAATTGAAATGATAATTACAAACTTTAACAAGGTTTTAAATTAATAGTTTAAGGGTAAAACTGTCTTTCTGCAAAAAGTAAGAGAGAGAAAGCTGAAAATGTGCTACTTTTCTTAAACTGTGTGTTTTTTATCGGTGGACAATAATTTTGGGACGGAAGAGTAACTTGTTACTCTTTTGCCTTCTCCTAACTTATAAATTATAATTATTGTATTATAATAAATATGATACTTCTAAAATATAAATTTATCTCAAAAGTTTAAATCAAGTATTAGGAATTGGAGTTCAACGTTATGATCTACATCTTCATTCAGTATTAGAAGTTCTAAATACACATTTTGACATAATAATAGGGAGGTGATTTATACACTTCTCATATTGATTGGGACACTCAAAATTAGTGTGTCTTGACGTATATACCCTCGGTTCATTTCTAATTATTTTTCATTTAGAAGGGTATATGTGTCAAGACACACTAATTTAAAGTGTGTCAATCAATTTGATGAGTGTGCAATACATTAATGTAAAGATCATAATAGAAAGCTCAAATGCACGTGTTGATAGAATAATATGACACTAATTAAGACACTAATTAACACATACATCATTTTGAAAATCATAATCAAAAGTTAAGATAAATGCCTAAGATCAACTACTCTTAAATCATTGCTTATCACAATGTACTACTCCCTTCGTCTTATAATAGTCCATGTTATTATTTTTGGACGCCTCAAATTAATATTTCAGTTCAAAAATAAATAAGAAATGTAGATTAAATTTACCATATTATCCTTACTTGAAAGTATTATTACAAAGAATAAAGAAGTTGTAAATTAATTGGTTAAAGGTAAAAGTCATTGTGTAAAAAGTAAGAGAGAAAAAACTGAAAAAGTGATGTTTTTATTAAATTGCGTATTTTTTTGCTAGTGGACTATTAATATGAGACGAAAGGAGTATAAGAAATGATTTGTGAATTACTAACGTTATTTTTTTAAAGAAAATTCCTGTTTTGGGCCATGTCCCCTACCCTGTAGACACTATCTGGCCAGACAAGGTTTGGGTTCCTGTTTTGGCCATGCTCTATCCAAACATGCTCTACCCATACCAATTGATGACACATGTCCTGCTCTACCATACTTTATCAGACCCACTAATGATTGGGCTACCCCACCCCTGGCCCACTATATCCACTAAGTATTTTGTATTTATGTCCACGTCATGTGCTCTACCCACTATTTTGACGGATGCTCTACTCTGACACTACTCTGCCACCTTTTTTTAATGATTTGAATTTTTTACATCGAGAAAGAAAGATTAAGAATTAATTATTATTTTACTAACCCATTAATTTAAGTTAATTCAAATTATTTTTCACATTATCTCTCTTCATTCTCACATAGTATTTTCTGGCCGACCGTCGTCGAAATTTCGCCCAAGTATGATTATTGATGATATGGTATGATTTTCTCCATCATTTTATCTTATAGCATATAGATTTGTTTATAGTCATTTTATTATAATTACATTTCCATTAATTATGTTTATATATTTGTTTGTTTAGGATAGATGCTTAATAAGTTAATTGAAGATACACATTTTGTATATATTTGTTTATTATCCACACTGTTTTAACATTGAATATCATGGTTTTAGGATAAATTAATTTTCTTGCTGTTTTTTAGCTTTTGTTAATTTTATAGGATTATTCAGCCAGGATTCATTTTAAAAGCAAGCTACATTACTTCAAGTTAATCAAAGATCGTCTGAATTCAGAGCGTCGTGCTCTCTTTGAAACAACATGTTTCAGACCATGGCTTGATGTAACCTATTTTGATAATGATGATGGCATGATTCATTACATGCTTCAAAAACAAAACCATGCTAATGATGATAGTTACGACTTACCACCCATATACTCTATTAATGGACATAGTCTCCATTTTGGTCGTCGTGAGCTTTGCATAGTCACTGGTTTTCAATTTGGCCCAATTAGCTTCCGTCAATTCAGGAATGGCGATATCCCCTTTCGTAACCGTTTACTTCCTCAAAAGATCGGCTATGATGTTCAAATTATTGATTTATTAGATTTTCTAGAGGATGATGAAAAATGGTATAAAGCTTCTGATCAAGATGTCATCCGTATATGTCTGTTGTTAACTTTGGAGGTTATTTTCATGGGTTAGGATTTGGTGTCTGTTGTGGATGATCTATTTCTTAGGATGGTTGAACGTCTTGATTGTTAGAACTCGTTTGCACGGGGTGAGCACATTTGGAGGCAGCTTTATGATGCCATTCGAAATGTTGTTGGCAATCATAAGAGTGAACACATTAATGGGCTGAGGAACAGTAGCAAATATGTCCCTAGCTATTCATTGTCTGGTTTTGTTTTCGCATTCAAGGTTTGTACTGTCACCTATATAAATTTTATTCCTTGTTTTATCCAAAGTTTGAAAACATTTCATTACCTCGTTTGGTAGATATGGATTATAGATTCTAGCGATTCCACTCTCTGGTGGTCCAAGTTTTTAGACATGATCCCAAGAGCAGTCTCATGGTCTAAGAAGCTTGAATTTAACAACTTGGATAATTTTTCTGATTTATTTGTCAAGGTAGAACAAATTAATTTGTAATTCCCCTTATTTTGTCGTTATCTAATATACTAAAAACCTGTTTCGCCTTAGGCCCCAATTGAGATACACCCTACGAAATTTGAATGGCAGTCCCTATGGTACAAACATAGCCATGATTATTTTTTGTGGTATGCACCGAGGACTCCTCCTGTTTCTGTTGGTTGTTGATAGGTGTGTAAACACCCATCCTTTTACCACTTAATTCTGAGTAAAACGAGACCAAAACACGTATTTAATATCATTTGTTTGGAATTATGCGTGGATTTTGTGTTTATTGTGTTTTCAGAGCCAACCGGATGGATAATGGTGAAAACATGGGATTGCACGGGATTTATCGAAGAAAAGGACTCAAGATAAAGTCTATTGTCCAAGAGATGCAAAAGATTTGAAGTCACTGGGCCTATTCGAAGATTTATCGAAGAAAAGGACCAAAGATGGAAGATTTACATAAGTCGAAGAAACTCAAGTCTATTAAACGAAGAAATTAAAAGACGAGTTGAATTTAATCGACGACAAATCCCGAATCAGAATCGAAAACGTCAACTTTTCTGAAAAGACGAGAAGACAAGAAGAACGGGAGAAAGCCCACTCACCAACCAAAAGACAAGCCTATAAATAGTCCACCCCTCACACATAGTGCCAGAAGTTTTAGTTTTTCTTCTCTTCCCTTTTTTTCTCCCTTTTTAGTTCGGATCATCACCAACACCAATAGGGTGTTTGGTGATCTTGATCTTTGTTTATTTTCAATCTTGTAATTTTAATCCTTGCTTGGTTATTGTTAAAACATCAATCATCAATACAAGTTCTTGTTTAATCTTTCCATTTCATCTTGTTCATCATCATTTTTCTTTTCTAGTTCTTAAGTTCTTATTTTCTTGATTTGATCTTCAAAAGTTGTTGGGTTTTGTGTTTTTGTTGATGGGATTTGTAGTTTATGATTAGTAGATGCTTAGTGATTAGTCTATTTAAGTTTTTGGTGAAAAACTTGGTGATTTTTGGATTAAAATCGTGTTTCCTTGTTCTTCGGGTAGTTACTGTATCTGAGATTCCCAGGTTCCGAATGAACTGAAAAGTTCCGGACGAATCAAATCTTCCGGGTGAACTGAAAAGTTCCGGATGAGCATAATCTTCCGGATGAACACTAAGTTCCGGATGAACTAGAAAGTTCCGAATGAATGTTATTTAAAAAAGTTCCGAGTGAGTTTTTTAAGTTCCGAATAAGTTTCCTTTTAGAAAGTTCCGAACGAACAGAAAGTTCCAGATGAATCCAATCTTCCGAATGAACTGAAGTTCCGGATGAGTCTTAAGTTCCGAATGAGTTTCTTTTCCAAAAACTTCCGAATGAGTACAAGTTCCGAATGAAGCAGAGTACAAGTTCCGGATGAACCTAAAGTTCCGAATGAAGCAAAACTTCCGGATGAACCAAAGTTCCGAGCCAAGTTCCGGGTGAAAGTTCCGCATAAAGATCCGAGCCAAACTTCCGAACGAAGTTCCGAATCAAGGGGTTCCGAGTGAAAAGTTCCGGATGAGCAAAGTTCCGAATCAAGGTTAAAACTTCCGAATCAGTCATCTTTTGAGTATTATTAATTGTTACTGTTTCTGTTCCTCCATTTTTATTTCATATTTTACTTTCAATTTTAATTTTAATTTTAATTCAATTTTTTATTAATCGTCTTTGATATAAGTTTTCATTTTAGTACATTTAAACTTTTTAGTAGACTAGATATCCAAACCCCTTTTTTAGTAACCAAGAACAATCATTCCACTTAAGACCGAGATCAATTCAAGAGGACTGAGAGACAAATTGAACCCAATCAAAACCCATGTATCAAATGGCGCCACTGCCGGCTCCTCTCGTTAAGATCAAAAGTTTTTTGTGAGAACTTGGATTTTGGGATCCGTTCCCCGTGAACGTTACTTTTTCATCAAAAAT
Source organism: Glebionis coronaria (assembly GCA_025667525.1). Lineage (NCBI taxonomy): Eukaryota > Viridiplantae > Streptophyta > Magnoliopsida > Asterales > Asteraceae > Glebionis > Glebionis coronaria. The sequence goes on from JANFOE010000517.1 coordinate 322,876, forward strand.
TTTCAAAAAATCCTAAAAAAATATAAAATTTTCAAAAATACAAAAAAAAAAAAAAAAACATAAAAACCAAAAATATTTTTTCTTTGTTTTTCTCTGTTCGTTCTTTTGCAGGTGTATGCGCACTCGATCCACGTCTTATCAAGAGCCCGAGCCTCTCGATCACTTAGACATGACCGGTGTACAAAACAACAACAACATACCACCTCCAAACAACAATAATAACAACAACAACCCACCTTTCAACAACATGAACAATAACAACAACAATGAGCCCCTTCCGGATAATCGCCCGATGATTGAATTGCTGCAAGCTCATGTAGACGGCAACACTGACCCAATTGTCATACCTCCAATTGCCGCCAACAACTTTGAGCTAAAATCAGGCTTTATCCAGATGGTCTCCGCTCAACCATTTTTGGGACGTACCATTGATGACCCACATGACCATTTCAAGAGATTCTTGCAACTCACCAACACGGTCAAGTTCAATGGTGTTCCACAAGAGGTTATCAGGTTACAACTTTTTCCCTTTTCTTTAGAGGGACAAGCCCGGCATTGGCTTGCTAAGGAACCGCCACAGAGTATTCTCTCGTGGACGGATTTGGAAACAAAGTTTATCAATTACTTTTTCCCACCCTCTCGTACTACCGCTTTGCGGAATGAAATCATAAATTTTGAACAAAAGTACGATGAGTCGTTCAGTGAATCTTGGGATCGTTTTAAAGATCTTTTAAGAAAATGCCCACAACATGGTTTTACCAAAGTACATCAAATTAATACTTTTTATAATGGTTTAAGCATGAGTGACCAAGATTCACTAAACAGTGCCTCGGGGGGTAATCTTTTGGCTAAGACTTCCAATGCTGCTTGGGACATCATTGAGAATAAATCTCGTGTGCAAACCAAGAGTGTTCGGACCAATGTCGCTAGTGCTAGCACTAATGACAACGACAAGCGACTTGACAAAATCACTACGCTTCTTGAATCGCTTGTCACCCACACCGTCAGCAACAACAACAGCAGCAACGCTAAAAACGCTCAAGTTAACGCTGTCAGCCAACCTTGTGAGATATGCGGTGGTCCTCACTCTTACACTACTTGTACTGCCACCCAAGACTACCCTGCTGAGAATGTGAATGCAGCTTATGGCACCTATCCTCAACCCGCTTATCAAGCTAGACCTCAAGGTGACCGTAATTTGCTTAGCTACCGCTCCAACAACTACCTCTCACCACCCGGTTTTCCCCCAAACAACCCAAACCAACAACAAAACCTCAACCGCCCTCCTCAACAACAACAACAACCTCGTACACCATACATCCGACCTCACAAGCAGCAACAACCACCTCAACGAAACAACCAAGTCTACCAGCCACCTGCTTATCAACCACCCGCATATAATGCTCCTCCCAACCAAACCACCGTTCTTCACCAAAAAGTGGAAACTTATATGAGGACTAACGATGTGATAGTGGGAAATCTTCAGAGAGAAGTGCTCAACCTGAAAGCAGACTTGGTCAAGCAAGGAAACGATTTGAGAGCCGACATGAGAAACACGTTGGATAGCCAAACTAATGATTTGAAGAACATGATGGCTAGTTTCTTCCAATGTAATCAACCCTCTTCTTCGGGTACTCTTCCGAGTAACACCGTTGCGAATCCAAGAGGGGAGATGAAAGCAATCACCACTCGAAGTGGTAAAGGTACTAAGGAACCCGAGCTTCCTATACCTCCACCGGTGATTGTGACTAAGGAGAACGAGTCACCTGCTCCTATTCCTCATCCTTCTCCTTCCCCAATTTCTCCACCTCTTCCTTCTACCCCTCCTCTACCCAAGGATGTGAGTGATCCTATTCTCCCAAAGCCTTCCTCTTCTTCCAATATACCTTATCCATCTAGGTTGAGGAAAGAGAAACTGAAAAGCAAGGACGATATTCAGGTTTCGAACTTCCTTAAAATGTTTAAACAACTGAATTTCAATATCTCCTTCGCTGAGGCTCTCGCTCACATGCCTAAATATGCAAAAATGTTTAAAGATCTTCTGAGCGACAAGGAAAAGCTCCTCGATATTTCCAACACCCAACTTAATGAGAATTGCTCTGTAGTGCTCTTAAGGAAATTGCCAACCAAGCTTGGTGATCCGGGTCGTTTCTTAATTCCTTGCAATTTCCAGGGAGTAGAGAATTGCATGGCCCTAGCCGATCTAGGTGCCAGTATTAATCTCATGCCTCTAAGCGTTTGAAAGCAATTATCTCTCCCTGAGCTAGTCCCCACCAAGATGACTTTGGAATTAGCTAACCGTACGGTTGCTTATCCAGTGGGGATAGCCGAAGACGTCATTGTAGGAGTCGACAAATTCACCTTTCCTGCTGATTTTGTTGTCGTCGACTACGAGATGGACCCTCGTGTACCACTGATTGTTGGTCGTCCATTCTTGAGGACCGGTCGCACTCTCATCGATGTTGAAGCCGGTGAGCTTATCATGAGAGTGGGTGACGATAAAGTAGTCTTCAACATGGGAAAGTTGTCTAAACAGCCTTATTCATATGAGAGTGTTAATTGTATTGACGTTCTTGATGAGGCTTGTGAAGAACACTTTAATGATGCTTGCAAAAGTATTCCTACCTCTCTTCCCAATGTTAAGACCGTGTCCTCTATTGATTCATCATTGTCTCTATTTGGAGATAGTGATTTGTTTTGGAAAGATCTTGAAGACACCATGGGAGATGTGAATTTAGCTACTAATGATTCTCCCACCGATGGGGATGAAGACATGAATTTCTTTGACAATCTTCTCAACGAAGACAATCCTTCGCTTCCATCTCCCACGGTCATTGCTATCGATACTCCGACTTTGATAAAGCCTCCCGTCAAAAATCCTCCGGATTTAGAGCTTAAGGAGTTGCCGCCCCATCTTGATTATGTATTCCTTGAAGAAGAGAAGAAGTCGCCAGTTATTATTGCTAAGGACCTAAAGGAAGAAGAAAAAGCCCGACTTATCACCATGTTGAAAGATCATAAGAAGGCTATTGCATGGAAAATTTCTGATATTCGTGGAATTGATCCTCACTTCTGCACACACAAAATTCTCATGGAGGACGACTTTAAGCCCACAATTCAAAGCCAACGAAGGGTGAATCCAAAAATCCATGAAGTCATCAAAACAGAGGTTATCAAACTTCTTGATGCGGGTATGATTTACCCTAATTCGGATTCACCATGGGTTAGTCCAATCCATTGTGTGCCCAAGAAGGGCGGAATAACCGTTGTTCCCAATGAACACAACGAGTTGATTTCTACTTGTCTCGTTACTGGGTGGAGAGTTTGTATAGACTACCGCAAACTCAATGATGCCACGAGAAAGGATCATTTCCCTCTACCTTTTATGGACCAAATGCTTAAACGTTTAGCGGGTAATGAATATTACTGCTTTCTTGATGGTTTCTCGGGTTATTTCCAAATACCCATCGATCCCCAAGATCAAGAGAAGACAACATTCACTTGTCCCTATGGCACATTTGCTTACAAAAGAATGCCTTTTGGCTTATGTAATGCCCCCGGGACTTTCCAAAGGTGCATGTTAGCTATCTTCCATGACATGGTTGAACAAACCATGGAAGTCTTCATGGATGATTTCTCGGTCTACGGGGATTCCTTCTCTTTTTGCCTTGCCAATTTGGAACGTATGCTTAAGCGGTGCGAAGACACTCGCCTTGTTCTGAATTGGGAAAAATGCCATTTTATGGTAAAAGAAGGCATCGTGCTGGGACACAAGATTTCCAAAGCCGGTTTTGAAGTAGACCGTGCTAAAGTCGATGTTATCGCCAAGTTGCCTCCACCTTCAACCGTGAAGGGTGTGAGAAGTTTCTTGGGTCATGCGGGCTTCTACCGTCGATTCATCAAAGATTTTTCTCAAATCGCTCGCCCGATGACCCACCTCTTGGAAAAAGATACTCCTTTTATCTTCTCCAAAGAGTGTCTTGAAGCCTTCAACTCGCTTAAGGATAAGCTAACTAAGGCACCCGTCTTAGTTACCCCTAATTGGGAGCTTCCCTTCGAGTTGATGTGCGATGCTAGTGATTTTGCTATTGGAGCGGTTCTGGGACAAAGAGTGAACAAACACTTCCAACCAATCCATTACGCTAGAAAGACAATGACGGGGGCACAATTGCATTATACGATAATCGAAAAAGAGCTTTTAGCTGTTGTCTATGCTTTTGAAAAATTCCGCCCCTATCTTGTCCTTTCCACCACAATTGTGTATACCGATCATTCCGCGCTGAAGTACTTGTTGACAAAGCAAGATTCCAAACCAAGACTTCTTCGCTGGGTTTTGCTGCTCCAGGAATTTAAAATCGACATTCGCGATAAAAAAGGAGCAGAAAACCTAGCCGCTGATCATCTCAGCAGACTTGAGGATCCTTACCAAGGGGATCATCCGAACAAAGAAATCAATGATTCTTTTCCCTTGGAGACCTTAATGTCTATAAATTCGAAATCTGATGAAACCCCGTGGTTTGCGGACTTTGCAAACTACTTGGCGGGTGGAATTCTCAAGGAAGGGTTGACGTCTCAACAAAAGAAAAAGTTCTTCACCGACATTAAGACTTACTTTTGGGACGACCCTTACCTATTCAAACAATGTGCCGACCTGATTATCCGCCGATGTGTTGATGGACCGGCAGCTTCGGAAATCCTTGATGCTTGCCACAAAGGACCCACCGGTGGTCACTTTGGTCCCAACTACACGGCCAAAAAAGTGTTTGATTCGGGATTTTATTGGCCCTCCATATATCGTGACGCTCATGATATGGTTAAATGATGTGATGTTTGCCAAAAACAAGGCACGATCACACATAAAGACGAGATGCCTCAGAATTTCATTCAAGAGTGTGAAATCTTTGATGTTTGGGGTATCGACTTTATGGGGCCATTCCCTTCTTCTAAAGGAAACAAATACATCCTTGTAGCCGTTGACTATGTTTCAAAGTGGGTTGAAGCCAAAGCTTTACCTACTAATGACGCAAGGGTGGTTTGTAACTTTTTGAAAGCTCTTTTCGCTAGATTCGGTGTGCCTCGTGCCATTATTAGTGATCGTGGGACTCATTTCTGCAATGACCAATTTGCTAGAGTCATGGCTAAGTACGGTGTAAATCATCATCTTTCCACAGCCTACCACCCACAAACTAATGGCCAGGCTGAAATATCTAACCGAGGACTTAAGCGAATTCTGGAAAGAACCGTGGGAGAGCATCGTGCCTCATGGGCTGATAAACTTGATGATGCTTTGTGGGCTTTCCGTACTGCTTACAAGACCCCGATCGGTTGTACGCCTTATCGTCTTGTGTACGGGAAAGAGTGCCACCTCCCCATTGAGTTGGAGCACAAGGCTTACTGGGCCTTGAAGTGGGCTAATTTTGATATTAACAAAGCCGGTGACCTACGCAAGATCCAACTCAATGAGCTCAATGAACTCCGTAATGAGGCTTATGAAAATTCTTTGATCTATAAGGAAAGAACTAAGCTCATTCACGACTCCAAGATTAAGGACCGAGAGTTCCATGTTGGAGACAAAGTCTTACTCTTTAACTCTCGGTTGAAAATCTTTTCGGGCAAGCTCAAATCTCGTTGGACCGGCCCATTCACCATTGCCCAAATTTTTCCATATGGTACTCTCGAGCTTGCTCAACCTGATGGTCCGAATTTTAAGGTGAATGGCCAACGAGTGAAGTTGTACTTTGGTGAGGACACCTCTCAGGAGGTGATTCCATCCCTCACCACGTTCCCCGTGAACTAATTTTGGGTCGAGTCAGGCTCGTGACTCGGTTATCAAAAACAAGCGCTCCTCGGGAGGCAGCCCGAGTATCTATCCTTTTATGTTTTAACCTCCTAAGTGTAGGGGGACTTCTATACGTGTTTGTCTGTGTTTGGTGATGTGATTACAGGGATTAGTGCACTATTGGAACCTACGAAGAACCGTGCTCCCGTGTTATCCGAAATCCGGTTCTATCTCTCAACTATCGTGATTCAATTTTCTTCATACTCACATTTGAAATTGATCACGTTAGTCGTCTCTTCCTTAACTTGAGTTAACCAACGTGCACAATGTCATAAGTGTAGGGGAGACTTTTCCCACATGCTTACACATTGAGGACAATGTTTATCTTAAGTGTAGGGGGGACTTCTATCGAAGTTTTAAGTGGACTTTTCCATGAAAATGCCTTCATTTAACCAGAAAATCATCTTTTTCAACATTTTTCAAATTTTTTATTAACTTTGGCCATTTTGTCGTAATTTTTAAATTTTTATCTTTGCTTTCATATATATATTCCGCAATAAAGTCAAAATTATTAATAAAGTGGTGTAGCTAGTTTAGAAGTCTTTGACATATTAGGCCCGTTGCGTTTATTTTGACTCAACCCGAATAGACTTATCCAAGTTTATTCTAGCTAGTATCCTTAACCATGTAGACCTTAATTGGTTTATTAGGCTAAGTATCCACGAGTCTCATTACTTGAGATTTTAAATTGTGGATGACGAGAAATGATAGAGTCAATTATAAGTCGGTATTCTTGCACAAGCTCACTTGGTGTAGTTATTTGCCTATTCTCCCATCACTTGCTAATAAATTATCTGCAATAAGTAAGGTCGTACGATTTGAAAAGTTACTTAGCTTCTAGCCCAAGATCGTTTAAAATTTGCTCGGTAATGATAAGAGTTCATAGCCAAGGCATAACTTATGAAGCGGGGCGCGAAGATTGGCGAGTCCGAAAAGGCCCTAACAAGGCATGAGGATTCCATTTTATTGCTAAAGATCCAAGATGATGTTAAAAGCATTATTCCCAAAGTCAATATGAAGGATCAAGACTCACGACGAAAAGCAATCAACTCCCATAAAGATGATGGAGAAGTCTATCGGAAAAGACCCTAACAAGGTATGAGGATAAATAGATCCAAGTCCGAAAAGGAGGCGGATCGTTGTATCTCAAAATCCCAAATAGAGATTGAAGAAATAATCATGAAGTCGTGGTCAACAAAATTGGAGTACCTCTCAAAAGTCTCCAAGTGAAGAAACTCTATGAACGATGAGAAGACCATTATCTCAAGCACGTCTCTCAAGATATGAAGTATGAAGTACATGCCAAATATCGGCCCGAGAAAGGTCTCAAATCGTGAACCGAGTTATGCCAAGATATGAACTTTTTGATATCCCGAGAAGCAGTTTTAAGAGATTTTGTCCTTTAGCTAACTATTGATCAAATCGTCCTACTTTGCTTTCAGCCTAAATAAATTATCCAAATAAGTCCAAAAATACATCTTCATGATCATTCTAAGACAAAAATAAAATATAAGAGATACACCTAGGAATAAGGGAGTTTAAGCATATAATTAAGCCATGTGTGTAAGTGTTTGAATTGCTAACTTATAATAACAATGATCTCGTTTTTAAGCTTAGTTTGGGGAACGTGAAACTTGAGGGTGATAAATCTTCGCATCACCAAAGCCCTAATGTAAGTCCTTGATCTCTTTGCAAGTTATTTCCATGTAGCTATTCTCAAGTGAAAATGGTTTTCTATCCTTTTGTTTCCTTTAAAGTCTTAATTTCTTTTAGTGCCTTAATTTTTGTAGTATTTTAATAAAGGCCAAGGTTGATTAATTATGAGAAAAGTGTAAAATTGCTTTATCACTAAGCATTGCATGAGGGCATGGCAATGGTTAAGTGTAGGGGATTTGATAGGTGTGTAAACACCCATCCTTTTACCACTTAATTATGAGTAAAACGAGACCAAAACACGTATTTAATATCATTTGTTTGGAATTATGCGTGGATTTTGTGTTTATTGTGTTTTCAGAGCCAACCGGATGGATAATGGTGAAAACATGGGATTGCACGGGATTTATGGAAGAAAAGGACTCAAGATAAAGTCTATTGTCCAAGAGATGCAAAAGATTTGAAGTCCCTGGGCCTATTCGAAGATTTATCGAAGAAAAGGACCAAAGATGGAAGATTTACATAAGTCGAAGAAACTCAAGTCTATTAAACGAAGAAATTAAAAGACGAGTTGAATTTAATCGACGACAAATCCCGAATCAGAATCGAAAACGTCAACTTTTCTGAAAAGACGAGAAGACAAGAAGAACGGGAGAAAGCCCACTCACCAACCAAAAGACAAGCCTATAAATAGTCCACCCCTCACACATAGTGCCAGAAGTTTTAGTTTTTCTTCTCTTCCCTTTTTTTTCTCCCTTTTTAGTTTGGATCATCACCAACACCAATAGGGTGTTTGGTGATCTTGATCTTTGTTTATTTTCAATCTTGTAATTTTAATCCTTGCTTGGTTATTGTTAAAACATCAATCATCAATACAAGTTCTTGTTTAATCTTTCCATTTCATCTTGTTCATCATCATTTTTCTTTTCTAGTTCTTAAGTTCTTATTTTCTTGATTTGATCTTCAAAAGTTGTTGGGTTTTGTGTTTTTGTTGATGGGATTTGTAGTTTATGATTAGTAGATGCTTAGTGATTAGTCTATTTAAGTTTTTGGTGAAAAACTTGGTGATTTTTGGATTAAAATCATGTTTCCTTGTTCTTCGGGTAGTTACTGTATCTGAGATTCCCAGGTTCCGAATGAACTGAAAAGTTCCGGACGAATCAAATCTTCCGGGTGAACTGAAAAGTTCCGGATGAGCATAATCTTCCGGATGAACTCGAAAGTTCCGAATGAATGTTATTTAAAAAAGTTCCGAGTGAGTTTTTTAAGTTCCGAATAAGTTTCCTTTTAGAAAGTTCCGAACGAACAGAAAGTTCCGGATGAATCCAATCTTCCGAATGAACTGAAGTTCCGGATGAGTCTTAAGTTCCGAATGAGTTTCTTTTCCAAAAACTTCCGAATGAGTACAAGTTCCGAATGAAGCAAAACTTCCGGATGAACCTAAAGTTCCGAATGAAGCAAAACTTCCGGATGAACCAAAGTTCCGAGCCAAGTTCCGGGTGAAAGTTCCGCATAAAGATCCGAGCCAAACTTCCGAACGAAGTTCCGAATCAAGGGGTTCCGAGTGAAAAGTTCCGGATGAGCAAAGTTCCGAATCAAGGTTAAAACTTGCGAATCAGTCATCTTTTGAGTATTATTAATTGTTACTGTTTCTGTTCCTCCATTTTTATTTCATATTTTACTTTCAATTTTAATTTTAATTCAAGTTTTTATTAATTGTCATTAAATTAATTGTCTTTGATATAAGTTTTCATTTTAGTACATTTAAACTTTTTAGTAGACTAGATATCCAAACCCCTTTTTTAGTAACCAAGAACAATCATTCCACTTAAGACCGAGATCAATTCGAGAGGACTGAGAGACAAATTGAACCCAATCAAAACCCATGTATCAGTTGTCTATATGTTGAATATCTGGAAAAAAAAGATGCTACCCGTATGGTGATGACGTATAGTCCCTAGTCGGGCGGGATAGTCCGACTCACGGGTGCTACCCGCATCCATCGGGAATGGATTGAACACTTGTGCGATGCGCGCGCGCAGCCCACGAGGCGCGGTAAGCTGTTGTCGCACATATGGCTGATTACTTAGCCAGGTCCTTGTCGCAGCGTGACAGGATCAGAGAATAATATAATCTATCATATAGATATATTCGACTAAAGGGAAAAGATATACACTTGCCTTGGTTATGCAATAAGGATCAAACTATTCTAGGTCATTATCTCTTCCTTTTGTCGCAAGTGTAGGAGAGCCTAGCCAGGACTCTCTCGGGTATAAAAGGAACACCATAGGTTCCACAAAGGTATGATACACACAATACCCTAAGCACTATATACTTAAATCGATTACTTACTCTCACACCGGAGTCTAATCGTGGGTAAAAAACCCACGGTAAGTCAAACGGTGTCTGTTTAGTGCGCAGGGTCCTCAAAACAAGTTTCACTTGGTGCAAGAACCGGAGTCCACAAGACCCCGAATTAAGCCTAATTCGGGTCAAGCTCGGTCTATCCAACTTTTGTATCAACAAGTTGGCGCCATCCATGGGACCCTACACTAAGCTCTAAAGAGATGACGAAAAGCAGCACAAACCCGTCCCCACCAAAGGGGGGATCCAAGAAGCCAACAGGTCCATACTCAAGCTTTGAACCTAATAACCCAGGTCGTGGAGGGAAGGGACTGCAAGTATCTTTCTCTCCACTAGTCACTCCTACCCCACAGACAGTGGGGGATGCTCGTCCTCTCGGGAGACCCCTGATCAAGGCCACAAGGATGCCCTGCACACAAGGGCTGTGATAGATCCGCAAACTGAGACGGAAATTCCCCCTTCGACGAAGCAGAGTATGAGCGACTATGTCGCAGAAAACTATGAGGCTTTGATCCCACTCACGAGGGCGCATATGAGGGCGAATCCAACAAGGGATCTTCGGATCATTCTAGACTTCGATAAAGAACTTAACGTTATGGAAGGGTCATGACCTAGCAAGGAAGCTAGGAAGGAAAAGAGAAAGAAAGAAAGAATGACTGAGATCCCAACATCTCCTTCGGATGTGCCTCTCATTGAAGACGCATCGTCCTCAGACAGTTCAGAGAACCCAAAAGAAGAGGACGGTTTCATGACACCAGTCAATAACCATCGGCGCACAAGCATGAAAGACAGATTAGGGCCCGACCCTACGGGTAGACGGAGCGCCCTTAAAAGACTGGGCCCCTTAGAAAGAGATTCATCTCAGGACTGCAAGTTAAGGAAAGAAATAAGAGCACTGGAATGGCGAGCAGGAGGAATTCCTCAAGTGAAAATTCCTCGGACTCTAATTATAGCGACCGCCACCCTCGCCATAAAAGGCTCGCCCTTCATCCACTGAGGATTCTGATTCCTCTGACTACGACAAAAAACACTATAGGGCACCAAAAAAACCAAGGATACAAGGTGAAGATCAATGGACCTTGCCATGGCGTCGAGAGAAGGGAAGTGCTATTTGGAGCGCATAACTACTTTCAAGGATAACAAAAAGAGACGCATGCCGTCCAATGTCAAGACCTACGATGGTACGGCGGATTCAGATGATCACCTAAAAGTGTTCGAATCTCAAGCAGGGATAGAACAATGGCCAGAAGCCGTGTGGTGTCACATGTTCAACTCAACGCTCATCGGTAACGCATGGACATGGTTCGACCGTCTCCCGCGAAGGAGCATTAATGGGTTTGAAAAACTTAGTAGAGCGTTCAGAAGAAATTATGTGCAATAGAAGAAGTACGACAAAAGCCCCGTTTTGCTTGCGAGAGTGAAGCAGAGGCACAAGGAAATCCTTGAAGACTTCATGGAGCGCTTCAAATCTGAATGCATCCAGATTAAGGATTACCCGGAGATTCTTAAAATCTTTGGATTCCTCGCAGGCATCATCAACCCGGACCTAATAAAAAAGTTGAACGACAGAACCCCGACAACATTTGACGGGGTAATGAAAAAGGTCCGAGCATTTATCCAAGGAGAAACCGCAGCAGCAGATGACATCATGCTACAAGTACCAAGACCGGCCCAAGAAACAATCATATGGGCAAAACAGCAGTCGCACGTTGGACTTCCAAGGAACAGCAAAGCAGGGGCGCAACAACAACAACAGCAAGTTCACCCCGCTGCAAAAAACATCCAGGGAGATATTCCTATCAGGAGGAGCAATCTTTCCAAAGCCTAGCCTAATGATGGGACCAACAGATAAATAGGATAACACAAAACATTGCGAATACCATGATGATAAAGGACATGCTACTGATGAGTGCATTCAATTGAAAAATTGAGAGCCTGGTCAAAGCTGGAAAGCTAAACCACCTGATAAGAGACTGGAGAAAGAGCACGGATACGAAGAAGGGTGAAGCGAAGAAACAGAAGGACAAACCCATAACCATATACATGGTAGAAAGGGAAAAATATTTCATGCAAAGAAGGGTGGTCGCAGAATTTTCGCACGATAAAGAAATAGCATTCCCTATTCTTTCAGATATGGACTATAGAGTCGGGTCGCTGACCATTGACATAGCCCTCGGGGACCACGCTATAGAAGGAATGTGCGTCGACGGAGGGTCAGCAGCGAACATATTGAACGAGCATTATTTCGCGCGACTGCCATGGGAAATAAGGAAGGAGCTGGAAGAAACAGCACAGATGCTCACAGGGTTTAACGGTGATAAAACTCGACCACTGGGACACCTCTACACACAGGTGACCATTGGAAACGCAGAACACTCGACGACGGATTGGATGGACTCCATGGTTGTGTGGTCTCAATCATCGTACAACGGGATAATTGGACAGCCGGCACTAAAAACGTTGCGCGCAGTACCTTCCACAGTACATGTTATGTTCAAATTTCCAGTACAAGATGGAGTAATCACCATCCGTAACATAGACACACTCGAAGGGGGCAGCAGCACTTCTAGCCCCAGCGCCAAAAGGAAGAGCGTAGACAGGAATCAACACGGCATGGAGTCCAGATCACAGACGAAAAGAAGGAGGTGTATCTCGGAAGAGTCCCAGGCAAAGAACATATTTGTACACGAGGGCTCACTGTCAGAGCTCCCGTGGGTCCTTTTCTCGACAGGTTTTGCAGTAAACGGAGGACCAGATGCAGGGTTCATCCTCACGAATCAGGGCGACATAAAAATCACCTACGCATTGCTGTTTGACTTCCCTACAACTAGCATGGAGGCAGATTTTGAAGCCCTCATAGCAGGTCTAAGATTGGCTCTTAGAATGGGCATGAAGAGCCTAGTGGCCTACGCATACAACCCTTTGGTGGCAAGTAGGGTCGCGGGGTCATGCGAGCCACGACGGCAGGTGCTAATCCAGTACACAGAAAAGATACGGGACATGGCAGCACAGTTCGCAGAGTTTGCTATACGAAAGGTTTCAGGAAAGAAGGGCGAAATCTCGGCTGACATGGACCAACTTTCAATTGTGTACATGGATAAACCTCCTAGTCACGTTCTAGTCGATTTTATCTTGCACAAAAATGTAAACGTGGACACGGAGCCACCAACATGGATGACACCTATTAGAAAGTTTTTGTCGCATAACAAGTTGTCAAGCAGCAGAAGGAAGGCTAGGCAAATACAAGTGAGAGCTAGGCACTTTAAAATTATCAAAGAAACGTTGTACAGACAATCAGGCAAAGGGCGGATGTTGCAATGCCTAGCACAAGATCAAGCGCGGGCAGTGGTGGAAGTCGCGCACAGAAAAGTGTGCCCTCGTGGCCCCATAGTTGTGGTTGAGGAAATTACTCGCTCAGGGTACATTTTGCCGTTTATGCACAAGGATGTTCATAAAAGAGTGGTGCGTTGTCAAAGATGCCAGGCGGACTCAAAACGTAGGATGAATTCTAACATGGTTACTGGGCCACCCTCAACCAAAGGCGCAAAGGGTGGAGGAATACTCTCAAAACTAAGGCGTACTATTGGCTCCCTAGCAACATCGATAGGGAATGTGGCGCGGCGGGCAGCCCAACGCTACTCCCATCCAAAGGTAACCACCAGCAACAACGCGGAGGAGCAGTCGCCCCCGCGGCCAGGATAACTGCTCGCACTATGCGACAGCGGGATCGTACGGGCATACTACCAGCAGAACGAAACACGCAACGACGCGATGTAGCAAACAAAGGACTCTCACGGACTGGAATGAGTGCGTGTAGCTATGCGGAGTCGGTATCCAGCCCTGCGAGAAGTGACTTAAGAGGCAGCCAGAACTTTGGACGATATTCTCCCTGAGATATCGCATAGTTAGCATGGACCATTCTCTTGGCTACTGATAGCCCCAATAAGGATCCATGTATTTTTTATTTTTATCTTTTTTTAGGGTTCCTTTTTTGTTATTTGTTTCAACATTTGCAAAAGGTATGAATAAAATGTTGCGGTTCCTAGCTAGCTCCGAAGTCCAAATGATATTTTTCTTTTTTATCTTTTATGCATAAGAGTATTGTTTCTTTTCTGAAATATATAAATTTGGCCTTCCGGTGTACATGCACAATAAAACGTTTCTAGGCGAAATAAGAAGAATAAGTTTACCCTACCAATTAAACTTGTCGCGTAAGAGGGGTGCACCCCCAGTGGCGCCGGATCAGGTATCCTTTGTTAGGCAGCTTCCCACAAGACGTTGTGGTAAGTGTAGCAGTCCACATACTTTATGACGGATATACACAAGACGCAGTGTGCACGCCTAACAAACATGTCATTATCTATGACTTTGCTTATGGTAGTAGTGGCAGGCCTACACGTAATGAACTTTGGCTCACCCATAAGTTCGGAGTCACACTCCAATGAGTGTACTCATAAACAGGCGTTTTGTCTCACAATCTCAAGCGTGAATGCAGAAACCTGGACACACATATATAACAATGAGCGTGAGCGTAGCGCAAGACGCTACGTGCTGACAAACATACGGGTCGCTATAAATGTTATACAAATTTCTTAAATTACAAGTTAATGTGCATAGTTAGTACAAGGCGTATAGTAAGGAAAACCTCCTGAAAAGGGAGGGCTTTACATGGTTTGAGTCTGTGTGGCGGTGGGCTCAAACCCCATGGATTAGTCGGCCAATGAGTCAGAAATCACGGTTACCAAAAAAAAGGAAAGGTTCCTTCTATAAAAGGTCGCTCGTTGACAGTGACCTCTTCAACCTGCGGTGTGCTGGGTTCAATGATGTGTGGTGCTGTGCCCATGCCTCTTCATATACTACAGTACGCGTGTGTGATATATATCGATGGAAGGTAGACTAACTGGTACACCATCAGATCGACTAGGGTGCGCTAAACCTAGACCAATAGCGGCAGCTTTGGTTTAAGTCCAGTTCTTCTTCGCAACACGTCTCACGTGCTGTTTCAACTTGTTTTCCAACGAAATCATTATCGGTGCACCAGAAATATAGACAGGGACTTGTAACTGAGAGATATCCGGTTCGGCCATGGCGTGGGGACCTTCTTCCGTTTCTTCTGCGCAGTGGCTTGCTAGGGTAAGGTCGACCATGATCACACTTATGGGAAGATCTTGATCTTTCT
Organism: Glebionis coronaria; assembly: GCA_025667525.1. NCBI lineage: Eukaryota > Viridiplantae > Streptophyta > Magnoliopsida > Asterales > Asteraceae > Glebionis > Glebionis coronaria. The sequence continues at coordinate 337,911 of JANFOE010000517.1, forward strand.
CAATGCAGTCTATGATGGGCAGAGGGAGGTCTTCTAGTCTTTGGAATGTAGCGTCGAAAATCTCCTGTGCGTACCTGGAATAAATTTCACTACCCTCCAGGGGTCCGGTTAGTAAATTCTCCTTAAAAGCGCGCTCCATGGCGAGGCTTTGTCCTAGTAGCCGCGCGGCATCGAAGATGTCCTTGATCTCTTTACTGCGGTTGGGCAGCTCTATGGCACCTTTAGCAGCCAATGACAGACCATTCTTTATTAACCAATGATTCCCCGCGCGCTCGGCGGTGAGGTGCGGATAGAGCTCTTCATCGAAATCGGTGCTCATATACTTCAGAACCTCGGACTTCTTAGCCATATCTTTGTAACAACTGGCAACAAAATTATTACAATTTGAAGTGAGGGCACCTATACCTTCTTCTAGCTTGGACATGTCCCAGCGATTTTCATCTTCTTGCTCCACGCACAGGCGGTGCTCGCGATCTATAAGCTCAGATAATGATGCCTTCTTGTCCTCTAAATATTGGATGGATTCGGCATTTATGCTAGACACAGCACGCAAACGTACAAGTTCGCACTTGGCAATTGTGAGTTCGCGGTCTTTTTGTTCTGTCGCTTGGTTGACCTTTTGGTTTGCTTGTGCCGGACGCTGAGACAGATGTGATACCTTCTTTTTCAAATAAGAGACTAGTGTTATTTCCTGTGAGGCAACTGTATCCAACTCTCTCATTAGTATTTTGTCGGGCATTTCGTGCAAAAGTTGGGCGCGGCCAGGGGGAGTTAAATGTTGGAGGAAATCCTCACATACATCTGCGCTATCCAGTGCGCATGAGCGGGTGCACTTCTAAGGAGTAGAAAATCCGGTAGACTTCAAGGTGCTAACACCAGCTTTGGTCGTTGCAACATGGGAGCTGCAAATTTGACATCCTACGAGTGTTAGAGAAGTGCACGCATTGTTTGTTTCGAAAAGATGGTAAGGAATGATGTGGTGATGTACCTTGATATATGTGTCTTTTCTCGCGGCCTTGAAAGTATCCCCACGAAGTCACATCGGCGCGTGGTCTAGTCTGCAGCGTTCTCCCCCTTTTGGGAATTTGCTGAGTGGGCGAGCACGGTAATTGTTTGTAGCTAGGAACAGGTATGACCTCTTATAATGGACCTGTGTGCGAGTCCCCTTCGAAACCATGGTTTTCTTCATCTCCCAGATTTATTTCTTTTGACGAAGACTCTATGGTACATGGCACACTTCGGATGGGAGTAGCAGTTACTGCGATTGTCCTCTCGACGTTCCCACCAAGTGTTGGGGAAGGAATCTCCAGGGCCACGGTGCGTTGACCAACGAGCCATCCATGAGATAGCTCGAATGGGGTGAAAGGACGGGCGCGCATAGTCACGGCGCATGGATTCTCGCGCTTCACGAGCTGCTTGTAAGTTAGTTCTGCGAAAATATGAAGTATGCGCATAAGTCGTTTGAATCTACGGTTTTTGGGATTACAAGGTTCTTACCATGTTCGAAGTCATCAAAGTATTGAGGAAGGTAGTTTGCAGGAAGATTCGATGTATGGCTCGGTCCTAGGTCGTATAGTAGTGTCTCTGGGTATTCCTGTATTGGTATTCGATCGGTGTTAATTATTTGTGCGTCTGCTTCGTTGTACGAGCCAGCAATGGGGCGGTCATCTTTCATCATTGTCTCGGGGGTGATGAAATCATAGTCGAACGGGAATACAACCTTATCTACCCAGAAGAATTTTTCGCTCCACTTCTTTAGAGAATCTATCTTTACCGAGTAACATTGTAATTGACCAGGTCGTTTTGCAAAAGATATCCACCCGTTTATCTACGAGGGTCGGTAGAAGGCGCGGAACAAGTTTATTGTTGGGTCAACGTTCTTAAGTAAGCAGGTTATTTCAAAATTTGAGATTTTGGCGACACCTATACAATGAAGCTATGAAAGGTGTATGTTGTAGTAGCATAGTATATCCATCAGAAAACGGCTTAGGGTATACGATTGTTGGAAAAGTCGATGAACCTGGTGTATACACCAATTTTTCCATCAGGGAAACTTCCAATATGTGCTTGTGGATCTGGCACAGTTGGATGGAGATCTGAAGATATATGGTACTTAGTGGCGAAACGGGAGAGTTCTTGTTCAGATATAGGGGACGTCACATCAAACAGCTGTGCTACCATTTTTTCCTTGCCAATTTTTTAAGACGGGGATGGAGTTAGTATTGTTTTTTATCAAAAGTATTGTTTCCTACTATTTTCAACAATGGTGGGAGGGTTTTTTGGATAGGAAAGGAAGAAGGTTGAATGTCTGTCAGACTGCATTTATATATACTATAGACGCATGGGATCTTGCAACACGTGTCTAAAATGCTTCGTTCATCCTACGGTGTTCGCCAGTTGGATCCTCTGACATGGTTAGTGCCTTTCCCAGTTCTCGATGACGGGTTGTGATAGTGGAGTCTGATGTGGATAGTTATTCAAACTCTTTTCATGTGGGTTTGCAAGAGGGCCTGAATAGTTTATAGTCTAGTAGCCACGGTTGGAACCTGCGACCACTAGACTGGGGGACATGATGACGTATAGTCCCTAGTCGGGCTGGATAGTTCGACTCACGGGTGCTACCCGCATCCACCGGGAATGGATTGAATGCTTGTGTGATGCGCGCGCGCAGCTTACGAGGCCCGGTAAGCTGTTGTCGCACATACGGGTGATTACTAGCCAGGTCCTTGTCGCAGCGTGACAGGATCAAACAAGAATATAATCCATCATATAGATATATTTGCCTAAAGGGAAGACATATACACTTGCCTTGGTTATGCGATAAGGATCAAACTATTCTAGGTCATTATCTCTTCCTTTGGCCGCAAGAGTAGGAGAGCCCAGGCAGGACTCTCTCGGGTATAAAAGGAACCCCATAGGTTCCACAAAGGTACGATACACACAATACCCTAAACACTATATACTCAAATCGATTACTTACTCTCACGCCAGAGTCTAATCGTGGGTAACAAACCCACGGTAAGTCTAACGGTGTCTGTTTAGTGCGCAGGTTCCTCAAAACAAGTTTCGCTTAGTGTAAGAGCCGGAGTCCACAAGACCCCGAATTAAGCCTAATTCGGGTCATGCTCGGTCTATCCAACTTTTGTATCAACATATGGCTAACAAACAAAGTGGTGTGGATGTTAATGTTTCTTGTGGTGAAGACAAGGTTGAAGATAGTACATTAGTTGATCGTCTTATAAATCTTGAAGCAATGTGTGAAAGTTTGATGACTCTACCTACAGAGGTTAAGACATTGAGATGCCGAATATTTAAATTGGAGTATGTTATACATGTTATTTTTTTCCACAACTGTTATTTCAACTATCTTAGTTTTCCACATTTTATGTTCTTTTCTAATTATCTTTCTAATTCGTCAGATGCTTACTGTTTCAAGAGAAGGGGATTTGAAGAGAATTTTTGAAACAACTCTGAAATCTGTTGTTCGAGAGGATGAAGCCGCAATAGCTCTGTTAAATGGATTGTGCAACTTATCGCAATCGCTAGAAGTTGAACATAACTATGAGGTACGATAATTATTTATTCCTGCACCAGTTGTTGTGTTTCAAGTTTTACATATGTGTTTATGCATTTTACAGCAATTAGAATACCCAAGCAGTTCTAAGCAAGAGGAGCATTTTATTCGTTTGTGTGAGCAGAGGCAAAAGGATCGTGCTTCAATGTCTGCAAAACAGGAAGGACATATTATACAGTCTGAGATTCAAAGGTTAAACAATCATAGGCACAACAGGTTAAATAATTAATCGCTAGGCACTATCCGTCCACCCAGCTAGCGCTTAGTAGGGGTGAGTATGGTGCGGTTTGTTGTTGTTTTTGACTAAAACGAAACCGCAACCGCACTTGTGGTTTCTATAAAAATAAAAAACGCACCCGCACCACAAACAACGATTTCGGTTTTGCGGTTTTTAACCGCACCACAACATTAGTTATGAATTATAAGAACATCAATGATAATGTGCACTAGAAGTCTGATTTTTTTAACGACGCACTAGAAGTCTTATTAGTCGCATAAAATAATCGATGTGACGTTTTTCAGTATAAAATAATTATTGTGTGGTGCGGGTGCGGTGCGGTTTTGCGGTTTTTATTTTTTTTAAAACCAAACCGCCGGGTTCTGTCGTGATGCAGTTTTTGCGGTGCGATTTTTTTACGGCTCACCTTAGCGCCTAACGATTTTTGCGACCTTGTCTGCAGGCGAGCCCAACCATGACATACACAGGTACCAGTTCTGAAAGAAACAAACCAAGAACCGTACTATGGTAGCGTTTCGTTTGTAGTGTGTAATCGATATGCATATAGGTCTTATCACATGGTGTAAAGGTCAGGAAAATAAGAATGGGAGTAACTTTTAAAAAACAAAAATCACCAGCTTAGCCAGGTATGGAGAAGCATGATATCATTAACATTCTCACTTCCTCGTTCCAGTACCAAGACGATGGTTAGGCATCGGATAGATTTTTTTATATTAAGTTAAAGAATTTTGATAATATATGTCCAATTTGACCGATTTAGTCGAATGGCGTATGATTTGAACAAATTATGTCTTGTTTGGTTGAATTTTTACCGTAATCGAGTTGGTCGATTTAACCGATTTTTTCCGATTTGACTAATTTATGCTCGATTTGATCAATTTTTATCTGATAAATCGGTATGTTGATTGATTTTTATTCGATAAATCGGTATGTTGACCGTTTTTTTACTAAAACGATTAATAAGGACGCTTAGTGAAAATGAAGACAGTTAATGAGCGCCTAACGTATAATCGAGTATTAATCGGACACTTATAACGTTTTTCACCACTGCATGTAGACTAGCATTGTGAAAAATGATATATCATGTTTAAATTATGTAGCAAGTCCAACGCTTTCTAAAATTAGTTTAACAATGAAGTCCGAGTGGAAATTTAGAACAGTAGATGGGGGTATGAAATGGGTTGATCTGACCCGAACTTTAGAAAGTCATACAGGGTCAGGTTTATTTGAGTCTAACTCAATTTATTGGTTCAACCTGACTAACACCAATAGCATTTAAGGTCAGATTAAGGTTATTTTTTTCATCTTTTATCGGGTTAGGTTCAACCCGATAACCTGATAAATGTATAAGCCTTCCTTGTGCAAAAGACCATAACAGAGAAATAACTTAAATTTAGAGAAGATGTGTCCAATACCATGCCAACACTCACAAGGTGATTAATAAGTGAAACAAACCGCAAATGAAGTCTAGCTCAGTTGGATTGATGCATTTGGTTATAGTCTCTATGTGAGGGAGGTCAGGGTTCGACTCCTGTCATTCCCCATATGGGGGATTTTCCCAGAATTGGCAGCCGGGTTTGAATCCCATCGCAATGCCTTGAACCCCCTTAATGGGAAACTGGATGGCTAGCATGGAGGTTGATACTCTCTTCGTGAGATGATTCGAACTCGGGTTGAGAGACTTGGTGCCTCGGTGGCACGCAAGATACTCCGCTGCACCAAACTGCCGTTCAAAAAAAAAAATAAGTGAAACAAACCTGAAATTCAAGAAATGAATCATAGAAACTCTATAACATGCGTCAATTTTAATGGGTGTTTGAGATTGCTTATTGAAAACAAATTGAAAACTCTATTTTGAAAAATCATCATTCTGAAAACTCTATTTTGAAAAATAATGTTTGGATTTGATTATTCAGTTTGAAATGGCAATAATCAAATAATCATTTTTTTAGTATTTGACAAATTTAATTATTTGATTACTTGATTATTTGAGAGGTAATATAGGCATTATTTTTATTTATTAAATTATTTAAATTTGACATATAAAATAATTTATTGTAAATTTGACCAAACTTTTTTTTTCCAAGTTTTTCCTGAAGATACAAGAAAATTACATACTTTCAATAGTTATGCGATATTAAAATTAATCACACTAAAAATACGATCTTAGAATTAGAATCATTCACGCTAAAGATGCGATCTTAGAATTATAAGACAATAATAAACATTACATCATAGAAAATAAACTAATAGCAACAATACATAAATAAGCTTTACTTGTTCTTCATTAGATATGTTGCAATCGCATCCCTCATTATACTCATATATAAATCTTAACTACCACTTGAACTTCTGAATGTTAAGTTGTCCCAACGTAAATAACTTCTGAATGTCTTCATGTCTAACTAGACCCTCTATTACGCAAATTCAAACATAAATAAGCTTAAGGCGTTTGTTTAAGCTTGTGGGGGTGTTTGTTTCGGCTTATACAACGGGCTTATAACTTATTTGGTTTTCAATAACTGTTTCATAAGCTCACTTTTTGTGGCTTATTTGAAAATTTTTTGCCTTACATAAGCTTATTACAAGATGATAAGCTTATATAAACCGAAAAGTTTCAAAATAAGCCAAAAAAAAAAGTGAGCTTATGAAACATTTAGTGAAAACCAAATAAGATATAAGCTTGTTGTATAAGCCGAAACAAACACCCTTGTATTTGGGCTTATGAGTTTATACGATTTTGACTTATAGTTCAATAAGCCTCAATTTTCCTGCTTATTCATGAATAATCAAATAACCATAAATAAATAAAAACAATAAATAAAAAAAATGAGATTTATACCCAAAAATCTTTGATCGGATTTTTTTTAAGGTTTATGAAAAGATGGATTCATACTCAGGTCCTGAAATTTTGTAAAAAACTTCATTTTCAGTTTGCAACTGGGCCCTCTGACCAACTTTTACAAAACTCGGTTTTGCTCCCTCAAAAACGTAGATAATCTCAGTTGACCCGGTTTTGCTCCCTAAAAAACGTAGATAATCTCAGTTGACCCTTTTTTACCCAAACATTTTTTTTAGCTTATTTCAGTTGCAAACTGAGATTCGAAGATTATTTATAGCAAATGCAAAGACAAACACCCCATATTCGGAGATTAAATACTTATAAATGAGTCAAACTATCGCAATTTGCACGGTTTATCCTTGTCATTGCTTGCATTTTTTTACTTTGTCACTGCTCCCATTTTTTTACTTGTGCATCAATTATAGATGTGTTTGGTTACACTAGCAGTTAGCAGTAACAGTTAGCAGGAGCAGTAATAGTTAGCAGTAACAGTAAATAGTAGCAGCAGTTAATAGTAGCAGTTAGCAGTAGCAGTTAGCAATAGCAGATAATTTATAAAAGTGTTTGGTAGATTAACAGTAGCTGTAATTTAAATATGTGAAAAAACATAAAAGGACATAAGTATATAAATAGAATACTCTTTTAAATTAAATGTGTTATATTAATGAGGGTATTAAGTAATTTATTAAGTCTAAAGCTGTTCATTAATAATTAATTTTTGAAATAGCATATAAAAGAAACGCATTTTTATGAGAAATGCTAATGCTCATTCCTCTTATCAAACAAATTTTTTTAATAATAAATGCTAATGCTAATTAGGGGGTGTTTGGCATTCCGTTTTCTGTCTGATTATCTGCTTATTTCGATTTAAGAACGGAAAAAATCTGAATTTAGTGTTTGGGTATAAAGAACTAAAAAGCACTTTTTTGCGTTTTAGAGGCTCTAAAACTCCGTTTGGAAAAAGCATGGAGGGACATACAGCAGCAAAACGCCATTTTCAAAAAAGGTGTGTTTATTGTCAAATTACAAGAGTGACCTCGATCTCTATGATTTACCTTGGCTTGTTTCTTCAAATGATTTACCTTGGCTTGTTTCTTCAAATATTCATGGCTGCCAAGAAAATATGTATCGAGGGTGATGACCCAAAAAGGAGGCGTGTATATGTGAAAACTGTGACATCCGTCAAATTTTTCATCTTTATTTCTTCATATAGTGAAGTACCTTAATTATTTACCAATGAGGTGTCGATGTAAGTATATCGTTTGTTTTGCTTTGCGGACAAAGCCCTCTTTAGGGAGAGCGAATGTAACAACCCGAGTTTTCGTGTCTATTATTTTATGAATGAAACGTGCGAGTTATTAAACGTTTTATGCATTTACCGTGTGTCGATTTGGATTAATTGCTGAATCCCTCGAGAATACGCGTATTTGTCTTTGATTTAAGTCGTGTGTCGAATTGTCATCAAGTTGTTCATGTCATGTTTTCGCGTCTAACATTTGACAAACCTGGGCCGAATGTTACAATGGTACAACTCATGCAAGAATTAAAATTAGTGAACTTTTATTTATTTTTCTTTCAAAACTTGGTCAACAAGAGTCAATATTCAGACCTGGAACTAAATACATTGTTTATACACCCACTAACCACTAAAATCCAGCACACATGCCTAGTTTACCCAAAATGGGTACATCACAAGCATACCATTTCCAGTTTTAGTCTAACCCTAAACTAATAATACAAAGTTAAATACAGCCCAAATTGTTCAATGTCCAAACATAACACAAAACATTATCCACAGTCCAAATATTACAAAAATTGTTCTTGAGCAGTTTCAAATACAAATTCTGGGTGAAAGTAAAGAGTAGTGTCAAGCCGATCCATTTCCTTCTCGTCCAAACCTGCAAACCGAAACGAAACACCCGTTGTGAGTCTTTTTAATCACCTTCTTTATTTTTCTGTACACGTCTTAGTTGTGCTCGTCATTTTTAAACAAACCTGCGAAAATAAAACAAATGTATTAGTCTTTGTTACGGTTCGGTTTAAACCATAATATAAGGATAAGAATATCAATATTAACTGGACTTTGACCAAAACCAAGAACCCATTGTTCCTGCCTTAATCCAAACCGAGACCCCCCCTTAACAATCTTTTTACATTGTTTCTGTCATGACCAAACCGAGACCAAACCGAGACCCATTATTATTGCCGAGACCTTGCTTCCCAAAATTTATCATAACATAAGATTTATCCAATTTTTTTTTTACAGAAACATCTTTGTAACCCCCATTAAGCCGCGGGTATAAAAACCCTCATTTATTTCGAAACCCTAAATTGTAAATCCTTTTAATTATGAAATTAACACATTATATTTTCCAAAAACATTATTTAATTACAAATAAACTACCGTGTACAAAAACCCCCAAATTTATATAAACCCTAATTTTATTTTATTAATTTAAACTCTAATTAGACCCAATCCAAACACGAATTGAGTAATTAATTTAATTAAAACCGAGGTATGAATAAACCCCCAATTTGACCGAAACCCTAATTTTTACAAGTCGGCTATATGATGAAATTAATATGTTTCTATGATAGAAAACATTAATTAATTGTTATTAAACATTAGATTCACCAAAACCCCCAATTATTCAAAACCCTAATTTTCGAAAACTTATTTTTATTCAATAATTAACATTAATATACGTATGAAAACATTATTTAATTGAAATGAAACCCTAGATTTGGAAAACCCCCAATTACTTCGAAAACCCTAATTTGATTCTATTAAATTCGAGAGCCCCTTTTGTTCACAGCTTATTAATACAAACGAATTGAACCCAAGAATCCTTTTATGAAACGAAAATCAGTAGATTATTTAATTAAAAGGGAAAAGGATTTAAAACTTATCTTTGATGATGAATCTATCATTTAACCTCCTGGAAAACACCTCGAATCGAATTAGTTTTGATGTGGGGATGAAACCCCACATCCCACGCATGATTATTCATCATAAACCTTCATAATAATTGATATAAATAATCAGCGAAACCATTTGTGCCATGAGGAATGGATTAGATCCGTTTGGTTTTTAGAGAGAGAGAGAAAGGGACGGTTGGAGTATTTTCGAGAGAAAGAGAGAGAGTTTGACTGGGTGTTTTGGGATAATGGGATATATTAAACACGTATTTAACTTCCCTCACCTTGTTTGTATCGCCTATGGGCCAGGCCAGGTCAAAAGGCCATTGGGCCGACCATTGGGTGGGAAAATTGGTTAATTGGTTGGGCCGTTTGGTTGTGTTGGGTTATTTAAGGCCCAAAACGAATTTGTTTAACTTAAGAGTATATTTAGCCCGTAAATCTCATTTATTAAATACCCGACTTTGTAAGTGTCGTGTTTCCCGTAAACGAAAAGTATTGTCAAGCACAACTAGGATGTCATGTCTTTTATTAGTGTGATATTTAATGTCGTAACACGAACTTTATATTCAAATAGGTCGCGGCTAGCGTAACCATATTCTCAAGCTATCTTTACATTTCGTCATTTTGCTGATTTCACGAGGTGAGTTTATAGCCCCACGTTTAACTACTTTTACTGCTTTTTGGGGTGAGACATTGCTTGATTTAACGTATGAACACAAGTGCATTTACTGATTTATATATTAGTCTAAGTCCCACTAAAAACCCAGTTGCTTTGGCCCGTGAATCGTGAACCGTTAATTACTTTGTGTAAGCGCGAATGTTATGGATAGATCTATCGGGGTTGACGCCCCTGTCTGTCTTGTCCAACAAGGGACAAGCGGGCACAGTTTCATTTGAGTCTGAGATAGGATGTCGTGGGTTTAGGCATCCATTTGGGCTACATTTATATGATTATACTACCGGTGTTGTTAACGCTTCGGTGTCACGAGCTTAGACTGTAATAAATACTTTTATGATGACTTTGTATTTGTTATATTGCCATCACTTTTGGGAAAATCTTGTGGTTCATTAAACATTTCAAATTAACTAAACCTATGAACTCACCAACTTTATGTTGACGCTTTAGCAATGTTTTTCTCAGGTATTAAGAGGGAAGATGCTAAGTGAGGTCTCATGCATTGCCGTCATTTCTATTGAAACAAAGATCATTTGTACTATTTGGAAAACTATGTTTTGTAACTGTGACCAGTTTTATGCTTCCGCACTATGTTAAAACTATTTATTTTATCAATTACAAGTGATCTATTTTCCGAACGTCTCATTTAGAGGTCGTTCTTTGTAACTGTGTGTGTATGATAATCATGACGTCACCACTCCCTTTTTGCCATTATACTCTGATATTTTGGGAGTGTGACAGATTGGTATCAGAGCCATGGTTATAGAGAACTAGGTTGCATTTAGTAACTCTAGACTATAACTGCTATGTGGTTAACAGATTATCATACGAATTGTAAGTATTAAGTAATTATATATACATTGATATATATATAAGTAATAAATGGGATACATGTGATTTAACAATTACGGGGTATATTTACATGGGTTACATGTGCAACAACAAAATCTGAATTATGTTATATGAGATACATGTGGATTCAACAATGATTGCTATATGTTATGTTAATGTCCTTTTTACGGACTAATTATATGAGATATTTACACACATTTATTCTGTTTATGTTACAGCGATGTCTTCTTCTGATGATTCCACGTCTACAGGAGCATACTACAACCGCAGTTTACAGTCGACTATCAGTTCATCAGTAGGACTACCTAGAGGATCACCATCAGGATATCCGTGGTACCGGATGATTTCAGATGATGAGACTGAGAGAGAGACTGAGGAGGTTCACCGTTCACCGATCCGTATCCCTGATGCATCAGCTGATGACGTACTTAGCCTAGAAGGCGGAGGAGAGGATGATCTAGACGCTGATGTGGTGCAGTCACCAGGTCAGGCATCAGTCACTAGGGATGAGTCGATAGAGGAGACAGAGGATGATGATATGGAGTTCACCGATGGGGAAGGTGAACCCATGGAGGTCACTGACACTGAGGACCCTCCTGCTACATATGCTGCTACTCCTGAGGTTTCCCTCGCACACATCTCCTCGTCTTCGTCTGAAGACGAAGGGGAGAGGACAGACATCCCTACTCCAGCACCTGGTACTCTACCTTTCTACTATGTTAGGCGACGTCTTCGGGGGAGAGCTGCCCGACCACCACCTTCACCTTACCGACTCCTCATACCCTTCTCTGCCACTGACAGGCATGCAGCCCGCACACCTGCCAGTCCTGCCCCAGAAGCGTCACTATTACTACCACCACCAGAGACTGTACCTGTTGTGTATCAGGAGATGCTTGCTGATGTTGGCATCTCTACTGGGCCGAGAGCTACGACTCCTCTTCCTATGAGAGCTACGTCGACAGTGGTGATGCTTGGAGCAGCGGATGGATGTGTGACGACCCGTTTAAACAGGTTGGAGGATGCTGTAGAGGCTTTGGGTGAGGAGTATAATGAGGTGCAGGATAAGCTGGAGACACTGACGAAGAAGAGTCCAGTTAGGGATGAGACGGTATTGACGGTTTGTGTGACCCGTCTACGAGGACAGCTCCATACTGTTCTTGACCAGATGGATACCATGCCGAATGCTCGTCTTGAGGAGCTCGAGATCCTGATGACCCGTTGGGGAGTAGAGCCATTGGTTGAGACAGGTGGACTGGAGGCACCTGTGGAGGATCCTGTTGCTGACTTGGATAAGAGGTTTAGGGCCGCTTGTTATGATACCAATGTTAGACTTATGGATTCCCAGGATCGTGAGATCGTGGTGGAGAGGAGGTTAGCAGAGTTGGAGAGAGAGCTTCATCAGCGCCGTGAGGGCACTAGTTAGACTTATCTTGTACCATTGACTTATTGTTGTACGACCACTAAGCTTTGAGGATTATCTCAGCTAGTTGGCATTTTCTTTTCTTTATTATGTATGGCGAATTATGATGTATTACAAAACATTTTTATGAATGATATTAGGTTATTTGGGTTACAAAAATTATGAGATCATTATATATTGTTTATTATACCATGGAGCATTTCAAAATTGTGTTGTGCGTGCCTTGCCTGTTATGTCTGGCAAAACTCATTGTCTTATTACCTTTTTAGATTATGGCGCCAGTTAGAAGATCTGAGACACAGAATCCACCAGCTACTACCGGTGGTATCGATCCCGTCATGCTCAGTCAAATGATCGCGGAACGGGTGGCTGAGGCACTCGCAGCAGCTGAAGCGAATCGTACAGCAAGCACGCAAGAGGAGACCAACCAAGGAGCTACTATTGCCATTGCACGGACCTGTACCTACAAGGAATTTCGTGCAGTTACGCAAGTAAGTTTCCGCGGTACTGAAGGAGCAGTAGGTTTGACCAGATGGTTTGAGAAGTTGGAATCCCAATTTGGGATTAGCAATGTTGCTGAAGCTGATAAGGTAAAGTTTGCGTCAAGCACATTAGTGGATGGTGCTTTGACTTGGTGGAACATCTATGCTCGTGCAGTGACCATTGACGTTGCCCAAGCGACGCCCTGGAGTGAGTTCAAAGCTATGTTTGTGAGGAAATACTGCCCACGAAATGAAGTCAAGCAGATGGAGGTTGAGCTGTGGAACTTGAAGGTCAAGGGTACCGCTCTTACTGTTTACAATCAGCGCTTTCAAGAGCTGATCTTGTTATGTCCCGAAATGGTGCCCAACGAAGACCGATTGTTAGAGCGATACATTGAAGGACTACCTTTGAGCATCAAAGGGAATGTGACTTCGTCCAAGCCAACTGATTTGCACGAAGCAATCGATATGGATCAGAGTTTGATGTACCAAGTGGTACAAGAGTTGGGAGAAAATACTAGAGATAAGAGGAAGTGGTCTGGCAACCACTACAACAACAATACCAACAATAGCAACAACAGCAACAACACAAACAACTACAATCAGAACAAGCGACAAGAAGTAGCAAGAGTGTTTACTGCTGGACAAGGTAATACTGGAAACTACGCTGGAAGACTTCCTTTCTGTGGAAAGTGTGGCCGACACCACGAGGGAGCATGTCCCCCTACATGCTACAACTGTGGAAAGGCTGGACATAAGGCAAAGGAATGTCGAGCACCACCTCGTCCTACTAACCAAAGAGGACCAGGAACACAGGGTGGCCAAGGAGCAAATGTCACTTGCTTTGGATGTGGAGAGAAAGGTCACTACAAGAATAAGTGTCCAAGCGGTAGAAATCAAGGTCGTGGTAATCAGATTCGAGGCAACCAGAATCACAACCAAGGGAACCAAAAGCAGAACCAAGGGAACCGGGGAGGGAATAACCGAGCCACAACTAGTACTCCTGGAGGATTCACGGCACCTAGCAATGTGTATCATTTATGTGCTGAGGCTGCGGTGCAGGACAACAATGTTGTGACTGGTACGTTTCTACTCAATAACAACTATGCTTCAGTACTATTTGATTCTGGTGCGGATAGGAGTTTTGTGTCATCTGTATTTAGTGAACGCCTAAATATTACCCCTACTGCGTTAGATGTTAAGTATAATGTAGAACTAGCCGATGGGAAGTCAGTAACCACCGATGCTATTCTGAAAGGATGTAGTATAAGGTTACAAGATCGTTCGTTCAGTATCGACTTACTCCCCATAGAATTGGGAAGTTTTGATGTCATCATTGGAATGGATTGGATGTCGAAGCATCACGCGGAAATTGTATGTCATGAGAAGTGCGTCCGTGTTCCTTATGGAAATGATGTACTAATCATACAAGGCGAAAGAAGTGGAGTGAAGGATGGATCAAGACTGGAAGTCATCTCATGTATTAGAACTCAAAGATATATTGAGAAGGGATGTCCAGTGTTCTTGGTTCAAATAACGCAAAAGGAAGAAGAAGAAGATCATGAGAAGAAAGTGGAAGATGTACCGATCGTTAGAGACTTTCCAGACGTATTCCCATAGGACTTACCAGGATTACCACCAGCACGACAAGTGGAGTTTCACATCGAGCTTACACCAGGAGTCGCGCCTGTTGCTAGAGCCCCATACCGCTTAGCACCAGCCGAGATGACAGAGTTAGCTGAACAAATAAAGGAGCTTTCTGGCAAAGGTTTCATTAGGCCGAGTTCCTCACCTTGGGGAGCACCGGTCCTATTTGTCAAAAAGAAAGATGGATCCTTTAGGATGTGTATTGATTACCGAGAGTTGAATAAGCTGACGATAAAGAACCGTTACCCATTGCCAAGAATTGACGATCTTTTCGACCAATTGCAAGGATCTAGCATATACTCGAAGATCGATTTAAGGTCAGGATATCATCAGCTAAGGGTTAGAGAAGAAGACGTTCATAAGACGGCTTTTAGAACCCGGTACGGACACTACGAGTTCCAAGTTATGCCTTTTGGTTTGACAAACGCACCCACGGTATTCATGGATCTCATGAACCGAGTTTGCAAACCATACTTGGACAAGTTTGTGATTGTATTTATCGATGATATTCTCATCTACTCTCGTAATGAAGAAGAACACAAGGAGCATTTGAAGACCATATTAGAGCTGCTGAGGAAGGAAAAGTTATATGCAAAGTTTTCCAAATGTGAGTTTTGGATAAACACGGTGCAATTCCTTGGGCATGTAATCGATAGCAGTGGTATTCACGTTGATCCTGCTAAGATCGAGGCCGTGAAGGATTGGGCGACTCCAACAACACCCACAGAGATCCGCCAATTTTTAGGTCTTGCTGGTTACTATAGGAGATTCATTGAAGGTTTCTCCAAGATAGCTAAACCAATGACGGAGTTAACTCAAAAAGACAAGAAGTTTGAGTGGAAGGAGGATCAAGATTTGGCATTCCAGACGTTGAAGCAGATGTTGTGTGAAGCACCTATACTAGCCCTACCTGAGGGTAATGAAGACTTTGTGGTGTATTGTGATGCATCCATAAAAGGGTTAGGTGCGGTATTGATGCAAAGGACTAAGGTCATAGCTTATGCATCAAGACAACTAAAAGTACACGGGAAGAACTACACAACTCATGACCTAGAGTTAGGAGCAGTGGTGTTTGCCCTGAAGATTTGGAGGCACTATCTTTATGGCACAAAGTGTGTTGTATTCACTGATCATAAGAGTCTACAACACATTTTGAATCAAAAAGAACTCAACATGAGACAACGACGTTGGCTAGAGTTGCTCAGTGATTACGATTGTGAGATCCGTTATCACCCGGGCAAGGCAAATGTCCTGGCCGACGCTTTGAGTCGAAAGGAGAGAGTTCTTAGGGTGAAGGCCTTGGTGATGACCATTGACTTAGACCTTCCATCCTTAATTCTCAAGGCTCAGAAAGAGGCAGTCGAGGAAGAAAATCTCAAGACAGAAGATGTTGAAGGCATGATAAAGAAGTTAGAAGCTTGCTCGGATGGGACGTTATGCCTTGATAATAGGAGTTGGTTACCGTGCCATGGTGACCTACGACCTTTGATTATGCACGAGTCGCATAAGTCAAAATACTCCATACATCCGGGATCTGACAAAATGTATCATGATCTGAAGATGTTGTATTGGTGGCCGAACATGAAGGCGGACATTGCTACATATGTTAGCAAGTGCTTGACTTGTGCCAAGGTCAAGGCTGAACACATGAAACCACCAGGATTGTTGGTCCAACCCGAACTGCCAGAATGGAAGTGGGAAAGGATCACTATGGATTTCATTACAAAGCTACCTAAAACCTCAGCTGGATTTGACACTATTTGGGTAATCGTCGACCGACTCACCAAATCGGCTCATTTCATACCAATCAAAGAGACTGATGGAATGGATAAGTTAGCAAGAACCTACTTGGAGGAGGTAGTCACGAGGCATGGTGTGCCTGTGTCTATAATCTCTGATCGAGATAGCCGATTTACTTCACAATTTTGGAAGTCGCTATAGAAAGTGTTGGGAACGCATTTGGATATGAGCGCTGCATATCATCCCCAAACTGACGGTCAAAGTGAAAGGACTATTCAAACCTTAGAAGATATGCTGAGAGCTTGTGTGATCGATTTTGGAAATAGATGGGATAGACACCTACCTCTGGTGGAGTTCTCATATAACAATAGTTATCACACTAGCATTAAGGCAGCACCATTCGAAGCATTGTATGGTAGGAAGTGTCGCTCACCTGTGTGTTGGGCAGAGGTTGGTGAGGCACAACTCACTGGACCCGAGATCATACACGAGACTACTGAGAAGATCTTTAAGATCAAGAGCCATATGCAAGCCGCAAGAGATCGACAAAAGAGCTATGCTGACATGAGACGCAAACCTCTTGAGTTTGAAGTTGGTGATAGAGTCATGTTGAAGGTCTCACCTTGGAAGGGTGTGATTCGCTTTGGAAAGCGTGGAAAGTTAAATCCTCGTTACATTGGACCATTCAAGATCATAGAGAGGATTGGCCCCATAGCCTATCGTTTGGAGTTACCTCAAGAACTTAGTCGAGTGCATAATGTGTTTCACATTTGCAATCTGAAGAAATGTTTAGCCGACGAGACACTCGTTATTCGTTAGAAGAGATTCAACTCGACGACAAACTCAACTTCGTAGAAGAACCGGTGGAAGTTATGGACCGTCAGGTCAAACAGCTCAAGCAAAGTCGTATACCTATCGTAAAAATCCGTTGGAATGCGCGTAGAGGTCCAGAATACACGTGGGAACGTGAAGATCAATTCAAGAGCAAGTATCCTCATCTTTTCGCTAATCACCCTACTACAACAACGTCTTGATTTCGTGACGAAATCTCTAAAACATGGGAATACTGTGACATCCGTCAAATTTTTCATCTTTATTTCTTCATATAGTGAAGTACCTTAATTATTTACCAATGAGGTGTCGATGTAAGTATATCGTTTGTTTTGCTTTGCGGACAAAGCCCTCTTTAGGGATAGCGAATGTAACAACCCGAGTTTTCGTGTCTATTATTTTATGAATGAAACGTGCGAGTTATTAAACGTTTTATGCATTTACCGTGTGTCGATTTGGATTATTTGCTGAATCCCTCGAGAATACGCGTATTCGTCTTTGATTTAAGTCGTGTGTCGAATTGTCATCAAGTTGTTCATGTCATGTTTTCGCGTCTAACATTTGACAAACCTGGGCCGAATGTTACAATGGTACAACTCATGCAAGAATTAAAATTAGTGAACTTTTATTTATTTTTCTTTCAAAACTTGGTCAACAAGAGTCAATATTCAGACCTGGAACTAAATACATTATTTATACACCCACTAACCACTAAAATCCAGCACACATGCCTAGTTTACCCAAAATGGGTACATCACAAGCATACCATTTCCAGTTTTAGTCTAACCCTAAACTAATAATACAAAGTTAAATACAGCCCAAATTGTTCAATGTCCAAACATAACACAAAACATTATCCACAGTCCAAATATTACAAAAATTGTTCCTGAGCAGTTTCAAATACAAATTCTGGGTGAAAGTAAAGAGTAGTGTCAAGCCGATCCATTTCCTTCTCGTCCAAACCTGCAAACCGAAACGAAACACCCGTTGTGAGTCTTTTTAATCACCTTCTTTATTTTTCTGTACACGTCTTAGTTGTGCTCGTCATTTTTAAACAAACCTGCGAAAATAAAACAAATGTATTAGTCTTTGTTACGGTTCGGTTTAAACCATAATATAAGGATAAGAATATCAATATTAACTGGACTTTGACCAAAACCAAGAACCCAATGTTCCTGCCTTAATCCAAACCGAGACCCCCCCTTAACAATCTTTTTACATTGTTTCTGTCATGACCAAACCGAGACCAAACCGAGACCCATTATTACTGCCGAGACCTTGCTTCCCAAAATTTATCATAACATAAGATTTATCCAATTCTTTTTTTTTACAGAAACATCTTTGTAACCCCCATTAAGCCGCGGGTATAAAAACCCTCATTTATTTCGAAACCCTAAATTGTAAATCCTTTTAATTATGAAATTAACACATTATATTTTCCAAAAACATTATTTAATTACAAATAAACTACCGTGTACAAAAACCCCCAAATTTATATAAACCCTAATTTTATTTTATTAATTTAAACTCTAATTAGACCCAATCCAAACACGAATTGAGTAATTAATTTAATTAAAACTGAGGTATGAATAAACCCCCAATTTGACCGAAACCCTAATTTTTACAAGTCGGCTATATGATGAAATTAATATGTTTTTATGATAGAAAACATTAATTAATTGTTATTAAACATTAGATTCACCAAAACCCCCAATTATTCAAAACCCTAATTTTCGAAAACTTATTTTTATTCAATAATTAACATTAATATACGTATGAAAACATTATTTAATTGAAATGAAACCCTATATTTGGAAAACCCCCAATTACTTCGAAAACCCTAATTTGATTCTATTAAATTCGAGAGCCCCTTTTGTTCACAGCTTATTAATACAAACAAATTGAACCCAAGAATCCTTTTATGAAACGAAAATCAGTAGATTATTTAATTAAAAGGGAAAAGGATTTAAAACTTATCTTTGATGATGAATCTATCATTTAACCTCCTGGAAAACACCTCGAATCGAATTAGTTTTGATGTTATACACGAATTAAAGAAGAAAGAAAGGAAGAAATGAGAAGAATTCTAGAGAGAGAAAGTAGTGAGAGAAAGTAGAGAGAAAATGGTTGGTGAAACTTGTGGAATCTTAGATTAGAGAAAATGAAATGACCAACACCCTTCCTAACATGCTAGGAAGGGTTTATATAGCCTTTGCTTACATGTAGCTTAATGGGCTATATGATCATGGGCCGGGCTTTCCTTTTGGGCTTTGGTTACTTATTAATGAACCTTAGCTTAAAGTTAAGCCCGTAATTACACGACTAATATACTACCTATTACAACGTTCTAAAATACGATACATAATAAACATATGACAGAGCATTCTTGTTTGGCTTAATATTTTGAGGCTAACAATCTCCCCCAATGAGAGGTCATAAACCTTGGTCATTTAGGAAATTTGTAGAGATTACTAATCTCGCCATAAATGAGTCTTGAACGTGTAATCGTAGTCTTGTTCCTTCATGCTGTGATCTTTGAGCCTTTGTCATTGTCTTTCGACTTTGTCTTTAAGCTTGAGATCTTCAAATCATCCTTGACTTGTCTTTGCCATCTTGCGATCTTGTGTCTTCATCCACATGCTCACACTATTAATTGTTAAATATGTCTTTAGGCATGAGTATGTGGTTTCTGAATCATTGACTTTGCTGTGTACACCGTGACGACACCTTCTCGAGACAAAACATAGACACAGACTGAATGGCTTTGACATTCGTCCTAAATCGGTAGCGTTTTACCTCCGGTCGGTGAAGACCGTTATACGATATTAAATATCGTACCTGTGATCAGGTAGATTCAATTAAGAATCTCCTTGACAGGGTTTCGCGGCTGTACTAGCCGTTCTCTTTACTCGACCGTCTCAAAGCAAGACTGCGAACATAAAGAGTGAATCAATTGGATAAATATCCGTTTGATTAAAGTCGTCAATTCAAATTCCTGGAACAAGTTTGATTCTTAACGAATCTTACCATTGTTGCTTTCCAGTTGACACAAGTTTGATTCATAAGAATCTCACAAGTCACCTACCGTAGCGCTGTTTGAGGTTGACGCTAGAAGGATTTCCATTCGTCACTGTGAATATTAATGAATATCACTCTGAATGTTCTGGCAAGACCATAAAGATATTGCGTAGAAACCTGAAACGAGTTTGAATCAATACAGAATCAAACCACTGTTGCTTTTCAGTTTTGCACATGTTCAATTCATAAAGAATCTTGCATATGACCTACCGCAGTGCTGTTTGATGTTAACACTGGAAGGATTTCCACTCATCATTGTGAATACTAAGTAGTATCACTCTGAGTGTTCTAGCAATATCACAAGGATATAGCGTAGGACTCTCTTGATCTTCATCCGTGTGTCCTAACGAGATTTGATTGATCTCTTGGCTCTAGACTCTATTTGTGCACTTTTAGTGGTCGGAGGCTGGAGCAGATGCCACCTATTCAATATCAACTATCTCGGAGTGAGAAAGTCAATAGAAGTCATGTTGTTCTCCGTGACAATAAAACAAACTTCTTTTGAGAGAAGCCTGAGTAGCTAGGAAAGGGTTGTGCTTCACATCACTGGGTCCATGATGAGTTTGTCTTCATGATGAGTTGACCCGGTTTCTGCCTAAGTTGTATGGAGGGCTTCTTTCTTTACACCCTTTATCCTTACATTTATTTTTCATTCTTCAACCCCTTCAATGCTTACCAAGACATCATTACTAGCACCTTGTTGTGATTGTTCCAGTGCTAGCATCAGTACTTAGTCGGCATTCAGCTACGTTCACATTCTACTCCATCTTTCCTAAGGACTTCTAATAATCTATTGGATTGTCCCTGGGAAGATCCCTCCGGTTCTGGTTGGATCATAGGACTTAAACCTAACCACCCTTTTGACACCAATAACGTCGTGAATTAAAGATGTTGTGGGTATTTGATCGTAACCATGAAAACCACTTTATGTTCTAACAAAGTGTTTGAAAAACATTTAACACCTTGCTAGTTTTGTCGTTTTAGAAATGCTCCCCCTTCACATGTGCATCGATAATCGAAAGTGTTTCGCACATGTAGGTAAGAGTTAAAGTGCTTGAGTCTTATATTAGGTCACATTTTAATCACATTTTCTCCCCCTATCTCTAATATATAAAATCTTTTGATATTAGAGATACCAAATTTGATTAAAATATATTTTGAAAAATAGTCTTGAAATCTCCGGGAGAAAGATGTGTTAATCTTTTGCATGATGTTATAATGCTCCCCCTCAAAAATTGATCCAATTGAATTGTCATTATGAGGATATGATCCACATTTCGCTTTTTGAGGATGGGAGTTGTTGAACACACAATTTTTGAAAGATTTTGAATAATCATTGAGAAATTCTTGAAAAAATTGTGTTCAACGCTTTTTGAAAAATCCTATTTCTTTTTGTCGAAGAGGTTTTTCTGAAGCATAAACTTGAGTTCATAGACTTTGAATGTCTTGATGAATCCACTCAAGTGTAAGAAGATTTCTCTTCTTTTGCTGAGGGTAAGAGCACGAAATCGTACACTCCCCCGTGAATATAAAACCGGGTTGCAATCTGAAAGCGATTACAAGCCATTGTGTTGAGCTCAAAACGTTGAATGTTTTGTGACAAGCTCAACCCGTGATAGATTGCTCTACCCGTTGTTTGGAAATATTTGTCCAAAATAGACAATTTCCTTTATTAAAAGAAGAAATGACATGTTTTGAAAAATATTTACAACTTTCATTCGAGCTTTATGTACACACCCGTGTCGTTATTGAGCGACATTTCTAGGCACGTCCATATTATCGATACTGAAAGATATGTCGAGAAGAATATTTTTGGATTTTGAAAGATTTTTTTAATTTTGTGTTTTGCTTTTATGTGTTTTATATTTTTATATTTTGCTTTTTCAAAGATATTTACAAGTTGATGTTTGATAGATAAATCAAGCAGGCACCTTTGCCAGAATCTCCAGGTCTGCTGGAGTCAAACATCTCATACCAATTTGCCTAACGAGGTACTCAAACCTATCTTTCGACAGAGCTTTCGTAAACAAATCGGCTAATTGGTAATCCGTTCCAACAAAGTATAATTCAACGATACCTCTTTCAACTTGTTCCTTTATGAAGTGGTATCGGACATCGATGTGCTTCGTGCGGGAATGCTGTACTGGATTGCAGGAGATGGCTATGGCCGACTTTGAGTCACAGTACATAGGTACTTTATCAAAGTGGAAGCCATAATCCGTGAGTTGTGTTCTCATCCAAAGAACTTGAGCACAACACGCAGATAGAGACACATACTCCGCTTCGGCTGATGAAAGTGACGTGCAATCCTGCTTCTTGGAAGACCATCCCACAAGCTTATCTTGACCTAGAAATTGTGCACCACCAGAAGTACTTTTTCGTGTATCAAGACACCCTGCATGATCAGAATCTGAATAGGCCGTTAGAAAGAAACCGGTTTCCCTCGGATACCAGAGTCCCAAATGAATGGTATTCTTGAGGTACCGAAAGATCCGTTTAACCTCCTTGAGGTGCTTTTCAGTGGGTCGTGCTTGATAACGTGCACAATAACATGTAGCATGATGAATATCAGGTCTGCTTGCTGTCAAGTACATGAGGGAACCAATCATGGAACGATATCTCGTTTGATCGATGGCATTTCCCTCCAAGTCAGCATCTAGCGATGTGGTTGATAATGGTGTCCCAACGGGGTCACATGAAGTCATACCATGCTTTTTGATTATCTCTTGACAATACTTAGCTTGGTTTATAAAGATACCACTTGGGGATTGGTGAACTTGAATTCCTAGAAAGAATTTTAGTTCGCCCATCATTGACATTTCAAATTTGCTGTGCATTACTTTTTCAAACCATTTTGAAAGTTTTGGGTTTGTAGACCCGAAAATAATGTCATCAACATAAATTTGCACAAGCAAAATGTCATCCCCATATTTATAAGTGAACAGAGTTAGATCAATGGAACCTTTTGAGAAACCTTTGGATACCAGAAATTTTGAGAGCTCGTCGTACCAAGCCCTTGGAGCTTGCTTGAGTCCATAAAGTGCTTTGTGGAGACGATACACCTTGTCAGGATAATGAGGATTGACGAATCCTTCCGGCTGTGTGACATAGACTTCTTCCTTCAAAGGACCGTTAATAAATGCCGTCTTTACGTCCATTTGATAGACAGTGAATCCCTTATGTGCAGCATAAGCAAGGAAAATCCTGACTGCTTCCATTCGAGCTACTGGTGCAAATGATTCTTCAAAATCAATTCCCTCTTTCTGGCCATACCCCTTAGCCACTAGCCTAGCTTTGTTTTTGATGATCGTGTTTTCTTCATCCATCTTGTTTTTCCAGATCCAACGAAGATTTAAAGGAGTCACATCGTATGGTCTGTCAACAAGTTCCCAGACTTTAAGTCTTTCAAATTGGTGAAGTTCATCCGTCATCGATTCAATCCAAGCATGATCAGCCATGGCTTCTTTGATGTTTTTCGGTTCAGCAGTACTCACAGCGAGTGCGAACATACAAACATCGCCATCGGTTGCTAGTTGTCGTCTTGTACGAACAGGCTGTGAAGGGTTTCCAATTACGTGAACCAAAGGATGATCTCGGGTCCAATGATGTGTTGAAGGATGTCGTTGATAGAACGTATGCATATTTGACGGATCAACATGGCGAGTAGAAGACTCTCCAGTTTCGTGTACCGATGTACCGAATGGGTTGTGAAAATCGTCATCGTCAGATAATGCATCGTCTGCTTGATGTGTGTTCTCTGGAGCAATGACAGTATTTGTGGATGTTGTAGGATCTATTGTTAATGTGATATTCTGAGGAGGTAAATCTGCAACAACCCGTGTTGAAGTAGATGAAGTTGTATCCTTTTGTTGATGATGATCGGTATCATCATTCGTATCATGAGTGACAGCGGAAGACTTCGATGCAACTTGTTTCTCCCCCGTGAAATATTCATCATACATTGGTCCATATAACATTTCCAACTCTTCAAGTGTCGTGTCCACTGTCATGTCTGCTCTAGGAACATGTTCAGGAACCAGCTTTAAACTTGACGGTTCATTGCCGTGGTCTTGAGTTCCGAGTTCCGGGCGGTTGTGAAAGGAAGTCGTTTGTCGTTGTGGATCGGGACTTAAACTGCTTTGTTCAAGTGCCATTTCTTGCAATTCATCAAATCTGATATGAATAGTCTCGACTATCAATTTTGTTCTCTTGTTGTACACTCTGTATCCCTTTGACTGAGTTGCATATCCCACTAAAATGCATGCATCACCTTTTTCTTTCATCTTGTCCAGATTTTCACCATCTCGAATAATGTAACACGTACATCCAAAAACGTGAAGGTGTTTGAGTGAAGGTTTGCGATCATTAATTATGTGATATGGTGTCTTTTCGTGTCTTGGGATAACTAAGGAGCGGTTTTGTGTGTAGCATGCGGTTGACACGGCTTCGGCCCAAAAGTATAGTGGAAGTTTTGAAGCGGATAACAATGTTCGAGCAGCCTCAACTAAAGTACGGTTGCGTCTTTCAACAACGCCGTTTTGTTCGGGTGTTCGAGCAATAGATGTTTCATGTTCAATTCCTTCAGCTTCAAAATAGTTTCTCAGTTTTGAATTCAAAAATTCAGTACCTCTGTCAGTACGAACCACTTTAACTTGAGCTTGAAGACCACGTTGTATCACTTTAAGGAAGTTGATGAGAACATCGGGTGTTTCATCCTTGGACCTCAAGAAGTGAGTCCATGTGTACCTTGAGTAGTCATCGACAATTACCATAACGTATTTCTTCCCATTGATACTTTGAACACGCATGGGACCACACAAATCTATATGAAGAAGATCTAACCGTCCTTTAGAGCTAGGTGTAGTCTTTGTCTTGAAACTACTCCGTTTAGCTTTACAAAGCTCACAAGAAGAACAAAGATGATCTTTGATGAATTTCAAGTTAGGAAGGCCTCGCACAATATCTTTCTTAGAAAGCAAGTTGATGGTATCGAAGTTAAGATGAGATAAACGTTGATGCCATAACCAAGCTTGAGTCGTTGAAGCTTTAGCCATGAAACAGATTGGAGTTGAAGATGTGGAGTCTTGTAGTGAAATAGTGTAGAGATCAGTACCCCGTGTTCCGGTAAGTAAGTCATTCCCATCATAATCACGAACAAAACATGTCTTCTTTCTAAAAGCAACCTCCAAATCCGCATCACAGAATTGACCAACCGAGAAAAGATTATGATTGAGCCCTTCGACGTAGTAAACCCTTTTGATAGTGATATTCCCCTGAACCAAGTCTCCATATCCTAGGATCGGTGCAAATTGATCATTTCCGAATCGGACCGTACCCAGGAACTTCTCCACGAAGTTAATTAGAAGCTTGAGATTCCCCGTCATGTGCTTCGTGCATTCGGAGTCCATTATGAAGAGAATTACTTCGATCACCTGCAGAAGAATTAGAACACGATGGAGCATTTGCTAAATTGGATTCCATGTTAGTTGTGATTTTCGATTCATTAGTTTCCCTAGTTTCATCACTTAGAGGCACACTAACGCTCGTAGTCACATTTTCTGTCCTAACCTTAGGCATCCATTTATATCCTAGAGGACATTGATTAGCAAACCACCATTTCCAAGTCTTGCTAGCAGACTCATATAATTCCCTAATTATGCTTCTAGGGTTCTTAGTGGTGGAGTCTGATGCAATACTTTTCTTAGGGGGGGTTGCACCAGAATGGTTCACTTTGCATTTGGGTTTTCTAGCACTAATAGGTATCACAGTTTGCTTCTTAGTTCTAGTTTCTACGCCTTTGACATTATTCGAAACACATATAGCATGATTAGCATTAGCACACTTTCCACATTTCACACAAACAAACTTAACTTTCATAGCATTCAAAGTCGAATCATTCAAATCGTCATTACACGCGATTACAGACGTTTTATTCTTAGAAACATTGAAAATCCTAGGGTGTTCTTCTACTTCCTTCATCTTCCCTTGACTTTTGTTTTGCCAGACCTTTTCATTCATGCGAGTGCTCTTAAGCTGGGGCCGGCTAACACTAGCAGTGGGGACTACTCCTGTAGTAAAAGACACACGTCTATTAGTGTTTCTAGAAGTCTGAGGTGATTGACTTTCTTTGTTTTGTGTAGGTTTAGTGGTCAATCTATACATCCCTGGTTTAACCACATTTGTGTTCTTAATGCTTTGTGATCGAATATTTGTTTTGAGAGTGTTTTGTGGTAACCTATCCTTCCCATCCGTCTTGGCAATGAGTTTCTGCAACTCTGCTATCGCTCTGTCCCTGTCTTGTAACTGAGCTTTCAACCCTTTAATTTCCAAATTCTGTTCGTTCATTTCTCGAAACGTTTGGGAAAGTTTTTCTTGCAATTTATTATTATGTGGAAAACTACCAACGTCTTTTTGCAAAGCAAGTTCAAGAGAATGACAATGTTTTTGAAGGAAATCAGTTTTGTGTTGAAGTAACTCAAAAGCCTTTTTATCAACATTTTCTTTATGTTTCGAAAGCTCAAGTTCAAGAGGCTCACACTCTTTGATTTTATCAAGATATTTGCATGCAACATCAGAATATTCATCGATATCAGCACAAGATTGAAGAGTAACACACAATATATCTTTGGAGAGACATTCTTCTAAGAGTAGATCATATTCGTTTGAAAATTCTAATTTGTCATTTTGAAGGTCATCAATTGCTTTTTCAAGAGACTCAATATATTTCAAATCATCAAACATTTCAGACTGAATTAAATTTTCAAACTCAAGAACATGTTCTTTTATTATCTTCGTATTTGGTATTAAAAGTTCTTTCACAAGCACAGTTGTGTCGTGAGGAATCTCGGTTTTCCACTTATCCTTTTGACGTTTCTCCCAATCGCTTTCAACAATTGATTGAACATTATTAACGTGGTGTTTAAGAAAACCAAGTATTTTTCTACTTTTGCTTTTAGAAGCATCTAGAGGCAAATAATTAATATATTTAAAAACATTAGTTTTCCTCTTAGTGGCAAAAGCTTTTTTCCATTGAATGCTTTTTTGTTTGCATTCTAAAAATAATTCCTCACGAGACTTCTGTTTTTGTGGAGTGAAAAGACCATAAAGACTGTTTTCATAAGCATAGTTATATGGTTTCACAAAATCTTTATTGACCGGTGATCTACTCTCCTCATCCCAAAGGGACGTCTCTTCACTATCGAGGTTAGCTACAGGGCAATCATGATTGGTCCATTCGGACTCGTCAAGATATAAATGGGGGTTCGCAGCTTGAGCTTGTTCTAGGTACTTGGGGGTGGCAAAGCTAGGTTGACCCTTGAAAAACGACCGAGGTGCTATCATTCTTACGGTTTGAATAGAGTCATGTGTATTATAAACAACTTTTTTCAAAAAATTGACTTGTTCTTCGAGATCCTTTACTTTTTCAGTATCTTTGCTTTGTCTATTTTTGAAATCTTGTTTTAATGTTTCAACCTCTTGTTTCTTCTCGTCAAGAATTTTAGCAGAATCGGTGGTGTTCATAGAAAGCCTTTGTTCAAGTTCATTAACTTTTGTTGTGGCAAGGTACGTTTTTTGACGTTCATCACTTAATAAAACATTAAATTGACGTTTTTCTTTAGTTAACAAAGCAAGAGCTTCATTGTATTTATTTTCAAAATCGTCCTTTTTAACGTTGATGACACGACTTTTGTACCCCTCAAGCTCGTTGGTCTTTTGAAGAAGCTCAGCCCTATAACTATCAATAGTCTCACTAGATTTTATAAGAGCGGCTTTGCATTCTTCAAAGTTTTGAGTGAGCGCTGCGTTTGCCTTCTTTAATTGCTTTTGATTCTTTCTATTTTCATTGACATCTTTTTGTAAACTAGCAATTAAATTAGCAAGCGCGACACGCTCCTCGTCATCATACTCATTTGCATGTTGATCATCCTCAAACCCATTATTGCACATGTCTGATGAATCGGGTGTGGTATTGCTATCAACCGTTTCCATCATACACGTGTCAGTAATTGTTGTTGGTAGATCACTATGCTCATGTGTATCACCAAACACATTATATTCAGCATCATCTTGTACCTTATCAATTAGCTCGGTATCAAAGATAGGACCATTGTCATCTTCAGTGACGTTAAGGACCTCATGAATCTTTGCCATGTATGAATAATGTGCCTCGAGTTCTTGGTCGGAGAGTTCATCATCTGTGTCGTCAAGCATTTCTCCTTCCTCAGCTGATAACTTGATTCCAGCTTCCATTTTCTTGCACAACAGCATCTTTTCCTTATGATAACCATAATCTTTAACCCTCTTTGGCTGCCTGCATTCCTTGGCCAAATGCCCAAAACCTCTGCAGTTAAAACACTGAATCCCACTTTGTTGCACAACTTGAGTACCAACAGTTTCCCTATTTCCAACAACAGTAGCCACCCTCTGATTATCATACTTAGGTTGTCGATCATACTTTGGAGGACTATCAACACGTCTTCGTGTATCATACCTTGGAGGACTCTGTGCATGGGTGTTCCTCGAGTTTGAAGATGTTCGAAGGTTGTTGTTGGTGGGTTTGTAGATTTTCTTATATTGCTTCATAACGAAAGCCATTTGTTGCTTGAATTCCCTATCCCTTTGAGCTACTTCTTCATCACTGTCCTCTTCGGATGATTGCTCAGGTATGGGTGATGGTGCTCTGGCAACTTCTTTGCCTCGGGATCGTGTTGGAGCATGTGACTTAGAGACAATGGATGATCGTGGTGATGATGATTGAGTAGAGTAGGTCTTTGAAGTACGTGAGTGATAATCTGGGTAATGTTGAGTGGTAGACACCAAAGCAAGTGGATTGGAAATCTTTGCAACTCGTTCAGCTCGAAGTTCATTTGCCTCATTTTGAAATTGTTTCAAGATGTCAAAGAGCTTGTGATATGAAACTTCGTCTAACTTTTGTTGTTGTTTGACCAAGGTGACAAACCGTGTCCACTCTGGTTGAAGTTGCTGTAGAAATTGGACATTGACTTGCATGGTGGAAACTTGCAAGTTGTTTCGGGTCATATCATTCATCATCTTGTAGAATCGGGAGTAATAAGAATCAATTGATTCCCCATCCTTTGATGTAAACTTGCCAAAGTTCCAAAACATCTTAGTTTTCACATCTTGTTTGTTAAGTGATTCACCTTGTTGCAATCTTTCAATGGCCGTCCACATTTCTTGAGCAGTAGGACATGCGTCAACCGTAGAGTAAATCTCATCTCCAATGCCACTGAGAATTAAGTAGATTGCTTCCTTCTCTGCATCAAACCACGCACGGTTCTCTGGGGTGAGGTCGGTCCTCGTCTCATTACGTTCATATGCGAGTTGTGCGTCACTTGTGTCTGTGGCTGGTACTGCAGGAACTTGAATCCTTGAGAGTTTATAGGGTCCTTCCAAAATACATTGCCTTAGAGCATCACCGTTAGGTTTTGTGTCAAGGTAACGTATAAACCGGGATTGCCATTGATCATAGCGACCCGACACAAGCATTGGTGGTCTTTCCTTGTTACCTGCCACCATTATGTTGTTGTTCGTCACACGGTATTCGGCAGTAGAATCCATCTCAATATTCTCTGAAATGATGAATTGAATGTGGATCTTAAGTAGTTGTGTTGTGATTGTTTGATTGTTGAAATTCCGAAAATTGCGATTATTTCTCAGCCCGACAATAAATTCCTCAGTCCGACAAAATGGTAGACCTAAAAAATTTGTAATCACCAAATTTTGAAATTGAGCTAGAAATGTCCTAAAACTAGTATGGAAAAAATTTGATTTTACTTGACCTAAAAATTTTAACTCTTTTTTTTTTTTTTTTTTTAATCTTCGTGTAAACTACGTTCCGAAACTAGTCTAGATGGTGGCTAAATCTAAAAAATACTCAAACAAAATTTAGCTAAACATATCATCGGAATGTCCATCGGAATGTGCCATCGGAATACCCATCAAAATGTTTCTTAGATCGGAATGTCCTTTAGATCGCAATGTGTACCTATCGAAATCCCAGATCGGAATGTTCAGATCGCAATGTGTACCTATCGAAATCCAGATCGGAATGTGTACCTATCGCAATGTGGCTGTCGCAATGTGGGCAGAGTAACGTTTCAAGATTGCCTTAAATTCCGTCGCAATCCAGATCGCAATAACGATCGGAATGACCAGATCGGAATAAGGGGGCTATCGCAATACTGATCGCAAAGTAAAACCCTAGGGTTATTGCGATCGAAATCGTACTCTCCTTTTCCGAAATTCAAGCTGTCGCAATAAGGGACTTTTTTCCAACTTTTTAGGCAACGATTTTAGCAACTTTTAGGCAACAAATTTAGCAACTTTTAGGCAACAAGATCGTGTTTTTAACCAAACCAAAACAACCAAATCACTACAACAAGATTAAAGAAGGTATACGGTTAAGAAACACAATCAAAAACAAGAAAAATCTTGAATTCGAGGAAGAAATATGAATCAAATCAAACGGATCATATGAAAACACAACAACCAATCACAAAACTACCCCATGGCGATTGATACCAATTATTGTCCCTAATATATGTGATGCTATACACGAATTAAAGAAGAAAGAAAGGAAGAAATGAGAAGAATTCTAGAGAGAGAAAGTAGTGAGAGAAAGTAGAGAGAAAATGGTTGGTGAAACTTGTGGAATCTTAGATTAGAGAAAATGAAATGACCAACACCCTTCCTAACATGCTAGGAAGGGTTTATATAGCCTTTGCTTACATGTAGCTTAATGGGCTATATGATCATGGGTCGGGCTTTTCTTTTGGGCTTTGGTTACTTATTAATGAACCTTAGCTTAAAGTTAAGCCCGTAATTACACGACTAATATACTACCTATTACAACGTTCTAAAATACGATACATAATAAACATATGACCGAGCGTTCTTGTTTGGCTCAATATTTTGAGGCTAACAGATATAAATAATCAGAGAAACCATTTGTGCCATGAGGAATGGATTAGATCCGTCTGGTTTTTAGAGAGAGAGAGAAAGGGTCGGTTGGAGTATTTTCGAGAGAAAGAGAGAGAGTTTGACTGGGTGTTTTGGGATAATGGGATATATTAAACACGTATTTAACTTCCCTCACCTTGTTTGTATCGCCTATGGGCCAGGCCGGGTCAAAAGGCCATTGGGCCGACCATTGGGTGGGAAAATTGGTTAATTGGTTGGGCCGTTTGGTTGTGTTGGGTTATTTAAGGCCCAAAACGAATTTGTTTAACTTAAGAGTATATTTAGCCCGTAAATCTCATTTATTAAATACCCGACTTTGTAAGTGTCGTGTTTCCCGTAAACGAAAAGTATTGTCAAGCACAACTAGGATGTCATGTCTTTTATTAGTGTGATATTTAATGTCGTAACACGAACTTTATATTCAAATAGGTCGCGGCTAGCGTAACCATATTCTCGAGCTATCTTTACATTTCGTCATTTTGCTGATTTCACGAGGTGAGTTTATAGCCCCACGTTTAACTACTTTTACTGCTTTTTGGGGTGAGACATTGCTTGATTTAACGTATGAACACAAGTGCATTTACTGATTTATATATTAGTCTAAGTCCCACTAAAAACCCAGTTGCTTTGGCCCGTGAATCGTGAACCGTTAATTACTTTGTGTAAGCGCGAATGTTATGGATAGATCTATCGGGGTTGACGCGCCTGTCTGTCTTGTCCAACAAGGGACAAGCGGGCACAGTTTCATTTGAGTCTGAGATAGGATGTCGTGGGTTTAGGCATCCATTTGGGCTACATTTATATGATTATACTACCGGTGTTGTTAACGCTTCGGTGTCACGAGCTTAGACTGTAATAAATACTTTTATGATGACTTTGTATTTGTTATATTGCCATCACTTTTGGGAAAATCTTGTGGTTCATTAAACATTTCAAATTAACTAAACCTATGAACTCACCAACTTTATGTTGACGCTTTAGCAATGTTTTTCTCAGGTATTAAGAGGGAAGATGCTAAGTGAGGTCTCATGCATTGCCGTCATTTCTATTGAAACAAAGATCATTTGTACTATTTGGAAAACTATGTTTTGTAACTGTGACCAGTTTTATGCTTCCGCACTATGTTAAAACTATTTATTTTATCAATTACAAGTGATCTATTTTCCGAACGTCTCATTTAGAGGTCGTTCTTTGTAACTGTGTGTGTATGATAATCATGACGTCACCACTCCCTTGTTGCCATTATACTCTGATATTTTGGGAGTGTGACAAAAACCCTAAGTGGTGATATATAACGGGTATTAATATTACTACGCATAAGTTTTTATGGGCCACAGGCGCAATGGAAATTTTTTTCAAATTATAAGAGCTCAACAATTCATTGAAATTTATAGCTTGTTTGTTTATACTGTAGACTAAAGGTGCAAATAAACCGGATAAAATTGGATTTGGATTTTAAAAATCTGGAATTAAAAAAACCGGATGTTTAAAAATCCGGATTCGGATCGGATCGGATTTTTCGGAATCGGTTTTTTTCGGATAAAATTGTTCGTATCGGATTTTTTTCGGATAAAAATTTTCGTTATCGGATTTTTTCGGATAAAAACTTTCGTTATCGGATTTTTTTTCGGATCAGTTTTTTCGGTTAAAAATCTTCGGATCGAGGGATTTTCGGTTTAAAATGTTCGTTGTCAATTTTTTACATTATCACTTTTTTCGAAATTTAAAACTTCAATCATTTATTTAATAAACTTGTTAATAAAAATAAAACTATTTTCTTAAAACTATTATTTTTAATGTTTTCACTTAAAAGTTCAAATAAATTATACACATAATACTTTTATATTTAATAAGAAGTCCAAAAAAAAAAAAAAAAACCAAAAAAAGCCCAAGGAAACCAACCAAAGCCCAAAGAAACAAAAAAAAAGCCCAAATTTATAAAGACCGGTTCTTTTAACCGGTTTTAACCGGTCTCTATATCAAATACTAGTAATAAAAAAAAAAATTAAAAACCGGTTAAATCCGGTTTTTATCCGATTTTCCTAAAATCTTAAAATCCGGTCTAACCGGTTCGGATAGAAAAAACCGGACCGGATTTTTAGAAAACCGGATTTTGAAAAAACCGGTTCGGATTTTCGAACCGGATTTCCAAAAATCCGGTTATAATTTGCATCTCTACCGTAGACCGTAGCTAACAATATTGTATAAAAGTAAACTTTATTTTATATTTCAAAATTCATCAAATACAAAGATGTCTATTTTGGTCATTTTACATGTTAACTAAATAAATAATCGAATTTGTCAAACACTAAAAAATTGATTATTAGATTATTCTGGTTTCAAAACGCATAATCAAATCCAAACACTATTTTTCAAAATCATATTTTGTAATCGCTGATTATCTGATTATTCGTTTTCAAAACGAATAATCTATTTTCAATAAGCAATCCCCAACACCCCCTTAGTAAAAACACTCTTAAAAAAACTGTTACCAAACACACGGCCATAGACTTTATTATGTGCTAACAACGGGCAACACACCAGAACGGCAGGACCTGATAATAACCCACCAAACGATTCAACCCCGATGTGGTTTGACCCGAAACTTGATAACCCGATTTTTTATAGGGTCGGGTTAGGGTCAATATATGGGACACCAAAACCCGAAACAAAACCAATCCGATAAGACCCACTGTATACTATTAAGTATTAACCTTTACTCTTCATTTAATAAAAAGTTACAAATGAAAACAGTGATTATGTGCAGGAAAACATATAAGGCGGTCATAAAAACAAAATTAAAACAAAAAATAAGCCACAAAGCCAATAAGAATTTAACATAAGATTAATACTCAAACAAACTGAATACATCTAAAGTTTCATGTTCTATCTGACATCTAACACCCCATCTAACCATGAGCTCGAGGAAACCCTTTCAAGTTAAGTTATTACTTCAACAGTTACTTATGACGATTTCCTCCACATTTGCTCTTCGTATTTAGCTTTAGCTTCCACGTCTTTGGGCCTGTCACAGTTGCACTTCCGGCAAACAACATTTCCAGTATAGTTGAAGAAATCACACCTAACACAGATTTAGTCCCAAATATATTAGACCAGAGACCTACTGTATATATAGAGTACACAAAATGGGTGTGTTGGTTTAGGAAACGGGTCAAAATAGATTCGGGTATAATATACTGAAGATATTTAGAGAGACTTACGAGGGGCACTCCCACTCTCCAGCATTTAACTGCCTCTTGGGACGATGCTCTCGGCAACGTAAACACTTTGTGTTGCTGGCAAAATTCATAAAGCGACACCTACAGAAAGAGTACAAAAGGTTCATGTGTGAAGAAGTACATTTAACAAGTATGTCGCATTACAGTTTGCATTTGAATCCCAACCCTTAAACTGTTTTCCCTATCCAGTTGGTCTGCTTAATTTTCCTGCCTAAACAAGGAGGAAACTCAGCCTACCAACTCTACTTGATGCATTTGAAACATTATAACTAACAGCAACTATGATCTATATAAATGGCAACGAATAAAATACTAGTAGTATTTATGCTAAAAATAAATTGCCAGAAAAATTGTGTATGTGGATAGAGAAGTGGGAGTTACTTACTGCGGGCAATTCCAGTCTCCTTTCTTCATTTCAACATCATCAACTCCAACCCTCTTAGGCCCTTCAGTTTTGCATTTCATACACCTAATGTTTCTTGAGAAATTCATAAAGTTGCACCTGCAAAAAAAAGTTTTAGGTTTTTGTATGTAGTTAGTTAACGATAAAAGTAATTGACCAAAATCCATAAAGTGATTCATCAAGTGAACAGAAACTAACTGAAATTCCCAACTACTACAATCATTGCTGTTATTTGTCAATAAGAAAACAAAAACAGATGTTTCCCAGAACATGCTGTCAAATTGACAAACAGAGATGGGGCCAATTGACAACTTCTTTTCTCAATATCATTTTATCAACTTATGAAACATCGAGATAACAAAATTCCTACATAACAAGACAGACACAAATATGGGGCATATCAAACTCAGAGTTCAACATGCTAGCTCAAAATTTAAAATTATCACTAATGTCAAATTAAGGACCTCAGTATGAAACGTGACATTGTTATCTAGTATTTCCTTCACTTAATTTGTTTTTACTTTTCCCACATATGAAAAAACAGATGAAGATGATATGAGTAATTTCAAAAGCTTTTAAATTTCTTCATATAAAGTGGTATAATAAGTGGCACAATAGGATCATTTTTAAGTAATTTAATCCCCAAAAGGAGCATCCATGAGGCAAGAAAGAATGATAAAGCAACTGAAGCTGATGAATGGCAGATGGAAATGGCCTATCTTTGGACTGGTATGCAAATTATCTTGTACTCTCAAATTAACGATGATCTTCAAGAAAAGGTAGCTTGGATTAACAAAAAGGTTGAAGAAGTAAAGTTCACTGTTAAAGACAGCTAGGAATGATAATATTGATTATATCATTGTTTGGTAGCCAATGTAATCCAAGACATGCATTTTTATTATAGCTAGCTATACAAGAAAAGTTATCAACACAAGATAGAATCTTAAAATGGAATCCTCCGGCTCAACCGAATTGTCCTTCGTATGGGCATTTGTTCTCCAAATCTCAATTCTAATTGAATACAGTCTGTTATGAAAAGTATGGCTGGAGCTGATAAGTTGAGTGATGATTGGAATTCATTAATTCAACATATTCGCTATATGCATCAGAGTAACGGTATATGGAGCATTCTGCTTAGATTGACATTAGCAGCCTCTATGCACTACATTTCGAGTGAAAGAAATCAGAGATTCTTTCAAGGAAAGAGCAACTCTATAGCAGAGTGATGAAAATATGTGTGAACATATTGGACTTCAACTCTTAAGCCTTAAAGTCAAGAACTCTACTGCAGTGATTGAAGTCGCAGAGATATGAAGAGTTAGAATGTCTACTCAAAGACAATAGCAAAATATGATCTCTTTAATCAATTGTTTTGTTAAATGTCAACCAAAAGCAACATGCCAGGGTATTATGGAGTTACGCGATATACGGTGAAAGATAGATGGCCGAAACTGGTGATAAAGCTAAAAACCATCTTTTACCATGTATAGCGAGTCATGACAGATGGTACTGCTTAACTTTGGTAATTGGTTGTGTTTCATCATAGTCTAAAAGGAAATTAGTCATCAGGTTTTTATTGTTGCCTATCCTGGGTTGCTATGGTATATTGAGAATGATATTTTGTCCTCAACCTTCTCAACATATTTGATGACAAATCAACATCAGAAATGATATTTGGCAGACAAAGGTAAAAGTCATGTTAATGTCTGGCCTGCAGTTTATATATTTGCTTGCATTTAGGATGATTAAAAGACGAGTTTGGAGGGATGGTTATGCATAGATGTCTAACAGATGAAGCCTTTCTGTGTCAGATACCAATTACCAAACTAAGTGAGTCATGAAAGATGGGACTAAGTTATTTTGGTTGATTGGTTTTGTGTACTCATAGTTAAAGGAGACGCAGTTCAATGTCACTTGGTTATTCCTATCATGTGGAGAACACTATATAAGAGTTTAAAGCAAAATGAGTTCTTATCTCATGAGGGCTGAGCATTATAGACCGTAGACTGGACCGGACCGGACCAAACCGAGAAACCGGACCGCATGTATTTCGTCCGGTCCTCGGTCCACCCTTTTAATCATTTTCGGTCCTCGGGTCTGGTTCGGTCTTATGCATAATCGGACATTATGCATTGTTGGACCGAAAATTTCGGTCCGAAGATTTGAGCCAGATCTGTTTCCGAACCGTCCTCAGCCCTAGCTGAGTTAAATAAAGATGTTGGCAGAATTGAATAATGACATTATCAAAGAAGTTTTGCTTCTACAAAACAAACAGGTATGGAAATGATTAGTCTCAGGTGCTCCATATTTACGGCAGCATAGGGTTGAGCATTTCCGACTGTAGACTGAACAGACCAAACCGACCTGACCCGACCGAACATATTTCGGTCCGGTCCTCGGTCCGTGCTTTTCGTTACATTCGGCCCTCGGTCCGGTGCGGTTCGGTCTTACATTTCAGTCCGCTCCTAATTCGGTTTGGTCTTGGCCGGTCCGGTCCGGTTTTCGGACCATGAGCACCCTTAATGCAGCAGGTTGCATACCAATATTAAATGGGACAGAATATGGAGGAATATGATAGAAAGGTCTGCTAAAAATGTTCATCTTAATCCCATCTATAGAATGATTGTAATCTTAGTTGATTATCTGTCATAGCATTGGGCATGTCCGGGTTATGTTTTTTTTTTTTTTTTTTTTTTTTTTTTGGTAACCGTGATTTCCGACTCATTGGCCGACTAATCCACGGGGTTTGAGCCCACCGCCACACAGACTCAAACCAGGTGAAGTTTCTAAAGATGTAAAAATTTTATTAATATATACTTCACCTTTTCAGCAAAAAAAAATGGAAAGTTTTACAAACTTACTGAGGACAATTCCAATCGCCTTTTTTCATTTCAACCTCATCAACGCCAGCTTTTAAGGGACCGTCCTCATTGCATTCACGGCACTTTTTATTCCTTGAAAAATTCAGGAAATCGCACCTACAAAAGGTCGACAGAAAATACTCATCGGTTTTGAACAAATATGCACACAACATCTTTAAAGTCTTCTCTTTAGCTGGGCCAAACTTAGCACCAAACAAAATATAATATAACTCAAATTCCAAACTTATAACACAAATTTTATAAAACTTTGGGTACCTCATTGATATCAGATAGGTGGATCAATATAAAAATAAAATAAAAAACATTTGAACATATACTCACTTGGGGCACATCCAATCACCTCTTTTCATTTCAACATTCCTAGATGGATCACGTTCCACAATATCATATTGTTGCACCTTCCGAGCAACTGGTGCAGCTGGCTTTTGCATTTCAAGATCAATTTTAGTGTCGCTAAGCTCAGTCAACTCCAAAAGCAACTTCTTAGCAGACGCTTCAACAAGTTCAGCCCCTGAAGGCTTCTTATCGGAATCAAAAACTGGATCGAGTGCATAATTCAACAAAATTCGCACAATATCAACAGTTCGTGCAGCTGATTCGAGGTCTTTTAGTATCACATACGCCCTATCACATGATCCTCTCAAGATGCAAACACCACATACCTATTAATAACAAACTCTTGTGTTTACATGTGTAAACTGGTTAACAAAAAAAAACGTTGATGGAAAAGTAACTTACATCTCCTTCATCGAGTTGTAAATGAGCTCTCAACCGTTTGCCTGAATTAACAGTCTTTCGGTTGATATTAGGACAACCCGTCTCTACAAGAGTTTGAACATCTTGCATAGATAGTGACCTACAACACAGTTGACTATATTAGTTATAAGTTCAACATTTCAAAGACACGTCTAATTTATCAAATAATCAGTCAATTATTAGTCTCTTTTTAAACCCTTGGTCCTATAAATAAGCATGCTACAGCGTGTTTAACATCCTAACTCAGCTTAACAATCGGTGTCTATCCATGTGTTCGGTATTGTGTTTTATAACAATTATCTGATATCTGATTCTATTGTTTTCAAGTTGCGCATAATTAATTTATAGTATGGGCATACTGAAAATGTATCTGAATATACGATTAATCGAAGGCCAAGTAATTAGTTTATAGAAGTCGCTGCCACAAGACTCAGCATGATTATTTAACAGGTAAAACTCATTATACATCTAAATCCTTACATAATCAGAATTTATTAAACACTGAAATCACTGACTATCTAAGCAACACCGTGGAGTTGTTTTAGCTTTCAGAAATTTCTGCTTTTGTAGTACCAAAAAAACTCTTACTCAAGAAAAAAGCCTT
The DNA here is from genome assembly GCA_025667525.1 of Glebionis coronaria. NCBI lineage: Eukaryota > Viridiplantae > Streptophyta > Magnoliopsida > Asterales > Asteraceae > Glebionis > Glebionis coronaria. The sequence goes on from JANFOE010000517.1 coordinate 377,077, forward strand.
TACCAATACATATGTCCACGTTGTTAACAATCATCTTATAGTTTTCTACTTCATCTAAAGCTACATTAGTGAAAACCTTCAGTACTACTCAGGGTCGTCTCAAGGTATCGAGGCATCTAAAACAAATTATTTGATTGAGGCCTAAAAACTAGTACAATACTATATCGATACTAGAAATCGTACACTTTTTAAGCTTTCTTTTATGTGAATAAAGTTCAATTTCCATAACCAATACTTTCTTTAATCCATTTGGAACATTGTTTACAGAAGAATTAGTTTTGCAATCCAAAAAAGGCCTAGCTGCTCATTTGCCTTCCACCTCTATGTAAATCCAATTTTGATGAAATTAAATTAAACAACAACAATATATAACTTTAGGGTCTTGTAAAATTCTGTTGCTTTACTTGCTTTATGATAAAGACGGCCCTGATACTAGCAATAACTAGAGCTTACAAGTTCAACTAAAAGCTTACAACACAATCAGTTCCAAAAATCAACCCGAAGCACCCTGTGTGCAGATGCGGAGACAGGAGGGGGGGCAGGGAGCGGAAAAAACTGTAATGTAACTTTTTTTTAATATCTGGCTATTTTTGTAATTTGCCCCCTATGGAGCCGATTTATATTTATATTTTAGCTTGTAAAAAATATCAAAGTTTGCCCCCATCGACCATAACATTTTTGGCTCCGCCCATGAACAATTTGCACACCTGTTACTCATAGAAGGTGTTTGTTTCGGCTTATATGTTGGTTTATCAGCTTATATAAGTTAAGAAACAGTGAATTAAGTAAAATTGAGTAGCATTATCAAGAGAAGAGAATGATACTTAAATAAGTCGAAACGATCACGGCCGAAACTAAGACAAGCCTCCTTCAAAACAGTCATATCTTTATACAAATCATTTCCATTTTCCTTGTCATTAATATACCCCTTCACTTTCAACCGGTCAACAAAACTGACCCACTCGGGCCACGGATGATTCTGCAAAGACTCCCCGTTTGTGGTGACGTCATGGTCAATTACAGCAGATGTGGCAGATGAGTAGCGGCGGAAGCGTAGGGTGGTTTGGGGATAATTGAGTTTGGTTGTACGAAAGGAGCGGCGGTTGATCGAAATGGTTGTTGTTTCGAAAAGTGAGAAGAAACGAGATGCTGATGCTGCTGACATTTTTGTATCAAGGGATTGGGAGTGGGATGAGGGTTTTGTGAAATGGTGTGGGGTTTTTGCTACAAGATAATGGAACGGAACAAGGGAGTTTTTTTACATAATTTGGTGGGTTTGGGTAAAGAGAAACTAGTATCGTCTCGCGTCGTATTCATTCATTAAGTTTTCGTTAACATAAAAACGCGACAATCTACTTTCGTGTTTTTACGAATTAAAATTTATTTTTCATAATACTACGAAAATAAAACAAAAAAGAATTAAAATTTATTTTTCATAATACAATGAAAAAAAAATTTAAAAAGTAAGAGGTTCGCGATCACTCTAACAGCTCAGGGTACAAAAACTCACCTTACGAGAGTGATATTTTCGTGTCTCGCGCCGTACTTGTCAACCTTCGTTATCGCAAAAGCGGGAGAGTCTTACCGACTCTTGCGTTTTCGCGAATATTAATTTATATAAAAATTTGAAAATATGTAACGGCTAATTGGAACTTTTTTTAATTTTGCTTGTTTTTTTCCCGAATTAATGCAAAAACAAATTTTTGTGGACAGTGAAAACAAGAAAGAACAAATGGAACGCGAGATGACAGCTCAACTTAAGATTTGCGAGATACAAAAACGAAACGAGGCGTTAAAAATACTTAAGTTCGACACTATGGGGATGAGCAAGGAGGACGCGGCAAATATCGAAGCTTTGAAAGAAAAAACCCGAGCCACTTATTTAAATTTTTATATGTTTTTGTATTTTATTATTTAAGTTTATGTATTTTTTTTATTAAGTTTTTTATATGTACTTTATACTGTTTTTTTAATTAATGAGAAATCAATTTTAGTTTTACAATTTGTTTTTCAAAAATCAATTAAAAAAATTGTATGATTACCATAACACTAGAAATTTTGGTGTCAACCAAGGGCCTGAATTCTAGTGTTATAGTGATTAAATATTATGATTAAAAAAACTAACGTGTCATGCCTTTTTCCATAACACCACACGACGGCACCATGTTGTGCTCAAACCAATTTACTAAACATGTTATAGATTGGGATGAGAATAATATAATTGGGATATGCGGGTTGATAGAAGGAGATATAGGGTGGGTACAGTAAGTTCACGTTAATTAAAACGTAAAAGTGTTAAATTCGCGAGTTCGTTGTAAGTCGAGGAGATTTGTATGCACTAAAAGACGCTTTTAGATTAGTTTCACGATTAACAAGAGAGATGTTTAAAATTAAAGACAATTTTGCACTAAGGGTTAAAAACTAAGACGAAGACGAATTACGCGATCACACAAATCGAAGAAAAAAATATTAAAACAATAAAAAATTCTAAAATTCTAAAAAACTTCAAAACTAATTCTAATTAACTTAATAAACTCAAAAATGAAAATAAAATTAATTAACAAGTTTAATGGGCCTTAAAACAACTCAAATCCAAATTAAACTACTATTAATTATGGTACAAACGTATTCTGACGTGATATTAATACTATAATAGATAACCCTTCTAAAAATAGAAAGTTTCCTATATTAGAAAGTTTTCAAAATCGTTTATAATTTCTATAATAAAATTATACCCTTTTAAATATTATAAAACTATTTTAATTTAATTCATTTAAATATACAACTAAAACATTTATAAAAGTAAGTAATAAAAAGGTATAATTTAAAATCTTCATTTATAATGTTTAAACTATATCTCGAGCCTACCGAGATACCCCTTCTCGGTCGCACTAAAACAATTAACAAAATATATAAAATTTGCCTATATGAATTAGCGACAGAAAAACTGTCACTAAAAACTGTGTGGGTAAAAGCTGATATTTAAAAACTGTCAATAATAATTCTGCGACGGAAATTTGTGTCACTAACCCGTCGCTAAACTTAAAATAAAACTTACTATTTATGTCCCAATTCTAGGTACTGATTTATAGTACGGTTCCCACTGTTTTCTTGTCTCTTCCCACTGTTTTCTATTTTTTCCCACTGCTTTTGCTTTTAAAGTTCTCACTGTTTGTTAGTGGTTAATGTTCCCACTGTATGTGTAGTGGTTCTCACTGCTAGTGCAGTGGTTCCCACAGCTTACAGACCCAAACACCCTTTTTCTGCCAGCTAATCCCAAACACCCCTGCTGCGTATAAAACCAAACACCCCTGCTGCGTTTTCTGTGGTTCTCACGTGTTGCTAAACAAACACCCCTGGTGGTGTTTTGTTTGTGGTCGTCCAACCCAAACCACCACCCGTCTCACAATTTGGACAGAAAACCCACACCAAGACACTAGTGTGTCTCGGTTCACGTGCACAACACTAAAACCCAACGTGAAACATTTAATTCGTGATTACCTTTTATTTATAAGATTCTTCCTGTTTAAACATGTATTAGTCGATTGGTAAAAGAGAAAGGAGGGTAGATTACCTTTATACGATTTGGAAAACACAACAAAACCCACGAATTGATCAAGCAAGAACAATCAACGCGTCACCCTTTTGTTTCTGATCTCAAGCCGGTGGCACCCTTTCCAAAAGCCTAGCCGTTTCTTTGTTTTTTTTTCTTTTTTACTGTTTGACAAAGAGGGATTACTCCCGTATGTTTATTTTGCACAAGTGGGCGGACTCAAGCCCAAAACCCCTTCTTTGTTTGACTTAAAACGCAAACCACACAACATACACACATTCTAATTATTTTGTGTCGTGTTTTATTTAGACCTTTGCGTTCGTAAATTCTCGTGGTAAAACTTTAAAGTGTAATATTTATTAACTGAACAAAAGATTTATGGAATACTCGAATAATTATTATTATTTATTATCTGAATAAATAAATTTTGTAATGTTAATATTTATTGACTGCGTATAATTAATGTTCGGGGACTTTTAAAAGCGGGTTTTACAATTCTTCCCCTCTAAAAAAAATAATTCGTCCTCGAATTAGAGACACGATAAATCTGTGGTTTTACAATTCTCCCCCTCTACAAAGGAAAAATTCGTCCTCGAATTAAAGGTAATAAATCTGTTGGGTTATGAAAGCTGAAAGGACACAAAAGCTGGCAAGACATGTAAGCTGAAAGGACATGAACGTGACATGACTGAAAGAACATAGAACGTGACATGACTGAAGTGTAATACTGAATTATGGAAGGAAAAGGATGAGAAGTCCGGATGGACTCCTCCGTTCCAAGTGGCTTCCCGCTCGTAACGATTCCTTAAAAAGGTTTAACATAATGACAATCTTGGTCCTGATGACTCTGTCCTGATGATGCTGAATAGTTTCTGGTTCCATACTTAAGATGGATTTTCTGAATCTGATAGAATGAATAAGCTATAGCATGTAGGATTAATGAAACGGTACGTATAAATATCCTGAAAGATAACATTTATATATCTGAGCAAGCTGCTGAAAATATATAGGGAAGAAATACGTGAACAATTGTGAACGTGCTACGTGAGCAATTGTGAACGTGGTTCACAATTATATGAGGAATGTTGGGCACGGAATATATTGTGCACAATAATACATGAAACATTTTGTGAACGTGATGCTAGGACATATCATGAACATATGCTGACTGAGGAAAGCATGCCAAACGATACGGCCTGATACGTGAAACGTCTGCCTGGATATGGAGAAGCTCTACTAACTTGAGTCTGGTTTCTTAAGCTTCATGTAACCGAACTTGGTAATAAACTGTGAAACGTGTATCGCGAAATGGCACATGAGCTTGAACGTGAACAATGCCATGAACGCGAACGTGAACTTAAATCATGAGCTAGCACAAAATATGGTCCGAAACAACATCATAATGTGAACGTGAGAAGTAAGTGAAGGTGAACTTAAACATGATCGTGAACATTTGCGTGAGCAAAATTCGCGAATGTAAAAGTTCTATCTGACATGATTGTTGATGGGATACCGTGAAATCGTACGATTTATTGTTGAAATTCCTGCAGATTTGCTACTGCGTACTCATTTCGGATGAAAGAAAACGTGTAGGCTGAGTGAACTGGTCGACAATGACTTAGATAGTATCATACTTCTTTTAAGTCTGTTGGAAATCTGATAACAACTATATGGGAAACTTGTCTCATTTCTGTTCAGAAATTTCTAATGGTTGTAATAACTCTCTAGCATGACGGCGTTCTATCTTGAACCCGCGGTATTTCAGGCATCTAGATATGAACATAGCTGTATCCATGTGTTATACCGCTTCTATCAAAATTCTGTCTAGGATTATGATACATTCTGGTGGAATCTGGGTGAATAGTCATGAAAGAACTATGAGTCTCGGTAAATTAGATCTCTTTTCACGTAGGATCTTATGGAATACAAAATTTTAGTGTAGGTCCTCTCCTTTATGCGTAAGCTTAGTCATGAAAAGATAATCGTGAGAACTGTCAGCACTTCTACGGTAGTAGTCAGTTGAGTTCTAGAAAATTTGTACTTTAATCATGGGCGTCGGTCTTGACCATCTGGTGATGGCCTTCACCTTCGCAGAATTGTCTGAAATTTCTTTCTACTGAAATAACGTGGCCCAGAAATGCCACCTTGTTCAACTGAAAATCTCATCCGGAAAGCTGCGTATATAATTTTCTCCTATCGGAGAATCTACATGATCGTGAGAAGATGATTCTCGTGTTCTTCTCTAGAGTTTAGCATTTCAGGATGTTATAAGTGAGTATACTAACGATTTTGTCGGAGAACTCATGGAAAAAAATTATCCATAAACCTCATACTATAGCTGGAGTATTTGGGAGTTCAGAATTATGAGAATTATAAATCAGAATTTTGAGTGATCACAGCGTGTGCGAAATCAGTCTTGCAAACATCATGTTCTTACTCTCACCACTAATGGTTACATGATCGTGAATTGTTCTGAAAAATGTTTAAGAGATCGTAGCAGATCAAATAAAATTCTATACGTGGAATGGTGATCCGGTAAGTTTTACGGTGGTCGATATATGATCTCATGTTACCAGCCTTCTGTCTGATAGATAGGAACGGTACACCTTCTGGTGGTGCGCTAGGGCGAATAAAGCCTTGTTCTGATAATTCTTGCAGCAAATGCTGCAGCTCTTTTAACTCAGCTGAAACCCTGCAATAAAGAGTTTTGAAAATAGGTTATGTTCTTAAGACAAGCTCGATGTCAAATTATGTCTCGTAGTTAGGAAGGAATTTCTGGAAAATCTTCTGGAATGACATCTGGAAACTTTATAATATTCCGCTGATCATGAATTTAAGGAATTTCAGAAGTCGCATCATGAATGGTGATCAGAAGTCTTCGCAGCTAAAAGATAATAATTCACGTGCTTGTAAAGCTGAAATAATTTATACTGATTTTTCTGGCAAAATATAATGAACAAATCAAGGGTTAGTAAGACGAATCTCGTCTTCAACTGGGAGAAAACCCCTTTATAAACATGGTGATACTGTGGAGTCTTTTCTAGATGGGAGGTAGGTAATACATGATTTAAGATAAAGCTGACATAGGAATACGCGAAGTAAACGTGGAAACTTTCACTGATTGTGTTCATCTGTAACCTCACAGAATGAACATTACGTGTCTAACCTGAATAATACTCCAGTGGTGGTAACTGAATTGTAATAGTCTGATTTATGTGTGGCATAACAGAACGGTTATACCCCTTGGAGGGTACCCTGAATTTCAGAGGACCTGGTTTAGGAGGCATACTGGTGTTATGAATCTGACTCGTACTTTGAGAAGGTATTCGTACGTGTACTATGACTGGTGTCCTGACATGTGTCTTCCAAAATGATACTTGAGACCTGTTTCTTGACTGTTGTCCGGACATGTATCTTAATGGGCGAGTCTGAATAAGGTTAAGAATTTTTTGTAACTGCTAGGGTTGGCGTACCGGTTAGACTGCTGACCTCTGTATTCTGGTCACGTCCGTTCTGAAGTTCTGATGGTTACTGAATAATTATAAGCACGGTGGTTGTCATTACCGCCTTGTCTGTCAGTTTCCCAATGGTCGTTATCATGACCGTGATTCATGTAACTATTATGTTGAGTGTCCGGCTGGGTTCCGGTTCCCACTCTTCTGCATGGAAGGGTAGCTGAGTGAAGTGTGACATCTAGCTGAGAAGGTAAAAGCATGAAATGGAATGGTAGTGTCCGATGGTTGAAATTTATTCTTGTCAGAAATTTCAAATGTATAGTTTTCGTCCTTGTTCTATAGAGTCTTCATAGTATAAGCAACATAAACATCTTGAGAAATCTCCAAAGTATCAGCAACATCAGCATTTGTGAGGTCTTCAAGGTGTTAGCAGCAGCAACATTTGGTAAAATCTTCAACTCACGAGCAGCATCAGCACCTGGTAGAATATCGACAAGTGGAAACGCCTGAGATGATTGAAAATCGATTAGCAATATCCATGGAGTAGGGTACCTGGAGTACACCTGGACTACTTTACATGAAGTACAAAATGAATACTATACATGGAGCATATTTGAGACACTGTACGTAGAGTACACATAAAATACTATACATGGAGTATAACTGAGACACTGCACATGGGGTATATATGGAATACTGTACATGGCACTGGTGGAAATTTTATTGGATGATCGATACTGGTGTCGCTTGTCTGACATGATCAAGGAAATAAATTGATTTAAACGCTAGTAAACTGAATTGAAATAAGTAACATGATAGGCTGACAATTCCTGCGTCGACTTACTGTTGGTTGTATCGAGGCTGAAAAGTATGATTTAATCGAAGTCCCAACAGTGGTCAGCATGAAGCATGATTAATGAAGGCCAATCATGATTTATCATGAAAATGGGTTTTACTGTAATTCTTGTGTATCTTATCATGAAGACATCATTACTTTGCTGAAAACATAATCCTCGTAAGGAGACATGAAACTTAATCATCATGAAAATGACATTCACGTGAGAGCATGAAACTTGATTTATACAAAGAACATAGAAGAATAATCAACTGAGGTTTAACATTAACTAATGTGGATAGTTATGGTTTAATCCACAGTATTCATAGTAGGAAGCATGTGACTAAGTATGGGCGATTCTGTTTCGATCCATACTTGTCAAAATTTTCTGAGAACTGTCATGTATGGAAATGTACAATCTGGGACTAATTATGATTGGCTGTAGTCCAATTCATATTTGTCAAGATTTTATGAAATGTCATGATATGACAAATGTGAACAACTATGGATCGGTTCACAAAACAACATTCGACTGAAAAGCATGAAATTTGACCTGAGAAATGGTGAACGCATATGTGTCAGTTCACCTAATAACATTCGACTGGAAACATGAATCCGTCATGAGTAAGGATGAACGCCTATGGGTCGGTTCACCAATACAAAAATCTGAACGGGCAAGGGTAAACGCCTATGGGTCGGTTCACCAAAACAAAATTCGCAGAAAAGCACATGCGACTAAATATGGCCAGTCCTGTACCAACCTTTTACTTAGTCAAAAACTTTTAGAAACTGACTGATAATTGAAGAAAACTGACTAATAAATGCATGAGAAATATGAAAGATAACAACGCCAAAATCTGGGAAGTTCCTTGTGACTACCCACTAGTTACAGGTCAAGTTTTAGAGCTTACGGGTCGAACCTATAGCTCTGATACCATAATTGTAACACCCCACTTGGATAAGTGGACCGTTACGTGTATTTATGGCGTGTCATCAAAGCATAGGTAAATGTCCTAAAACATTAACTGACCATAAAGAAAATACCAGAATCAAACATCGGTAATCCAAACATAAGCTCAAAACAGGAAAAGTAAATACTGAAGGAAAGGACTAAACAATGTCCAAATAAGCAGAATAATGTAAGAAGTGCATAAAGTAAGAAGTCTGGATAGCTTCCATCCAATGCACATGCTCTCAGAATCCTAAGAGCGTCTTGGTGTACCTGCCGTTAGAACATGAAAGGAACTACGTCTGAGCATAACGCTCAGTGAACGGATACAACGCATGATAAGAAATACTGAAATGAAGCAAATGATGAAATACTGAAGCTGTAAGACTGATAAGTAAGGTTGCATTGGAAATCTGTGTATAATATGAAAAGTCTGATTTATAAATAATAAAGCTGAACTGTTGTCTGTTAAATCTGAAAACATGCATTTACTGTATTTTAATTGCCAAGAGCTTATATAGGTCATGTGCTGAAACAACTGTTGCATGAATAACTGGAGGGGTGACCTCGTCATGCTGTAGAGGGGTGACCTCTAAATAATGTGTTGGGTGGAGGGATCAGCTCCAATATGAAGGATGTAGAGCACACACCACATTCACCTGATAACTGTAAACTGATAGCCTAGGATGCATCCATACGCCCCACTAATAATATTGATAAAATGGCCAAGCTGAGCTTAATGGGACGCTGCAGGATATCACTCTCCTACAGGTTAGTCATAACACCGGTGCCTCAAGTGTCACGGTTACGGTACCTCCGTAGCTAGTACAACTAACTGGTCATGCTTGTATATAAGGCTCAGGCAAGATCTTAGTTATTAAAATACTTTCTGATAATTATAACATATACTGGGGAAAACATTTGGCTGTAGACGGAGAATCCTAAACATGCATAGAAAGGAAGTCCTTACTGATAGGACGGGAAATCCGTACCTCTTGTCCAGTAACTGACTGAAGGAAGACTAAACGAACACTACTCGGGGTTCACGGAAACTACAATAATAATAGACGCGAATAAGTTATCTGATCTTTATTTAATTTACTTATCTTATCGGCTTCTCATTTATTTATTTATTTAATTCTGAACTTCTTTACGTATGTTAACTGATAAATTTGATCTTTCTTATAAATCTTTTTAATGTATTATCGACCTACTATTAATTACGGTACAAACGTATTCTGACGTGATATTAATACTATAATAGGTAACCCTGCTAAAAATAGAAATTTTCCAATATTAGAAAGTGTTAGAAGTAATAAAAGTGATGGTCATATAATATATCGTTGCGAAGCTCGTGAAAAATGTTATTTAATGATGTCGAGAGTTTTTAGTTATTATTGTTTATGTAACGGGATTTAGTCCCGAACACATAAATGAGGAAGGACTCCTAAACACTTCTTACTTAGTATAAAAGGCCTCCACTACCTCATCTGTGGGTGTGTTTTTCATTTCATAGTTTGTAGAGAGAGAAACTTATGTCTTTCTCTCACTAGGAATTCACAACCTTTTTGTTCTTCTCTTTTATTCTTCTTAATCTAATCTTTCTTTTTGGTTTATTCCATGATGTTATTCTTATTGGGTTAAGTCGTGTGCATAAGTCCTACAAGTGGTATCATTTGCCAAGGGATTCGTGGTTAGCTCTTTGGTGTTGTCTTTGTTTTCTTGAAATTCGTGAGCTTTACATCAAATCTTTTCGTGTTCTTGTTATTCCAAGTGATCCATATATCTTCTACATAGTCGTGGTAGAGTTTTGGGTGCTTTGGGTTGGTTAAAATCACGGATTTATTGTAAAAAATCTCATCTTTTTACCTATTGTCTCGGAACAGTGCAGTTATTCCGATAGAATCCATCGGAAAAGGGCTTATACATTTCGACAGAATCCATCGGAAAAGGGTTTATACGTTCCGACAGAATCCATCGGAAAAGCGTTTATTCATTCCGACACAGATTCCGATAACTATTCCGATAGGTGTTGCAAGCTATTATTTCGATACATATTCCGACAAGGATTCCGATAAGTGTTGCAACCTATTATTTCGATACATACTCCGATACGGATTCCGATAGGTGTTGAACTCTGTTATTTCGATAGCTATTTCGATACATATTCCGATAGTTACTGTGATTAGATATTCCAATAGGTATTGTGCTCAGATATTCCGACAGACTGTCCGATCAGATTATTCCGATCAATATTCTGACGGAGTTATGTCGCGAGTTTTTGTTTGCCTTAGAATTTTTGGTTTCTCGTGCTCAATTTCTTAGTGGAATTACTTATTTTAGGGGATTTTAATTACAACACTTTGCTTTCTTTGAATTGAGATCCTGTTTTACACACGACTTCTACACTGACGTCTCAACAAGATATTTATGCTGCGGGTACTGAGAATCGTCCACACATGCTTACCAAGGAGAACTACACTACATGGGCTAGTCGTCTCCTTCGTTATGCAAAATGTAAACCTTTGGGAAATTTGATTGTCAACTCGATTCAAAAAGCACCGTATGTTAGAAGAACAATTCTTGTGCCCGGGGACCCTACGAATGCTAACCCAGTGGCTGACTCTAGTCATGAGCAAACGGATGAAGAATTAACTGAAGCTGAATCCAAACAACTCGACGCTGATGATCAAGCAATTCAAGTCATTCTCATGGGACTTCCTGAAGATGTTTATGCTGCTGTTGATAGTTGTGAGACCGCACACGAGATGTGGCTTAGGATTCAGAAAATGATGAAGGGGAGTAAAATAGGTTTACAAGAAAAGGAAACTAAGTTGCTTCGTGAATGGGAGAAATTTACGTCTACTGAAGGGGAACAAATTGAACCTTACTACCATCGGTTTTCAACCCTCATGAATCATATTAGAAGAAACAAACATGAACCTGCACAAATTGCTGCCAACATCAAATTTCTTGATAATCTTCCTTCTGAATGGTCACGATATGTCACTCTTGTCAATCAAACCAAGGATCTTCATGTCGTGCACTACACTCAAGTATATGATTATTTGAAGATGAATCAAGATGAAGCTAACGAAGTTAGGGCTGAAAGACGTGCCAAAACCCAAGATCCATTGGCTTCTATGGCAAATTCTCCGTCATCTATGTCATATCCCATGGTACCTTACCATCAACCCTCATCAAGTAACTTCATGCCACAACAACAACAACAATAACAAGTCACCTCTTATGGATATCAACCTCCTGCTGCTGTGAATTACTTACAACAACCCATTGCCTGTTTTGATGACATCACCGATCCTACTCATGCTATTAATACTGGTCTTGCCCTTCTTGCAAAGGCATTCAAATTCACCATTAACCCCACCAACAACAATCAGAGAATCTCCTCGAACACTAGAAATAGGCAGATTGCTCAACCTTTCATGAATGCGAATCAAGATCGCCAATTGGTAATTGCTAGGAACACGGGGGATCAGTTTCAACAATATGGTCAGAATGCTGGGAAGACCGTTGGCAATGCAATAAATCAGTATGGTCAAAACCGTGGTCAGAATCCGAATGTTCTGAATGCGGGTAATCAGAATGGGTTAATAGTTGTGCCAGCGGTTGGTAACCAGATGGGAACATTGTGGCTGCAAGGGCTGAGAATACTGGTATGAGAAATGGAAACAACAATCGTTAGATTCAGTGCTACAACTGCAGGGTATTTGGTCATTATGCTCGAGATTGCACAGCCAAAAAGAAGAGGGATGCTGCTTATCTTCAGACTCAGATTCTCATAGCACAAAAAGAAGAGGCAGGGATTCCACTTCAAGCTGAGGAATTCGATCTTATGGCGTCTGCTGCAGAATATGACGATGAAGAAGAGGTGAATGCCAACTACATCTTGATGGCTAACTTACATCAAGCATCTACCTCAGGAATGCATGTTAACAGAGCTCCCATTTATGATTCAGACGGTCCCTCTGAGGTACATCCACGTTTCGATGATAATGATATATATAGTACGTCTAATCAGGAGGAGGAGTATACTGATATGCTTGAGCCCTACATTGAGACACACGGGGATCAAACGAATAATAGTAATATTAGTTCGAATGATCCCAGTGTGGACCTTAGTGTGGATCAAGTTGCCTAGCCTACAACCCTTCCTGATGCGGCACATGCGTATTATAAATCTTTATTTGATAAGCTTGCTAAGGATGTTGACCATGCTACGGTGGTTAATAATAAGTTTAGAGAAACTAATGCCAAATTGACCACTGAGCTTGCGGGATATAAGGAACGGGAGAAAAGTTTTGAAATTCATCAGACTAAAATTAAAGAACTTGAACAAGCTCATGCTACATCGGTTTATCAAGAAAAATGCACAACTAAGAAATTAAATGCCTTACATTTAAGTAGTGCTAAAAAGATAAGCGAATTGAATGATGAAATCACCTCTCTTAATAAACAACTTTCAACTGAAAAATCTACTATTTTGGATTTAAAAGAAGAACGAAAAAATCTGAAACATGATTTCAAAATTCAAGAAGATGGGCTTCTTGAGGATTTTTGAAAAGCTCAGGATACGATTAGAGAATTAGGCAACCTTTTAGTAAAACGTGGCCAAACTATGCAGACAATAAATATGCTCGCACCAAAAGTGAATGAGATAAATTACACTCGTTACAAAATGGCTTTAGGTTGTCCTCTTCCTCCCAATCCCGAATATCTTAAGCATGTTCAGGCCACAAATCAAACTTTATATAATGGTAGTGTGCTCTTGTCTGATGATCATGATCCTCCTAGTGTGCCTGATTCGGAAAAAACTCTTGAACTGACCGAAGAGAGTCGTTTAAAAATGCAAAATCTTAATAAAGAAGTCACACCCGTTTACTATCCAAAAGTTTATCTTCCAACAGTTTTTGTTCGGTCTAAAACGAGTACTGAAATGCTTTTGCTCCCAAGTGAGGAATTGTCTGATGACCCTCCTAAACCGAGTATCACACACCGATTTTTAAACGAGCTTAAAGATAACTTTGTCATCCTTAAACGTGTTGTTAATTCCAAAATCACTGGTGGAAATTTTACATCACCTGTTCAGATTGAGGTCCAGAAAATTTTTCAAAACGATATTAATCCGATTATTAATCAAGTTGATGCTCGGATAAGCAATTTGGAAAACGCTTTTCTAAAAGAATTAGCCAACTTTGTTGAAGACTTTAAATCTTTGACGAAGGAGGCTGATGAATCTCTTGATAAAATCAAAGTTTTGGAAAACGATCTTGAACGTCTCTCTAATGCACGTGATAATGTTGATAGTAGCCCCATTGCGTTAGATACCTCTGTGTCGAATCAAGAAACCCTCTAAACTGAGCTTGAACGTATGAAAGAGAAAATGGAATCTGTTGTCATTAAAAAGGATAAAGAATTTACCGATCTATGGAATAAGTTTGTCAAAAAATGTGATGAATGCAAATATGACAAAATTTCGTATGATAAAGCCTACAATGAAATGCAACAAACTATCGCACGGTTGCAGGCTCAGTTAGGAGGGGCTAAGGAAAAGAATTTGGCCTCTTCAGGGTTAGAAAATGTCAATGATGGAAATGTTCAGAAGCTTAAGGCTAAAATTGCAGATTTAGAATCTGTTGTTGTTTCATATAAGCGGGCTGTTGAACAAAGTAAGTCTGTCTATCATAAACTTATTGATAAAATCTGTGAGAACTGTAAGTTAAAAGCCTTATTAAAAGATACGACTTCTGAGCCTAGTACGATTCAGACACTAGCAACCTTGGGACCCACTCGTATTGCTGTGACACCTTTTCCCAAGGTTGCTGGAACGAAAACTGCTGTGATTTCCCCAGGAATGTTTCGTGTTAGTTCTCCCTCTGTGCCTAGCAAACAACGTAAAGCAAGCGTTAGGACAAAACCGATCACTATAACTCAACCACAAGTCATTGATTTAAAAAGTTCTAATTCTAATAGAAGTGTGTCTTCTTCTACAGGAATAAACAACTACACTAAGAGTAGAAGGCCACAACCTACAAGCAATACAAGGAAGGATAGGGTCCCTTTTTCCTCTAGAAGTAGTCGCCAAAAGATCAATAATGTGGAAGTAGAAGAACACCCTAGGAATTTACCGTTTTTTAATCATAATCAAACACTTAATTCATCTGAATGTAATGACTTTAAGCTTGCTATTCGGAATGAAAAATCTGAAGTTATTTGTGCTAATTGTAATAAATGTTTCTTTACTTATAGTCATGATGCTTGTGGTTTGACTATGAATGGTTTCAATTATGGTGGTTACACTCGAATTGACAAGCTGTCAGTCAGTGAACAACAACGTACTCGTAAGGCTAAGGTGTATGTTCCAAAAAGTACACACGTAGGGTCCACAGAAAGTCTTGCTAAGCCTAGTAGCCCTAGATTCACCTCTAAATGGTTGCCTACTGGTAGAAATTTTGACTGTAGTGGAAAAATTATCGACACTAGTAGATCTCATACTGACAGTGAAACGTCGGTATGTGATATGGCTTAATTATCATCTAACCCTACAGGAACCTATTTCATCGGTTGCCAAAATATTTTCTTCTCTTATCATTGGCAAGTGGTTGAAATTTGTCTCTGGTGCGTGGACTCGGGCTGTTCCAAACATATGACTGGGAATCGAAGCCTTCTTAAGAACTTTGTATGGCGTTTTATGGGAACTGTTCGATTTGAAAATGATCATGTTGTGGCAATTCTAGGCTATGGTGATCTTCATTGGGGAAATATAATCATCACCAGAGTCTCTTTTGTTGATGGCTTGGGACACAATTTGTTCTCGGTTGGGCAATTTTGTGATTTAGACTTGGAGGTTGCTTTCAGAAGTCATACATGTTTTGTAAGAGATCTTGAAGGATTGATTTGTTGAAAGGAAATCGTACCACCAACCTTTACACCATTGATCCTTTTCAAATGTCTGCTGGTTCTCCAATTTGTCTCATGGCCCGAGCCACATCAACAAAGTCATGGTTATGACATCAAAGGTTATCTCATCTCAATTTCGATGCCATCACCCAGCTAGCGAAAGTTGATCTCGTTACCGGTCTTCCAAAGTTTAAATATACAAAATACCATCTTTGTCCTTCCTGTGAGCAAGGTAAAAGTAAGAAGAAGCCTCACAAACCCAAACCTATTCCCAACTCAACGAATAGGTTACATATCTTACATATAGATTTGTGTGGCCCAATGAGAATCAAAAGCATTAATGGAAAGCGGTATGTCCTAGTATTGTGGCTGATTATTCTCGTTACACATGGGTTCATTTTCTTGCATCAAAAGATGAAGCCCCTGATGTAATTATTAACTTCTTGAAGAAAACATCAGTACTACTGCAAGCCCCTGTCATTATTGTGAGAACGGATAACGGCACAGAATTCACCAATCAGAAACTGAAAGCTTACTTTGACGAAGTTGGGATCTCTCATCAAACTTCGGCTGTAAGAACCCCAGAGCAGAATAGAGTTGTGGAACGGAGGATTCGTACGTTAGTTGAAGCTGCTCGGACGATGCTTCTCTCATCCATTGCACCGTTATCCCTTTGGGCTGATGCCGTTGCAACTGCATGTTATACTCAAAACCGCTCCATTATTCACACCCGATTCAACAAAACACCTTATGAGATCATTAATGGACGAAAACCGGATATATCGTTTCTACATGTATTCGGGGCTCTGTGTTATCCAAAGAATGATCGTGAATATATCGGTAAACTTGAACCCAAAGGTGATATTGGCTTTTTCATTGGTTATTCTTCAACTGCTTGTGCTTACAGGGTTTATAATCGAAGGACAAGAAAGGTAATGGAGACTATGAATGTTACCTTTGATGAACTCTCGGGTATGGCCTCTCAACATAGGATTTCACATCCCGAGCCTCAAGGTCAGACTTCTAGACACGTAAGTTCAGGACTCGCGCTTCAATTTGCACCGTCAGCAATCTCATCGTTACAACCCTCGAAACGTGACTTGGAGTTCTACTTGGGCAAATCTATGATGAATATATGGAGGGTCCTTCGTCATTTGGTGTTCCTCAAAATGCCCCGGCTGCACCTGTTACGGTAGTTCAAGAACCTCCGATTGCATCTACACCAACGACATCTACCTCTACACCATCTACATCAACCTCAACCATATTGCCTCCAAATATTCCAACCACTTCTCCGACTGCTGACGCAACTCAACCACATTCTCAGCAAATTCCTAATCATGTTCATTTTCAGAATGAAATAGTTGCTGAAAATGCAAACAATGCGATGCTCAACTAACATGAGTTTGTTAATCCATTTGCGACTTCCACAAGTACTACTCAGCCTTCAACACCATATGTGGATCCGTCGAGCTCGCATCAAGTTTCTCATACACTTCCACATGAACACAAATGGACCAAGGATCATCCTTTGGTTCAAGTGATTGGCAATCTCTCACGACCAGTCTCGACACAAAATTAGCTGCGTACCGGTGGTGATATGTGTATCTATGCACTATCTGTCAGCACAATGGAACCAGCAAGTGTTAAAGAAGCAATGACCGACGCATCATGGATTGAGTCTATGCAAGAAGAGCTCAATCAATTCATCCAGCTTGATGTATAGGAGTTAGTACCACGCCCGGACAATATTGACCCCTTACCCTGAAATGGTTATTCAAAAACATTATGGATGAAGAGCAAACAGTTATTAGGAACAAGACTCGGTTAGTTGTGAGAGGTTATAAACAAAAGGAGGGAATTGATTTCGCATAATCCTTCGCCCCGGTTGCTCTAATGGAAGCTATTAGGATTTTCTTGGCATACGCTGCTCATAAATCATTCACTGTGTATCAAATGGACGTGAAGACGGCTTTCTTGCATAGGCCGTTAAAAGAAGATGTCTACGTATGTCAACCTGAAGGTTTCATCAACACCGAACATCCAAGCCATGTCTACAAGTTGAAAAAGGCGATTTATGGTTTGAAACAAGCACCGAGGGCATATGATGCCGACCATGCAGGGTGTCATGATACATTCAAGAGCACTTCCGGTGGAGCACAATTTTTAGGCGAAAAGCTAGTAAGATGGTCCTCAAGAAAACAAGATTGCACGGCGTTGTCCACCGCTGAAGCAGAATATGTGTCTCTATCCGTGTGTAGTGCCCAAGTCCTTTGGATGAGAACACAACTCACGGATTATGGCTTTCACTTTAATAAAGTTCCTATTTATTGTGATTCACAATCAGCCATAGCCATATCATGCAACCCGGTCCAACACTCCAAGACCAAACACATTGCTATCCGATTCCATTTCATAAAGAAGCATGTGGAACGAGGAACGATCGAACTGTATTTTGTCAAGACGGACTACCAACTAGCCGACATCTTCACCAAAGCTCTATCTCAAGACAGATTTGAATTCTTGGTTCGTCGACTTGGTATGCGTAGTTTCACTCCAGATGAACTTGAACGTCTTGCACATTCGCAGTAATCTTGTATATATCTATCAGAAAATCAAAATACAAAAATATAAAACCTATAAAAACAAAATAAAAAATGAGAAAATCTTTCAAAAATACCAAAAATATTCTTCTCCGACATGTCTCTTAGCATCGATAATATGGACGTACTTAGAAATGTCGCTCAGTAACGACACGGGTACGTACATAAAGTTCGAATGAGAGTTCAAATGTGTTCAAAACATGTCTTTTCTACTTTCTTCTCATAATGGCTTATAGTCACATGTCAGACTATAACCCGGTCCTCAAAGAAAGGAAAGTCTATGACTTATCCTCATCAACGGGAAATTAACTTTTCTCGGTCATGGAATTATATTAAAACATTCAAAGTTTTAAGCTCATGAACTCAAGGAAAATGTTCATTTATGTACATTTTTCCTCGACAACGGAAAATTCAGTTTTCTCGGGTTTGAGCAAAATTTCTCAAGGTACTTTGGAAAGTGTGTGCTCATATACTCCCTTATTTTAATTAGAATTTCTTTTCGAGGGGTGTTGGGTCAAAAAGTTGATGTGGCAGAAACTTAAAACAAAGAAAACATGAAGCATTCACTTCAACGCTGACACATTGTGTCTAAGCGTTGACAAGAGTTAACGCAACGCTGACAGAACTCAAACGCTGTTGGAAATATCTATTTAGGATAAGTATTCAGAATATTATTTATGAATATTATGTATTAGTTATTTAAATAGAAGATATGCATGTTTATTCATAGTTATCTCTTGTAAAACCCTAATTCTTACACTATAAAAGGAACCATGGGTTGTTAGATTTTTCATGAGTTCATTCACAATGTAAACCTAAAGCGTGTGTCGACTAGGTGTGGGATTCAATGTATACACACCTAGTGATTGTTTGTTATTATTATAATAAGCAATCCAATTGTTAGTAATTCTGTGTTCTTGTGCCCCAAACACCTTGCTTCCTAACTATTGTTCTTTTCCATTTTGATTGTTAATCATATGAACAATGGTTATGCCTAGCAACTAAAAGATCGAGGAAACCAAGGTTTCCACAGTTGGTATCAGATCCTCGTGGCTCGTGATGCTAGGACCAACAAGGTGTTCGTGTATTGAGAAGAAAAGAAAAATCCGTCTAGGGTTTTTCTGGGCGATTTTGTGTGCGCAGCAGTATTCAGAAGGCCATAACTTTTTATTGAACCGTTAGATCGCCACGAAATTGTTTGTGTGTGTTCTAGATACATATATCTAGATATCCACCAGAGGGATTTTCGAGATCTATCCTCAAGAAAAAGTTATTAAGCGTCGAAGTCAGCAGTGGTCATATGCTGTTTTCTGTGAACAGTAATAGTAAAAACGCGATTTCTCCTTCGTTAACCGTTGGATAATCGTCAAATTTTTGCTGTAGGTTCTTGGAACTTGTGTCTAGGATCTAACTGAAGGGATCTTCTATCTAAACTCTCATGAAGAAGATATTCTATGTTGAAGTTCGCTGCAGTTTATGGTTTTCACATAAAATCATGATTTAGGGTTTATAAAACCCTAGATCAATTAGCCGCTGATGGGTGTTATTTAGACGCTGATAGATGTTGTGTGATGCTGATAGATGTTGGTGTAATGCTGACAAGGCATGGATGAGACGCTGATGGCCAGGCGCTGACAGGTTTAAAGATGGCGCTGACAATGTTATACGTAGGAGCTGACAAGAAAATCATGTGTCGTCCGATATATTGATTTTCAAACGCTGATAAGTGTTGTCCGATATTGGAAACACACACTGATGAGATTTGGACAGTGAAGGATCTTGGATAACAAAGGAATGGTTGATGTTTGGAAAATTGGTAAGGTTTTTAGCACACAAAAGAGGAATTTACACACGAAGGTACATGGGATCTCCGTTTTATACAGAATATCGACTTGATATTAATGACTCGGATATTTTTACAAGGGGTCAATGATTTTTAAGTAAGTTAGCAACAATTCGTGAAGAATTTGATGGATATTTTAGATTATGTAATCGGGATAGCATTGTGAAAGAGTTATCCAATCTAGTACTTTTACATATGGTATGAAGATGTTATTTCATTAAAATTCGTCATGAAGAGGTGTTGGCTTAAGGGGAAGAATTCTTATGGTAAGTTTGATGTTGGAAGAAGATTTTCGCGAGTTTGTGTTTTATCATATTGTTAAAGTGGTGGACATCAGCCACTGACTTTAACAATATCTTGTTTGTGCTTTTAATGGTTGGTACGAAGACTTGTCATAACACTTGAAGGAGTTACATTATCGTGCTCAGTGTCTCACAAAGGATGAGAATGTTGACAAGAGATCGAGGTCTACTTATACTTTCTAGTTTTCTTATAAGTTCGACGTCACGTGGATAGTACAAGATATGTAACACAAGGTTGGGTTATTCTACTTCTACATCAAGAATATTATAGTTATTTTTCTTCAAAATCATTATATAGAGCCTACATTTGGAGAATCTTTGATTGCATACTTTGTTTCCTTCCCTATTGATGTGACAAAAAGGAGAAGATACGCATGCTACACTTGAGGGGAAGCAATTTGAAGATGATGTACCACTTACAAGAGATACACAAAGAGTTTTGCCGACATCAACTAGGGGAAGATTGTTGGGTCAAAAAGTTGATGTGGCAGAAACTCAAAACGGAGAAAACATGAAGCATTCACTTCAACGCTGACACATTGTGTCTAAGCGTTGACAAGAGTTAACGCAACACTGGCAGAAGTCAAACGCTGTTGGAAATATCTATTTAGGATAAGTATTCAGAATATTATTTATGAATATTCTGTATTAGTTATTTATATAGAAGATATCCATGTTTATTCATAGTTATCTCTTGTAAAACCCTAATCCTTACACTATAAAAGGAACCAAGGGTTATTAGGTTTTTCATGAGTTCATTCACAATGTAAACCTAAAGCGTGTGTCGACTAGGTGTGCGATTCAATGTATACACACCTAGTGATTGTTTGTTATTAATATAATGAGCAATCCAATTGTTAGTAATTCTGTGTTCTTGTGCCCCAAATACCTTGTTTCCTAACTATTGTTCTTTTCCGCTTTGATTGTTAATCATATGAACAATGGTTATGCCTAGCAGCTAAAAGATCGAGGAAACCAAGGTTTCCACAAGGGGGAGTACAAACTTTCATGCAACATTATTCTCTCCATGTTTCATCACTAGTTTCACAAAAATTTCAATCACATGCAATTTTTTAGAAGGAGAATAGTGATTAAAATGTGTCATCTTGGGTAAGATCTTTGATATAAGTGCTTTCTCTTATTAATATGTGCAAAAACCTTTCATTTTATGATGCACATATGTAGGGGGGCGTTTTGGTGATATAGGAAACTTTCAAGGTGTAAACATTGATTTCATCAACACCTTGATTGTATTTTCAATTGGTTTTTCTGGTTACGATATCTATACCCTTCAACACATTAATTCACGATGGTTTTGGTTTCAAAGGGTGGTTAGGTATTCGTCCTTTGATCCAACCAGAACCGGATGGATCTTCCCAGGGACAATCCATTAGAACTTAGAATGTCCTTAGGAAAGATGGAGTAGTAGTGCGTACGGGAAAAATGCCGACCAAGTACTTAAGCTAGCACTGGAATAATCACAACAAGGTGCTAGTTATGACGTATTGGTAAGCATTGAAGGGGTTGAAGAATGAAAAATAAATGTAAGGATAAAGGGTGTAAAGAAAGAATCCCTCCATACAACTTAGGCAGAAACCGGGTCAATACATCTACTATCAGAATCACGTTGATGATTTCTGGTATTGAAGACAAAGCATCATGGACCCAGTGATGCAAAGCACAACCCCTCCCAATCTACTCAAGCTTCTCTCAATAGAAGTTTGTTTTATTGTCATGGAGTTCAACTCATTTCTATCAACTTTCTCACTCCGAGATAGTAGATATTGAATAGGTGGCAGTCTGCTCCAGCCTCTGTTCACCAAATAAACGTGCACTATAGAGTCTAGAGCCAACGAGATTCATCAAATAATCTCATTAGGACACTTGTTCCATATATCAATTGTTGTTCATCATTAGAACACACGTGATAATTTTCATAGTCCTACGCTCTATCCTTGTGGTATTGCTAGAACATTCAGAGTGATACTCTCTAGTATTCACAATGATGAATGGAAATCCTTCCAGTGTTAATATCAAATAGCACTGCGGTAGGTCATATGTAAGATTCACTTGAATTAAACATATGCTAACTGGAAAGCAACAGTGGTTTGATTCTGTTTTGATTCAAACTCGTTCCAGGTATCTATGCAATATCTTTATGATCTTGCCAGAACATTCAGAGTAATACTTATTAGTATTTACAGTGACGAATGGAAATCCTTCTAGTGTCATCATCAAACAGCACTACGGTAGGTAACTTGTGAGATTCTATATGAATCAAACTTATGTCAACTAGAAAGCAACAATGGTTTGATTCTTGATTGTTTCAAACTTGTTCCAGGAGATTGAATTGACGACTTAATCAGCAAAATGGAACTGCATCACTCCTTACTTTGAATTATCTTTTGAAATATTCAAGTATTGAGAATGGCTACCACAGCCGGAAACCCTATCAAGGAAGTTCTTTGAACTTACCTAATCACAGGTATAGTATTCTTACGGTATAATGGGAAACCGGAGGAATGCAAACGGTGCTGTAACCTCAAGAGTCGTAATTCAAGACCACATGCTCATGTAAATGAAGAAAGCTCAAGAACATCTAAAGACAAAGACTTCCGCTACTCTGATGATCAAGGGATTGTTAACAAGTTTTCAAGTCAACACAAAACATGAGTATGTGGGGAAAGACACAAGTACACAAGCTGGCAAAGTTTCAAGATCAAGTCAAGGCAAAGATCAAAGATCCAAGATCACAAGTCATGAAAGGAACTATGAAGAAACTCTCAAGACATCGAGCTTCAAAGTCTGCAACAACAAAGAAGGGAAGTCACATATTACATGACCACCCCTTAGGGGGAGATTGTTAGAAGTAATAAAAGTGATGGTCATATAATATATCGTTGCGAAGCTCGTGAAAAATGTTATTTAACGATGTCGAGAGTTTTTAGTTATTATTATTTATGTAACGGGATTTAGTCTCGAACACACAAATGAGGAAGGCCTCCTAAACACTTCTTACTTAGTATAAAAGGCCTCCACTACCTCATTTGTGGGTGTGTTTTCCTTTTCATAGTTTGTAGAGAGAGAAACTTATGTCTTTCTCTCAGTAGGAATTCACAACCCTTTTTGTTCTTCTCTTTTATTCTTCTTAATCTAATCTTTCTTTTTGGTTTATTCCATGATGTTATTTGTATTGGGTTAAGTCGTGTGCATAAGTCCTACAGAAAGTTTTCAAAATCGTTTATAATTTCAATAATAAAATTATACTCTTTTAAATATTATAGAACTATTTTAATTTAATTCATTTAAATATACAATTAAAACATTTATAAAAGTAAGTAATAAAAAGGTATAATTTAAAATCTTCATTTTTAATGTTTAAACTATATCCCGAGCCTACCGAGATACCCCTTCTCGGTCGCACTAAAACAATTAACAAAATATATAAAATCTACCGATATGAATTAGCGACAGAAAAACTGTCACTAAAAACTGTGTGACTAAAAGCTGATATTAAAAAACTGTCAACAATAATTTTGCTACGGAAATTTGTGTCACTAAACCGTCGCTAAACTTAAAATAAAACTTACTATTTCTGTCCCAATTCTAGGTACTGATTTATAGTACGGTTCCCATTGTTTTCTTGTCTCTTCCCACTGTTTTCTATATCTTTCCCACTGCTTTTGCTTTTAAAGTTCCCACTGTTTGTTAGTGGTTAAAGTTCCCACTGTATGTGCAGTAGTTCCCACTGCTTACAGACCCAAACACCCCTTTTCTACCAGCTAATCCCAAACACCCCTGCTGCGTATAAAACCAAACACCCCTCTTGCCTTTTCTGTGGTTCTCACGTGTTGCTAAACAAACACCCCTGGTGGTGTTCTGTTTGTGGTCATCCAACCCAAACCACCACCCGTCTCACAGTTTGGACAGAAAAACTACACCGAGACACTAGTGTGTCTCGGTTCACGTGCACAACACTAAAACCCAACGTGAAACATTTAATTCGTGATTACCTTTTATTTATAAGATTCTTCCTGTTTAAACATGTATTAGTCGATTGGTAAAAGAGAAAGGAGGGTGGATTACCTTTATACGAATTGGAAAACACATCAAAACCCACAAATTGATCGAGCAAGAACAATCAACTCGTCACCCTTTTGTTTCTGATCTCCAGCCGGCGGCACCCTTTCCAAAACCCTAGCCGTTTCTTTGTTTTTTTTACTGTTTGACAAAGAGGGATTACTCCCGTATGTTTATTTTGCACAAGTGGGCCGGCTCAAGCCCAAAACCCCTTCTTTGTTTGACTTAAAACGCAGCCCACACAACATACACACATTCTAATTATTTTGTGTCATGTTTTTTAGACGTTTGCGTTCGTAAATTCTCGTGGTAAAACTCTAAAGTGTAATATTTATTAATTGAATAAAAGATTTATGGAATACTCGAATAATTACTATTATCTGTATAAATAAATTTTGTAACGTTAGTATTTATTGACTGCGTATAACTTAATGTTCGAGGACTTTTAAAAGCGGGTTTTACAATTCTTCCCCTCTAAAAAAAATAATTCGTCCTCGAATTAGAGACACGATAAAGCTGTGGTTTTATAATTCTATTTATTGACTGCGTATAATTAATGTTCGAGGACTTTTAAAAGCGGGTTTTACAAATCTTCCCCACTAAAAAAAAATTCGTCCTCGAATTAGAGACAGGATAAAGCTGTGGTTTTATAAGGGGTGTACTTGGCTCTGTGGGTAACTTGTACACATCAGGGGGTTCATTTTGTTTTGTTTTCCAGATTTAGCGACAGAATCAGCAACACAGAATTCTGTCGCAGATTGTCCATAGGCAGATTAGCCACATACCTGGGACAGATTCGCGACAGATTAGCGACAGAATATTCTGTCGCTCATCAGGCTGTGGTGTTCGGCTAGGCTTATTTGATCCGAGGTATGTTTTGTCACGGGTTCGGGAAATTATTAAATCAGTTTAAGTATTATTTAATTAAATTAATTACTTGACTATTTAATTTAATTAAAATCAGGACTTAGGATATACTTAATTATATTAATTAAATCATGTTAACCTAAGTACCTTATATGCTTTAATTTAATTAAATTGACATAACCTATAGTTTATTTATTTGACCAAGATATGTTATTAATTAATAAAACATGTAATATCATTATTAATCAATAATCAGATATAACCTATGGTATTTAATAAATAAACTTTACTATTATTATACCATGACTTATAGCTTTTACATAGTAAGCTTAAACTTATATTTTTGACTTATTAATCCAGCTTATTTCTAAATATGGAAACTTTCCATTTCAGGAAACTTGCTATTTTTGTAAACCTCCTATTTTTAGAAACTAATCTATTTTTGGAAACTTTCTACTTTTAGAAACTTTCTATTTTAGGAAAATTGCTATTTTTAGAAAGTTACTTATTATTACACAATAAGTATAATAATACAAGAATACAAGTTAATACTTAATTTGAATACATGAAATACATGATGAACACAGTATACCATTAAAATCAAGACAAGAACATATAAAACAAGCTAAGACATGATATAATCAGTTACGTACTCAGTAAACAGAATACTTATACATGTCCCCTATTTATGTAGCATTAGTGAGGTCGGAGTAGGACATTCATCCTTTCGTCTTTCCTCGTTTACTGGACACAAGGTACGGATTTTCCACCCTTCAGTAAGGACAATCTCTTCCTTTATTAAGATTTCCCGTATGCAGCCAACTGTTTTCCCAGTAGTTATAGATTAAATGCTTATGTTTTATTAGTTACCTTAGCCATATACATGCATGACCAGTTTCACCTAGTTATGGAGGTACCATAACCATAACACTGGAGGCACCAGTATTATGACTTCACCATGCCAGAGTGATAGCTCGTGGTGTCCCTTCAGTTTATTTGGCAGTTATTATATTAATATCATCATGTGGGGCGTATGGGTGCATCCTAGGTTCAGTTTCATTCAGGATTTACATGGTGAATGTGGTATGTGTCTTGCATCCTTCACAAGGAGCTGATCCCTCCTACCAAGACCATATTAATTAGAGGCATACCCTCTGATTGCATGATGAGGTCACCCCTCCAAGTATTCATGCATCCTTGTTGACCTGATGACCTATATTGGCTTTTGGTATATTAAACTAATAGAAATTTTTATAAGTAAACATAAGCTATATTTTCAGAACGTAAAACCAGATTATAAACATGTTCCAGGTTTTCCAGGACTTATTCATTTTCGCTGCTTTTCATGCTTTACATTTATTTCCTGTATTATGTCATTCATGCTATGTCATATATCCGTTCACTGAGCGTATTGCTCAGCCGTTACTTTCTTTCCATGTCCCAAAACGGCAGGTACCCAAGGTTAGATTGGAGCATTTGGAGGACATGCATAGGATGGGAGCTACCTTAGACTTCTTCTCCTCTTGCCTTCATATTTTTATGTCTGCTTAGTCTTCCTTTAGTTCATTTATTTTATTTATGTTTTGGGCTTATGTTTGGGAACCGATGTTTGATACCGATTATCCTTTTGGTCATGTATGTTTATGACATATTACCTTGCATTCTTTGATGACACGCCATAATTATCCTGTGATATTCCATTTATCAAAATGGGGTGTTACACTACGGTTCATAGTAACACAGAAAAAAAACATGCACATTTTGATTTTCAATGATTTATAATGAAACAAAACTTGAAATCTGCTTCTATTAACCCTTGCAAACTGATGCAATCACTACATAATCTTAAGAAATCTAAAGCAACTTGATATGCATGATCCTACTTTCCAAATTGTGAATTCAATGTATTCTATTAGCAATAAGAAATCTAAAGCAAGTTTAGATTCTACTTATCTTTTTATCAACTTGCTCATATAAGCAAGAAGCGTATTGAAAAGTTGCAACATGATGGAGTTTTAAACTCACCGGATAATGAACCGTTTGATCAATGTGTTTCTTGTATATCTGGCAAGATGACAAGGAAATATTTTCCACATAAAACATAAAACGTGAAAGATCTACTATGATTGATTCATACTGATGTATGTGGTCCACTTATACATGTGTCAAAGCAAGGTTCTACATAATTACTTTTACTAATGATTATAGTCGTTAGTTATGTTTATTTACTTAAGCATAAACATGAAGTCTTTGAAACATTTAAGGTATTTAATAAGTGTGAAAACACTTATCCTTTTACCACTTAATTATAATAATAACCAAGCCAAAACGTGTATTTTATGTCGTAAATGTTGGAGTTATGCGTGGTTTGTGTTTTTGTTGTGATTTAGGATCAAAATGTGAAAAGGGAAGAAAACACGGGCTTTCACGGGCTTTTATCGAAGAAAAAGACAAAAGACGAAGTCAAAAGATCAAGAGTGCGAAAAGAACGGAAGTCCAAGGCCTATTCTGAAGATTTATCGAAGAAAAAGTCTAAAGACGAAAGTTTAATGTAGTCGAAGAACTCAAGTCTAATAAATGAAGAAATAATAAGACGAGTTCAAATAATCCCGAGATAAAGTCGAAGAATTTATAAAGACGAAAAGACGAGAAAAGGAAGAAAGCATCAAGACATACTAATCCTCCTATAAATACCCTCCTAATGTGTCATTAGGAGGTGTTGGCTATCTTGACAAAATAGTTCTTCCACCTTTATTTTCATGTCATTTTATTTACTTGTCAATTTACATTCCTTGTCTTGCACCTTAAATTTGTAAGTCCTTTAATTTTTACTTTTAATTGTTGTTGAATCTTATTTTTTATCAAGTTTTTATTATTAATCTCTCATTCTACCTTTCTTGTTTTGATTTAATCTTTATGCTTATGTGCTTATTGTTATGCTTATTTGATTAATTGTTATGTTTTTATGTGTTCGATTGTGTTGGATTATTGATTTGATAGCTTATTGTGTGTTTGATTTGATTTTAGTTAAGTGTTTTTAATAGTTTAATTTTATTAAAAGTTGATTTTTATTATTTAGATTAATTAGTGTTTTTCAAGTTTTTAATTTGTGGTTGAATTAGTTTTTCTTAAAAGTGTTTTAGATTTAGTTTTAGTTATTTGCTTATTTGATTTTTGCTTATCGTAGCTTATTTTCTGATTTTTAGTTGTTTCTGTAACTGTTTATCTGATCACTATAATCTTCGGAAAAGGGTTTTATATTCCGAAGAACCCTCTTTTCCGAAGATTTGCTTTATCCGAAATTATTCTCTGAATTTCTTAATTATTCCGAATATTTGCTTTTTACTTCTTTTATCCGAAATTTCCATTTCTCTGAATTTGGTTTATCCGAAAAAATTCTTATTCCGAAATTTTTAGATTTCTCTGAAAAAGTTGATTTTTCCGAAAATCTTTGAAAGTCTGAATTAAGTTCATTTCTCTGAAAATCACTATTCCAAAAAAAACAAAACTCCGAAAAAGTTAAAACTCCGAAGATTTCATTTTTAGTGAAACATTCCGAAGATTTATATATATTTCGAAAATATTGAGCAGCTAGCTTGCTAGCTTAAGCAGTTTCCCGCCAAATTCAGCTGCTAGCCTGGGTGCTTGACCTTCTAGCTTGCCTGCTTGTTTATTATTTAGTATTGTTCCATAATCGTTTACTTTAATCCGAAAGTTGTTCCGATTTTATTTTGAAAGTAACATATTTTTAGTTGAGTTTTTCATCAATTTTTAGTGTTAGTATTTTTTTCCTAAAGTTTAAGTTTTATTTTTTATTTAGCGCCCGCTTTACCTTTTGTCTCGTTTAGTTTTAAAGTACCCTCTTAGTTTTATTTTCTCCTTTTTCATTAAGTTAATTTTATTTTTCAGTCGAAAGTTAATTTCTTCGTTTAGTTTTATTTTTATTGATTGTTTTGTTTTAATATACGTTTTATTATTTGCTTCGCTCCTTTATTATTATTTAATTGTTTTTGGCTTATTTTTATTACGTTTCGCTTTTACCTTTTAAATAGAAATAGATAATCAAACTTCCCTTCTTAGTTACCAAGAACAACTGAGTAACACTTTTAACCGGAGATCAATTCGATTAGACACCGAGAAAACGAACTTTTCAACTAGTAAAAATCCAGTTATCAAATGGCGCCGCTGCCAGCTCTTTTCGTGAAGATTAACTGTTTTTGTGAGAGACGCGTTGTATTTTAGGATCCGTTCACTCGTGAATGTTATTTTTCTTGCATTTTTCAAAATTTTTTCAAATTTTTTTCAAAAATCCATAAAAAATCAAAAATTTCTAAAATACAAAAACATTTAAAAAGTCGTAAAAAGCATCTCTTTTTCAAAGTTTTGCACCAAAAATATTCATCTTAACCCTCTATTGTGTTTAACTCTTTTTCTCAACCCCTCTTATTTTTTAATTCTTCATGGATTCGTATTGCGGAAGGTGTAGGGGACGATTATATGATGTCGAATCATGTGATTGGTGTTATTGCGAGCAATGCGAAAAAGATCTTCCAACCGTTTCCGATTCACAATTTTCCCATTTTGGATTTTGTCCATCGTGCAATTCGACTAATTCATCCTTTTCTTCTAATCCACCTATTCCCCCTTGCATATATTGCGGAAGCGATTCTCATTGGCATATTGTGTGTCCTATTCGATACGCGTCTCATGACGAGCAAGAACCGGGTTACAATTATGACAATGGTCATACCTATCTGCCACATGCACCGGGTTTTTCTCAATACCCGTGTTGCAATAATTGTGGGGGCCCTCACGATACTTCTTATTGTCAGCCGATGAATTATTATGAGCCACATCCGTACTATAATTTCGGTTTTCAAAATTTTGAGCCCCCACAACACTCCCTCGATCATCAACCCTCTTTTGCAATTCCTGCTGAGCAACTCGCCACTCTTTTTGACCAATTTCAAAGACTTCAAGCAGCTTTCAATAAATATATCAAAAAAAGTCAAGAGGATCAACGACAAGAGCAAGTATCTAATCTTAGTGCTTATACTCCTCCTCTTGTGCGTCCATACTACTATTATGATGATGACGAGGATGATATCTATGATCTCAACCCATCTTCTGAGATTACTACTCCTACTCTTGATATCCCTAATGCGTCTAAGGATAGTGATACATCGAGTGAGATTAGTGCTTTGGTTCTTGATAAATTCTTTGATGAGGTTTGTGATGTACCGACTTGTGCTGAGCTTACGTACGAGGTCCCTCTTAATGATAATGATTTTTCTCCATGCTATGAGAATTTCACTTTTGAAATTTCTCCTTCTCCTCCGGGCGATGAGGGCGATGCTGATTTATTCTCTCCGACTTACGAGAAGTACACCACTGAACTTGGTCTTGTAGATGAGGTGGAAGATGTTATTCTTCGCGACAAATTACTGAAAGTTCATCTTCTTATTGCTAAAATTGAAGTGTTGAATTCTGCTCCTATTTTCGAGTCTTTACCACCGTCTATTACTCTCGTTGAGAATAATGACACATTTATGGAAGAAATTGACAGTCTCTCAATTCCTCCGGGTATTGATGATGATGACACGGAGGGGGGGGGGGGGGGGGGCGGGGGGGGGGGGGGGGGGTATTATTTTTGATAATTTGTTGCATGAAGATATTGTCCCAAGTCCCCCTCCCGAGCACCTTTCATCCACTCCTTTAGAGACCATCACGGAGGATGAGTGCTTTGACCCGGGAGGTGACATTGACTATTTTATGATTGATAACCTTACGGCTTTGCCGCTTTCTGAGCATCAATTGTCTTTGGGGGATGATAATTTGCTTACTTTACCCACCCCACCTCCCGTGGATCACGACCTCACATACTTTTCGTATGTTGAGAGGACTTTTCTACCTTTTAAGACTTATCCTCCGACTTCTCCATTATTAATGTCCTCCGGGAACGAGGACAAGGTCTTTGATCCCGGTATTACATTCGACGCTTCCCCATGGACCATTTAATTCGGGGACGAGTCAGGCTCGTGATTCGGTGAACAAAAACAAGCGCTTTTTGGGAGGCAACCCGAGTATTTTTCCTTTTTATCCGTTTTTTATAATAAGTGTAGGGGGAGACCCTCGTATGTGTTTGTTGTTTTCTTTCTTATCATATGCAGGGATTCGAGCTTTCAAAGATCCATTCTTGATGACTTTTGACGACCCGTGATTCCATGTTCCGTCTTCCCGGTTCTATCCTAAACTCTTTTGATTCATTATTTTCTCATTTATGATTGAAATAGGAATCACTTTAGTTGTCTCTTCCTTAGCAAGATTTAAACAACGTGCACAATGTCCTAAGTGTAGGGGAGGTTACTTCCACATGCTTAAACATTGAGGACAATGTTTAAATTAAGTGTAGGGGGGACTTCTATCGAAGTTAAGTGGGCTTTTCCTTGTATTTGTCCTCATTTTTAACCGGAAAATTTGTTTTTTTGACATTTTTCAAAATTTTTAATCTACTTTGGCCTAGTAGTATAGTAGTTTTTCCTTTGTTATCGTTATTTACTTTCTTTGCTATAATAAATTTTTTGAATAAAGTGGTTTTAATTTTTCAACGTTTTCTTTTGACTCAATCCGAGTTTACTTATCCAAGTTTACTCTAGCTAGTATCCTTAACGTGTTTAAGTCAAGTTTTGCTAGGCTTTTATATAGGGAACTTTAAAACGCGAAAGTCTTAACTCTTACGGGTTAAGAACAAGAACTTTTCGCAAGTTCCTATAATTGATCCTATAAAGTCGTTTATCAAGGGAACTTTAAAATGCGAATTTAAACTTGAAAAAATCTAAGAAGTTGTAAGATCCTATAGATGACTTGAAAACCCAAAACTTTGATTTAATAGGCTAAGCATCCACGAGTCTCATTCCTTGAGATTTTAAACTGTGGAGAACGAGAGATGATAGAGTCAATTATAAGTTTTGTTTTCTTTCATGAACTTATGTGAGTTGATTATAAGCTTTTTCTCCCATCGCTTGCTAATAAATTTATTTGCAATAAATAAGGTTGTACGATTTGAAAAGTTACTTAGCTTCTAGCACAAGATCGTTTAAAAGTTGCTCGGTCTTAATTAGAGTTCATAGCCAAGGCATAACTTATTGAAGCGGGATACGAAGATTGGCGAGTCCGAAAAGGCCCTAACAAGACATGAGGGCTACATTTTGTTGCTAAAGATCCCA
Organism: Glebionis coronaria; assembly: GCA_025667525.1. Taxonomy (NCBI): domain Eukaryota; kingdom Viridiplantae; phylum Streptophyta; class Magnoliopsida; order Asterales; family Asteraceae; genus Glebionis; species Glebionis coronaria. The sequence goes on from JANFOE010000517.1 coordinate 409,711, forward strand.
AGTGATGTGAAGAATCATTTATCAAAAATCAATATGAAGGATCGAGACACACGACGAAAAGCAAACACTCCCCAAAAGATCATGGAGAAGTCTATCCAAAAAGACCCTAGCAAGGTATGAGGATGAATAGATCCAAGTCCTACAAGGAGTGTTTGGTTGTGCGTTTAAAAATGTTAAGGAGTGTTTGTATTTTCGTTTAACCAAATTTAACTAGTTTATAAACCCCGACGACATGTCGCCGGGGAAACCTAAATGAATAAATAAATAAATAATTATATGTATTATGAATAAGAATTTAAAAAACATACTTCTTAGCCGGGTTTGTTGGCGCCGGGCTTGGTGGTTGTCGGCTGTGGTCTCGGTTGTGGTCGGGGTTGCGTCTCCGGCCGCGGTCGGGGCTACAATAACATAAAACAAACCCATTTTAATTATCAATCATAATAAGATAAACAATTTTTTTTATTATAAAATCAAAATCAAAAATTAAAATTACAACCTTTTAAAATCTGAAAAGTTTAGATGTTAGAAAAAGAAGAAAAGTGGGAAAGATTGGACTCGTCGGAGTGGTGGCAGTCGTCAGAGTGGTGGCAGTCAGCGGAGTGGTGGCGAAGTGGTGCACGTGTGCAAGTGTGGTGGTGAGGTGGTGTGACTAGTGGTGGTGGTGATGATAATGATGGTGGTGATGGTGGTGTGGAGGTGATGGTGGTAATGGTGGTGTGGAGCAGCAGCGAAGAAGAAGATAAGATGAGTTTTTTTTGCATAAGTGTTATGAGAAAAGAGTAGCAGATCTGGTCAATAAAGGTCCATAGTTTCCCTGGCGACAATCCCTGGCGACATGTCGCTAGGGATACTATCTACTTTTGTCGTTTAGCCAAAAACGCGCGTGATTGAAAGTTTTTGGAGGGGTGTGACCAAGTTTCCCTGGCGACATGTCGCCAGGGATACCTTTGATTTTTCAACGCATATACACGTACCTAATTTGTTTTGTCGTTTCTCCCAAACTTTCCTGGCGACATGTCGCCAGGGAAACTTTCCCTGGCGACATGTCGCCAGGGATAGTAAAAAATGTCGCAAGGGATAATTTTTGTCAAAATAAAATTTATTATTACTTATGTATTATTATAATTAGTAATAAAATAATAATAATAATTATTATTATTTATAAAATAATAATTATTATTATTACTATTTATAAAATAATTATTATTATTTATAAAATAATAATATCATCCCGGTCAGTTTAATTTCTAAATTCATTCCGATTTAGTCCGTTTAGTTTCTCGATTTATTCTAATTCGGTAACCATTTAACGTCTAACGTTTAACAAATGCATACCGACTCACCCATTGAACATCTAACATGTAACCAAGACATGTCGAGTCATCCATTGAACATCTAACGTGTAACCAAGAGATGCCGACTCATGCTTTGAACATCTAACGTGTAACCAAGACATGTCTACTCATCCATTGAACATCTAACATGAAACCAAGACATGTCTACTCATCCAATGAACATCTAGCGTGTAACCAAAACATACCGACTCATCCATTGAACATCTAACGTTTAACAAATGCATACCGACTCATCCATTGAACATCTAACGTGTAACCAAGACATGTCTACTCATCCATTGAACATCTAACGTGTAACCAACACATACCGACTCATTAATTGAACATCTAACGTGTAACCAACACATACCGACTCATCCATTGAACATCTAACGTTTAACAAATGCATACCGACTCATCCATTGAACATCTAACGTGTAACCAAGACATGTCTACTCATCCAATGAACATCTAACGTGTAACCAAGACATGCCGACTCATTTATTGAACATCTAACGTGTAACCAAGACATGTCGACTCATCCATTGAACATCTAACGTGTAACCAACACATGTCGAGTCATCCATTGAACATCTAACGTGTAACCAACACATACCGACTCATCCATTGAACATCTAACGTTTAACAAATGCATACCGACTCATCCATTGAACATCTAACGTGTAACCAAGACATGTCGACTCATCCATTGAACATCTAACGTGTAACCAAGACATGCTGACTCATCCATTGAACATCTAACGTGTAACCAAGACATGCCGACTCATTCATTGAACATCTAACGTGTAACCAAGACATGTCGAGTCATCCGTTGAACATCTAACGTGTAACCAAGACATGCCGACTCATCCATTGAACATCTAACGTGTAACCAAGACATGCCGACTCATCCATTGAACATCTAACGTGTAACCAACACATACCGACTCATCCATTGAACATCTAACGTTTAACAAATGCATACCGACTCATCCTTTGAACATCTAACGTGTAACCAACACATACCGACTCATCCATTGAACATCTAACGTTTAACAAATACATACCGACTCATCTATTGAACATCTAACGTGTAACCAAGACATGTCTACTCATCCATTGAACATCTAACGTGTAACCAACACATACCGACTCATTCATTGAACATCTAACGTGTAACCAACACATACCGACTCATCCATTGAACATCTAACGTTTAACAAATGCATACCGACTCATCCATTGAACATCTGACGTTTAACAAATGCATATCGACTCATCCATTGAACATCTAACGTTTAACAAATGCATACCGACTCATCCATTGAACATCGAACGTATAACCATAACAACCGGGTCATCCATTGAACATCAAACGTATAACCATAACAAACTATTGGCGGGAAAACGTTGGGGGGAAAACATTGGCGGGAAAATGTTAACCATTTCCCTCACTTTTTGACCATAAAAGGATTCACACACACTTATCATCAGCAGATCACACACACACACTTATCATCTCCTACCAAACTCACCACCACCACCACCCGATTTGGTAGCAGATGGATCCCCGTGAAGCTTATAAGTGTACATGTGGAAATGGATATATAGTGTTGAGACAGTCACATCAACACCATAGCTTTCGTAAACTTTATTATGCATGTCCTCTTTCGAAGGTAAACAATCTAAAATATTTTTATTTATGTAATATGTGTGATTTTTAAAATAACATGTCATGTCATTTTTTTTATTTTGTAACAGCAAAAAAAAAACAAGATTATGGATGTGGAAATATATGGAAGGATGATCTAGATCTCCAACTCTGTATAAGATCTTCCCCTGGATCTTCAACACCTCAAGGTTCTACTTCAAGGCGTTCAATACATCCAAGTTCTTCTATAGGATCTTCTGAATCTACAACCACTGAGTGCTCAAATTGCAAGATCAAAGATCTAAAAATAAAGATGTTAGAGGCAAGACTAGAAATGGAAAGGCATCCTGAAGACCACGCATGTCAATCGGCTGCAATACTTCATGAGCTTTTAAATGAAATGGAAAATCTTAGCGTTGAGTAGTAATCGGCTGCACTACTTCACGAACTTTAAGTTGATTAGTAATGTCTGTTTGTAAGTTTTCTATTTGATTCCACAAGGGCTATGTATAATATTCTGAATAAATAAATGTTTGTTTTATAAATGTCTCATTTTTATTATATAAACGTCGCAAAAATAAAATAACATCTGATCGATAGTTAAAATAATAATTATTTGGAATAAATAAATATTTGTTTTATAAATGTCTCATTTTTATTATATAAACGTCGCAAAAATAAAATAACATCGGATCGATAGTTAAAATAATAATTAGATGGAATAATTAATAATGTTTCATAACAAGCAAAAACTAATTATATATATGACAGGGAGTTTCCTTGACGACATGTCGCCATGAAAACTTTTGGGATTTGGCGGGTAAAAGCCCGCCACACATTTTGTGCTTAACTTTGAAACTAATTACGTATGACAAGAGTTTCCCTGGCGACATGTCGCCAGGGATAAATTTGACAGGTTATTAGCAAAAATAATTATTGTTAAATACGATGGACGAAGTTTCCCTGGCGACATGTCGCCAGGGATAATTTGGGACAAAGTTTCCCTGACGACATGTCGCCAGGGAAACTTTGGAGGGAAAATTTCGCGCTCTTTCACTTGGTATCTGATTTTGGATGGATTATCCCTGGCGACATGTCGCCAGGGAAACCCTAGTCAAACATTGACAAAAAAGTAAATCTGTTTTATCGCCACGTCAGCAATGTCGCCACGTCAGCAATGTCGCCAGGGAAAAGGGGTTATCCCTGGCGACATTGTGTCGCAAGGGAAACTCCGGTCACCTGTTCCCAGTTTTCTTGTAGTGTTATGAATCACAAAAATATTTTGTGGTTTTAGGGTTTTTGTTTAAAATAGCGGAAGCGTTTTTGGGGTATGACCTGATATCATGTTAGAATATATTGAACCCCATGAATATTATATTTTATTGATCAACCATTTATAATGGTGATTATATGAAACCCTAATGGACCTAAACCCACAAACCGGGTCACGCCATATTTATCAACTAATATTTTCCTCTCATCTCTGGTAACGATATCCCACGTGAAGCAACACAACAGTGGGTTTCTTTTCTTTGTTGTTCGACGAGCCAAGCAACCACCAACACTAGTTATGATATCATTGGTGATCAAGGGTACAAGAAGTAGAAAATGAGCCGCGAGTTTATTGCTGGTCGACGTACGCAAACAAAACCTTTCTCTTTCGTTCGTAAGGTGATCGCAAGGAGTCATTTGCATTTGGTGGGTTCTAATTCTTTGGGTTGGGTTCGAGTTGGAGTGCCTTGATCGTTTGGTCATGACTTGAATCCTTCGTCTATCCTCGTTTGTGAGTTACACGCACTCCTTTCATGATAATAATATATGCATGTAAGTCTCCTAGAAGTATTGTGCTTTAGGGAGAGGAATAGTTTTATCAGTAAGAAACATGCACACTAATCTTTTGGGTATCCTGCTCTTTTTGAATAAAAAGCAAGTTATGTGAGGCATTTTAAAATGTTTCATGGAATTAAGATGTGAAAACATACTGTCAAGGACTATCAACTCACTTAATAATCGAGACAGAATAATTCGTTGTGAGTCGGATAAACCCGAGTGTTACTTAGTTATTAAAGTAGAGAAATCATAGTGATAAAAATCTGCTTCATTCGTCCTTGTTAAAAACAGCCCATCGAGACACATTCCTCAAATTGACATAGGCTTATTTTGATAGAAAATTATAAATTCATTGGGTGTCGCAACGCGACCTTTTTCGACCCATATTTCACCCTCAAAACGACTTTTCCCCGAGACGGTCACATGACTGAAGTGGTAGACGACCATGCCGTCTACACGGGCATACTTTTGGTTCGACCTGAAAGTCTTTACAAAGACCCGTAGACACGAGCGAAACTGACTCGTTAAACTCATTTATTTTAAAGTTGTTGCACGACCCTTACTTCGAACACGCTTTTAACCATCAAACGACCTCCGTTTATAAAACTTAAAACACCTACTTATAAATCACCTGGCTAGCTATGCAACGGTATTCTTGGTTTACTCCGAGAGCCATTATCTAGCCCGTTATTCACTTTTAAAAATTGTAGAAACACTTACTACATCGAACACAACACAGTAAACAAATGCAACTTTCGCACTGTTCTCATTTTCAAAGTATTGTTGGTGTCTCATGTCTCACGACATGAGACATGTAACTTTTGTTTTAAATTAAATAAATAATTATATGTGTATTAATTTTATTTAGTTTATTTATTTAAGATATTTTTAATAAAATCTATTTAAGATATTTGACCCATTAAACGACTCTCTTAAATAAATTGTCCCGATCACGAAATGTTTTATATTGTTAAATATATCTCGATTAAATGTCTACATTGTTGTTGGACATTAAACGTTCACACGTGTTAAAAATCTTTTATTTCTTTCAAAACTCAAGCACATACTAGGGGACTAAATATCACGTTTATTGTTATTTTGCATATATAGTTATACACACTTTATTTAATTTAGGATACAGATTGTTTTGAGCTATTATTTATCCATGTCTACGTTTGTGCTATTTTACCGGTGCTATCGCTTCGAGGTGAGTTTCATACCCCACTTTTACCCGTTTATAATATTTTATAATTGTTTTGGGGAGATGCATGCTACTTTATAACTGTTGATAAACTTGTTGATTTAACTCATTACCTGTCTTGAAACTGTAACCATGCGAAGACTTTTAATATAATTTCTTGTGCAAATGGTATGGGATGTTTGAACAAGAAGTTATATTAATATTTAACGAAATGTTCATTTATAATTCCTCTATTCAAATGGTATGAGATGTTTGAGTTGAGAAGTTATAAATAAACAAGTCGTGAACTTATTGTATCGCTTTAATTGTAAACTTGAATGTAACTATATATTTAAAGTTGTTGTATCTTTAAATTGAACTGCTAAACATGAGTGGAACTAGAAACAGAAACTTAATTATTGGAAACAGGTGAAATAACCTAGAAACGGGTGAAATATCCCAAAAACAGAAATCATCATGAACCGTTAATTACTGATAGTAAGCGTGAATGAAAGTGGATAGATCTATTTTGGGGTGACGCCCACATCCGGGATTGGCGGGTCATATGGCCATCGGATGCATTTGAGATTCTGTAATTATGAAAACCATGAAAACAATGAAAACATCGTAACTCTGTTAAAGCTTCGGTGTCATGAGAAACACGGGTGCAAATCCCTTATAATTACGAATACTGGTCCAACTCCTAATAATTATGAATATAAGTGAGAAACGTAACTGAAACATGTTGTGAACTATAATACTTTTAATAAACACTGATTTATAACTGAACTTTGTGATAAACATTAGTCATTGAGAAATTCTAATTTTCTAAACTGCTACATAATATTACTTTCAACATTTTTACGTTAATACCTTTTGAAACCCTTAAACGTTTCTAAAATAAACTTATGAACTCACTGTTGGGAATAAAATGAGCCAAGACACTTAGACGCTGACAAGAGGAAATTGGACGTTGATAAGAAAAAATCAAGCATTTTCAGAACAAGCGTTGACAAGAAGAAATCAAACGCTGATGAGAAGAAGTCCAAGCAATGATAGAATACTTAGTCTACACGTTTTGTATTTCTAGTAAAGATATGTTCGACATTGTATTTTCTATATTTATCTTTACCTAGAATAGCTGATAGTTAGACTCTTGTGCAAGGCTCCTTAATCTATAAAAGGAGGCCTTTAGGTTTTAGTTTAATATACGTTTTTACACTTTCATTATACACAAGTTCAATCATCAATCAAAGTGAAAGTTTGGTTTATTCTGTTTTGTGTGTTCTTGTTCTAAGTATTAATTCCGCATAATACTTAGATTGTTTCATATACAACAAAGTTTCTCTAAGTGTTTAACTTGATTCAATCTCGCTTACACAAAGCTAAATCGATCTAAGTTTGGGATCAACAAGAGGTATCAGAGCTTGTTGAGGAACTTTGATCTAGAAGAACACAAAACCCTAAAAACCCTAATTTTTCAAGAAACCCTAGAAACCAGACAAGATGTCTACTCCAGAGATGACTTCCTCCTCTAGTTACAATCTTAAAATCCCCATGCTAGATCCTGACAACTTTGAGCTATGGAAGTTCAATTTTGAGCAGTATCTTCAAATTCATGATCACACTCTATGGGAAATTATTGAATATAGAAACACATTCGATAAGGCTGCTAGGATTACTGCTGCTATTGCTGCAAGATCAATTCAGGGCTCAACTGAAGAAGATCGAAAAGAAAGACCTTCAGATGGAAGAGCTGTCTCAAATGAGGACATTGCAAAGAGAAGGAATGACATGAAAACTCTAAGCATTCTCAAACTTTCTTTGGGACCAGCAAATCAGCACACGTATAGAGGTTTTGAGTCTGCCAAATAGCTTTGGGCAGCCCTTCAAGTCAACTATGGTGGTAATGATGATACTATCTCAGAGAAAAAGAAGCAACTCTTGCATGAGTATGCTGTGTTCAAAGCTCTTCCCAATGAAAAGCTAAGTGGGGTGAGAAGCAGACTTCTTGACATCACAAGCAAATTGTCCTTTATGGGAACAGTGTATGATGATGCTGATATCATTACCATTTTCCTTAAAAGTCTTGGTGATGCATGGAAGATTGAAGCAAGGTCTATTATTGCTACCAATGCTCACAAAAGTTCCACTTTTGATGACGTCTACAATAAACTGAATATTGTAGAGAATGAAATCCTTTTGGATCAAGGAAGCAAATCTACCTCTGGAAACATGGCTTTCTTCTCACATAGTGAAGGTCAATTTGATCAAAGGGAGTCATACGTGCACCCCGTTACTGGATCACCTTGTGTCAACGTTGGATCAAGCTTTGTCAGCGCCCCATATTCTGACGCTGACACATACAATGTTGACTCACCAAGGATTAAACCTACTGGTATTGATCTAGATACAGTGTGTGCATACATTGCTGCATTGCCCAATGGTTCAGTGATTACATATGAGGACCTTGAGCAAATCAGTGATGATAATTTGGAGGAGATGGACATAAAGTGGAATATGGCACTTGCAAGCATAAGGGCCAACAGATGGAATAGGAGATTCAAGAAGAAGATGAAATTTAATGCTAAAGACACTTTTGGATTTGATAAATCCAAGGTTGAGTGTTACAATTGCCACAGAATGGGTCATTTTATGAGAGAATACAGATCTCCAAGAAGATCTGATGTTGGAAAGCCTTCAAGCCAAATCATCAAGGTTGAAGACACAAAGGCTATGGTTGTCATGCAAGAAATTGATGGTGTTGGCTGGGACTGGAGCTTTATGGCCAAGGAGGTGGAAGAGAACAAGGCCTTGATTGTAGAGAAGGAAGAATAGGAGCATGTTCACTATGCTCTCATGGCACATTCTTCATCTTCATCAGATAATGAGGTATATGATGATGCATTTTGTAGTAAAGGTTGTCGTTTAAACACTAAAAAACTTAACAAAGAAATTTTAAAGTTAAAATCAGATGTTTTTGATGAAAAATGCAAGTTATCTAATTATCAACTTGCACTTGCTCAAACTGAAAAGACTGTGGCTGAATATAAGAAAATGGAGCTTGACCTAAAATATCAAATTAACGTTTTGTCTCATGACCTTAAAGTTAGTGTTGACCTTAGGGATATTTTGGAGAGATCCAAAGGTGTCATACAAGCTGAGTTAGATGAGGCCATTAAAAACAAAGATAATGTAGGGCTTAAAATTCAAGGATTTGATAAAGCTTCTCAAACCCTAGAAAAATGTGTTAGTGAACAAAGAGCCTCTAGGGATATGACTGGGATTGGGATGAAAGAGTATGTTGATGTTCCACCACCTGTTGGGAACTTCTATGGTGTCCTTAGAAAGGATTTGTCTTGGACTGGTATACCAAAAATCCAAGAAAAGGAATTCATTCCTTCACCAAGAGTTCTTACCTCAGTAGAGGAATATAAACAGAAATTAACTGATTTGGAACAATGGAAGAAAGCCAATCCTACTTTGTTTGTTAAAGGTGGCATGCTTAGTGAAAGCCCAAATGAGTCTACACCCAAAAAGGTGACCAAACCTTCTACTGGAAAACCTGTTGACCTTGGCTTGAATGTTGATAGAAAACCTAGTGTTAAGTATGCAAAAATGTATAGAAAACCTAGGTCACCAAAAAGTCAAGTTAGTGATAATAGGACAGGTTTCTTTTCATCTAGACCTAGGGTTATGTCTAGAAAAGCTTGTTATAGTTGTGGGATTTTTTCACATTTGGCGTATAAGTGTGTCAATGCTTTAAAAGTCAATGTTGATAAAAATTCAACCATGGTCAAACCCAGACCTTTTGTCCATCAAAGTCCACAAGTCATTAGACCAGCTCCATTCTTTATTAAAGGGTCTAATACTTATGGACAAAGGCCTTTTCAAAAGACTAATACATGGTCTAACAGACAATGGGTTCCTGTAGCAAACCCTAGTTTTGACGCTGATAAGGGTAATTTCAGCGCTGTTAAGAATAATTTTAACGTTGACAGGGATGTTAGACCAGGTAATAATAAGTATTTATAGCCAAAGGGAAAGGGGTCTAAAGCTTCTTCTAGCTTAACATGGAGACCCAAACAAGACCAAAACCCTAATTCAGATGGGATTTCTATGACCTGTAACAGATTTCATTATATTTCAAAGGTCATAACTAAACCAATCAGGGTTAACTGGGTGTTCAATCCTAAAAGGAATGAACAAAGGGTTGTTATAAGGACTAAATCTGTTCTTGTTGAACAACCAAATGAATCCAAGTCTGCTCAGGTTTAGGTTGAAAACTAATTTGTTTTCTTTATGTGCAGGGCATTAAAAGCAGGTAAATGATTATAGATATTGGGATAGTGGATGCTCTAGGCACATGACGGGGAAGGAAAATTATTTGACCAACTTTACCCCCATTAAAAATGGTGACAAAGTGTACTTTGGAGGAGGCTATGGAACTATTACTGGCAAAGGCACTCTTATCACCAACAATTTGCGTTTTGAAAACGTATTTCTGGTAAAAGAACTTGATTATAATCTGTTTAGTGTATCACAAGTTTGTGATAACAAAAATAAGGTTCTTTTCACTGATACTGAATGCTTGGTGTTAAGCAAAGACTTTAAAATACATGATGAGAAGTTTATTGATTATCGAACACTTAGGCATAAGGACATTTATAATATGAATCTTAATGGAATTAGGATGAATAAAAATTTGTCATGTCTATATACTAAGGCTTCAGTTGATGAAAGTAATCTTTGGCACAGAAGGTTAGGGCACATAAACTTTAAAAACATAAATAGACTTGTGAGACATGGATTAGTTGATGTTTGCCTGAAAAGGCTTTCCACAATGATCACTCTTGTGTTGCATGCCTTAAAGGCAAACATCACAAAGTCTCCTTTAAGTATAAACTTGTGCACTCTAGTTCTAAACCACTTCACTTGTTGCATATGGACTTGTTTGGTCCAACTAATATAGAAAGCTTAAATGGTAAATCTTTTTGTTTTGTCACAACTGATGATTTTTCTAGATTTACTTGGACTTTCTTTTTGGCTTTGAAAAGTGAAACTTCCACTGTTTTGATTAATTTTATTAATCAGATTGAGAAAAATATTGGGAATGAGGTTAAAATTCTTAGAAGTGATAATGGTTGTGAGTTTAGAAATAAGTTGTTAGATGACTTCTGTGTCAATAAAGGGATTACTAGGCAGTTTAGTGTAGCTAGAACCCCACAACAAAATAGGGTGGCTGAAAGGAAGAATAGAACACTCATAGAAGCAACTAGGACAATGTTGGTTGATGCTCATTTTCGCATTGCTTTTTGGGCTGAGGCTGTGAACACAGCCTACTATGTTTAGAATAGGTCATTGATCAACAAAATCCACAATAAGACACCTTATGAGCTATTTTGGAATAGGAAACCTAATATTGGTTTTCTTAAACCCTTTGGATGTCATGTAGTTGTACTTGATACTAGTGATGCCTTAGGAAAGATTAGTGCTAAAGGTGATGAAGGCTATTTTATGGGCTATTCAGTGTAGAGTAGAGGATATAAGGTTTACATTAAGAAAGAAAAACGTATACTTGAAAAGGTACATGTTAGGTTTTTAGAAAGTAAACCTAGTGATCGTGAGAGTGGACCAAATTGGTTCTTTGATTTAGAACCTTTATCTAGAACCTTGAATTATATGCCTGTTACTAATCCAAACATTGTGAAAGTGGGTTCAAATGTTGTGGAAGAACAAGTTGTTGAAATTTCAGGTAAACAGGTTGACAAGGAAGTAGAAACACATGCAGTCAAATCAGCTCCCATACTTGAGTATGTCACCATTCCCATATGGACAGATGGATTTGCTGCTGCTGCTGCTGCTGGAAAGGAAAAAGATAGTCCACAAGAAAAACCAATTGATGAAAACATGCATGAATCTTCAAGCGCTGACAAAGGCAAATCTGTCCGCTGATAGGCCAAATTCAGGCGTTGATGGCTCAAACGTTGAAAGGGCCTAGTTCAGGCGTTGACAACCCTTTTGACCATTTATTCTCTTCCAAAGTTTTTGAACAAGGTGAACCTTCCACAGTACATGAAGAGTTTCATTCAGGTGATGATGGAGGAGAATTTGAAGATGATATTGGCAACATGGAGACTGAAATTGAAGACAACACAATTCTTGAAGGGGGAATACTTACATCTACTATAAAAAAATCATCCTCCTTCTCTAATTATTGGTGATGTGTTGTCTCCTGTTCAAACAAGAAAGTCTCATCAGAATCAAGGAGGTTTTATAGCCAATATCCACAAGAAGGTTGATACCCCTCTTGTTCAGGCATGTTTGTTTGCTTGTTTTCTGTCACAACAGGAACCCAAGAAGATTTTTGATGCTCTCAAAGAACCAAATTAGGTGGAAGCAATGCAGGATGAGCTTCACCAATTTGCTATTCAAGATTTTTGGGAGTTAGTGGATTGTCCCAAATATGTCAGACCTATTGGGACAAGACGGGTTTTAGAAACAAGAAGGATGAAAGAGGAATTGTGGTCAGAAACAAGGCACGTTTAGTTGCTCAAGGCTATACACAAGAGGAAGGGATAGACTATGAAGAGGTTTTTGCACCTGTTGCAAGGATTGAAGCAATAAGGATTTTCCTAGCCTATGCTTCTTGAATGGGCTTCACAGTTTATCAAATGGATGTGAAGATTGCTTTTCTTTATGGCACAATTGCAGAGGAGGTTTATGTAATGCAACCTCCTGGTTTTGAGGATTCAGAACATCTAGACAAGGTGTATAGGGTGAACAAAGCAATGTATGGACTTCATCAAGCCTCAAGAGCATGGTATGGCACATTGTCCACCTATCTGGTGGAAAATGGATCCAAGAGGCGCACCATAGATCAGACTTTGTTTACCAAGAAGATTGGTAAGGACTTTTTACTTGTCCAGGTCTATGTGGATGACATCATCTTTGGCTCTTCAAGTCCAAAGATGAGTGAAGACTTTTCTAAGCTCATGACAGACAAATTCAAGATGAGTGCAATGGGAGAGATGAACTTCTTTCTAGGTGTGCAAGTTCAACATAAAGAAGATGGTATCTTCATCTCTCAAGACAAATATGTAGTAGAAATCTTGAAGAAGTTTGGATTTTCTCCACATGAAAAACGGGACAACACACCCATGGATAGGGAACACCCTTGGGGAAAGGTTGGAGATGGAAAAGTGGTGGATGTCAGGCATTATAGGTCAATGATTGGATCATTGATGTATCTTACAGCTTCTAGACCTGACATTATGTTTGCTGTGTGTGCATGTGCACGCCATCAAGTGACTCCCAAAGAGTGTCATCTTCATGCTGTCAAGAGGATCTTTAGATACCTTAGGTTCTATCCCACCTTGGGATTATGGTATCCAAAGGTTTCTCTATTGGAGCTTATTAGTTATTCAGACAGTGATTATGGAGGTGACAAGTTTGATAGATCTTGGCAATGCAAGAAACAAACAGTGGTGGCCAACTCTACAACTGAAGCAGAATATGTAGTTGCAGCTGCTTGTTGTGGACAAGTCTTATGGATTTAGAACCAACTGTTGGATTATGGGTATAACTTTATGCATACCAAGATTTTTGTAGACAATAACAGTACTTTATGCATTATTAAGAATCCTATACATCATTCTAAAACAAAACACATAGAAATTAGGCATCATTTTATAAGAGATTGTTTTGAAAAGGGTTTAATACAACCAGATAGGGTTGACACAGAAGAAAATGTGGCAGATTTATTAACTAAACCTTTTGATGCTGGGAGATTTCAATATAACAAGTATTGGAAGGATCAATCTTACCTAATATGTGTTTTTGGAACTTATTGTAAAAGTATGTACATAATAGGCACTGTTATTGGTCTTTGTACAAAATTAGGTTTTCCACTTTATTCGTCTAACGCTGACAAAGGTTATTCAAACGCTGATAAGTGTTAAAATGGACGTTGACAGCAACATGTTAGTTTTGTGGTTTTTGATCTAATTATACAGGCATTATGAGCATTGTACAAATGAATGCAGAGTTGCTTATGGATCTTTGGAGCTTACTTGGAGTGTGTTCAAGTTTATGGATGATGGTTGGAATGTTTACATTCCTATCTTGACATAAATTTTTATTGCATAATTTATGTTTGGCAACTTGTATGTCATATTTTAAGGGGAGGTTTAGGAAAGAATCAACTTTTTAACTATGTTCCTTAAAAAGTTTGATAAAATAAAGTTTTGAAAACTTTTACACCTTATGCGAGTAGCAACGATTCACGACATACACATATGAACCCTTATCTTTTCTTGAACAAAGTACATGCCTCAAACACATATTTCCTTACTCAACAACCTTTGTTATACTTGTTACCTCATCTTCCTTCGTGACTTAATTCTCGTTACCACTTGTCTAATTTCTTACCATTGATACCAGACTTGAAAGTTTCAACGTTGCTATGCTTCTACATCGATCAACCTTCTTTATCTATTTTGGTAGACCTTCGAAACGCCTCTGGACGCATATAATGATTTACGATTGGAGGTGAACGATAATTCCGTGTAATTGTCATGATATGTGTTAAGACACTATCGTCTTGAAAATCCATTCGTGTGAACCACGTATTGATTTCGCCTCTTATTGCTAATGTTTTTCATCTTATTGAATTTACTCTCAAGTGACTTCTTAAGAATTTTCTTTGATTCAAAAATTCGTTGTGTGGCTTTTCTCCTTCGATCGTGTATCGACCACCGAGAACTTAATAAGCCGTTGTGGTGATGTCAACCACACTCGTGAATTAATCATTGCTATAATCCTTTGTTTCTCATTATTTTTATTATTATCGACGCGTCTATTCTATCATGTTTGTTAGGAATTGGTACGATTTTTGTTTTATTCCCTTGTGTTATTGCTCGCATACAGATTGTTGACCTTTATATGATTCATATTCGTTGCTGTCTTGTCACCTTTTGAAAAACCAGAAAATGTTACGTGTTTATCATTTGATACCTTAAACACTTTCTTGAATTTCTAAAAATTATTATTAATTTTTAAGAACGTTTCATACATTTTATCAAATGTTTAAATTACCAAAATAACTGTTTCAAGTTAAGTACCGGATCTATACATTCTCTTTGGTAAATTTATAACTAGTATTTAAAAAGGATATCAAGCTGTATCTTTTAAAGTAATTGATTTTATCATACTTTACTTTCAATATAATGAAATTATTAAATTAATTTATAATTTCTAACAATGATTCTAAATAATTTGGAAAATCCGAATTTTCTTTAATGGTAATGATAAACCTGGTTCTAATGATAATTTCATGCAGTCATCCAAAAGTTCTTAAGCCGATCAGGATAACTATTTTTAATTGTTCTACTTTTTCTTTGAAAATTCTGATCAAGGAAAAGATATAGCAACAGCTTACCCACTAAATATAGATAGTTTGATTTTAAATCACTACACCTTGTAAAATTTTCTTTTAATCAAGAAAATATTTAAACTAAGTTTTAAAGTTATACCAAAATCCTAGACAACTGATTTTGACAACTTGTATTTTAAATGATCATATGTAATTCATTTTTCTCTTCTATTTCACTTGTCACCAAATTCTTACATTTTCAGATTGTCATGTTTTACAAGTTGCACGAGTTGCAAAATCCTTGTTGATTATCAACCCTGATTCATTTTAACGCACTTTGTCCGTTTAAGCGATTCTTGTGTTCATTCTTGTTAGTTTATCGTACGTATTTCCATCAATTCTATCTCTTGAATATTTCTCCGTACTGAAAAGTCATTAATCTAATCCGAGTTCGAAAATTTATTTGAAAAGGAACTAAGAAACTGAAGCGCAGTAAATTCTAATTGTGAAGATTCGCCGTGGTGCAGAAATTACTTGGGAAGCAATGAAATTGTTCTACACTTTGTACCTTCTCTTGTTTGCATCTTCTACTGTTTTCAGGAGAACTTTGGGGACCAGAGTTCCTTTAGGGGGGAAGACTGTAAGAACCCGTACTTTCTCAGTATTATTTTATTATTTTATTCATGTTTCTTGAAGTTTCCAACGTATTACGTTTTCTTGTATTCTTATATGTAAATCATGAGATCGTGACAATTTTAATAAATTATACTTTACAAGTATTTTCGGACCATTGATAAATATTTCATATGGAATTATAAAATTCTTATTTTATTTTTCCATATTTATTTAAATCAAAGTTTTTGATTTAAAATCACCCGCGTGCTTTTACAACGAGTTTATTCAAAATCAATGTACAACGAGAATTCTTAGTGATCGCGATACAGACGGATGCCCAAAATTTTACATTTTATTATCGATTGTTTCGATAACTAATATTTTCGATGATGTCGTTTTAATAACGTATTAAGTCGTGTCGGGAAAATCATATAATCATTTTTATGATGCATTGTAACTTTTAAAAAGTATTTTTACGAAACCCGAGCCCTGTAAATGTTTTCAATATTTACCAATAACCATTTTATACCCTTTAAAACTATTAATTGTTTTTGAGTCCACAAGTTTCAAATTTAGCAAGAGTGGTCCCTCCACTACTTACCATATATAAACCACTTTCTTCCACCATAATACACACTTCATCATTTTTATAAATAAAAAATTACAAACACCCTCCTTTCCTCTCCTTGTTGCTGTGACACCCCAACACCAAAACACCCTCAATCATCATCATCAAACTTGTTTAGGCCAAAACAAAATAAAGACCCATTCCTAAAATCATCTTGTGATCCTTTTGGTATCCATTTCTCATATATGCATCATGTTTTCATGATTTTAAGATTTGGTGATTTTAGAATGTTCTGATCATCTTGCATGTGTGGTTTATGCAAAGATCTTCATGTTTTCATGATTAAAAAGGTTTATTTTTATCTTTAATTTTTGTTAAATTTTACATACAAGTGTTTTTAGGAGTGTTTGGTTGATGGGAATGATAGTAGAGTGATACTATAGGTATAAGAATGAGTGGTTTTGGTTGGAAAATTGATTTGACATGATTTCTAAAAGGATATTTTGGGACAACAGCTTAAAACAGATTTTTTCGTGGGTTTAAGTTCTGAGATAGGCTGAGATTAATCGATATTGTTGTAGAGTTTTCCAAGACGCTCGTTTTGGTATAAGATAGAGCTTCTAACTCTTTACGAGTCAAAAGTTATGCTAACCTTTAAGACTTTTTGGGTATTTATATAATACTCTTATCTCAATTCTAGATTGTGTCTACTGGTGAGTACGAGTCAGTTTACTAAATCGTGAGGCACTGTAGCATGCAAAGTTGATATACTTTGCACGCTGCCAAGACTTTTTGACCTAGAATTGGATGTGGTCGGTGGGAAGACTTGGGTATGATTTTTATTGGGCTTACCTGGGAAGTTACAAAGGATTTTATGAGATGACTTCATTGTTAAGAACTTTGGTTAGCAAGGGACACTTGAGGACAATTATGTCTATCTTGCTTCAGCAAGTGTGCATGATTGGACAGTGCTTGCCACCCTATAGTGATTTTCAGTCTATAAGTTATCTTCACTAGGATAAATTACTTTGTTAAGGTCCTTTTTCTTTTAAATTATTTTTATTTTTGGACGCTGGCAGGTTTCTTTCCAAACGCTGTTAAGACCAATTTTGACGTGGACATGGCAAAATCCAACGTTGACAAGAATATAGCCGTTGGGCGCTAATAAGTTATTTTTTATCGTTGATAGACATTGGGTCCTACCCAGTAGTTATTTTTGACGAAAATATGGGCCGTAATTTTAGGAGTTGGTAACTTTTTAATAATGCTGGAGATAAGTTATATATTTTCAAGATTTTCATGATTATATTTTGAATATAACTACCTCATGTTTTGACCAATCACATGTTTTCACCTCTCCTATATATTTGGCTCATTTCTTTGAAACAGGGTAACTGCTTATTCTTGTCTAACTAAATTTTCTCAAACCTTCATCTTTCATAACTTTTATCACAGCTTTCTACATCAATGGCGCCTAAGTTTAAACCTAGAGATTTGGAATTGGGGTTTAGGAGTCAACATAACATGGTAGCTTATTTACAAGCTGATAATGCTCTGTTTCCCCAATATACTCAGATGGTTGAGTATTTGAATGCATCCCCTTTAAGGTATGCACTTTCTCATCCTCTCCTTATCCCTGTCACACACATTAAACAGTTTTGGAATACTATCACTTCCTCAATAGTTAATGATGTGACTACATTGACTGCTATTGTCGATGGGGTTCCATGGGTGGTTACTGAAGCTTTGGTTCACCAAGCTTTGCATCTTAATGATGCAAATGGTATAACCACCCTACCCATTGCAAAGCTAGAACAAGGACTCCAAGCTTTGGGTTATCCTTTGCCTGAAGAAGGCCATTTAAAAAAATATACAAAATAGGAATTTCCCCCAGCTTGGAAGTAATTAATACATGTCATTCTTCAATGTTTGAGTCCCAAGTGTACTGCACACAATGAAATCAACCGATCTATTGGGAGTGCCATTGTGTATATTGCTACTGGGCAAAAATATAATTTTTCAAAAATGATTTTTGATGGCATGTGTCATAACAAGGGTAGCAAGATGACTCTTGCTTACCCAAGGTTTTTACAAATGGTGTTTGATTTACAAAGATACTGCAATAGGGATCACAATAATTTTATACGATCCCTGTTCAAAAGAAAGCAATTTTTGGGAAGATGAATTCTGAACCTTGTAGAGACTTACCCCTTACCCAAGCCATGCTTGCTATTATTGCAGCAGCACAACTACAACCAGACCCACAACCACAACCAGACCCATTGCCTGCACAACCACCATCACCCTAGCCTATGGAAGTTGACCAAGAACCTTTCAACGCTGACACTTTAAATGTTGGTGTTGACACTTCAAATCCAAATGCTGACACCCTTTTACCATAAACCCAAACACCCCTTAACCTTCAAACAGCATCTCCATCCACTACATCTTCTACACCACCAGAATTTAGGTTGGTAAAACACCAAAGGACTACTAGAGTGTTCTCCTCTAGTGGTCCTAGCCATGTTGCAGAGAGAACCACCACCACAAGTGTGGTTGGTGACACGCGTAGGGCCGGGACTATTGGTTCTAGCTTAGATGCAGGCCAAGCCAGTCCTAACATCATTAAGAACCCATCCATGCCCCATGAATCTACTTTGGGAGGTCAAATTCCCATTCTAGAGGAGGGCATATTGGAACCTTACAATCTTTTGGAATTGACGGCTGTCTGCATTAGCTTGCAAAAGCAATATACAGACCTTGTACATACTGTCAACACACAAGGCCTTGAACTCAAGCAATTGAGGGAGAGGATTGATATTTTGGAAGGTTCTAACCCTAGGCGTAGAGAGGAGGATTCTTCCAAAGTGGAGGATGAGCAGGTACATGTGAGTGACAAAGGCTCGCATGAAGGTGATTCTTTGGGTATAACTGAGGCTCTAACAGATTTGAAGAGGCAACCAGGTTTTGATGCTTCATTGGTTACCCCTAAAAATTTAAATTTGTCTTTTACTGAGATGTTGGAGCAGTTTACAAAGCCAAGCGCTGATAAGAGTAAGTTAAGCGTTGACATTCAGGTTTTGGATGCTGATAAACCTATAGGTGTGGTTGATGTATCCCAGTCATCAGCTATCATCAAGGATGTGTCTATACAGGTACCATCAACTTCTTTACCCACTATTGATGTATTAGATAAAGGTAAAGGAATTATGTTAGAAGTTGAAGTTACCAAGGATGCAGCCCAAGTGCATTTTGATTCTATTTTGGCTGCACAACTTGAGGAAAAGGAGAAGAAGACTGCTATTGAGTCACCATTTGTGGCAACTTTTGAAAGTAATATGGGAGGCAGTGATAATGAGAGTACTGATTCAAGTGTTATGATCATTGAAGATCCAGAAAGGCTTGAATATGGTGATGAGTTGGTTAAGGAGAGGTTTGAGGAATTGAAAAATCAGGTAGATTATGAGATGCCTGAAGTAGCCCAGATGTACTTTGCATGGGAGAATAAGGTAATGGAGAATCCAGAAATGACAATTTCAGATCAAATTTTGGGTTTGGAGATTCTCTTAAGAGTTCAAAGGGATTGCAAGGTAATTCTAAAGTATAGGGCTATCAAGGTTCTTTCATAGTCTAAGAAGGATAGAAGGGAGCTCTATTATATGCTTCTCAGATGGCATCAAGGGGGTTGGGCTTTCTAGAAGTTGCAGGATTTGTCCTTTGATGAGTTGGAGTTACGTGCTTATCCTATATGGGCAAGTGTTCAAGAGCAGAATACTATCAGACTTCTTTCAGATGAAAGAGAGGAAGAACTTGTAGAAGAGATGCAGATCCAAAAGGCTTTAATTGCACCAAGGCCTTTGAAGAAGGGACTTCCAATTGAGTTCCCAAAGAATTTGGATAGAGTGAATCCTAGTGAAGCAGTTATTAGAAGGAGTATTAAGCTCTCAACTTTGGAAGCTTCACATATGGTAGAGGTATTACCTTATGATTCCAGAAACCCTATAGTTCATTATGAAGAAGATGCAAGTGGGTTTTGGATGATTGGCAAATATTGAAAGGAGGTACATACTTTTACTACTCTTATCTCTTTGTTTGCAAGCCTGGATAGGGAAGACTTGCTAGATTGATGAGACTGTATTTATACATAGTCTCATCGTCCAAATCGGGCTTAAAACGCTTAAAATATCGTCAAAATACCCATATATGTGCCTATGTTTGTTCATTGTGTATTTTAGGTATGGATATCGTGAATTCACCAAAAGATCAAAGGAATCAAGCAAAAAAGAACACGGGAATCGAAGCCGCACAAAGAACCGGACCCGAATCATGAATTTCCTTTGAAGTCCTTGAAGTTTTGAAGATTTGGCAAGAATGGTCCCTCAACTTTTGAAGACTTGTCACTTTTGACCCTTGTAAATCTCTATTATTACAAGATTGGTCTTTAAGTTTCAAGAAAATACCATTTATGCCCTTGAAGAATGCATTAAATGCATAAAATGCCCTTGTGAATGTGTTTTATAAACTTTGGTGCCAAAAGTGTCAATCATGCAAAGATATTTATAAAGGGGAATGAGTTGTTTACTGATTAGAAGAATTTAGCAAGTGAAAGGGAATTGGGGGACTAAATTCGTCCAGACATCAAACTCCACCCCAGCCATTCATAAAACACCACCTCACCCCACTCATTGCCCCAACCAATCACAATCCTTCTACATCACACGTCACCCTCCACTAGTAAATAACTGATTAATATAATCAGTTATTAACTCTTCCCTCCAAACACATCATTTAAAAATATTTAACCCCAAACCAGATTTAACCTTCCCCTAATCTTACTTAAACCCTAAAAAAACCCAGAACGAATCAGGAACAAATCAAAGGGTTTTTATGTGATTAATTCCAGATCATCAATTAACCTGTTTGTCATCACAAACCCACGTTCAAAAGTCCCAACCCGTGACTCCTTGTGGGTCCCCCGTCTTCCCCTGTCACACCAAAAATGGCATAAAGGGAATCTTACAGTCATCCAACGCTTCCTAAGCATCTCCTTGGTCCCCAAGGACCCAATGAACGTTCAAGATTATCACAAACAGAGCTGGCATCACATGGGGCATTTGACCCAAAATTCTTGAAGACATCAAAGGGGCATAATCGGATTTTCATTAGCTAGGGTTTCCCATTTGTACTTTTTTATTTAGAATTCTAGAATCATCTTAGCTTAGTATAAAAACACCTTCCAACCTGTGGATAGGGTTTTTGTTCCAGTTTTTGTAAATTCAAAGATTATTAATGAAAATGAAAGTTTTTAATTTTCAAAAATACTGTGTTCCATTTATTTGTTTTTCTAGTGTAAGATTTATTTGAGTTTCAAAATAGTTTAAGGGTTTCAAAAAAAGTTTAGGTTTTCAGAAAATTCAAGATTGTTCAAAGTTTTGGTCAGAAAACGTTTTTCTTATTATTTAAGCTGAAATCCCAATCACTTTGAAGTGAAAGTGGATTGGTGTTGGGATTTCAGATTTATCAGTTGGATTCAAAGGTTGGATTTCAAGTTGGTTTCAAAGATTTTCCACAAGAAAATCTTATTTTTACTTACTTTTAATACTTACTGTAGATTAAGTTCATCACAAGCTTGACAAGCTTGTGACAAGCTTCATCTACTTGTAGTTTTTCTCTTTGTTGGCTTTGTTTGTGCAGGATTCCAAGAAACAAGCAAATTCCATCAACTCATTCTCATATTTTTTGTGAAGATATTTTGCACCCTGGACTGTTGTAGTCCTCAGCAGGGTTCTTGCATAAGCTCATAAATCCAGGAAGTTTCAGAAAGAGAAGGCATCAGCTAAAAAGGTGGTTTGAACCCTCTATCTTTAATATTTACTGATTTATTTTGTTTATGCTTATGTGGTTTGTTAAGATCTGCTCTTGTGACTGTTTATTGCTTGATTAGGCTTCATATAAGTTTGTGTGCATGCTTAGAACCTAGGAATTAGTTTGGTCAGGGTTGGATAGACTTTGGTTTGAAAATATTTCATTTTAGAAATTTAAGGGGGTGTTTGGGTCTGCTTGATAGGCTAGGAGTTTGACAAGTCCTTGGCTTAAAAACGGCTTAAACTCACTCTATTAGGGTAGTTATATATTATAGGTTGTTTTGTTCCAAGTTTGGTAGGAAATTAAGAAGATTGCATGCTCATTTGACATATTCTGCCTATAAAATCAGAAAAGTGCAAATCTGCCTTGTTTTTATGTGATTTGGGATTTGATTTTTTGTAGATTAATAGATAAAAGAGGTATCTAGGGATAGGACTAGGGTTTTTGAGTGTTGAATGAGATTTGAGTAAGTTCTGGTTAACCAAAACTTACCCAAATACCACTTGCATCAGCAAACAAACACCCTCAGGCCTATACATCACATCAGCAACTGATTTCTGCTCATTTTGTGTTTTATTTGCTTTGTGACTTAGAGTTTTTTAGCATATATTGACTCCCCACACTTCCATGAGTGTGGGGGTGCCCTTTGTTCCAAGTAATTCCAAGTAATAAGCAATCTACAAGTCAAAAGGTCCACAGACCTGTTTTTTAACATTAACAGTGGGAACTCCTTTCCCACTGATAAGGTCTTTGTTTCCACTGCTTGCACAAAAGGACAGAAAGTGACCAAGTGTCACTTTCAGAAACTAAGATTTTTGTCTTTTGTGACCTTAATTAGGAATTAGGGTTTGATTCTTGTTCCATTATTTTTATTTTTTAATCCTTGATTTTTTAGCTTAATTCATTTTTATTTTACTGTTCATTTTCCATTTTTTACATTTAATTGCTATTTTAATTACTTTTTAATTAATCTGTTTTTTGTCTTTTAGTGGTAAAAAGTGTTATTTTTCAGATTTAAAATTTTTCCTAGATTTAGAAAATTAGTTTAAGATTTTTGGTTTAAAAATTAGTTACTGTTCACCTTTTTAATTATTTTTTATAATTAAATTAAGTTAATTAGGGTTTATTTAATAAACTGTTTTGTCTTTTAGTGAAAAATTTTACATTTTTCAAACTTTTTCAATTTTCTACTGTTCATTAGAGTATTTTAGGATTTTTAAAATTGTTAGATTAATTTTGTCATTATTTAATTATTTTTTTATGATTATTTTAATTTAAAAATAGTTTTAAGTCATTTAAAAATAGAAAAATAGTTTTTAAAATTTAAGAAAAATAGTTTTTAGTCTTTAAATAATATAAGTGACTTATTAGTTCAATAAATTAATATTTTGGGCATTTTGTTAATTATATTTAATTTTTGGGCTTTAATTAGCATTAAAAATTGAATATTTAATTAATAAAAGGTTTTAAAATATATTTGTTGGACTTTTATTCTTATTTATATTATTTAAGACTTAGTTTAATCATTTAATTAGTTTTTAGGTTTTAACTTTTAATTTCGTCACGTTTTACGTATTTACGTTCGCGTTTTACGTTAATTCGTCGTAGTTTAAACGTAGTCGTAGCTCGTCTTTAATTTTTCTCTTCTCAACCAAAAACGTCACTAATCCAAACATTGTTATTTTATTAATCGGCACACATAATACACACCTCCTTCGAGAACGAACCCGCATTTATTCAGTTTTACGTTTTTCCTAAAGCGTAGAACTTAATACTTGCCGCACTTATACGTTGTTTTCCTAAACACGTATATCATTTTCTACATCAAATTTTTGGCGCCGCTGCCGGGGAGGTGTTTAGTGTGCCATTATTATTAGTATCGTGTTTGTGTGAGTAGTGCGTTTTTGCTTTTCATTTTTGGAAAAGCGTATATAACGTACATACTCATTTTTGTTATTTTTTATCTATTATAGTATAATATCCAAATAAATCGTGTTTAATTTTCCTAAGTTAAACACACAACAATCTTTACTATATTGTAGATATATTGGTTTTCGTTTTTCTTGTGAATATATTATTACTATATTGTACTACGTAAGAACAATAAAAATACAAGTACTCCAAATACGTGAGAAATCACAACCTTGATTCGGGATTTCATCACTCGATCATTGTATTCGAATCTAAAGCAAAAGTTTAAAGGCAAAATAGATAAATACTTTCGTGAGGCTTAATTTCAATTAACACAAACTATAAGGTGGGTATAAGGCGGTTGTATTTCACGACCTAAAGGAAAAAGGCTCTTAAGTGCTTCGCGCCGCCTCGTTTCCTCCGCTTGCTTGTGCGTGTTTTGAGAAAGAGGGCTAATCGAGGGTTTGCCGCCCAAGTATTATCTACGTATCATATATATTTGCTTGTGTTTTCAAGATTAAACCCTCTTGAACGTTTTGGTGTTCCACCAACGTTCTAAAGTCATCGAGAACGTTCACTCCACGTGATCGTTTTCATTCTTTGAGGCTCCTTTAATCGAGAAAGTCGATTCGAGGGGAGATTTGTAGATTTGTGTCTACGTAATACATTCAAAAATCCAAAAAAAATTTAAAAAACCAATCAAAAACCAAAAAAAATTGAAAAAAACAAAAAGCCGCAAAAAGAATCTTCTTTGCTACCACCCATTCTACGCTTAGTGCATGCGCACTCGATCGAAGGATTATTCCAATTCTAGTGAAGCTTCGAATCGACGCAATCGTAATCGAAGGAATCGACGACGTAGACGAGAATTAGAAACCGACGTTCCTAATATCGTTGTTGAAGAAACCGTAGAGGAGATGGCCGACAATCGTTCTATGATGGAATTGCTCCAAGCGCCCACCGAGGGTTATGGAGACGCGATCGTAATTCCCGCTATCGAGGCGGAGAATTTTGAGATCAAGAGCGGAATGCTTTCGTTGATCCAAGCTACGAAGTTTCGAGGTCGTGAAGCCGATAATCCTCACGACCATATTCGGAATTTTGATCGTCTTTTAGCCACGAGCAAGTTTAAGAACGTCGACACCGATGTCGTCAAGCTTATGCTTTTTCCATACTCGCTCGATGGTTCCGCCAAGGATTGGTACGAGAAAGAGCCACCTAATTCCATTACTACGTGGAAGGATCTCGTTTCCAAGTTCGTTAATTATTTTTTCCCACCGTCGAAGACGACGTTTTTCAAGAATGAAATTACGAAATTTGAGCAAAAACCGAATGAATCTTTTAGAGACGCGTGGGATCGTTTTAAGGAATTGCTTAGGCAATGTCCTCACCATGGTTTTTCCGAGTTGCACCAAATCGATACGTTTTACAACGGTCTTAATTTTCACGAACAAGACTCGTTGAATTCCGCCGCCGGTGGCAACTTTTTGTGTAAGACTCCGAGAGAAGCTTTGATAATTATCGAGAACCGATCCAAGGTTTACCAACTCCGCAATGCACCGAGTGTTGCCAATGTCGCCAATGTTAGTAGTTCTAATCGCGACATTGAGAGAGTTGATGCAAAAGTCGACAAGCTTACGAATGTGTTCACGTCTTATCTCATTGAGATGCAAAAGAAAGACGCTCCCGCTACGGTGAAAGCGGTTGAGGTTTCGTGTACGTTTTGTGGTGGACCTCATAATTATTACGAGTGTGCGGCTACGGATGGCCAAACGTCGAATGTGAGTGCGTTAAACAACAATTTTTCTAATCAAAATCAAAATAACGCCGGTCCATCACAACAAGGCAATTATAACCAAGGCAACAATTTTCAAAATCGAAACAATTTTCAAGGAAATAATCAACAAGGAAATTTTTCGAATCAAAATCAAGGAGGTTATAATCAAGGTCGTAATATAACTTGGCAAAATAGAGATAACAATCAAGGAAACAATTTTTCAAATGGGAATCAAGGCAATTTTCAAAGAAGTAATCAAAACCAAGGGAACTTTAATTCTAATCAAAATAGTTCGTCAAACGATTTTCAAAACTACATGAAAACGAATGAGGCTAATATGAGACGATTAGAGGGAGAAATTGGTACTTTGAAAAACGACTTTACAAATACTTTGAAATTGCAAAACACGAAGATTGAGCAAGGGCAAATTGATATTAAAAAGATGTTTTCGGCCATAATGAACAAAGCCTCGGGTTCGTCATCAAGTTCGTTACCTAGTGACACCGTTGCTAATCCGAAAGAACAATGTAAAGCCGCCTCGTCTCGTGAGAAAGGTCGTGTGATTACCCCTAACCTTGAAGGATTCCGTGTTGTTTATCCCTCTCAACCCTCGACTTCTAAGACGTCTTCTTGTTCTAAAGTCGATGGGGTGAACGTGGCGACCAAGGAAAAGAGTGCACACCCTCGTGTACCTCGAATTCCATCCACGGTTCAAAAGGAGAGCTTTGTCGACCTTACCAAAGTAACCCTTGAAGAAACTTGTGCATCGATCCTTCTTAAAAAACCCAAAAGGCGTATGCCGAGAAAGGAAAAGGATCCGGGCCAATTTCTACTACCTTGTGATTTTTCCGAGATTGAGGGATGTTTAGCCCTTGCCGATTTAGGTGCTAGCATCAATCTCATGCCTCATTCTCTTTGGAAATTGATGAGATTGCCTTCGCTTACCCCCACGAACATGACAATCGAGCTTGCAAATTGTACTCCACTTATACCAATTGGAATAGCCGAGGATGTCTATGTTAGGATTGGAAAGTTTGTTTTTCCCGCGGATTTCGTTATATCCGATTACGAGTGTGACCCTAAATGTCCCATTATTTTAGGCCGACCATTCTTATCGACGGCTCGAACCGTAATCGACGTTCACGAGGGGAGACTTACTATGAGATATGGGGATGAGAAAATAGACTTTTTCGCTAGAAAATCCCAAGGATTTTGTGAGAATAAAAAAACCGAGGTTTTAAAACCTAATGATTCAAATTCTAATGATTTCAAAATGTTTACTTTAGCGGAAAGAATGAAGCTTGATGCATGTTTTGAAAGAATTAAGAAAAACGGTTTTAAGGATGATGATTTTAATGATAAAGAATACGTGTACCTAATTCAAAAGGGTATGTGTAAATTCATGGATGAAAACTCACTTTGGGATGTTTTTAGCGAAACAAGTGAAACACCAATTCCGAAGGGTGACGTTAATGCCATCACGACAATGACCAAAATGGATTCGTCTTCACCACCTTCGAAGGACCATGACTTTGAGGCTTCAACTTCTAACTCCATCGAAGTGCCTCCTTTGCCTAGCCCAACACCCGTTTAGGCTAAAGGGTTTATCGACATCGATCCTCTCGTCTTAGAAAAGTCACCTAAGCATAGCCCTAGTGCTTGTAAGTCCATGGTTGTGAGTGCTCACATCGACTCTTTCTTTGACGATGACGATGGCGATTTTGCCGAGCTTGATCACGTACTTCGACATCCACATGCTATTTTTGATTCTCCCAAGAAGAAACATGTGAAGTACGATGATTATGAGTTTGATCCCGAGATTGAGGAAATTATTGAACGAGAGCTAGCTCTTATGCCTTCACTTCCACCTACGAGTGAGGTCGACCTTTCCAAGATCGAGGATGAACTAAATGAGTTGGAACGTCTTATTTTCGATGACGAACCAACTCATGTGACCACAAATCCCATTCTCGAGGAGTTACCTAATCAACACTCCTCATTTGAGAATGACGTTTACCACATTCGTGAGGATCTAACTTATCAACGATCCCTACAAAAGAATGATGGTTTCGTGCTTGATCGTGATCTTTTCGAGAGAGTTTCTAAGATACTCAAGGAGGGGAATGACAAACCGTGGTTTGACAAGCCTATCTTTGATGAAGAAATCGATGAGATCGACGTTCATGAGGATGACGAGTATGTAGACCCCGAGGGGGCGGTGTTCTTTATTGACAAACGTTTTGAGAACTTATATAATCCGCCACCCCCTCCCACCAATGACTTAAATGTGAGGATTTTTAGCGCGACTAATTTTGAACTAGAAACGCCAAATATTTTCGACATTATTCAATCGGGTTTTCATAAAGAGTTTTTAAACGATGAAAAAGGAAAGGATTTTAAAAATGTTTTAAATGATTTTTCTACATGTTTAACTCCGTCATCACCGCGTTTTATGAGTGCTACCACCTCGTCTACTCCTTTTGACGACGGTTGGTGTGGTCTTAGTATGGGGGAAGCCCCAAATGTTCCCTCACACTTTACCACCAAGGACGAGATTTACGATCCCGGAATTGCTTGTAAAGGGAAATCTCGGTCTTCCACCGATGCAATAAATGGAAATCTTATCTATTTGCTTGGTGTGAGTCTACCTCGAGTAGCTCATATGTTTGACTTACCCATTGCCCCACCTTTCTACTTCTCATCTCTTTTCTTCTACCCCATTGGGGTTTCGGCTTCGGTTGAAGTAGCGTTGTTTCGTCTTTCATCCGAAAACGAGGACGCTATCTTTGACCCCGGTATACGTTTATCGGGTTTTTAAAGTACTCCGCGTACTTTTGGGCCTTGTTCATCATGTAAGTCCCACCAAAAATGACCATACCAAGATTATCCCTAAATGATCACATTTATGGGGATTCGAGTCGAGCTTTTGACTCGGTTAACAAAAACAAGGTGCCTCGTGGGGGATTCTCATGCTTATCCTTGTAAATATTATTGCTTTCTTAGTTAATGTAACGAGGGGACTTGTGCTCTTCCTACCTTTGTTTCGTGGTTGTTTGTGATTGTGATTCATTAGGTTCATCGTCATCATTGAAGCCTCTCGTGTTCGTTTCACGGATCACTCGAGCTTCGATCGTTGCCCTTGGAGATTCTGATATCCGATGATATCCTTTTATGTTCTAACGTTTATCTTATTAGCATAATTCATAAACGGCTTTTAGGTTATTCGTTTTACCCTTTCCATGCTCGAGATTAAGCATTCGACTTCGTCTCTAGTATGGGGGTGTTTACACCCCTAGACTCGAAACATTGAGGACAATGTTTAGTTTTAGTATGGGGGGTGAGTAGATACTTCACCTTGCTTACGTCAACACGCAATCCAATATTCATCTTTTTGCTATCGTTTTGTTGCAAATAAGGCTAAAAATGGCCAAATTTTAAAATTTTTCTAGTTTTTCATAAGTGTTTAAGACACGAATGTAGGTTTTCCGATGGTGAGAACGAGAGTAATTTTTGACTCGACCGTGCGTGTTGAGCACTTAGCTCGATTCCTTAACTTTTTTAGGCTAAGTCTCTTAAATGAGGACGAGAAATGATAGAGTTATTTATAAGTCTCGTAATCGTCACGATCTTATGTGTAGTAATTATTAGCTTATTCTCCCAACGCTTTTGCATAATAAATTGTTAATAAATATTGATTTGGCGGTTTAGTCACTATTGTTGGGTTTCTATTTTGTTTTGGTAGCTTCCATGTAATTAAATTGGGAAAACATTAAGGTATCGCCAGCGTCACGGTTTTGAAGTATTGGCACCCGAATAATCGAAAGCTTCACCTAATAATAAGATTTCAAGTGCTCACCTAAATTAAGCAAAAATTTGAAGCTCACAAGGCCGAAAAATCTATGCCCAAATTGAAAGTGAATCAAGCCTTAATCTTCGAAGCTTTAAAGATCCAAAATTCGCTTTAGCGTGAGGATATACGTCTTTGGCTAATAAAACCACCGATGAGGCGGATAATAAAAGGCAAGGCAAGACCGAAATCATAATAAAATCTTCATGGCGAAGTTGAATAAAAGATGGAGGTAAACCAAAGATAATAAGGCCCTTCCGTTAGGGGGCGTATAAAAGTCTTGGTAATAAGTCTCATGTTCAAAACCGTTATAAAATCGTGTTTATCGATCCTTCTTGTTGACTTAATTTTTTGACATCGTTGTCTATTGGGGTGAATTATTGATTTGATGATTTTGGTTACACCGTTAAGTTTCTATTTTTAGACTTAATCTCTATTCACGCATAAGTCAATGATGTATCCTCGTGATCATTAAGACAAAAATAAAATATAAGAGATACCAAGTAGGAATAAGGGAGTTTAGGTTCGTAATTAACACTCATGAGACATGATCGTGTTGCTAACTTATAATAACAATGATCTCGTTACACGCTTAGCATGGAATTGGGTGAAAATCGAGGACGACGAAATTATTTCTAACGAAGCATTCACGTGTTCTTGTTCTATGATCCCAAAAGTCACATTCTCGTGATGAAAACAATACATTATGTCTAAAACACGTGTAGTAGTTTATTTAAATTTATGTCTTGAATAAATGTCATCATAAAATGAATTTTGGAAGTGCTACGATACTTAATTCTAGCATTGCGTGGGGACACGGCAATGGTTTAGTATGGGGGAGTGATGAGACTGTATTTATACATAGTCTCATCGTCCAAATCGGGCTTAAAACGCTTAAAATATCGTCAAAATACCCATATATGTGCCTATGTTTGTTCATTGTGTATTTTAGGTATGGATATCGTGAATTCACCAAAAGATCAAAGGAATCAAGCAAAAACGAACACGGGAATCGAAGCCGCACAAAGAACCGGACCCGAATCATGAATTTCCTTTGAAGTCCTTGAAGTTTTGAAGATTTGGCAAGAATGGTCCCTCAACTTTTGAAGACTTGTCACTTTTGACCCTTGTAAATCTCTATTATTACAAGATTGGTCTTTAAGTTTCAAGAAAATACCATTTATGCCCTTGAAGAATGCATTAAATGCATAAAATGCCCTTGTGAATGTGTTTTATAAACTTTGGTGCCAAAAGTGTCAATCATGCAAAGATATTTATAAAGGGGAATGAGTTGTTTACTGATTAGAAGAATTTAGCAAGTGAAAGGGAATTGGGGGACTAAATTCGTCCAGACATCAAACTCCACCCCAGCCATTCATAAAACGCCACCTCACCCCACTCATTGCCCCAACCAATCACAATCCTTCTACATCACACGTCACCCTCCACTAGTAAATAACTGATTAATATAATCAGTTATTAACTCTTCCCTCCAAACACATCATTTAAAAATATTTAACCCCAAACCAGATTTAACCTTCCCCTAATCTTACTTAAACCCTAAAAAAACCCAGAACGAATCAGGAACAAATCAAAGGGTTTTTATGTGATTAATTCCAGATCATCAATTAACCTGTTTGTCATCACAAACCCACGTTCAAAAGTCCCAACCCGTGACTCCTTGTGGGTCCCCCGTCTTCCCCTGTCACACCAAAAATGGCATAAAGGGAATCTTACAGTCATCCAACGCTTCCTAAGCATCTCCTTGGTCCCCAAGGACCCAATGAACGTTCAAGATTATCACAAACAGAGCTGGCATCACATGGGGCATTTGACCCAAAATTCTTGAAGACATCAAAGGGGCATAATCGGATTTTCATTAGCTAGGGTTTCCCATTTGTACTTTTTTATTTAGAATTCTAGAATCATCTTAGCTTAGTATAAAAACACCTTCCAACCTGTGGATAGGGTTTTTGTTCCAGTTTTTGTAAATTCAAAGATTATTAATGAAAATGAAAGTTTTTAATTTTCAAAAATACTGTGTTCCATTTATTTGTTTTTCTAGTGTAAGATTTATTTGAGTTTCAAAATAGTTTAAGGGTTTCAAAAAAAGTTTAGGTTTTCAGAAAATTCAAGATTGTTCAAAGTTTTGGTCAGAAAACGTTTTTCTTATTATTTAAGCTGAAATCCCAATCACTTTGAAGTGAAAGTGGATTGGTGTTGGGATTTCAGATTTATCAGTTGGATTCAAAGGTTGGATTTCAAGTTGGTTTCAAAGATTTTCCACAAGAAAATCTTATTTTTACTTACTTTTAATACTTACTGTAGATTAAGTTCATCACAAGCTTGACAAGCTTGTGACAAGCTTCATCTACTTGTAGTTTTTCTCTTTGTTGGCTTTGTTTGTGCAGGATTCCAAGAAACAAGCAAATTCCATCAACTCATTCTCATATTTTTTGTGAAGATATTTTGCACCCTGGACTGTTGTAGTCCTCAGCAGGGTTCTTGCATAAGCTCATAAATCCAGGAAGTTTCAGAAAGAGAAGGCATCAGCTAAAAAGGTGGTTTGAACCCTCTATCTTTAATATTTACTGATTTATTTTGTTTATGCTTATGTGGTTTGTTAAGATCTGCTCTTGTGACTGTTTATTGCTTGATTAGGCTTCATATAAGTTTGTGTGCATGCTTAGAACCTAGGAATTAGTTTGGTCAGGGTTGGATAGACTTTGGTTTGAAAATATTTCATTTTAGAAATTTAAGGGGGTGTTTGGGTCTGCTTGATAGGCTAGGAGTTTGACAAGTCCTTGGCTTAAAAACGGCTTAAACTCACTCTATTAGGGTAGTTATATATTATAGGTTGTTTTGTTCCAAGTTTGGTAGGAAATTAAGAAGATTGCATGCTCATTTGACATATTCTGCCTATAAAATCAGAAAAGTGCAAATCTGCCTTGTTTTTATGTGATTTGGGATTTGA
The DNA here is from genome assembly GCA_025667525.1 of Glebionis coronaria. Taxonomy (NCBI): domain Eukaryota; kingdom Viridiplantae; phylum Streptophyta; class Magnoliopsida; order Asterales; family Asteraceae; genus Glebionis; species Glebionis coronaria. The sequence goes on from JANFOE010000517.1 coordinate 442,636, forward strand.
TTTTTTGTAGATTAATAGATAAAAGAGGTATCTAGGGATAGGACTAGGGTTTTTGAGTGTTGAATGAGATTTGAGTAAGTTCTGGTTAACCAAAACTTACCCAAATACCACTTGCATCAGCAAACAAACACCCTCAGGCCTATACATCACATCAGCAACTGATTTCTGCTCATTTTGTGTTTTATTTGCTTTGTGACTTAGAGTTTTTTAGCATATATTGACTCCCCACACTTCCATGAGTGTGGGGGTGCCCTTTGTTCCAAGTAATTCCAAGTAATAAGCAATCTACAAGTCAAAAGGTCCACAGACCTGTTTTTTAACATTAACAGTGGGAACTCCTTTCCCACTGATAAGGTCTTTGTTTCCACTGCTTGCACAAAAGGACAGAAAGTGACCAAGTGTCACTTTCAGAAACTAAGATTTTTGTCTTTTGTGACCTTAATTAGGAATTAGGGTTTGATTCTTGTTCCATTATTTTTATTTTTTAATCCTTGATTTTTTAGCTTAATTCATTTTTATTTTACTGTTCATTTTCCATTTTTTACATTTAATTGCTATTTTAATTACTTTTTAATTAATCTGTTTTTTGTCTTTTAGTGGTAAAAAGTGTTATTTTTCAGATTTAAAATTTTTCCTAGATTTAGAAAATTAGTTTAAGATTTTTGGTTTAAAAATTAGTTACTGTTCACCTTTTTAATTATTTTTTATAATTAAATTAAGTTAATTAGGGTTTATTTAATAAACTGTTTTGTCTTTTAGTGAAAAATTTTACATTTTTCAAACTTTTTCAATTTTCTACTGTTCATTAGAGTATTTTAGGATTTTTAAAATTGTTAGATTAATTTTGTCATTATTTAATTATTTTTTTATGATTATTTTAATTTAAAAATAGTTTTAAGTCATTTAAAAATAGAAAAATAGTTTTTAAAATTTAAGAAAAATAGTTTTTAGTCTTTAAATAATATAAGTGACTTATTAGTTCAATAAATTAATATTTTGGGCATTTTGTTAATTATATTTAATTTTTGGGCTTTAATTAGCATTAAAAATTGAATATTTAATTAATAAAAGGTTTTAAAATATATTTGTTGGATTTTTATTCTTATTTATATTATTTAAGACTTAGTTTAATCATTTAATTAGTTTTTAGGTTTTAATTTTTAATTTCGTCACGTTTTACGTATTTACGTTCGCGTTTTACGTTAATTCGTCGTAGTTTAAACGTAGTCGTAGCTCGTCTTTAATTTTTCTCTTCTCAACCAAAAACGTCACTAATCCAAACATTGTTATTTTATTAATTGGCACACATAATACACACCTCCTTCGAGAACGAACCCGCATTTATTCAGTTTTACGTTTTTCCTAAAGCGTAGAACTTAATACTTGCCGCACTTATACGTTGTTTTCCTAAACACGTATATCATTTTCTACATCATAGATCTTTGGGGATTGATGAAGACCAAGTATGAGACTGAAGCACCTACTTCAGTCAATGGAATAAAGATTTGGTCCACATTCAAGAGAATGTGTGAGCCAAATGATGAAGATCCAATATGGTTGGATCTAGATGATATCAATGGACTTCAATGGTGTCTACATTCAGCAGCTGGTGTTTATCATTTGAGTACTACAAATTTTTCTGAATATCTTCTTGTGGATGCTGAATATCCCATGTCCAAGGAAGTTTTGAAGAAAATGGTATCAACACAGCTAGAGATGGATTACACAAGTTATGTTGGCTAAGATTTAATTAGGTTTATTTATTTCTTAATTAACAAGCGATTTGTATTTGTAAGAATCCTCCTTGTACTTAGTTTTTATTCAAAAACTTGATTACTAGAGTAGATATCAAGTTCAGGGGAGGATTGTTGGGAATAAAATGAGCTAAGACACTTAGATGCTGACAAGAGGAAATTGGACGTTGATAAGAAGAAATCAAGCATTTCCAGAACAAGCGTTGACAAGAAGAAATCAAGCGCTGATGAGAAGAAGTCCAAGCACTGATAGAATACTTAGTCTACACGTTTTGTATTCTAGTAAAGATATGTTCGACATTTTATTTTCTATATTTATCTTTACCTAGAATAGCTGATAGTTAGACTCTTGTGCAAGGCTCCTTAATATATAAAAGGAGGCCTTTAGGTTTTAGTTTAATATAGGTTTTTACACTTTCATTATACACAAGTTCAATCATCAATCAAAGTGAAAGTTTGGTTTATTATGTTTTGTGTGTTCTTGTTCTAAGTATTAATTCCGCATAATAATTAGATTGTTTCATATATAACAAAGTTTCTCTAAGTGTTTAACTTGATTCAATCTCGTTTACACAAAGCTAAATCGATCTATGTTTGGAATCAACATTCACCAACTTTATTTTGACATTTTAAGCATGTGTTTTCATGTGCTTGACCTATATGGATTATTTGGAGTCTGCATTATGGTTTTGGCATATAGAGGTCTTCTCTCGGATCAAGCTCTCGAATACTCATGAAGTCACAGCCTCCCAAAGTCTTCCGCTGCGGTGAATTTGGGGGTGTGACAACGCTGTTTGATGATAACACTAGAAGGATTTCCATTCGTTATCGTGAATACTGAAGAGTATCACTCTGAACATTCTAGAAGACCACAAATATATTGCGTAGAAACCTAGAACGAGTTTGAATCAATTAAGAATTAAACCACTGTTACTTTCCAGTTTTACACATGTTCAATTCATAAAGAATCTTACACATGACCTACCGTAGTGCTGTTTGATATTAACACTGGAAGGATTTCCACTCATCACTGTAAATACTAAGTAGTATCACTCTAAGTGTTCTATCAATATCACAAGGATATAGCGTAGGACTCTCTTCTTCGTCATGCGGTGTGTTCCAACGAGATTTCGTTGATCTCTAGGCTCTAGACTCGATTTGTGCACTTTTAGTGATCGAAGGCTGGAGTAGATGACACCTATTCAATATCAACTATCTCGGAGTGAGAAAGTCAATAGAATTCGTTGTAACACCCCCATTTTTAACATATAGCAACGGAAGCTAATCTGGGGTATTACTTCATAGTACCATAGTCATAATAATAGAAAATGCCAAAAAGACATTTTTATAAAACAAATGTTATCATTCATTTATTTAAATCAGAATTAATAAACAACTGTACATACGCTGTACAAACACAAGTTTCCCAAAGATCTAGTTTTATTGATAGAATGATAACTTATTCAAGACACCACCCTTCACCTGCACGCCAGTCTTCATTCATCCGAGATATATGCTTAAAGTCAACACAAAGGTTGAGTGAATTTATAGGTTTTAAACATCATTTGAATACAAGTATGACTCTCGGGCTACAATGTTATCCACCCAGTTTTAAATTCATCGATTCTTATTGCACTAGCTCATGACCCGCGACTAGACATTATCAGAAAAATCCAACAAATTGCCCTTAAGCAGGAAGATTGCCAGACTATCATGAGTTTTAGCAAAATAAAGCATATCTGTTTAGCCTAGGAATGGACTATTAGCTGCTAGCAAGTGTGACTTGCCAAGATAGGAGATGTCAGTCTCCATACATAATATACACATTGGACAAACACAAGCATATATTGGGGTATTTTAATGATATTTTAAGCATTTTAAGCCCGATTTGGACGATGAGACTATGTATAATTGCAGTCTCATCACTCCCCCATACTAAACCATTGTCGTGTCCACACGCAATGCTAGAATTAAGTATCGTAGCATTTCCAAAATTCATTTTTATATGACATTTATTGAAAACGTAAACTTAAGTAAACTACTACACGTGTTTTAGACATAATGTATTGTTTTCATCAGGATTAAGTGACTTTTAGGATCATAGAATAAGAACACGTGAATGCCTCATAGAGATAAGTTCGTCATCCTCGATTTTCACCCAATTACATGCTAAGCGTGTAACGAGATCATTGTCATTATAATTTAGTAAACCGATCATTACTCATGAGTGTTAATTACATACTCAGACTACCTTATTCCTATGGTATATCTCTTATATTTTATTTTGTCTTAATGATCACGAGGATGCATTTGACTTATTTCTATATTTTATTAAGCCCGAAAATAAAGTAGGACGATTTAATTAATAGTTAGCTAAAGGGCACGATCTTTTAAAACGACTTCTCGTAATCTCCTTAAATACATATCTTGGCATAACTCGTTTCACGATTTGAGACTTTTCTCGGACCGATATTTGGCACGTACTTCATACTTCTAATCTTGGAAGACGTTCTTGAAATAATGGTCATCTCTTCGTATATGGAATTTCTTCACTTGACCACGACTTCATCATTTTTCGTCAATCTTTATTTAGGATTTTGATATACAACGATCCGCCTCCTTTTTGGACTTGGATATATTTATCCTCATACCTTTTTAGGATCTTTTTGGATAGACTTCTCCATTATCTTTAGGGGAGTATTGCTTTTCGTCGTGTGTCTCGATCCTTCATATTGATTTTGGAACAATGAAACTTCACATCATCTTGGATCTTTAGCAACAAAACAGAGTCCCTCATGCCTTGTTAGGGCCTTTTTGGAACTTTGCCAATCTTCGCACCCCGCTTCAATAAGTTATGCCTTGGCTATGAACTCTATTTGAACACGAGAAACTTTTAAACGATCTTGGGCTAGAAGCTAAGTAACCTTTTAAATCGTACGACCTTAGTTATTGCATTTATTTAAACAAAAGCGTGGGGAGAAAAAGCTAATAATTACTACACATGAGATTGTGAAAGATTACGTAACTTATAATTAACTCTATCATTTCTGGTCCTCATTTAAGAGACTTAGCCTAATTAAAGTTAAGGAATCGAAGCTAGTGTAAAAACACGGTCGAGTAAAAAATTACTCTTATTCTCAACATCGGAAAACCTACATTCGTGTCTTAAACACTTATGAAAATTAAGAAAAATTTTAAAATTTGGCCATTAGCCTTATTTTGTATAAAACGATAACAAAAAGATGAATATTGGATTTCATGTTGATGTGAGCAAGGTGAAGTATCTACTCAACCCCCTCATACTAAACTAAACATTGTCCTCAATGTTTCGAGTCTAGGGGTGAAAACACCCCCGTACTAGAGACGAAAGTCGAATGCTTAATCAAGAGCATAGAAAGGGTAAAACGAATAACCTAAAAGCCGTTTATGAATTATGCTAATAAGATAATCGTTAGAACATAAAAGGATATCATCGGATATCGGAATCTCCAAAGGCAACGATCGAAGCTTGAGTGATCCGTAAAACGAACACGAGAGGCTTCAATGATGACGATGAACCTAATAAACAACAATCACAAAAAACCACGGAACAAAGGTTGGAAGAGCACAAGTCCCCTCACATTACACTAATTAGAAAAATAAAACGGAAATGATAAAAAGGATAGGCATGAGATTCCCCCACGAGGCACCTCGTTTTTTATAACCGAGTCAAGAGCTCGACTCGAATCCCCATAAATATGATCATTTAGGGATTATCATGGTTCAGTCATTTTTGGTGGGACTTACATGTAATCAAGGCCCAAAAGCAACCGATAATAAAGGCAAAGCCTTTATACCGGGATCAAAGATCGTGTCTTCGTTTTCGGATGATAAACGAAACAACACGACTTTGAGCATCATCGTCCCAATGGGACACAAGAAAATAGAATGAGAAGAGAAGGGTGGGACATTGGGTGGGCATAAAAATCGAGTTAATCGAGGTAAACTCACACCGTAAGTGTAGAAAGGATTTCTAGTGACTACTTCGGTGAAAGACCGAGATTTTATCTTAAACGTGATACCGGGGTCAAAAATCTCGTCCTCGGTGGAGAAGTGTAAGGGAACAAATGGGGCTTCCCCCACACTAGATCCACACAAAACGTCGTCAAAAGAAGTAGACACGTTTGTAGCAAGTTCAATTAAACGAGGTGATGACGAAGTTAACTTTGGAAAATCTTTCAAATCAATTGTAAAATCTTTCCCTTTTTCGTTTTGTAACTCTTTATTACGAAAACCCAAGTTGGTTAAATTGAAAATATTTGGTGTTTCCAAAATAATTCTAGGCACACTTAAAATTTTCACATTTATCTTGAAGGCGGGAGGAGGATTTGAATTTTTAAAACGTGAATCGATTAATAAAACATCTCCTTCCGGGCTAACACAACGGTCCTTATCAAACTCGAAATCGAAGGCGGATAATCAAGAATACGTTTGATCTCGGAAAAATTGCCATCGGGGATAAAAAACGTCTTCTCTTCCTCGTGGAAGAGGTCGAGCAATTAAATCATCGATACTCGAGTCGCTAGCTTCAACCGTCGTGAAACTAGGAATAGAAGGCTCTTCGATTGAAGATTTTGCCTTTGTCATTTCGAACTCGACCTCGAAAAACATATCAATGTGAGCAAGGCCACCGACGGACTTCTCACACGATAAATCCATAATTTCACTCGGTGTGATATTAGGAGTAAAAGGCTCGTCACGTGACGATTTTGCCTTGACGGTTTCAACTTTGTCCTTTGAAGGGATCGAACGTGGGTTCTCGAACATTTTAGCAAAATTACTAACATGTCCCTTTGGAATTAATTTTCGTTCATCTTGTAAAAATGAGGGGTCAACGATTTTCTTTAAAACCTTTTCACATTTTTCTTTTTCAAAATTATTAAATGGAATTTCTTTGTCAAAATTAAGTGTATATTGATTTAGAAAATCCTCAATAATTTCATCTTCATTAGAAAAATTAGGTTCAAAAGGTATAACATTCAACGTTCCTAGGTATCCTACGAGTTTTTCTTGTGGTTTGTTTTTAACAACATTTGTAAAAACTTCGTTCGATGACGTTTTCGTTTCCTCTACGTTCTTATTAGATGACGACGATTGCACGACTTCAACATTCGAAAGTGCAGGATCAATACAAGATGTACGAGTCTTAGGAGTCGATATGGCTTGAACATCTCCTTCGGGATTAGGATTGTTGACATTCGATGAAGAACTCTACTCGTATGACGCTAATCTTTCCACTAAGGTCTCAATCACTAAAACATGTTTATCTCGTTCATTAGCGTAATCTTTCTTAATATCATCTACGTATTTTATCCACATATCTTGACTTTTGTCGTACAAACGTTGTTGCTCTTCAAAAAGGGTGTTATAATCATTTTCCATTTTTGTGAATGATTCCCTTTCGGTTGCCATTTAAGCCTTACAAGTTTCCTTAAGGCTTGTCATTAGTTCTTCCATCATCGTTAATTTCTCACTATTACGTCTCACATAGTCACCAAAGGTGTTATGAATCGTCTCATTATTTTGATTTTCATCGCAATTAAAAGAAGGATCATACGACGAATAAAACGAAGACGATGGGTGACCTTGGTCATAAGATTGAAAATCGTCACCATGATCACGTGGAGCGGAGTTATAGATATAACCCTCTCGACCTCCAATAACCTCACAATTAAAAAAGTTGGCACCATCGGGCGGGCCTCCACAATATGGAAATTAATAATATCCACCATCATTCGACATGATGCAACGAGAAAGTCGATTCGAGAATTAAACGTTAAAGAGGGTGAAAGAAGAGAATTATGAAAATAGAGGAAAAATCGAAGATTATTTTTGGGTTTTTGGTTTTTCAATTTTTTTGGAATTTTGGTGTATTACGTAGAAATTAATCTATAAAAATTATCCACTAATCAAAGGTCTCAATTAATGAATCCAAGAAGAATGAAGGTAATTACGTGAAGTAAAAACCCTCGTCGACTTTGAAACGTTGGCGGAACGCCAAAACGTTTCGAGGTTCAACAATTAAAACTCACAAAAATAGATTAATAATACTTGAGTTGGCAAACTCCTAATTCATCATCACTTTCAAAATACGCACAAGCGAGCGGAGAAAACGAGGCGGCGCGAAGCACTTAAGAGCCCTTTTTCCTTAGGCCGTGAAGTAAAACCGCCTTATACCCACCTTATAGTTTGTATTTATCGAGATTAAATCAATTAAGAGTATTTATCTATTTTGCCTTTGATTTCGTTTGAATTCGATACAACAACAGTGGCCGGAACGCTCAATTGAGGTGCGATTTCTCGCGTATTTGGAAAATTATTGTGTGTTAATTGTTCACGTAAATACAATATATTATGCACAATAAAAACGAGAAAACGATTTTGTGTTAATAGAGTTCTACTTAACACGATTTATTAGAATGGCTAATAGTATAGAAAAATAAAAAGAAGTATTTACGATATAAACGTGAACACTCAACATGTCACGATAAATAAATATGGCTAAACACACCTCCCCGGCAGCGGCGCCATTTTTGATGCGGTATTTTTGTACACTTTATTTAAGGAAAAACAAAGCGACAAAAGCGGGTAAGTATTAAGTTTCACCTTTTGTGAAAAACGCGAATACCGACAATCGAGTTCGTTCTCGAGGAGTTATAGTGTTTAGCCAACAAATATAGACGTTATTTAATTTGAGTGGTTACGCTTTATGAAAGAAGAAAAGAAAAGAAAACGGAATAAGCTAAAAACGACCTACGACGTAAAACGCGTTACGTAAAAACGTAAAACGTGACGAAATTAAAAATTTAATCTAAAAATAACTTAAAAATAAAAATTAAGTCTAAAATAATATAAATAAGACTTAAAAAATCAATAAATATATTTTAAAACTTATTATCGATTTAATATTTAATTTTAAATGCTAATTAAAGCCCTAAAATTAAATAAAATAAAAAAAATTCCAAAATATAATTTTATCAAATAAATAACTTACTTGTATTAAATTAAAAGTAAAAAGTATTTTTCTAAAATTTTTAAAAATTCTATTTTAACTAAATTAATGATAAAAAATAATAAAAATAATATTTCTTTTCTAAAAATTCTATTTTAACTAATTAACAAGGAAAAATAAAAAAAGTTTGAAAAAACTAAAAAAATGGCTAAAAACAAAAGTACCCCAAAATATTCCAATTTTGGAGTACTTTTGAGCTTGCTTGTCGATGTTTTTGGGCACAAATGGCACTCCCACAACAATGGAGTTGTGGGGATTCAATGATAAATGCACAAAACAACAAATCAACAACAATGTAATCCACTTAATCAAGGAAATTCAGGCCAAGAACAAAGTAAATGCGGAAAAATGATCTAAGTGCTAACAGTGACCTCCCAAAGCTGTTATCAGCTACCTACCAGCTACCAATTGCAAACCTAACACTTCCTAATCCTATACTACTCTACCCTCTAACAAATAACCCCATTCCATGCAGAAAATCACACAAAAATGACCCTAAAGTCTATTGATGAGAACTTGCAGACAAAAACAAGGTTGCTGATGTATGCAGAAAAAGACTAAACAGGGCAAACCTATGTGCTCAAACTGAGGCCTAAGGGATTATGACCACACAGACTTATGTGAGATCTATAATCCTAGATAGCAAACACAATTACACCAGCAAACATTACAGACAAAAAGGAGATAAGATCAAACTTGACTTGCTCATAGAAATTTGCAAGATCAGGCAATCTTGGTTTACTGGGTTGCTTGGGTACAGGGAACACATGAACCAAACGCTAAACACTAAACACAATCATAAGCACGTGTTGCACACATAGAATAAGACCAAATCAAGTAAAAGCAAATTTAATAACAATGATGAACAGCAGGTCTCACTTTGTTATGTTGGTTTTCTTTCCTTGGTGTTCTTTGGATATTACTTGTTGTTGGATAATGATACACAAAATACAAAACTCAAACGCAAAACATGCCACAGATTACAATCATGGGTCAAATTTCCATACCTACAGAAACTTAATGTTAAGCACGCAGGTACTTTGGCTTCCTTTTTTTTGGTTTTTGCTTGCTGTTGGGATGTACAGGCACTCCACACAATTCCTTTGTTGCCTACTCGTTTAGTTTTGTTGTTTGGTATACTATTGGATGCACAACGGACAAAAACAACTCAAAACAATAACACAAAGCCTATCAGTACAATACACGCCCCACATTACTACATTTAACAAAAACTAGCAGTAGGCACTCTAGTATGAATTTTTCTTGTTCTCTTTTAGCTTTGCTGAATGGTTTAGACAGTAGGCACAAAACGAACACAGCTCAGAAACATCAAAACACTAAATTGAGATATGAACCACGCCCCAAACGCCACAAATGGATGTATGTAGACAATAACTGAATCAGAACACCAGCAGGCACATTTAATCGTTTTCTTGGTGTTTCTATGTTGGTTTGCTTAGTTCGGACAACAGGCCCCCACAAGCAGTTGGCTTTGTGGGGGTGTGATAAGCTAGCGAATTAACAAGCAGGGGTACCAACAAGCCACAATACAAGCAGATCAAACCACGACCAACATACAAGGAAAAATGAAGAACAATGAAAAATTTATGCACAAATGACACAATCTGATGCGCTTATCCTAGGTGCAAGCTCTAAATTCAAATTATCATAAAGCTGTCCTACAAGCTCTATCCCCAATATAAAGTAAAAACAGGTCAAGCCTTATGTGAGAACTACTTAAATCCTAAAACTCTCGCTTTTAAAGCCTTAATATGGATGAGACACACTAGCTACTGAGTGTGTCATCAGATAGTGATATTTAAGCACTTGTCGTGAGTTGTTTATCACATAAAGTGGACTAACCTAAGTCCATGACTCAAAACCTACTAAAACGCTAATTCTAACCCAATAACACTCGGTTAAAGCAGAAACAGGCCCACATGAACACAATAGCAGAATGTGATTCAGTGTTACGAAAAATGGGCAGAAACTTTAATTAATCTACTATTTTTGTCTTTTTTCTGATTTAACGACAAACTAACGAATAAACTATGTTATGATATCCTACCTTTGACTACTTGAAGCAACTTAGAGCCTAGACCTACACTCAAAGCAAACTAATCACTGACCTAATAGCAGATTATAAAGAAGAAACACAAAACCAAATATTTAGACTACAACACAAGATTTTTTTGGCAAAAATCAACAAACCTATACCTAATTTAAAGTATGCAGAGCTAGGTAGGATTTGGGGGTCAATCACTACCCTTAACCCTTGCCGTCCCAAACACACCGTACAACTTGGCTGCCAAATTATGCCTTAAACTTTTTGGACATATTGCATACATAAACTAACAAATCATCACAAACACGAAGCAGAGATTTGAATTAACCTATTTTAACACCAAGTTACATAAAAGATTAACAGGCTCATAAAATCTTACGAATGCTTGATTTTGACAGAAACTTGCAAAATAAAAGAGAGGAATATCAAACCTCAAGGGCATACATCCATGCCCTTGGGTATTTGAGCTGCGGTGTACGCACGTACACTAGCTTCTAACTATCTGTAAAGACCATAACAAGAACGAGAAGAGTCCAAATCCAAAACTTGGATTTGTACAATTAGCACACAAGGAGATAAACAAACTTTCTGAATATATTTTTTTCTTTTATCTTAAAAACTTCTCAAAACATAAAACTTGACAAACATAGAACCAAACCTTGAAATCCTTTTTGATAAAACTGAAAAAAGTAAAATTTGCATAAAGTAAACTCAGACAGAAAATCGAAATTGCAATGAATGTAAATAACAAGAACTTAAAACTTGGAACTCAGTTTCATTTAATTAAAATTCGAATCATACAAAATGTTTGAAAAATAAAACTAGAACAAAAAACTCATCCACAATCCGGATGGGTTTTTATACTAAAAGATAGATGGATCTAGAATACATGAATAAAATATTCTAACTAATAAACCCTAGTAATAAACTATCCATAATACCCTTGGTCTTGATTCGAATTTTCATTCAAAATATGATCATGTGAAGAAGCCAGTTGGTGTTGAATCAATCCTAGCCTTTGGAGGATGCCTTTGGGAGAAAGAAACTTGTTAGGTTCGTTGATGCTCTGTAAATCTTTGTCTTCATGTAGCAGGGCTCATATAGGGAGGACAGTTGGCTAAGGGGACCGATTCTTTTTGTGGGGCTGTGATGTTGATGTGATGAATTAGGATTCTAGAAAGAATTAGGGAAAACCCCTCTGTTTTGTTCAAGAAGGGTGTTAGGGTTTATAAACTTGGAGGGTGGGTAACTCTGTGTGTTTAGATTGTGGATTAGGGGTGGTTATTGTGTTTCCCGGTTTAAGAGTGATTATTAAATTAATTTAAATAAATTAAACCAATATTAATACTATTATTATGAAGGGGTGACGTGGGTTTTGGTGGTGAGGTGGAAGAGTATAAGTGGTGGGATAGGTTTGGTAAATGGCAGGATACCCCCTATTCTTCTCAATTATCTTCAAACAAAGTCTGGCTGAATTAAACCCCCATTTCTTTTGTGATATCTTTCATTGAGTTATCATTTATGGCACAAGACTTTTAGAAACTTCTTATAGGGACTCATGATGTACTTTTGTCCATACTTCAAGGGCATTTCTTGAAAAGTCTTCATACTTCAAGGACTATACTTGTATAATATGATTCTTCAAGGGTCAATTTTGACAAGTTGCCAAAGTTGAGGGACCAAACATGACAAATCTTGAAATTTCAAGGGTGCTTTTAGAATATTTAACACTTGGATCCGGTTTATTATGCGGCTTCGTTTCCCGTGTTCTTTTTTGATTGATTCATGTGATCTTTTGTCACTTTCTCGATATCCGTACATAAAATACACATTGAACAAACACAAGCATATATTGGGGTATTTTAGTGATATTTTAAGCGTTTTAAGCCCGATTTGGACGATGAGAGTATGTATAATTGCAGTCTCATCAGGCTCCTTTTAGGTCGCGGCTAAGAGAGAAAGAAAGGAAGGGATGGGCCTTTGGCCCATGACCCATTGAAAACCCATGTTAAGTAAAAACACAAGAAACCTTTTTGTCATAATTTAGGTTACAGAAAATTGAGAGAACCCTTGCCTCCCATTCTTCCTTGCCGCCGGCTACCATCAACACCAAGAGGTGTTCGGGACGAATTTTACTAGTTGATTTTGTGTGTACGTGTTTGGTAAAATCAAAACCCGTTCTTTTCTTTTTAATTCTTTATTGAATTCATGTTCTTATTATAATTAATCTTAAAAACAAGTTATAAAACATGGGGATTAATTAGATCATGACTAAAGGGGGGTGTTTTGCTATTTGTTGTTCGGCCGAGACCCACAAACCGAGAGCCGAAGCTCTCGGCGTGGCTACGGCACCACCACCGAGACCCTCCAAGGTATCGGTTTGTGTTGGTTTGGCTCGGACGCAGGCGAAGGGCCCCGACCGCGAGTCGTGGGTGGGTTTTGATGTGGTTTCGAGTCTAACCGAGACCACTAGGGTCTCGGTATGGCTCGGTATAACAAGAACAGTGGGAACCGGTGTTGAACCGGTGGGAACCAAGCCCGGCGGCGGCTAGCCGTGGCTTGGCAGCGGGTAAACCACTCGGACAGTGGCAACCGGCTAGGTCGGGTAGCCACTGTCAAGGGTGTTTGGCTCGGCTTATATGTGGAACACGGGTACAGGCTGGGGTTAATTTTAAAACACGGGTTCGGGTTTTGGAAAATATTAAAATAAGAAAATATGTTTAATTAAATTATTTCTAGACTATTTAATTTAATTAAATACACGACTTGAGTTAAATATTAAAATTAATATTTCATGTATAACCTAAAGTATTTTACTTAGCTTAATTTAATTAAAACATGTATTTTTAATTAAATTCTTATAATGTATAGTTTAATTAATTAACCAAGTTATTTAATTAATAAGCTATAATACTTGAACCATGACTTGTATTTTACTAATTAAACTTTACTTGACATAAATAATCCAGCTTATTTCTAATTATGGAAACTTACTTTTTTTGGAAACTTTCTATTTTTAGAAACTTACTATTTCTGGAAACCTGCTATTTTTAGAAAGTTACTTAGTATTACAATATAATTATTATAATACCATATTACATGAATAATAAACAACATAATACAAGAATAACTACAGATTAACACTTAAATCAGTTAAAACATGACATAACATGAATAATAAGCTAAGAACACACAGAACCAGTAAAACACATGTAATTCAGACAACTCATACACGTTCCCATTCTTATGTAGTATTATCCGTTAAGGCGGAGTAGGTTCTTCAGCGTTTCCGTTAACTTCTACTGGACACAAGGTACGGATTTCCCGTCCTTCGGTGAGGACAATCTATTCCTTTATTAGGATTTCCCGTATGCAACCAACTGTTTTCCCCAGTAGTTACAGATTAAATGCTTATGTTTTATTAGTTACCTTAGTCATATACATGCATGCCAGTTTTACCTAGTTATGGAGGTACCATAACCATAACACTAGAGGCACTAGTGTTATGACTTCACCAAGGCGGAGTGATAGCTCGTAACGTCTGATGAGACTGCTTTTATACATAGTCTCATCATCCAAAACGGGATTAAAATGGTTAAAATATCATAAAAAGTGCCAAATATATGCTTGTGTTTTTTCAATGTGTATTTTACGTACGGATATCGAGAAAATGACAAAAGATCACAAGAAACAAAGAAAAACGAACACGGGAAAAGAAGTCGCACAAAGAACCGGACCCTAGAGTTGATTTTCCATGATAAGTTCTTGAAGAATTGAAGATTGTACAAGAAGGGTCCTTCATTATTGAAGAATTGACACTTTAAACCCTTGTATATTCATAATTAGAAGTTTGGTCCTTAAAGTTTTTCAAATTTACAAAATGGACACTCAACTTTGAAGAATTGGCAAGAATGGTCCCTCAAATTTGAAGACTTGTCACTTTTAGTCCTCCATGAAGACAAAGATACAAGTAAAGACCTTGAAGAATGAAGATATGTCAAAAAGATCCCTTGAAGAATCATGAAATTACAAGAAATACCCTTTGAAATACTTTGCAAAACTTTTTTGTGGCCAAAGTGTGAAAATAGAAACTTCAAATACAAAGGAAAATCGTTTTTGGCTGTTTGAAATACAAATGAAAGAAGAAAGAAAGACAAGGGGTTGAAACTACCAAGACAACCTAAGACACCTAGACCTATCACACCTTGACACGTGCCCCACTCACCCTTTTCAACCAATCACAACACACCCTCTTGCACATCACTATCTCACTCACCAAATTTTTATAACTAATTAATTAGTTATACTAATTAATGCGCCTAACGTAATATTTAAAATCCAAAATAGATCAAACCCCACTATTCACATGAATACATGAATTGGGCTTTTGCTAATTACTTTGAATTACAACTTAATCTTGTTCAGAATATTGATTAAGGTCATGCTAAACATAACCTAACCCTTAAACATGACACCTCACCACTCCTTGGCTCACATGGGAAATGCCCTGCTACATGATTTAGATAAGAGGACAAAACTCGCCAGCGAAATCAACGTCCCACAACCTTGCTTCAATACTAAGCTCATTTGGAGCCTTTGGATGAATTCGCACCTACTTTACAGCTTCACAAATAGCCAAGAAACGTCACATGTTCAAGCAATATTCAAAATTCAAGGGGCAATTTTGGAAGACCACCACTTAGGGTTTTCAGTTTTTCAGCTTTGTAGGACTCTTATAAGGCTCTACAAAAAGCCATTGGTTCACAACAATAGTTTTTGCTCTTGGTTTTTCTTTGGTCACTTTTCTGTAAGTCCTATGTTCAAGTGAATGAAATAGTGTTTGAATTTGTTGACGAAATCCAAGTGCCACTCTTTATATCTTGTTGTTATTGTTATAAATTTGTGATTTGGAAGTTTTAAAAGTTTGTTTGAAGTTTATGCAAGTATTTCAAAGTTTTTCCAAAACCTGAATTTTTCAAGTTCTTAGTTCAAACACTTGAACTTTTTGGGCCTTGGATTGATCATAGCACCCTAATAAGAAGATTATCAAGGTATAGTGAGATCTAGGTTTGGGAATGATCAAGGAGTGGGGAACAAGCTTGGAAAGATTCAGTTCATTTTCATTTTTTCTTTTATAAATTGTTGCTTTGACTTTGTTGTTCTTAGCAGGTGTTACTGGAAGCTTGTGCGTTGTTTAACTAGGCACATAAGCTATAAAATTCGTGAGTGTGAATGTGTATTCATGAGGTTTGTCATATTTTCTTGAAAAATCTGTCAAAAAGTGGTTCTAAGTGATTTTGTGATTTTGCTGTTGTATGTGGTCTTCTTGTGGCTTGAATCTTGTTCTTTTTGCTTATTGATGTTGTTATGATGCATGTATGAGCTTGATTCAATCTTGAAAACACATTTGGTTTGTTAAATTTTGTTTTGAAAAGTGAAAGGGTTGTTTGGGTTTACTGAGTCATATAACTTGGTTAAAATTGAGTAGGTGTTAGGAGTTTGTTTGAGTTTATATCTGTCATTGAGGTGTTTGTATGCTGAAATCTGCAAGACTTGTGCTTTGTAACATCAAACCTAATCATTGGTCTATCTAGTTTATTTTAGGTCATTTTGGACTAAAATCTTGTGCACACTTAGATTATATGTTTATCTAGGGTAAACAAGTGATAAAACATAGTTGGCATAACCTGATTTGTGGATTTGAGTGTTTAAAGTTCAAGAATTGGTCAAGTATATCAGTAAAGGGATTTTTGTGTTCATCAGTAAAGTTTGTTTAGTAACATAAGCTTGAATCTAGTTCTAATCTTGAAACCAGTGAATGATAGGAGTTGATTTGTGTTCACTTAAGTTTATTTAAGCTTTTGTATGTTTTTGGTGGATTGTGGTTTGCTTAATCTTGCTTAATCTGCTTATTTCATCATAAACTGCTTATTGTTCATGTCTGTATCATATATGGTGACTGTTTGATTAAACTATACAATTTGGCTTGGTGATTTTGTCTTTTCTTGTTTGATTGTGACTCCTTACAACCCACTGGTTGTAAGGGTGCCTTATGTGTCCATTGAATCCAACAAAAGATCACTAAAAACAAAAAGTCAAGAAAGTCAAGCAGTGGGAACCCTTTCCCACTGCTACTAGCCACTACTAGTGTTATTTGTTCATCAGCTTATTTATAAGCCATAATAGCTTATTTAAATGTGCAACAACTTTGAATTGATAATCAATCTTCCTTATTTGACCAATTTGACTAATTTGGAGCTTTTTAGCCTTTGACTTTTAGGTTTCACTAGAAAACGAATTGACTTTTCTTTTTCAAAACAGCTCATTGCTTATTCCAACTTATTCAGTGTGCTTATTTGAAATCTTTTTTTATTATAAAGCTTAGTTAAGTGATTTAAAACATTCTGCAAAAAGAATCAGCTCTTGAATCAGCCTAGAACTCGAAAACTACTATTTTGTCGTTTTGTGTAGAGAGATTTTGCTTATTTCAGGCTTATTTATTGAGCTTTTTAAAAATTTCTTTTTACAAACAACTTTATTATCTCATTAGAAGGATGTGTGTCAAATTTCAGCTTATGGCATTAGCTTATGGCTTAATGGGCCAAAATGCCCATTAAGAATAAGTTGAATTTCATTAAGCTATGATAAGCACTGATTCAGCTTTTGGGCCTTTAGTGTTTTGTGTTTAAAATAAAAATTTAAGCTAGACTGGAAGTTTTAGGCTTATTTGGTTAACATTTTCTTATTGGGCCTTAAAACAGCCTATTTAGTAAACTGTTTTTCATTTTGGCCCATTTGGAAGCCCATTAGGGGTAATTTGGTCATTTCACTTTCATTTTCTGTTTATTTAAGTTAAAATAAACTAGTTTGCAAGTTTTTAGAATTTTTTATAATTTTATAATTTTTTATTATTATTTTATTATCAAAAAATTATTTTTAGTTTAAATTAATGTTTTTGCAACTTTTTCATTTTTCTTAGGTTAAATACATTAAGTTAGGATTTTTAAAACTTTTAAATTAATTTTCTCATCATTTAATTAATTTTTAGGATTATTTTAATATTTGAGTAGTTTTTAATTATTTTTAAATAGTTTTAATTAGTTTAAATTTTCATAAATAGTTTTTAGTTTAAATAAGTTAATTTAGAGGTTTATAAATTAAAAATTTTTATTTTGGGCTTTTTGTTAATTAAATTGATTTTTTGTGCTTTAATTAGCATTAAAAATTGTTATTTAATTAAATAAAAGGTTGAGTAATTTTTGATTTATTGTAAACTCTAATTGCATTTTTAGGATTTATTGTAATTTTCTAGGAATTTTTAGGGTAATTTTTAAATTTCGTCACGTTTTACGTATACGTCTTTCGTCGTAGTTTAATTTAATTTGTAATCGTCATCATTTTCTTTCTCATTTTCTTTCTTAATATTAATCACAAACATTTAATCAAGTCTTAACACATAGCACACAAGCCTCCTTGAGAACGAACTCACAACAAGGGTCATTTATGCACGGTTTTCCTAAACCGTCGTACTTACCCTAATTACCTTGTTTTCTAAACAAGTGTAAAATTACAACTATCATTTTTGGCGCCGCTACCGGGGAGACGTCTTGTGTTTTGATTTGAACAAATTTTGTTTTTATTATCATCCATAATAGTAATTGTGTGTTTTAGAACTCTAAGCACACGTATTATCGGTTTTCGTTTTTTTTGAAATATTACTGTATTGTATATGTATCACAATAAATTCACAAGTACTCCAAAAGTGTGAAAACACAACCTTGATTGGGATTTCATCACTCAATCATTGTATTCGAATCTCAAACAAAGAAAAAAAAAGGCAAAATAGATAATTACTTTCGTGAAGCTTGATTATAATTAACACGAACTATAAGGTGGGTATAAGGCGGTTGTATTTCACGACCTAAGGGAAAAAGGCTCTAAAGTGCTTAGCGCCGCCTTGTTTCCCCCGCTTGCTTGTGCGTGTTAAGAGAAAAAGGGCTAATCGAGGATTAAACCCTCTTGAACGTTTTGGTGTTCAACTGACGTTCTAAATTCATCGAAGGCGTTCACTTCACGTGATCATTTTCAGTCCATGAGGCTATTTTAATCGAGAGATTTGATCTGAGGAGAGATTTGTAGATTTGTGTCTATGTAATACATCACAAAACTCCAAAAAAGTAAAAAACGATTAAAAGCTCAAAAAATTGGAAAAAGTAAAAACACCCAAAAGAATCTTCTTTGCTCATCCCCACGTTGTACGTGACATTTATGCAAACTCGCAACCAAGCAAGACGTGCACGTAAACGTAGAAACCGAAAGGAAGGAACACCTTCTAGTAAAGAATCTCCTATTGACGAACCCATCGTAGAACAAGAAGCAACCATGGCTAATCGTACTATGATGGAGTTGCTTCAAGCACCCACCGAGGGTTATGGAGAGGCTATTGTTATTCCCGCTATCCTTGAAGAGAATTTTGAAGTTAAGATGGGTTTGTTGTCCATTATTCAAAACAACAAGTTTCGTGGTGACGAAAAGGACAACCCGCATAACCACATTCGACAATTTAATCGTCTTACCGCCACTTGCAAGTTTAAGGACGTCTCGAATGACTCGATTAAGATGATGCTTTTTCTGTATTCCTTAGCGGGGCCCGCTAAAATTTGGTTAGAGTAAGAGCCACCCAATTCTATATTGACGTGGAAGGATCTCGTTTCGAAGTTCGTGAACCAGTTTTTCCCGCCCTCTAAGACTACGCATTTGAAAAACGAGATTTCAAAATTTTCACAAGAGTATAATGAGAGTTTTTCAACAGCTTGGAACCGGTAGAAGGAAATGTTACATGAGTGTCCTCATCACGGTTGTTACGACTTGCATCAAATTGACACATTTTACAATGGCTTAAATGATCATGAGCGTGATTACCTTAATGCCGCCGCGGGTGGTAATTTTTTGTGTAAAACGGTCGAGGAAGCGTTGTTGATCATTGAGAATAGGTCTAAGGTCTATAGTCCTCGTAGCACATCGAGTGTTAGCAAGGCTTCGTCTTCACCTTCATTGTCACATACCATCGATGCTTGCCAAATAGAAGCGAATTTGGAGAACAAGATATTTGATAAGCTTAAAGGATTGTTAATTAAGTTTAAAGTTGGTGAACAACCCGCTCCCGCTACGGTTAAAGTTGTTGAGGTTTCTTGTATGTATTGTGGTGGAGGTCATGATTTCTCCGAGTGCATTACTGATTGTTGTAAAATACGTCTTTTAGGAAAAAGAACGTAATTAGGGTAAGTATTAAACAAAGTGATTTAGGAAAACCACTTGTAAATGACCCAAAGGAGAGTTCGCTCTCAAGGAGGCTAGTGTGTTGTGTAAAGAAATGATTAAGAGTTTGTGATTATAATTATGAGAAAAGAAAATAGAAAAGGATGACGGTTATGAAGAAAATTACTCTAAGACGAAAAGTTGTGCACGTAAAACACTAAAATATGACTAAATTTAAAAATTAACCTAAAAATTCTTAGAAAATTGTAATAAATCCTAAAAAATGTAATTAGAGTTTACAAAAAAACAAAATTCACTCAAACCTTTTATTTAATTAAATATTAGTTTTTTAATGCTAATTAAAGCCCAAAAAATCAATTTAATTAAAAAAAGCCCAAAATGAGTTTTTTCACTTTATAAACCTCTAAAATGACTTAACTAAATTAAAAACTATTTTTGAAAATTTTAAAATTAATTAGAACTAAAAGTGATTAAAAACTATAAAAACCTTAAAATAATTCTAAAAATTAATTAAATGACAACAAAATTAATCAAAAAGTTTTAAAAATCCTAACTTAATGTATTTAACCTAGGAAAAATGAAAAAGTTGCAAAAATCTTAAATTTAATTTTTAATAATAAAATAATAAAATAATATTAAAAATCCAAAATTTATAAAAATTCTAAAAAGTTGCAAACTAGTTTATTTTAACCTAATTAAATAGAAAATGAACTTGAAATACCAAAAATACCCCTAATGGTCCTTAAAATGGGCTGAAATGAAAAACAGTCCACCTAATTGGGCTTTTTGGCCCAATAAGCAAAAAGTTGTCTAAATAAGACCAAAATCTCCTATTTGACTCAAAATTCAATTTTAAACACAAAGTTTCAAAGGCCCAAAAGCTGAAAGTGAGCATATCACAGCTTATTTCAAAGCAGCTTATTCTTAATGGGCTTTTTGGCCCATTAAGCTATAAGCTGATGCCATAAGCTGAAATTTGGCACACAACCTTCTATTGACCTAATTAAGATGTTTGTAAAAAGAAATTTGGAATAAGCTCAAGAAATAAGCCTGAAATAAGCGAAAGCTCTCTACAGAAAACGACAAAATAGTCGTTTTTGAGTTCTAGACCAATTCAAGGGCTGATTCTTGTTGAAAAAGATTTCAAATGACAAAACTAAGCTTAATAATCAAAAAGATTTCCAAAAATCATAAAGAATAATCTGGAATAAGCAATAAGCACTTATGTTAAAAGTCAACTTAGTGGATTTTCTAGTCAAACCTAAAAGTCAAACCCTAAAAAGCTCCAGATAAGTTCAATGGGTCATATATGGAAGAGTGATTACAAAATCAAAGTTGTTGCAAGTTCAAATAAGCTATTATAGCTTATGAATAAGCTGATTAAGAATTAACACTAGCAGGGGCAAGTTTTGGGTGTTCAGCAGTGGGAAAAGTTGCCACTGCTTGACCAACTTGACTTTTTGTCTTATGTGGATTTTTGTTGGATTCAGAGCACACAAAGGCACCCTTATAACCAATGGGTTCTAAGGAGTCAATCAAAATCAAATAAACACAAATCCTAACAGCCATTTGATACAGTTAATTCAAAAAGCATACATAAATTACACATACATGTTCATAAGAAGTTTTCAACAAAATAAGTAGATTTAGCAAGATTAAGCCAACCAAATTGAACCAAATGCACACAACAGCTTAAATAAATTCAAATGAACATAAATCAACTGGTTTCACACAATGATTCAAGGTTTAGAACAGGATTCAAGCTAATTAAAGTTACTGATGAAAAATGAACAAGCAGATTATGAACTTTACTGATGTACTTGACCACAAATCCAATTTCGAACACTCAAATCTCCTAGACAGGTTACACAAACTTTGATTTAACACTTGTTAGCCCTAAACATGCATACACTCTAGGTGTTTCCAAAATCTTAGGTCAAAATATGCAAAATCAAGTGAGTTATAGCATAATATAGGATTTGATGTTTAAAAGCTGAAAACTTGCAGATAATAGCACACAACCAAGTAATAAGCAGATACAAGCACTTAACAACCTAAAACCCTAAATCAAATTAGCATTCAAAGCATAAACAAGTAAACCCAAACACCCCTTAAACTTTTTAAATCCAAATTTAACAAAGCTATTGTGTATTTCAGGTCAAGCCAAGCTTAGATATGCATCATAACATCATTCTCATGCATAATCAACAAGATTCAAGCACAAAAAACAACACATACACCAGCAGAATACCAAATCATTTAATTAGTATTTTTGACAGATTTTGGGTAACAAGGCTCAAACCTCATGAATGTACATCCACATTTACGAATTTTTGAGCTTATCTGCCTAGCTTAACAAGCCACAAGCTTCCACAAAGCTGCTAAGAGTAACAAGGTTAGAACAAGCAATATATAAATCTAAAAATTGAAAAACAAAGCTGATTAATGCAAGCTTTGTACCCACTCCTTGATTATCCCCAAACCACAAGCTCACAACACCTTGATAATCTTCTTATCAGGGTGCTATGATAACTTGTAATCTAACAATTCCAAGGATGTACCAAAGAACTTAGCAAAATATCAGTTTTGAGAAAACTTGGCAATTTCTTGCACAAGGTTTGAAAACAGGTTTTGATACTTCAAAATCATAAACATGAAACAATAACAAGCATAAATTAAGATTGGAACTTGGATTTCTTCAACACATTCAAACTCAATTTCATAAAACTGAAAGTAGGATTTACAGAAAGTTGAACAAGGAAAAACCAGGAGCAAAACTAAATGAAGGACCCTATACCCTTTATATAGAGGGTGTACATGGTCTTTGTTAACTAAAAACTGAAAACCCTAAGCATTGTTCTTCCAGAAATGCCCCTTTGAAGTTTGAATATTTTAAACTCATGTGAAGTTGTCTTGGACGTTTGTGGACTTGTGAGCTGGTGGAATTTGATCAAAGGGCTCACATGAAGCTTAAAATGTAAGCTTGTATATGGGTGGTTGATTCTCTGGCATGTTTTGGCAGTTTCCCCAAAAGTATTTAGCAAGGGTTTAACATGTGAGCTGAGGGATGATGTGGCATGGGGTTTAAGAGTTGGGTTATGTTTATAACCACCTTAATCTTAAATCTGGAAAAGATTAAGGGTTAATTCCATGTATTTAGGAAAAACCCAATTTTGTGAAGAACACCAAGAACATGGGGTTTGATCCGGATTATGTTTTGAAAACATGTTAAGCGCCATATTTATTAACTAATTAAGATTAGTTAAAAATCTGGTGTGATTGGAGTGTGATGTGGCAAAAGGGAGGGTTTTGATTGGTGGAAAAGGTGAGTGGGACACATGGTAGCCTCTCACTTGTCTAGGTATCTTCTTTGTCTTGGCAAATATTACCCATTATCTTTTATGCTTTCTTCATTTCAGTTTAAAACAAGTATAATCCGAATCCCTTTGTAAATGAAGTTTCATTTTTCATACTTTTGCCCCAAAAAGTTTTGTAAAGTAATTTCAAGGGTATTTCTTGTAATTTGATGATTCTTGAAGGGTTGTTTTTGGCATTTCTTCATTCTTCTTGGTCTTGACTTGTATGGTTGACTTTGTGGAGGACTAAAAAAGACAAGTCTTCATAAATGAGGGGCCATTCTTGCCAATTCTTCTAAGTGGAGGGTCCTTTTTGTAATCTGATAAACTTTAAGGACCAAACTTGTAATTATGAATAACCAGGGTTTCAAGTGTCAATTCTTCAATATTATAGGACCCTTTTTGTACAATCTTCAATTCTTCAAGGGTTGTTTTTGGAAAATCAACTCTAGGGCTTGGTTCATTGCGCGGCTTCGTTTCCCGTGTTCGTTTTTGCTTGTTTCTTGTGATCTTTTGCCATTTTCTCAATATCCGTACCTAAAATACATATGGAACAAACACAAGCATATATTTGGCATATTTCATGATATTTTATGCATTTTAAGCCCATTTTGGACGATGAGACTAGGTATAAAAGTAGTCTCATCACTCCCCCATACTAAACCATTGCCGTGCCCTCACGCAATGCTAGAATAAAGTATCGTAGCATCTTTAAAATTCATTTTATGCACTTTTATTGGATGATAAACTTGCTACTACTACTACTAATTGCGTTTTAGACATAATGTATGATTTTCATCACAAAATGGGACGTTTAGGTTCATAGAACAAGAACACGTGAATGCTTCGTTAGAAATAATTTTGTCGTCCTCGAATTTCACCCCAATTCCATGCCAAGAGTGCAACGAGATCATTGTCATTATAAGGTAGTAATGCTAACACTACTCATATGCCCTAATCACGTACTTAGACTCCCATTTCCTAAGTGGTATCTCTTATATTTTATTTTTTCTTGAATGTTCACGAGGATACATTTTTTACTTATGCGATGATAGAGATTTAGGTCTAAAAATAGAGTCATAACGGTGTAACCAAGACCATCGAATTAATAACCCCCCCTAATAGACAACGATGTCAAAAAATTAAGTCAACAAGAAGGATCGATAAACACAGTTTTATAACGGTTTTGAACATGAGACTTGTTACCAAGACTTTTATACGCCCTCTAACGGATGGGCCTTATTATCATAGGTTTACCTCCATCTTTTATTCAACTTCGCCATGAAGCTTTTATTATGACTTCGGTCTTACCTTGCCTTTTATTTAACCTCGCCATGAGGTGTTTATTATGGCCAAAGTCGTATATCCTCACGCTAAAAGCGAATTTTGGATCTTTAAAGCTTCAAAGATTAAGGCATAATTCACTTTCAATTTCGCATAGATTTTTCGGCATTGTGAGCTTCAACTTGTTTGCTTGATTTAGGTGAGCACTTGAAATCTTATTATTAGGTGAAGCTTTCGATTATTCGGGTTGCCAATACTTCAAAACCGTGACGCTGGCGATACCTTAATGTCTTCCCAATTTAATTACATGGAAGCTACTAGAAAAGACTAGAAACCAACAATTAAGACTAAACCGCTAAGCCAATACTTATTAAGAAAAATATATAAACAAGCGAAAGGAGAATAAGCAAGCAACGAGAACACATGAGTTTTTGAAAGAATACGAGTACTCTACATTTAGCATAGTAACTTATAAATAACTCTATCATTTCTCGTCCTCATTTAAGAGACTTAGCCTAATATAAAGTTAAGGAATCGAAGCTAAGTGCTCAACACGCACGGCCGAGTAAAAAATTACTCTTATTCTCGCCATCGGAAAATCTACATTCGTGTCTTTAAACACTTATAAAACATGAGAAAAACTTTAAAATTTGGCCATTTTTAGCCTTATTTTGCAACAAAACGATAAAAAAAAGATAAACTTTGGAAAGCGTGAAGGTTTGGCAAGGTAAGTATCTATTCACCCCCATACTAAAGTTAAACATTGTCCTCAATGTTTCGAGTCTAAGGGTTGGATACCCCCATACTAGAGACGTAGTCAAATGCTTAATCTAACATGGAAAGGGTGGAACCATTAAATCAATAGCCGTTTATGAAGTGTGCTAAAAACCTAAGGTTAGAACATATAAGGATATATCATGTGGATATCGAGAAATTCTTCAAAGAAAATGATTGAGTGCTCCCATAAAACGAACACGAGAGGCTCCAATCGTGAAGATCATGATCATCTAAAAACCACAATGCACAAACAACTACGGAACAAAGGTTGGAAGGGCACAAATCCCCTCACGTTACTACATTAGAAAGCGATAATATGTACATGGATAAGCATGGGACTCCCCCACAGGTACCTCGTTTTTGATTACCGAGTCATGAGCTCGACTCGATCCCCTCAATACTAAATATCATTGGGGAAGGTGACTTGGTCGAGGTAGTTTGAAGAGGGAACTTCCTCACCAAAGTAGTGCTTCAACCTATGTCCATTCACCTAGAAATTGGGGCCATCATTTTGAGCTAGCTCGATGGTCCCATAAGGAAAAACTTGGGTAACGGTGAATGGACCCGACAAACGAGATTTCAACTTGCCGGAAAAGATTTTCAAACGTGAGTTAAAAAGCAACACTTGATCTCCAATGTTAAAAACCCGGTTTTTAATTTTAGAATCATGAAACTTTTTAGTTTTTTCTTTATAAATCAATGAATTTTCATAAGTAATGTCTCTCAATTCATACAATTCATTCAATTGCATTTTCTGGTGTTTTCCCGCGGTCTCAATATCATCGTTACAATGCTTAAGGGCCTAATAAGCTTTGTGTTCGAGTTCAATTGGCAAGTGACAATTCTTCCCATACACAAGCTTATAAGGAGTGCACCCGATGGGCGTCTTATGAGCGGTACGAAAGGCCCATAAAGCATTGTCTAACTTATCTGACCACGATTATCGGTTCTCTCCAATCGATCTCTCCCATATTTACTTAAGACCCTTTCGAATTGGTCATTACAAAAATGGATTCCACGATCGCTTATGATCGCACGAGGGGTTCCAAACCGAGAAATCAAACTTTTCAAAAACTTGACTACCATACGAGCATCGTTCGTGGGCAAAGCCTTAGCTTCCACCCACTTGGATAGGTAGTCAACGACGACAAGGATGTACTTATTACCACGAGATGATGGGAACAGACCCATAAAATCAATTCCCCAAACATCAAAGATCTCACACACTTGGATGATGTTTTGTGGCATTTCATCGTTTTTGAGGCTTTTCCTTGTCGTTGGCATGAGTCACATGACTTGACAAGTGAATGTGCATCTCGGTAAATAGTAGGCCAAAAGAATCCGGCATCAAAGACCTTCTTCGCCGTGAGATTAGCACCATGGTGACCACCCGTTGGTCCATCGTGACAAGCTCTAAGGATATTAGAAGCTTCGGTGCCAAATACACAACGTCGGATAATTTGATCCGCACAAGTCTGAAAGAGGTAAGGGTCGTTCCAAAAGTAGAACTTGACGTCACGAAAGAATTTTCGTTTTTATTGAGTCGTCATACCCTTAATGATGAAGTTCCCCGCATGGTAATTTGCGATGTCCGCAAACCATGGGGTGGATGAGTCAAGCTTAGAATTCACTACACCAAGTATCTCAAGAGGAAATGTTTCGGTGATATCCTTATTCTCGTATACACTTTGGTGAGGATCTTCCAAACGAGAAAGATGATCGGCCGCTAGATTCTCGGCTCCTTTTTTGTCAAGGATTTCGACATCAAATTCTTATGGGACGAGAATCCAACGAAGTAATCTCGGCTTTGCATCTTGTTTAGCCATGAGATACTTGATTGCCGAGTGATCCGTATACACTATGCATTGGGTCAAGACGAGGTAAGGTCGGAATTTCTCAAATGCATACACCACGGCAAGGAATTCATTTTCGGTTGTAGTGTATTTAAGTTGAGCCTCGGTCATCGTCTTGCTAGCATAGTGAATAGGCAAGAAATGCTTATCATGACGTTGCCCTAAAACGACCCCAATAGCGTAATCACTTGCGTCACACATGAGCTCAAAGGGGAGGTTCCAATTGGGAGCAACAAGAATGAGAGCTTCGGTAAGTTTCCTCTTAAGGATTTCAAAGGCTCGTACACAATCTTCGTTAAAGGCACAAGGAGCATCTTTTTCGAGGAGTTGTTTAATAGGTCGAGAAATCTTTGAAAAATCCTTGATGAATCGACGATAAAAGCCTGCGTGGCCTAGGAAACTCCTAACTCCCTTGACGGTTTTGGGATGAGGTAATTTGGCGATGACGTCTACCTTAGCTTTGTCTACCTCAATCCACGCTTTCGAGACCTTGTGCCCTAAGACGATTCCTTCCTTAACCATGAAATGACATTTTTCCCAATTGAGCACAAGGTTGGTTTCTTCACAACGCTTCAACATTCTCTCAAGATTCGACAAACACTAAGTGAACGAACAACCAAACACGGAAAAATCATCCATAAAGACTTCCATCGTCTTCTCGATTATGTCATGAAAAATAGCCATCATGCACATTTGAAAGGTTCCCGGTGCATTGCAAAGTCCGAATGTCATTCTATGATAGGCAAATGTTCCATATGGACACGTAAACGTAGTTTTTTCTTGATCACGAGGAGCGATGGGGATTTGGAAGTAACCGGAGAAACCATCTAAAAAGCAATAGAAATCGTTTCTCACAAGACGCTCCAACATTTGGTCCATGAAGGGCAAGGAAAATGGTCTTTACGAGTGGCGTCATTCAACTTACGATAGTCGATACACACCCTCCAACCGTTCACAAGTCGAGTTGGAATTAACTCGTTGGCATCAGTTGGCACATCGGTCATTCCTCCCTTCTTAGGGACAAAATGAATAGGACTCACCCAAGGGCTATCAGAAATAGGGTAAATCATTCCCGCGTCAAGGAGTTTAAGGACCTCCTTTTTGATGACGTCGTAAATTATGGGTTTCACCCTCCTTTGACATTGGATTACGGGTTTGTAGTCCTCCTCCATTAAGATTTTGTAGGTACAAAAATTGGGATCGATCCCCTTAATGTCGGATAATTTCCACGCAATTGCTCCTTTGTGATCCTTTAGAACATCGATAAGTGCGGTTTTTTCATCATTCGAAAGATCCTTCGCAATAATAACCGGCAACTTATCGTCTCCTTCCAAGAATAGTATTCAAGATGAGGAGGTAAATCTTTCAACTCGAGGATTGGTGGTTCCTCAATCGAAGATTTGGGCTCGATACTCATAACCTCCTCGGGTGGAGGAAATGGGAAATCGTTAAAAAAATCCTTGATAATCGATATGTCCTCATCGTTGTCGAGGTCTTTGTTACAAGTACAAGGAACATCAAATTCTTCCAACATAAAACCACCACCTTCAAATGGATTGAAGGATGGTGTCGAATTATCAAGAATGGGATCAACCATAGTGGGATTGCCACTATTTTCATCGTCACCAAAACCTAGAACTTCTTGTGAAAATTCCTCGCAAACGACATCGATCATATCAACGAGGTTTATGGTCGCGACGGAATAAACATGAGAAATTGGAGAGTTTTGTGTTACGTTTATAACAAGTTCGTCGTTGTTGAAACGTAAGGTGATTTTTCTAGCATGTACATCAATCAACGCCATTGACGTATCCAAAAACGAACGACCTAAAATAAGAGGAACTTGAGGATCCGTGGGAATATCGACAACAATAAAGTCTACCGGATAATAAAACTTTCCCACTTTCACAAAAACGTCTTCGGCCAATCCACATGCGAGAATAGTGGAATGATCGGCCAATTCGATAGACATTAGTGAAGGAGTAAGATTAGGAAGAGTTAGCGACTTGAATATTGTAAGTGGCATCAAGTTAATGCTATCACCAAGATCGGCCAAGGCATAGCATTCTTCCATATCTGGAATTGCACATGGAATCAAGAATTTACCGGGATCACCGACTTTTTGAGGTATGCGGTTAAGATAAACCGATGAAAAACTAGACAATTGTTGCAATTTATCCTTGTTGTTTAACATACTCTTAAATTTAGCGACAAATCGAGGCATCATGACCAAAGCGTCGACAAAACTTACATTGAAATGCACATCACAAAACATTTTCATAAAAAGCTCAAATTGGTAATTGTCGCGCTCTTGACGTTTCTCCTAACGAACTCTCGATGAATAAGGCAAAGGAGGTGTGGGTTGAGGCATAGGCATAGCCTTTGGAATCTCGGGTTCCAATTGTGGTAATGGGTCAACCGTAGGTGTGGAATGAGCGGTACCTCGTGGGATTGGGATATGCTCCTTTTCGACCACCACCCCGGATTCTTCCTCCATTTCCTCCACCGTTGGAGTAATTGGTTGAGGAGTCGGTTCCTTAAGTGTCTTACCACTTCGTGTGGTAATCACTTTCATCTCTCCCTTAGGGTTCGATATGGTGTTGCTAGGAAGACTACTCGAAGACGGTTTACACATTATAGCCTCAAACATGGATGGAATTTTATCCTCAAACATAGATTGCCTCTTATCGGCCTTAAGCATCTCTTGTTTTATTTCATGTTGCTCTTGTTCCATCTTTTGTTGGTTTTGTTGTAACCTAGTCACATTACCCTCTATTTTGCTAACTCATTTTTCAACTCCTTTCAAGTCATTCTTAAACTCGGATCTTAGGCTAATGATCTTCCTTTGTATATTATCAAACCTATCATCATTTAGCCGTAGCGGGAGTACTTTGTTCACCAACTTTAAACTCAATCAAAAGACCTTTAAGCTTATCAAAGATTTTGTTTTCCAAGTTTGCCTCAATTTGGCAAGCATCGATGGTATTGGACAATGAAGGTGAAGCCGAAGACGAAGCCTTACGAACACTCGACGTGCTACGAGGACTATAGACCTTAGACCTATTCTCAATAATCACAACGCTTCCTCGACGGTTTTACACAAAAAAGTACCACCCGCGGCGACATTAAGATAATCACGCTCATGATCGTTCAACCCATTGTAAAATGTGTCAATTTGATGCTAGTCGGAAAAACCATGTTGAGGACACTCGTGCAACATTTCCTTAAACCGATTCCAAGCCGTAGAAAAACTCTCATTAAATTCTTGTGAAAATTTGAAATCTCGTTTTTCAAATGCATTGTCTTAGAGGGCGGAAAAAATTGGTTCACAAATTTTGAAACGAGATCCTTCCACGTCAATATAGAATTGGGTGGCTCTTTCTCTAACCAAATTTTAGCGGGCCGCGCTAAGGAATACGGAAAAAGCATCATCTTAATCAAGTCATTAGTAACGTCCTTAAACTTACAAGTGGCGGTAAGACGATTGAATTGGCGGATATGGTGGTGCGGGTTGTCCTTTTCATCTACACGGAATTTGTTGTTTTGTATCATCGACAACACACCCGTTTTAACTTCAAAATTCTCCGCAAGGATGGCGGGTGTTGAGTCATAGGATCTAGACTCATCTGGGATATCATGATCATGATTGTAAATGCACAGCGGAATCATAATAAACACAATCATAACCAAGAACAAGGCTTTCACTAATGAAATGATTACTATTAATGAACTACTAACTACTCCTGGTCCCTTATAGGCTTGACACCAGGAGGAACGCACACACACCTCTGGTTTACATTGTTTGTGAATGAATGAATAACAACCAAGGTGGTACCCTCTTTATATAATAGAGGGACTAGGGTTACATCACAACCCTAGCTTACTATCTAAGCTAATATATTACTATTAGGTCCTTCATCTTGTTTTGTCATATCAACTCAAGATATCTAAGTCCCAACAATCTTCCCCTAGTTGATTTGACAAAACCAGTAAGCACAAGCTTCCCCTGAAGCTAATATAGATGAAGGCTAAGCTTCCCCTTGATCCATGCATTCTTCCCCTTTTTGTCACATCAACTCAAAAAGGATCGTCTTCCCCTTAAGAAGTGCACGGCAAATCCAGTAGGCTCAATGGAGAGATCACTGATGAAGAAAATCAAGTATAACAAATTTGATGAAGAAGTGGAATCTCCCAAACTTGTGTCTTATGTCTTGCACTAACCACGTGACGTCGAGCTCGAACAAAATCCTCAAATAAATGAGACACTGAGCACAATAACGTAACCCCTTCAAGCGATAGCAAATGTACGCATAGAGCAAACTATCTTAAAAAGGCTACCACTCCTTTTAAGATATGAATAGATCGTACCCCTTCGCTAGATATGTCAAGTCTTCGTCACCATACAAACCAAGCAAGTTATCTTAAAAGGTACTCCCTTCCTTTTAAGATATGATAAGAACACAAAACCTGTGAAAATCAACTACAACATAAAATAAGTGATAATCAAATGTCTTCGTCAATGAATCTCCACAACGAAATGACGATGGCTGAGAACTCCTCCTCCAGTAACAGTAGTGACATCAGACTAGTCACTAAATCAGAGTAGTATCAATCTTACTTGACTAGAAGGAACCAAAACCGACCTAAGAAAGTTAGTATACAACAAGCCAGTAGGAACCAGAAGAAAGTCAGCAATAACATACACCTACCAGGAGGAACAAACCAGTAGGAACAAACCAGTAGGAACCGACTAGTAGAAACCGACCAGTAGGAGCTGATGATTCAACCAGGAGGAACCATCGAATATTACCAGGAGGAACCGAGAACACAACCAGCATGAATATATATGACCACTAGGAACCATAGCTCACCAGTAGAAATAACGAAAACCTACCAGTAGCATCTCAAAACCCCTCTTTTTTTTCTTTCTTTTTTTTCTTTTTTTTATTATTAATTTTTTTTCAATTCTGTCACCAAATGTCGCTATAAGTGTTGATGTTGTTGATTCAAACACATTTTCCCTGCTGTTGCTATAACCGTACTTTGAAAAACATAGATAGTACTTACATGGCCCAGCCCATATGAACGACCAGCATATGCATCCAATATCTCCAAATTTATTAGGAAATAATCATGAAATAAACCACAATTCCTTGTGGATTTTATCAACCACATAGCAGAAATGACCATAATGCCAGCCGATCTGTATTACACCCTCACGTGCAACAATTCTCCAAAAATCACACAATCATAGTTATCACCACGTCCAATATGCAGTAATATCTCCATAAATCAAGGAGGATATATACAGCTATCACAAACATGTGATTTTAACAATAGGAATAACTGCCAAAAATATCTTGAATAGTTTCCCACGTTATGAACCAAAAAAAATCACAGAAGGTAATCCAGATTTTAGCAAGTAAATAATGAGCACACGTTTTTGTGAAGAATGACTGCTAAAATCACGCAATCTTGCTAACTTTTGTAAGCATAATTGAAACTACTCCCATAAATATATCACATATCTGTGTTTGACTTTACCACCCTAGAACCCACGTTCAATAATATGTTCAGTAGGGGCACAATATTATCTCCACACAGCCGAAAATCACATAGAAAGAAGTCCTCCCTACATTATAAAATCCCGATATTTTAGTTAATCAAATAATCATCACACGTCTTTGACCCCATAATCTGCTTATATCATGCTATGCTTTCCCCAATATTCGGACCCCATATTGACAGAAGATCCCCAACTAGGTTTCCATCTTTACGAAATCCTATCCATTATCATAACGTATAATCCCAAAATTTATCCATAATTTACGCAAGAACATATACCACCTTCCAAATATTTATGTAGCTATCATAACGTGTGATATTAACACATTCTTTCCAAAACAGTTACGATAGAAACACGTCATTCATAAAAAGAATACCTGCTGCTGATCATGGCTCGATCTTTGCAACCAGAAAGAACCATCACGAACAGATCCAACATTCAGACCTGCTGCTTCTCTTTCAGATCACCAAGTTTTTTTTATAGCAGTGAACATAAACAACACCATGAACCAAATTCGTTGTGTTCTTCTTTGATGACCACGAATCTAAGCCATCAAACCAAGCAGCAGATCATCACGAATCAACAGAAAATACTACCATATATCACGTTCATCTTCTATCTAATGTGTACAAGAAACCACGTGTTCTGCTTTCATATGATCTGGGGAGAAAGCCACACAGCTTCTTGTAACTGTTGGTTTTCAACGTTTCATCTTGTTACGATCAGAGAAGCACCAACCAAAACTCATAACACATCTAGGGTTTGTGAAAAACCCTAGACATAATATTCACCAAACTGTTTTGAATGTTATGATCTTTGCTGTCTTGCTTGATCTTCTAGTGTGGAGAAACACCACTCAATCGAACACACATGAAACCTTAAAAATGAATCTTGGTAATAACTTTGTCTTGGCAGAAACATTAACAATCAATTTATGGCTTAGATGAAGCACACCAAAACCCTAAATAAATCAGCAGCAACAATCAAGTAACAGCAGCAACATCAGGAACGAATTAACTAGGGTTTGTTGGGAAAAACCCTAGATCAGCAACTTTATTGAAAAACAGAAAATACTAGCAAAAACCTTGTAGATCAACCAGATCAAGAGCCAACAAGCTCTGATACCACTTGTTGAGTCATAGGATCTAGACTCATCTGGGATATCATGATCATGATTGTAAATGCACAGCGGAATCATAATAAACACAATCATAACCAAGAACAAGGCTTTCACTAATGAAATGATTACTATTAATGAACTACTAACTACTCCTGGTCCCTTATAGGCTTGACACCAGGAGGAACGCATACAAACCTCTGGTTTACATTGTTTGTGAATGAATGAATAACAACCAAGGTGGTACCCTCTTTATATAATAGAGGGACTAGGGTTACATCACAACCCTAGCTTACTATCTAAGCTAATATATTACTACTAGGTCCTTCATCTTGTTTTGAGGTTACCAGTTAGCCATGGTTGCTTCTCCATAACCCTCGGTGGGTGCTTGAAGTAACTCCATCATTGTTCGATTAGCCATGGTTGCTTCTTGTTCTACGATAGGTTCGTCAATAGGAGATTACTCACTTGAAAGGTTAGGTGTGGTTTCCTTTTGGTTTCTTCGTTTACGTGCACGTCTAGCTTGGTTGCGAGTTTGCATAAACGTCACGTACAACGTGGAGATGAGCAAAGAAGATTCTTTTTGGTGTTTTGACTTTTTCAATTTTTTGTGGTTTTTGATTGTTTTTACTTTTTTGGATTTTGGTGATGTATTACATAGACAAAAATCTAAAAATCTCTCCTCAAATCAAATTTCTTGATTAAAGGAGCCTCAAGGAATGAAAACGATCACGTGAAGTGAACGCTTTTGATGACTTTAGAACGTTGGTGGAACACCAAAACGTTTAAGAGGGTTTAATCAATTGAAACCAAGAAAATATACATGATATGTAGATAATACTTTGGTTGGCAAACCCTCGATTAGCCCTTTTTATCTAAACACGCACAAGCAAGCGGAGAAACGAGGAGGCGCGAAGCACTTAAGAGCCTTTTTATTTAGGGTGTATTTTATAACACCCGTCTTATACCCACCTTATAGTTTGTGTTTGTCAAAATTAAGCTTCACGAAAGTAATTATCTATTTTGCCTTTTTCCTTTGTTTGAGATTCGAATACAATGATCGAGTGATGAAATCCCGAATCAAGGTTGTGTTTTCACACTTTTGGAGTACTTTAGAATTTATTGTTTTACGTATACAATATAGTAATAATATTCACACGAAAAACGAAAAACCGATAATATGTATTAGTAGAGTTCTACTAATACAATTATACTTATGGATAATATAAAAAGAGCAATTGTTCAAATCAAAACACAACACGCCTCCCCGGCAGCGGCGCCAAAATGATTGTTGTAAAATACGACTTTTAGGAAAAAGAACGTAATTAGGGTAAGTGTTAAACAAAGTCATTTAGGAAAACCACTTGTAAATGACCCAAAGGAGAGTTCGTTCTCAAGGAGGCTAGTGTGTTGTTTAAAGAAATGATTAAGAGTTTGTGATTATAATTATGAGAAAAGAAAATAAAAAAGGATGACGGTTATGAAAAAAATTACTCTAAGACGAAAAGTTGTGCACGTAAAACCGTAAAATATGACTAAATTTAAAAATTAACCTAAAAATTCCTAGAAAATGGAAATAAATCCTAAAAAATGTAATTAGAGTTTACAAAAAATCAAAAATCACTCAAACCTTTTATTTAATTAAATATTAATTTTTTAATGCTAATTAAAGACGAAAAAATCAATTTAACTAACAAAAAGCCCAAAATGAGATTTTTCATTTTGAAAACCTCTAAAATGACTTAACTAAATTTAAAACTATTTTTGAAAAATTTAAAATTAATTAAACTGATTTAAAAATGATTAAAAACTATAAAAACCTTAAACTAATTCTAAAAATTAATTAAATGACAAAAAAATTAATCTAAAAGTTTTAAAAATCCTAACTTAATGTATTTAACATAGAAAAAATAAAAAAGTTGCAAAAATCTTAAATTTAATTTTTAATAATAAAATAATAATAAAAAACATATTAAAAATCCAAAATTTATAAAAAATTCTAAAAAGTTACAAACTAGTTTATTTTAACCTAATTAAACAGAAAATAAACTTGAAATACCAAAAATACCCCTAATGGGCCTTAAAATGGGCTGAAATGAAAAAACAGTCCACCTAATTGGGCTTTTTGGCCCAATAATCAAAAAGTTGTCCAAATAAGCCCAAAATCTTCTATCTGACTCAAAATTCAATTTTAAACACAAAATTTCAAAGGCTCAAAAGCTGAAAGTGAGCTTATCACAACTTATTTCAAAGCAGCTTATTCTTAATGGGCTTTTTGGCCCATTAAGCTATAAGATGATGCCATAAGCTGAAATTTGGCACACAACCTTCTATTGACCTAATTAAGATGTTTGTAAAAAGAAATTTGCAATAAGCCCAAGAAATAAGCCTGAAATAAGAAAAAGCTCTCTACCGAAAACGACAAAATAGTCGTTTTTGAGTTCTAGACCAATTCAAGGGCTGGTTCTTGTTGCAAAAGGTTTCAAATGACAAAACTAAGCTTAATAATCAAAAAGATTTCCAAAAAGCACAAAGAATAAGCTGGAATAAGCAATAAGCACTTATGTTAAAAGTCAACTTAGTGGGTTTTCTAGTCAAACCTAAAAGTCAAACCCTAAAAAGTTCCAGATTAGTTCAATGGGTCAAATAAGGAAGATTGATTACAAAATCAAAGTTGTTGCAAGTTCAAATAAGCTATTATAGCTTATGAATAAGCTGATTAAGAATTAACACTAGCAGGGGCTAGTTTTGGGTCTCTAGCAGTGGGAAAAGTTGCCATTGCTTGACCAACTTGACTTTTTGTCTTATGTGGATTTTTGTTGGATTCAGATCACACAAAGGAACCCTTATAACCAATGGGTTATAAGGAGTCAATCACAATCAAATAAACACAAATCCTAACAGCCAATTGATATAGTTAATTCAAAAAGCATACAGACATTACACAAACATGTTCATAAGCAGTTTTCAACAAAATAAGTAGATTTAGCAAGATTAAGCGAACCAAATTGAACAAAATGCACACAAAAACTTAAATAAATTCAAATGAAGATAAATCAACTGGTTTAATACAATGATTCAAGGTTTAGAACAGGATTCAAGCTAATTAAAGTTACTGATGAACAATGAACAAGCAGATTATGAACTTTGCTGATGTACTTGACCATAAATCCAATTTCAAACACTCAAATCTCCTAGACAGGTTACACAAACTTTGATTTAACCCTTGTTAGCCCTAAACATGCATACACTCTAGGTGTTTCCAAAATCTTAGGTCAAAATATGTAAAATCAAGTGAGTTATAGCACAATATAGGATTTGATGTTTAAAAGCTGAAAACTTGCAGATAATAGCACATAACCAAGTAATATGCAGATACAAGCACTTAACAACCTAAAACCCTAACTCAAAATAGCATTCAAAGCATAAACAGGTAAACCCAAACACCCCTTAAACTTTTTAAATCCAAATTTAACAAAGCTATTGTGTATTTCAGGTCAAGCCAAGTTTAGATATGCATCATAACATCATTCTCATGCATAATCAACAAGATTCAAGCATAAAAAAACAACACATACACCAGTAGAATACCAAATCACTTAAATCAAGTATTTTTGACAGATTTTGGGTAAGAAGGCTCAAACCTCATGAATGTACATCCACACTCACGAATTTTTAAGCTTATGTACCTAGCTTAACAAGGCACAAGCTTCCACATAGCTTTTAAGAGTAACAAGGTTAGAACAAGCAATATATAAAATTAAAATGTAAAAACAAAGCTGGTTAATGCAACCTTTGTACCCACTCCTTATTATCCTCAAACCACAAGCTCACAACAACTTGATAATCTTCTTATCAGGGTGCTATGATCACTTGTAATCCAAAAGTTCCAAGGATGTACCATAGAACTTAGCAAAATATCAGTTTTGAGAAAACTTGGCAATTTCTTGCACAAGGTTTGAAAACAGGTTTTAATACTTCAAAATCATAAACATGAAACAATAACAAGCATAAATTAATATTGGCACTTGGATTTCTTCACCACATTCAAACTCTATTTTATAAAACTGAAAGTAGGATTTATAGAAAGTTGAACAAGGAAAAACCAAGAGCAAAAGTAAATGAAGGACCCTATACCCTTTATATAGAGGGTGTACATGGTCTTTGTTAACTAAAAACTGAAAACCCTAAGCATTGTTCTTCAAGAAATGCCCCTTTGAAGTTTGAATATTTTGAACTCATGTGAAGTTGTCTTGGACGTTTGTGGACTTGTGAGCTAGTGGAATTTGATCAAAGGGCTCACATGAAGCTTAAAATGTAAGCTTGTATATGGATGGTTGATTCTATGGCATGTTTTGAAAGTTTCCCCAAAAGTATGTAGCAAGGGTTTAACATGTGAGCTGAGGGATGATGTGGCATGGGGTTTAAGAGTTGGGTTATGTTTATAACCACCTTAATCTTAAATCTGGAAAAGATTAAGGGTTAAGTCCATGTATTTAAGAAAAACCTAATTTTGTGAAGAACACCAAGAACATGGGGTTTGATCCGGATTATGTTTTGAAAACATGTTAAGTGCCATATTTATTAACTAAATAAGATCAGTTAAAAATCTGGTGTGATTGGAGTGTGATGTGGCAAAAGGGAGGGTTTTGATTGGTGGAAAAGGTGAGTGGGACACATGGCAGCCTCTCACTGGTCTAGGTATCTTCTTTGTCTTGGCAAATATTACCACTTGTCTTCTATTCTTTCTTCATTTCAGTCTAAAACAAGTATAATCTGAATCCCTTTGTAAATGAAGTTTCATTTTTCATACTTTTTCCCCAAAAAGTTTTGCAAAATAATTTCAGGGGTATTTCTTATAATTTGATGATTCTTGAAGGGTTGTTTTGGAGGGTCCTTTTTATAATTTCACAGAATTTAAGGACCAAACTTGTAATTATGAATAAATAAGGGTTTAAAGTGTCAATTCTTCAATATTGGAGGACCCTTCTTGTACAATCTTCAATTCTTCAAGGGTTGTTTTTGGAAAATCAACTCTATGGCTTGGTTTATTGTGTGGCTTCGTTTCCCGTGTTTGTTTTTGCTTGTTTCTTGTGATCTTTTGCCATTTTCTAAATATCTGTATCTAAAAGACACATGGAACAAACACAAGCATATATTTGGCATATTTCATGATATTTTATGCATTTTAAGCCCATTTTGGATGATGAGACTATGTATAAAAGCAGTCTCATCAATTACTAAAGGTGGTAACACTTCGAGTGCCTATGCGGCCACGGGAACTTATAACCAAAACGGTCAAGTTACCCGCTCTAATCAATTGACTCCACCGGGTTTTGCACCAAATCAAAATGCTAACAATTATCAAAACTGTTGGAAATACGTTTTACGTATAAAGAAAGTCTCGGTCACTCCAACAATATAGTTATAGGCTCGTAGTAGTGTTTAAGTTACATTTATTAAATAGCCCGACCCATGAGCATGTTCATGGGTCGGAGGCCCAAGTCCATTAAGGACTTGGGTATATAAGCCTCTTTCCACCATGGAAAGAGGTGTTGGTTGTTTCATTTTCTCACAATATTACACATAGTTTCTTTCACTACTCTCTCAAAGTTTCTCTCTCTAGAAAACATCAACCCTCTTGAAACATAAAGAGTATCATTGTTATACAATTGGCATCAGAGCCTCGGTTCAATCCTTGGATCATGTTTTTGTTTTTGATTTAGTGGTCTAAATTTTTTTTGGTCGGAACCTATCATATTTTTATCACTGATTGTGTTTATTTTTCAATATTCATAAATTTTTTTGTCACGATGTTACTTTTTCTATCAAAAACAGTTACATCTGGTTTAGTTTTTCGTCTCCTGGTTTTGGTTTCAGTAGTCTCACATCTGGTATTTATAACCCACTGGTCCAAACAGTCAAACTTTTAGATCTGGTCAAAAGTCCTGGTGTTTACTTTTTCTGGTTTCTCTATTTTCGAGATCTGGTATTTTTTCAAATCTGGGAGTTTCACGATATGGTCTTTTCAAGATCTATCATAAGATTTTTTCTGGGTTTCTTGTTTCCTCATTTTTTTGAAGATGAGAAGAGAAAAACAGGTTCAGAAAAAGCTGACCCTGAAAAAACGGAAAAAAAAGTACTATGGATAAGTTTTCTGATGCATGCATTCCGATGGCCACTTTCAATCACATGGATTACGATGGGGTTTTTTTTTTCACATTCCGATGGGTTCGACCGTACCCATTGTGATGGGACTCATTCAGATGGGTCTCATTGCGATGGGTGGTCTGACCTATCGCAATGGCATATATGACAACATGCTGTTGATTTTTTTTCAAACATTGCGATGGACTCATTTTTGTTGCGATGGGTTTTAAAACAGAAACATTGCGATGCAGTTTGAAAGACCTTGACCAGTGTAAAGAAAACCTGACCATGATGCTTAAAAACTTACCGAGACCTAAATAGAATAAAAAGTCTTGACCAGAACCAACAAATCATTCCACCTTATTACTCCTCAACACCAAATCTAACCTAAAGCCCTACGTCTCCTAATCCCATCTACACATCAACTAGACTCAAATCAAAAACAGAAAAACAAAGATCTCAGATTCATATATCCTTTCGTGTGGGGACATGCAACCCTCGATATTTTAGATCCAACACGAAAACACCATCATCATCGATCTGTGGAAAGGTTTAACCCTTCATTAATTTTCGATAGTTAAAGATAGAGTATGAACGAATCTGTTCACGTCCACCTTTGTATCGATTTGATTGTCACAGGGAACAATCATCTCATCTCTGTTATGTGATGGGTAAACACATTTGATTTTCGAAAATAAAAGAGAAACTTATAACAAATCTGTCATAGTTTTCTTTTTGTTTCGATTTAAAAATTTAAGAAATGAATTCAACCAACATGCAATAAACTTGACCTACCCGAGACCCCTACTAGGATTTTAAAGCCTCTTGATTCAAACAAACAAGGATCGATAAAGCAAATACTGGTTCGGTTTCGGGTTTGGGTTAATTATCTAAGTGGATTCGATTCTTGGGTTTTGTCGTCAAGATTATGATGGGGATTCGAGATGGGAGAAGATTATGGTTTGATTTCGTATGTAATAGAATAGATTACGATTTTGGATGATGTTTGAAGATTCATGGGTTTTTCTGTTTAGATGAGATGGATTAGTTTTTTTAGGTGTAATTTGGTAGGAGAGAATGGTGGCTGGGAAGATAAGATATGTGTGTAGGGTTAACAATGTGAGTGATTAGGGTTAGGTGCTATCTAAATACCTAATTTTTAGGTATTGAAAAATCTTGGACCGATTTTAGCTTGGAAACGGGTTGCAATTATAGGCTCGACAATGGGCTCTCTTTTGGGTATTATTGGCTGTGAGACGGGCTGAGGATCATTCACAAATCTATCTTTTGTGTAAAGTGACTTTTGACAAATTTAGGCATTTGTTGGCTTATAATTTGACTTAGCAAAATTTGTTAATGAAGCTATTGACTTTTACACAAGTTTTTTATAAACTTTTTGTTAAAAGATCTAAATTTATACAAATTTTTTTATATTAAGTCACATTGGAGATAGTTTGAACTATGTATCGATAAAGTGACTAGACAACAAGACGTGAAAAAGTGACAAGATTTATTTTTGACGAGACCAAGAAAAATTTAGGTATATTTTTAGTGGCTACGAAATTGTTTGACCGGGTATTAATTATGTGAAGTTGAAGATGGATTTTTCGAAGGCGTGTATTTATTTTATCTTTGAAAGATAACTTGCTCGTGCTTAATCTTAGAATGAAGACTTGTTTATCTGGTTTCCGGGTTCGGGTGGTTGGTTGATGACTCGGATTACTATCACTTAAAGGGGTTACATTGTTTTACTCAGTGTCACGCGCTTAGTCGACGTGGATAATTTCAAGAGGTGTTGTGCTTATAGACTTCTTCAGTGATGCATTGGGTACTTAGAGATTTCTCCACCGTTCCTCATTCAACTATTGTGCAAGCTTAAGTCACAAGATCGAAGGATTTTTATTCAGTTTCATGTTTGATATATCTGGTTCATTCTATCAGTGGTCACTTCAAATTGCTTACAAGGGGGTTGGTAAAGATGGCCATGGAGAGTTTATGAGTAGAATTTTGATCAGCAGCTGATTGTCACAAAATATATAATTCTGCTTATTTATTATTCTCACGAGATTTCAGGTACATGTGCGTACGATTTATTGATGGTTCCGAGTTTCGAAACCATCAAGGGGGAAGAAGAAGACATATTGAATGCACAACGAGTACACGTGATGAACTTCATACCTTCTTCTGATTTGAAGACATTCCGGGAAGACATTTGTCATAACCGCAGAGAAAATCAGTGTTTTAACTCGTGGCATTATCAATATCTAAACGGTACACTACTGATTCGATGTTTAATTGTTTTGTTGTTGCAATTATTCATCATCATTATCCTATATGGAGAGATATGCATTCCCGGGACTTAATTGACTCTAGTGCATCTCTAGAAGAAGATATGTGCATTTCCGGGACTTAAATGACTCTGGTGTTACGATGTCAACTTCATGAATGGGATAAAGTGTCTACTTCAGGATTTGAGCTTCATACTTGGGATTGGTTTATTTTCTTCAACTATGTGGGGGAAGAAATGTATTGATTCTTTCTAGTATGCATAACTTGAACTCTCAGGGTGAAGAAAAATTCAGAAGAATTATTCGAGCGTGAGAAGAGAAGTTGTTGATCTACTTGGTGTGCCCCAAACTTTCAATCCCTCATAGCAACATTATCATGTTATATGAATGGGTTTGCTTTTTAAATTCCGTTGTGCGCTTAATCATTCTAAGCTTTATTGAAAGATTTGAAGTTGCTTACGAGGATTGTCGGTTTAGGGGGAAGCTATTTAAAAGCTTCTACATCAAGTTTATGTGGCATGAATTAGGGGGAAGTTAATTCAGAAGCTTCTCTTTAACCAGAAGTATATGGATTACTTAGCTCGTGCCGTTACAGTATTTCTACTACAAGTTACTTTAAAGATGAGTCGTTTTGAAGTCAAAGGCCTTAGAAGACATCATCAGCATTGGACGCTTCATGAAAGCTTTTGTTCTTAATCATTATGTACTTGTTAGGAAAAATATTGTAAGGAATTCTACACGTCGTCCCATGGGGGAAGATTGTTGGAAATTCACTTTATGTGACGACATTTAAGAATTCACATTAGTTATCATAGTCACACACGTATAGACTAGACTAGGAAACGCTGTATAGTTTAAGTGTCGTGTGTGACTATATATACCCCTCCAACGCTTCCAAGGAGAGGTGTTGCTTGTGTTGCATTTGTGTTTTTTCATTTCATTTAATACACCTTTTCTTTATTTCACACACAACCTTCTCTCTCAACTCATCCATGGCTTCCAACACCTTCCACCACCCACCTAGACCACCGGATTACTAAAAAGCAAATCCACAAAAACAATCAAAGTGGTTACAAGAAAAATTATAAGGGTAACAACAACAATTATGGGAATCAAGGGACTAGTAGTCAAGTGCAAAATCAAAATCAAAATCGTGATTTCCAAAATG
The DNA here is from genome assembly GCA_025667525.1 of Glebionis coronaria. Taxonomy (NCBI): domain Eukaryota; kingdom Viridiplantae; phylum Streptophyta; class Magnoliopsida; order Asterales; family Asteraceae; genus Glebionis; species Glebionis coronaria. The sequence goes on from JANFOE010000517.1 coordinate 486,344, forward strand.
CTAATCAAGGGCTTTCAAATGCATTTTCAAAAGACCTTCCACTTGAGATTTTGAAATATTTTAAGGCTAATGATGATAGGTACACGAACATGGCAAATGATGTTAGTAACCTAAGGACTAAGTTTGAAACTCAAAGTAACAAATTGGAAGGGAATGTGGTTAGGCTCCAACAAAACTAAAAAAAATGGAACAAGGTCAACATAAGATTGAACAAACCTTACTTAGGTTGGAGCAAAATGCAAAATCAGAGAAAGAGCAAGATAGGGAAGAACGTAAAAAGACGGAAAATATACTTTTAGATGCTATCATGATGAGTAGAGCCTCTACTTCGGGTAGTCTTCCTAGTAACACCGTGTCAAACCCGAAGGGAGAGATGAAAGTGATTACCACACGTAGTAGTAAGACCTTTAAGGAACCGACTCCTCAACTAATTGCTCATACGGTGAAAGAAATTGAGGAAGAACCCGAGGTGGTGGTCGAAAAGGAGCATATCCCAATCCCACGAAGTACCGCTCAAACCACACCTACGGTTGACCCTTTACCAAGTTTGGAACCCGAGATTCCAAAGGCTATGCCTATGTCCCAACCCACACCACCCATACCTTACCCACTGGTTGTAAGGGTGCCTTGTTTGTCCATTGAATCCAACAAAAGATCACTAAAAACAAAAAGTCAAGAAAGTCAAGCAGTGGGAACCCTTTCCTACTGCAACTAGCCACTTCTAGTGTTATTTGTTCATCAACTTATTTATAAGCCATAATAGCTTATTTAAATGTGCAATAACTTTGAATTGATAATCAATCTTCCTTATTTGACCCATTTGACTAATCTGGAGCTTTTTAGCCCTTGACTTTTAGGTTTGACTAGAAAACGAATTGACTTTTCTTTTTCAAAACAGCTTATTGCTTATTCCAGCTTATTCAGTGTGCTTATTTGAAATCTTTTAAATTATTAAGCTTAGTTAAGTGATTTAAAACATTTTGCATAAAGAATCAGCTCTTGAATCAGCCTAGAACTCGAAAACGACTATTTTGTCGTTTTGTGTAGAGAGCTTTTGCTTATTTCAGGCTTATTTATTGAGCTTTTTCAAAATTCCTTTTACAAACAGCTTTATTATCTCATTAGAAGGATGTGTGTCAAATTTCAGCTTATGGGATTAGCTTATGGCTTAATGAGCCAAAAAGCCCATTAAGAATAAGCTGAATTTCACTAAGCTGTGATAAGCACTGATTCAGCTTTTGCGCCTTTAGAGTTTTGTGTTTAAAATAAAATTTTAAGCTAGACTGGAAGTTTTGGGCTTATTTGGTTAACATTTTCTTAATGGGCGTTAAAACATCCCATTTAGTAAACTGTTTTTCATTTTGGCCCATTTGGAGGCCCATTAGGGGTAATTTGGTCATTTCACTTTTTTTTTATCTAAGTTAAAATAAACTAGTTTGCAAGTTTCTAGAATTTTTTATAATTTTTGAATTTTTTATTATTATTTTATTATTAAATTTTTTTTAGATTTAATTAATGTTTTTACAACTTTTTCATTTTTCTTAGGTTAAATACATTAAGTTAGGATTTTTAAAACTTTTAAATTAATTTTCTCATCATTTAATTATTTTTTAGGATTATTTTAATATTTTAGTAGTTTTTAATCATTTTTAAATAGTTTTAATTAGTTTTAAATTTTTCAAAAATAGTTTTTAGTTGAATTAAGTTAATTTAGAGGTTTACAAATTGAAAATTTTTATTTTGGGCTTTTTCATAATTAAATTTATTTTTTGGGCTTTAATTAGCATTAAAAAATTATTATTTAATTAAATAAAAGGTTTGAGTAATTTTTTATTTTTTGTAAACTCTAATTGCATTTTTTAGGATTTATTGTAATTTTCTAGGAATTTTTAGGGTAATTTTTAAATTTCGTCACGTTTTACGGTTTTACGTTTACGTCTTTCGTCGTAGTTTAATTTAATTTGTAATCGTCATCATTTTCTTTCTCATTTTCTTTCTTAATATTAATCACAAACATTTAATCAAGTCTTAACACATAACACACAAGCCTCCTTGAGAACGAACTCACAACAAGGGTCATTTGTGCACGGTTTTCCTAAACCGTCGTACTTACCCTAATTACTTTGTTTTCCTAAACAAGTGTAAAATTACAACTATCATTCTTGACGCCGCTGCCGGGGAGGCGTGTTGTGTTTTGATTTGAACAAATTTTGTTTTTATTATTATCCATAATAGTAATTGTGTGTTTTAGAACTCTAAGCACACGTATTATCGGTTTTCGTTTTTTTGTGAAATAATACTATATTGTATATGTATCTCAATAAATTCACAAGTACTCCAAAAGTATGAAAACACAACCTTGATTGGGGTCTCATCACTCAATCATTGTATTCGAATCTCAAACAAAGAAAAAAAAGGCAAAATAGATAATTACTTTCATGAAGCTTGATTTTAATTAACATGAACTATAAGGTGGGTATAATGCGGTTGTATTTCACGACCTAAGGGAAAAAGGCTCTTAAGTGCTTAGCGCCGCCTCGTTTCCCCTTCTTGCTCATGCGTGTTAAGAGAAAAAGGGCTAATCGAGGGTTTTCCAACCAAAGTATTATCTACGTATCTATATATTTTCTTGGTTTCAAAGATTAAACCCTCTTGAACGTTTTGGTGTTCCACCGTCGTTCTAAAGTCATCGAAGGCGTTCACTTCACGTGACCCTTTTCATTCCTTGAGCCTCCTTTAATCGAGAGATTTGATTTGAGGAGAGATTTGTAGATTTGTGTCTACGTAATACATCACAAAAATCCAAAAAAGTAAAAAACAATCAAAAGCATAAAAAAATTGGAAAAAGTAAAAACACCCAAAAGAATCTTCTTTGTTCATCCCCACATTGTACGTGACATTTATGCAAACTCGTAACCAAGCAAGACGTGCACGTAAACGTAGACACCGAAAGGAAGGAACACCTTCTAGTGAAGAATCTCCTATTGACGAACCCATCGTAGAACAAGAAGCAACCATGGCTAATCGTACTATGATGGAGTTGCTTCAAGCACCCACCGAGGGTTATGGAGAGGCTATTGTGATTCCAGCTATCCTTGCAGAGAAGAAGTTAAGACGGGTTTGTTGTCCATGATTCAAAACAACAAGTTTCTTGGTGATGAAAAGGACGACCCGCATAACCACATTCGACAATTCAATCGTCTTACCGCCACTTGCAAGTTTAAGGACGTCTCAAATGACTCGATGAAGATGATGATTTTTCCGTATTCCTTAGCGGGGCCCGCTAAAATTTGGTTAGAGAAAGAGCCACCCTATTCTATATTGACGTGGAAGGATCTCGTTTCGAAGTTCGTGAACCAATTTTTCCCACCCTCTAAGACTACGCATTTGAAAAACGAGATTTCAAAATTTTCACAAGAGTATAATGAGAGTTTTTCAACGGCTTGGAATCGGTTTAAGGAAATTTTACATGAGTGTCCTCATCACGGTTTTTCCGACTTGCATCAAATTGACACATTTTACAATGGCTTAAACGATCATGAGCGTGATTACGTTAATGCCGCCGTGGGTGGTAATTTTGTGTGTAAAACAGTCAAGGAAGCGTTGTTGATAATTGAGAATAGGTCTAAGGTCTATAGTCCTCGTAGCACATCGAGTGTTAGCAAGGCTTCGTCTTCACCTTCATTGTCACATACCATCGATGCTTGCCAAATAGAAGCGAATTTGGAGAACAAGATATTTGATAAGCTTAAAGGATTGTTAATTGAGTTTAAAGTTGGTGAACAACCCGCTCCCGATACGGTTAAAGCGGTTGTGGTTTCTTGTATGTATTGTGGTGGAGGTCATGATTTCTCCTAGTGCATTACCAACGTTGGTAACACTTCGAGTGCCTACGCGGCCACGGGAACTTATAACAAAAACGGTCAAGTTACCCGCTCTAATCAATTGACTCCATCGGGTTTTGCACCAAATCAAAATGCTAACAATTATAGAAACAATCAAAGTGGTTACAAGAACAATTATAAGGGTAACAAAAACGATTATGGGAATCAAGGGACTAGTAGTCAGTGCAAAATCAAAATCAAAATCGTGATTTCCAAAATGTTAATCAAGGGCTTTCAAATGCATTTTAAAAAGACCTTTCACTTAAGATTTTGAACTATTTTAAGGCTAATGATGATAGGTACACGAACATGAAAAATGATGTTTAACCTAAGGACTAAGTTTGAAACTCAAAGTAACAAATTAGAAGGGAATGTGGTTAGGCTCCAACAAAACCAACATAAAATGGAACAAGGTCAACATAAGATTGAACAAACCTTACTTAGTTTGGAGCAAAATGCAAAAGCAGAGAAAGAGAAAGATAGGGAAGAACGTAAAAAGACGGAAAATAGACTTTTAGATGCTATCATGATGAGTAGAGCCTCTACTTCGGGTAGTCTTCCTAGTAACACCGTGTCAAACCCAAAGGGAGAGATGAAAGTGATTACCACACGTAGTGGTAAGACCTTTAAGGAACCGACTCCTCAACCAATTGCTCCTACAGTGGAGGAAATTGAGGAAGAACCCGAGGTGGTGGTCGAAAAGGAGCATATCCCAATCCAACGAAGTACCACTCAAACCACACCTATGGGTGACCCTTTACCATGTTTGGAACCCGAGATTCCAAAGGCTATGCCTATGTCCCAACCCACACCACCCTTACCTTACCCATTGAGACTTCGTAAGGAGAAATTGCAAGAGTGTGACAACTACCAATTTGAGCTTTTTATGAAAATGTTCGTGATTTGCATTTTAACATAAGTTTTGCCGACGCTTTAGTCATGATGCCTCGATTTGCCACCAACTTTAAGAGTATGTTAAACAACAAGGAGAAACTTCAACAATTGTCTAGTTGGTCATCGGTTTATCTTAACCGCATACCTCAAAAAGTCGGTGATCCCGGTAAATTTTTGATTCCATGTGCTATTCAAGATATGGAAGAATGTTATGCCTTGGCCGATCTTGGTGCTAGTATTAATTTTATGCCTCTTGCAATCTTTAAGTCTCTCAATCTTCCTAATCTTACTCCTTCAAGAATGTCTATCGAGGTGGCAGATCATTCCACTATTCCCCCATGTGGATTGGCCGAAGACGTTTTTGTGAAATGGGAAAGTTCTATTATCCGTTAGACTTTATCGTAGTCGATATTCCCACGGATCCTCAAGTTCCTCTTATTTTAGGTCTTTCGTTTTTGGATACATCAATGGCGTTGATTGATGTGCATGCTAGAAAAATCACCTTACGTTTCAACGACGAGGAACTTGTTATAAACGCAACAAAAAACTCTCAACTTTCTCATGTTTATTCCGTCGCGAGTATAAACCATATTGATATGATCGATGTCGTTTGCGAGGAATTTCCACAAGAATTTTTAGGTTTTGGTGATGAAGAAAATAGTGGCAATCCCACTATGCTCGATCCTATTCTTGATAACTCGACACTATCCTTCACTCCATTTGAAGGAGGTGGTTTCACGTTGGAAGAATTTGACGTTCCTCGAACTTGTGACGAAGACCTCGACAATGATGAGGACTTTTCGATTATCAAGGATTTTCTTAATGATTTCCCATTTCCTCCGCCGATGGAGGCTATGAGTATCGAACCCAATTATTCAATCGAGGAACCACCAATCCTCGAGTTGAAAGATCTTCCTCCTCATCTTGAATACGTATTCTTGGAAGGAGACGATAAGTTGCCGGTTATTATTGCGAAGGATCTTTCCAATGATGAAAAAACCGCACTTATCGATGTCTTGAAGGACCACAAAGGGGCAATTGCGTGGAAATTATCCGACATTAAGGGGATCGACCCTAAATTTTGTACCAAAAAATCTTAATAGAGGAAGACTACAAGCCCGCAATCCAATGTCAAAGGAGGGTGAACCCCAAAGTTCACGACGTCATCAAAAAGGAAGTTATAAAAGTACTTGATGCGGGAATGATTTACCCTCTTTCCGATAGCCCTTGGGTGAGTCCTATTCATTGTGTCCCTAAAAAGGGAGTAATGACCGTTGTGCCAAACGATGACAATGAGTTAATTCTAACTCGACTCGTGACTGGTTGGAGGGTGTGTATCGACTATCGTAAGTTGAATGACGCCACTCGTACAGACCATTTTCCCTTGCCCTTCATGGATCAAATGTTGGAGCGTCTTGTGGGAAACGATTTCTATTGCTTTTTAGATGGTTTTTCCGGTTAGTTCCAAATCCCCATCGATCCTCGCGATCAAGAAAAAACTACGTTTACGTGTCCATATGGAACGTTTACCTATCGTAGAATTCCATTCAGACTTTGCAATGCACCGAGAACCTTTCAACGGTGTATGATGGCTATTTTTCATGACATGATCGAGAAGACGATGGAAGTCTTTATGGATGACTTTTCTGTGTTTGGTAGTTCGTTCACTTCGTGCTTAGGAAATTTGAAACATATGTTGAAATGTTGTAAGGAAAGCAACCTTGTGCTCAATTGGGAAAAATGTCATTTTATGGTTAAAGAAGGAATTGTCTTAAGGCATAAGGTTTCGAAAGCGGGGATTAAGGTAGACAAAGCTAAGAAAGACGTCATCGCCAAATTACCTCATCCCAAAACCGTCAAGGAAGTTAGGAGTTTCCTAGGCCACGTGGGCTTTTATCGTCGATTCATCAAGGATTTCTCAAAGATATCTCGACCTATTACACACCTCCTCGAAAAAGATGCTCCTTTTGTCTTTAACGAAGATTGTGTACGAGCCTTGGAGATCCTTAAGAGGAAACTTACTGAAGCTCCCATTCTTGTTGCTCCCAATTGGAACCTCCCTTTGAGCTGCTGTGTGATGCAAGTGATTACTCTATTGGGGCCGTTTTGGGACAACGTCATGAAAAACACTTCTTGCCTATTCACTATTCTAGCAAGACGATGACCGAGGCTCAACTTAAGTATACCAAAACGGAAAAGGAATTCCTTACCGTGGTGTATGCATTTGAGAAATTCCGACCTTACCTCGTCTTGACTATATGCATAGTGTATACGGATCATTCGACAATCAAGTACCTCTTAGCTAAACAAGATGCAAAGCCAAGGTTGCTTCGTTGGATTCTCCTCCTACAAGAATTTGATGTCACGATACTTGACAAAAAGGGAGCAGAGAATCTAGCGGCCTCTCATCTTTCTCGCTTGGAAGATCCTCACCAAAGTGTTTACGAGAACAAGGAAATTACCGAAACGTTTCCTCTCGATACACTCGGTGTAGTGAATTCTAAGAAAGATTTTTCCACCCCATGGTTTACGGACATCGCAAATCACCATGCGTGCAGCTTCATCATTAAGGGTATGACGACTCAACCAAAACAAAAATTCTTTCGTGACGTCAAGTTCTACTTTTGGAACGACCCTTACCTATTTCGGACTTGTGCGGATCAAATTATTTGATGTCATGTTTTTGGCACCGAAGCTTCTAATATCCTTAGAGCTTGTCACGAGGGACCCACGGGTGGTCACCATAGTGCTAATCTCACGGCGAAGAAGGTCTTTGATGCCGGTTTCTTTTGGCCTACTATTTACCGAGATGCACACGCACTTGTCAAGTCGTGTGACTCATGCCAACGTCAAGGAAAAGCCTCACAAAAAGATGAAATGCAACAAAATATCATCCAAGTGTGTGAGATCTTTGACGTTTGGGGAATTGATTTTATAGGTCCATTCCCATCATCTCGTGGTAATAAGTACATCCTTGTCGCCGTTGACTACTTATCCAAGTGGGTGGAAGCTAAGGCTTTGACCACGAACGATGCTCGTGTGGTAGTCAAGTTTTTGAAGCAATTGTTCTCTCGGTTTGGATCCCCTCGTGCAATCATAAACGATCGTGGAACCCATTTTTGTAATAACCAATTCGAAAGGGTTCTAAAGAAATATGGGGTTACACATCGGCTTTCTATGGCTTATCACCCACAAACGAGTGGGCAAGTCGAGGTGTCAAACCGAGCGTTGAAGAGGATCTTGGAGAGATTGATAGGGGAAAACCGAAAATCATGGTCGGATAAGTTAGACGATGCTTTATAGGCCTTTCGTACCGCTGATAAGACACCCATTGGGCGCAATCCTTACAAGCTTGTGTATGGGAAGAATTTCCACTTGCCCATTGAACTCGAACACAAAGCTTATTGGGCCCTAAAGCATTGTAATGATGACATTGAGACCGCGGGGAAACACCGGAAAATGAAATTAAATGAATTTGATGAATTAAAGGATTTTGCTTATGAAAATTCATTGATTTATAAAGAGAAACCAAAAACGTTTCATGATTCTAAAAGTAAAAACCGGGTTTTTAACATTGGAAATCAAGTGTTGCTTTTTAACTCAGGATTGAAAATATTTTCCGGCAAGTTGAAATCCCGTTGGTCCGGTCCATTCACCATTACCCAAGTGTTCCCATATGGGACCATCGAGCTATCTCAAAATGATGGTCCTAACTTTAAGGTGAATGGTCATATGTTGAAGCACTACTTTGGTGGGGAAGTTCCTTCTTTGAACTACCTCGACCAAGTCACCTTCCCCAATAATAATTAGTATTGAGGGAATCGAGTCGAGCTCGTGACTCGGCAATCGAAAACGAGGTGCCTCGTGGGGGAGTCCCATGCTTATCCATGTACATATTATCGCTTTCTAATGTAGATTATGTGAGGGGATTTGTGCCCTTCCAACCTTTGTTTCGTGGTTGTTTGTGAATTGTGGTTTTTAGATGATCATTATCTTCACGATTGGAGCCTCTCGTGTTCGTTTTACGTGAGCACTCGATCGTTTGCTTTGAAGAATTTCTCGATATCCATATGATATATCCTTTGATGTTCTAACCTTAGGTTTTTAGCACACTTCATAAACGGCTATTGATTTAATGGTTACACCCTTTCCATGCTAGATTAAGCATTCGACTTCGTCTCTAGTATGGGGGTATTCTACCCTTAGACTCGAAACATTAAGGACAATGTTAAACTTTAGTATGGGGGGTGAATAGATACTTGCCTTGCCAAACCTTCACGTTTTCCAAAATTTATCTTTTTGTTTATCGTTTTGTTGCAAAATAAGGCTAAAAATGGCAAAATTTTAAAAAATTTCTCATGTTTTATAAGTGTTTGAAGACACGAATGTAGATTTTCCGATGGTGAGAATAAGAGTAATTTTTGACTCGACCGTGCGTGTTGAGCTCTTAGCTTCGATTCCTTAACTTTATATTAGTCTAAGTCTCTTAAATGAGGACGAGAAATGATAGAGTTAATTATAAGTTACTATGCTAAACGTAGAGTACTCGTATTCTTTCAAAAACTCATGTGTTCTCGTTGTTTGCTTATTCTCCCTTCGCTTGTATATATATTCTGCTAATAAGTATTGGTTTAACGGTTTAGTCTTGATTGTTGGTTTCTAGTCTTTTCTAGTAGCTTCCATGTAATTAAATTGGGAAGACATTAAGGTATCGCCAGCGTCACGGTTTTGAAGTATTGACAACCCGAATAATCGAAAGCTTCACCCAATAATAAGATTTCAAGTGCTCACCTAAATCAAGCAAAAATTTGAAGCTCACAAGGCCGAAAAATCTATGCAACATTGGAAGTGAATCAAGTCTTAATCTTTGAAGCTTTAAAGATCAAAAATTCACTTTAGCGTGAGGATATACGTCTTTGGCCATAATAAACACCTCATGACGAGGTTAAATAAAAGGCAAGGCAAGACCAAAGTCATAATAAAAGCTCCATGGCAGAGTTGAATAAAAGATGTAGGTAAACCTATGATAATAAGGCCCATCCGTTAGGGGGCGTATAAAAGTCTTGGTAATAAGTCTCATGTTCAAAACCGTTATAAAATCGTGTTTATCGATCCTTCTTGTTGACTTAATTTTTTGATACCGTTGTCTATTAGGGGGGTTATTAATTCGATGGTCTTGGTTACACCGTTTTGACTCTATTTTTGGAACTTAATCTCTATCATCACATAAGTAAAAAATGTATCCTCGTGAACATTCAAGACAAAAATAAAACATAAGAGATATCACTTAGGATTAAGGGAGTTTAAGTACGTGATTAGGGCGTATGAGTAGTGTTAGCATTACTAACTTATAATGACAATGATCTCTTGTTGTCCCATATATTTGTGATGATTAAGCAATGAAGAAAGAAAGAATAATAGATGAAGAAGAGATGAATTCCTAGAGAGAAAGTAGTGAGAGAAAGTAGAGAGGAGGAGAGGATTAACTTTGGGAATATTAGATTAGAAGTGAGAAAAATGAACAACCAACCCTCCTAACATGCTAGGAGGTAGTATATATAGTCCACCCACATGCGGGATTTAATGGGCTATATATTGGGCCGGGCTTGTCTTTTGGACTTTAATTAGTTTAAATCCAAGCCCGTAAACCACGAATAATTAACTACCTATTACAACGTTCTAACTAATGTTACAATAATAACCTATGACCGAGCATTCTTGTTTGACTCAATATTTTGAGACTAACAATCTGCCCCAATGTGAGGTCATACCCTTTTGATGTTTGGAGATCAATGGAGATTACGAATCTCGTCATAAATGAGTCTTGAACGTGTAACAGTAGTTTTGTTCCTTCATGCTATGATCTTTGAGCCTTTGTCGTTGTCTTTCGACTTTGTCTTTTAGTCTTGAGATCTTCAAATCATTCTTGACTTGTCTTTGCCATCTTGCGATCTTGTGTCTTTATCCATATGCTTACACTATTAATTGTAGAATAAGTCTTTGGGCATGAATATGTGGTTTTGAATCTTTGACTTTGCTGAGTACACCGTGACGCCACCTTCTCGAGACAAAACATGGACACGGACTGAATGGCTTTGACATTCGTCCTAAATCGGTAGCATTTTACCTTCGGTCGGTGAAGACCGTTATACGATATTAAATACCGTACCTGTGATTAGGTAGATTCAATTAAGAATCTCCTTGACAGGGTTTCGTGGCTGTACTAGCCGTTCTCTTTACTCGACCGTCTCAAAGCAAGACTGCGAACATAAAGAGTGAATCAATTGGATAAATATCCGCTTGATTAAAGTCATCAGTTCAAATTCCTGGAAAAAGTTTGATTCATTTAAGAATCTTACCATTGTTGCTTTCCAGTTGACACAAGTTTGATTCTTAAGAATCTCACAAGTCACCTACCGTAGCGCTGTTTGATGTTGATGCTAGAAGGATTTCCATTCGTCACTGTGAATATTAATGAATATCACTCTGAATGTTCTTGCAAGACCATAAAGATATTGCGTAGAAACCTGAAACGAGTTTGAATCAATTCAGAATCAAACCACTGTTGCTTTTCAGTTTTACATATGTTCAATTCATAAAGAATCTTGCATATGACCTACCGCAGTGCTGTTTGATGTTAACACTGGAAGGATTTCCACTCATCATTGTGAATAATAGGTAGTATCACTCTGAGTGTTCTAGCAATATCACAAGGATATAGCGTAGGACTCTCTTGATCTTCATCCGTGTGTCCTAACGAGATTTGATTGATCTCTTGGCTCTAGACTTGATTTGTGTACTTTTAGTGGTCGGAGGCTGGAGCAGATGCCACCTATTCAATATCAACTATCTCGAAGTGAGAAAGTCAATAGAAGTCATGTTGTTCTCCGTGACAATAAAACAAGCTTCTTTTGAGAGAAGCCTGAGTAGCTAGGAAAGGGTTGTGCACTTCATCACTGGGTCCATGATGAGATTGTCTTCATGATGTGTTGACCCGGTTTCTGCCTAAGTTGTATGGAGGGCTTCTTTCTTTAGACCCTTTATCCTTACATTTCTTTTCATTCTTCAACCCCTTCAATGCTTACCAAGACATCATTACTAGCACCTTGTTGTGATTGTTCCAGTGCTAGCATCAGTACTTAGTCGTCCTTCAGCTACGTTCACATTCTACTCCATCTTTCCTAAGGACTTCTAATAATCTATTGGATTGTCCCTGGGAAGATCCCTCCGGTTCTGGTTGGATCATAGGACTTAAACCTAACCACCCTTTTGACACCAATAACGTCGTGAATTAAAGATGTTGTGGGTATTAGATCGTAACCATGAAAACCACTTTAAATTCTAACAAAGTGTTTGGAAAACATTTAATACCTTGCTAGTTTTGTCGTTTCAGAAATACTCCCCCTTCACATGTGCATTGAAATGTGAAAGAATTTAAGTAGACATATTGCACATGTGGGTAAGAGTTAAAGTGCTTGAGTCTATAGATCACATTTTAATCACATTTTCTCCCCTATCTCTAATATATTAAATCTTTTGATATTAGAGATACCAAATTTGATTAAAATATATTTTGAAAAATAGTCTTGAAAATCTTCGGGAGAAAAATGTGTCAAACTTAGCATGAAGTTTGGAACGCTCCCCCTCAAAAATTGATCCAATGGAATTGTCATTTCGAGGATTTGATCCACATTAAACTTTTGAGGATAGGAGTTGTTGAACACACAATTTTTGAAAGATTTTTAATATCATTGAGAAATTCTTGAAAATATTGTGTTCAACGCTTTTTGAAAAATCAATTCTTTTTGTCGAAAAGGTTTTTCTTAAGCATAAACTTGAGTTCATAGACTCTGAATGTCTTGACGAATCCACTCAAGTGTAAGAAGATTTAACTTCTTTTGCAAAGGGTAAGAGCACTAAATCGTACACTCCCCCGTGAATATAGTTCCGGGTTGCAATCTGAAAGTGATTACAAACCATTGTGTTGAGCTCAAAATGTTGAATGTTTTGTGACAAGCTCAACCCAAGATAGATTGCTCTACCCATTGGGTAGGATAAGGTATCTTTAAAGATACACTTTCCTTTATTTGAAGTTCGAGTTACAGTCTGCCATTTAACTGTAAGTCGTTTACATGAGCTTAAAAACTTTGAATGTTTTTAATGAGAGCTCATGACCGAGAAAATTTATTTTCCCGTTGTTAAGGATAAGTTATCATTCGTGATCAACTTTCCTTTTTTGGAAGTACGAGTCACAATCTGAGGTAATTGTAAATCATTGAAATGACATGTTTTGAAAAATATTTACAACTTTCATTCGAGCTTTATGTACACACCCGTGTCGTTATTGAGCGACATTTCTAGGTACGTCCATATTATCGATACTGAAAGACATGTCGAGAAGAATATTTTTGGTATTTTGAAAGTTTTTCCATTTTTTATTTTGTTTTTCTATGGATATTTACGTTTTATTATATTTTTATTTTTTTCAAGTTTTTCGAAAATAATACAAAATAGACTTTTGTACACCAGAAGAAGGTGATATCGAATGTACAGAATTGGAACCCTTTGAAGAGGGAGAAGTGGGTTCAGAATCCGCTGTTGTACCTGCAATCACAGAAGAAGAGTTTGCACAAATACTAGAATTAGGAGTAACAAATTCCTGTTCAACGTGTAGAACAGTAGCATTAGTGATGGTGCAGGTGTCATCACTCTTCTCTATTGGAATCCACTTAAGACCAACTTCCGTGAAGATTCGACCCGTTGGTTTCCACTGAAGACTAGATTTAGGAGTAGCTTTCTCTTGCACATCGGAAGACTTCTTTGGAGAGAAACTATGTCCTTTTTTAATCCATGTTTCAGATTTGTTGTTGTTGCTTTTCTTTGCGACGGGTTTGTATCTCCTTGGTGTCTTATGGGATTCTGTATTTGATCTCCGTTCAAAGGAACGAGATTGACCTCATAGAGGTATTGCAAAATGCAATGGTCATGATTTCCATTGTGAATGCCCTTTTTGCAAGTGGGACATACAGGGAATTTGGGATTCACGAAAGTACTTGTATTCCTTTGTTTTCCAAATTGTTCAGGCGTAGTGTTTGAAACACGACTATTCATGGATGGTTTCCAATTCCTAGATTGCTGAAGAGGGATCCTAGGTTTTGTTTGACGACCATTAGGAGTGTGTGGAACTCTAGCGAGATTTAGGTTTTTCATACACGTGTTTGTCTTGCTGAATCTTCCCTTTTTGTTTCGCATCCTCTAGATTATGGGTATGAACGAGGTCATTTGAACCTACAGATTCCTTTGTGGACGTGAATGTCACACGTTTTGGAGGAGTCCTAGAGGTGCTAGGTGCATTCACATGGTTGGGTTTAGCAACAATATGCTTTCTAAATGGAGGAACATAGGGTGATATGGATGGTTTTGGAACACTTGGTTGCACATCAGTCTTAGGGGGTAACCTAGATTTCATATGAGAAGAATTGGAGAATGGAGTCAGTTTTCCTAAGATAGACAGCTTTGGATCCTTGTAGGCATTGGGTTGTCGAACAACAGGTTTCTTAATGCTAGGTTCCACGATTTTCCCACCCATTTTAGCAACGACTTTCTGCAACTCTGCTATCGCTCTGTCCCTGTCTTGTAATTGAGCTTTCAACCCTTTAATTTCCAAATTCTGTTCATTCATTTCTCGAAATGTTTGGGAAAGTTTTTCTTGCAATTTATTATCATGTGGAAAACTACCAACTTCTTTTTGCAAAGCAAGTTCAAGTGAATGACAATGTTTTTGAAGGAAATCAGTTTTGTGTTGAAGTAACTCAAAAGCCTTTTTGTCAACATTTTCTTTACGTTTCGAAAGCTCAATTTCAAGACGTTCACATTCTTTGATCTTTTCAAGATATTGGCATGCAACTTCAGAATATTCATCAATATCAGCACAAGATGTAAAATAAGCACACATAACATCTTTAGAAACGCATTCTTGCAAGAGTAAATCATATTCATATGAGAAATCAGACTTCTACATTTGAAGATCATCAATGTGTTTCTCAAGAGATTCAACGTATTTTAAATCATCATACATTTCAGTCTGAATGAACTCCTCAAGTTGAAGAACAGTTTCTTTAATCAACGCCATGTTTGGAATTAAGAGTTCTTTCACAAGCAAGGTAATATCTTGAGGAATCGGACGTATCCATTCAGCATTTTCACGTTTTGCCCAGTCTCTTTCAACAATAGATTTAACATTATCTATGTAGTGTTTAAGAATACCTAATGTTTTCCTACTCTTGCTTTTAGATTTATCTAGAGGGAGGTAGTTTATGTATTTGTAAACATTAGATTTCTTAGGGGCAAATGCTTTCTTCCATTGAATTCTCTTTTGTTTGCATTCTAGAAACACTTCCTCACGAGTTTTTTGAGTTTGTTTGTTGAAAAGACCATAAAGACTATTCTCATAAGCATAATTATATGGTTTCACAAACTCCTTATTGACAAGTGGTTGACTATCATCATCCCAAAGGGCAGTCTCTTCACTATCGGCACTTACAGGCATGCAATCAAGATCGGTCCTTTCAGTCTCATCAAGGTAAAGACATGGGTTCGTAGCTTGACCTTTGTCAAGGTACTCAGGACTTGCAAAGCTAGCTTGACCCTTAAACATTGACGGAGGTGCTAGCATTCTTACAGATTGAATAGAATCATGCGTTTTATAAACAACTTTCTTCAAAAATTCGACTTGTTCTTCAAGTTTTGTTACTTTTTCGGTTTCTTTATCATATTTACTTTTGAAGTCTTGTTTTAACGCATCTACCTCTTGTTTCTTATCCTCGAGAATTTTAGTAGAATCGGTAGTGGTCATAGAGAGCTTTTGTTCAAGTTCATTAACTTTGGTATTGCCAAGGTACGTTTTTTGACGTTCATCCATTAAGAAAACATTATATTGACGCTTCTCTTTGGCTAATAACTCAAGAGTTGTATTATATTTGTTTTCAAAATCGTCCTTTTGACTTTTTAACGTACTACCCTTGTACCCCTCAAGCTCTTTGGTTTACTGAAGAAGCTCCGCTCTATAGCTATCTATAGTTTCACTAGACTTAATTAGAGCAGCTTTGCATTCTTCAAAATTTTGAGTGAGTGTTGCGTTTTCCTTCTTTAATTGCTTTTGACTCTTTTTATTTTCTCTGACATCGTTTTGTAAAGTAGCAATTAAATTGGCTAGCGCAACACGCTCCTCGTCATCATACTCATTTGCATGTTGATCATTGTCAGACGAATTATTGCACGTGTCTAATGGATTAGGTATGGTATTGCTATCAATCTTTTCCGTCATACATGTGGGAATAATGGTTTGAGTTTGATCACTATGCTCATGCGTATTAGCATTTCCAAACACATTATATTCATCATAGTGTACCTCTTCCAATGGCTCAGAATCGAAAACAGGACCATTATCATAGGAAGGTGTATTGCTGATGACATTCTCAGAGGCGATGTGTTGTTTGCCAGAGCTGCTGTTGTCTTTCCCAGAGTTGTTGTCATCATTCCCTGAACTCTGCGTTGGAGTCTCATATCTGCAGCTTGTATTCTCAATATCCGATGCGATACCACAACTGGTATGAAGTCTGTCATCAATTGTTTGTTGCGTCTGTATTGTGTGATTCACATAGGTTACAATGAAGTCGATGTTGCGGGTTATCCGATCTTTGTATGATAAAGCATCCATTCCATGATATCGCTTGAAGCACTCGTTGGTAAGCGAAGACTTGATGAAGTCAGAAGTAAACATCGTTTCAAGTGATGTCTTGAGATCAGTGAAAGTGATCTTGCATTCACTAGTAATGAGTCTTTCGATGACAAGTTGTGTTTGAAGTTTATCCATGGCATGAGTGAATGTTTTGCTGAATGTGCCAGTGGATTCACGTAAGTTGAACAAGACTTTTGAAAGGCGCTGAAAAGAATCTTGAAGTACTCTAAAACCGTCCATGGCGTTTTTTCGCAAAAAACATATCTTTTGTTGTAGTCGTTCCATTTCGAGGTCTTTCACGTCTGAACTTTCAGTAACCACATTACTCGTTCGCATGATGATCGTCTCTCTCTGTTGATGAAGTGACTTTGGATCTTAAGTAGATATGGTGTGATTGTGTTGTTGTTGAAATTCTGAATATTTGAAATTTTTCTCAGTCCGACAATAAATTCCTCAGTCCGACTAAACGGTAAACTGAAAAATTTTGAATAACCAAATTTTGAAAACGAGTTAGAAATAGCCAATAACTAGTAGGGAAAAAGTTTGAAAAATGAAAATTTTAACGAAAAATAAAACCTAAAAATGGCCTAAAAATTTGAATTTTGGTCCGAAAATTTGAATTTTTGGTCGAAAGTTTTTTCGCATCGCCAAAATTTGAAATTGAAGCTTAAATGGCCTAAAAATGGTCTAGGAAAAAATAAATTTTACTTGGGTTTTCCCGCCAAAAAACTCTTTTTTTTTGTTTTTTTTTTTGATCTTCGTGTAAACTATGTTCCGGGACTAGTCTAGATAGTGGCTAAGTCTAATAAGTACTCTAACAAAATTTAGCAAAACATAGCATCGGAATGTCCATCGGAATGTGCCATCGGAATGGTGTCGGAATGCGGTATCGGAATGTCGTCGGAATATGACCTGTCGGAATACCCTTATCGGAATGTCCTAATCGGAATACCCTTGTCGGAATACTCAAATCGGAATGCAATCGTAAACCCTTCGTCGGAATGATGTCGGAAAGAACCTTGTCGGAATGTGATCGGAAAGTGATGTTGGAACATAGATCGGAATGTTTTCGGAATCCTTAAACCCTTTTCCGATGCAACTGATCGGAATCACAATCAGAATCTTTAATCCCTTTTCCGATTACACCAATCAGAATAATAGTACTGTTTCGAGATTTTGAGGTAAAAAGATGAAGTTTTCAACAAGAAATTCGCGATTTTAACCAACCAAAAGCAATCAAATCCCTACCACAACTATATAGGAGGTGTAAATCAAGAAGTAGAGCACGGAAAACACAAAAAAATCTTGAATTTGAGATGATTATAAGAGAAAATCACACGAACCAAGTAATATCAACAACAAATCACAAAACTACCCCATGGCGATTGATACCAATTGTTGTCCCATATATTTGTGATGATTAAGCAATGAAGAAAGAAAGAAAAATAGATGAAGAAGAGATGAATTCCTAGAGAGAGAAAGTAGTGAGAGAAAGTAGAGAGGAGGAGAGGATTAACTTTGGGAATATTAGATTAGAAGTGAGAAAAATGAATAACCAACCCTCCTAACATGCTAGGAGGGTAGTATATATAGTCCACCCACATGCGGGCTTTAATGGGCTATATATTGGGCCGGGCTTGTCTTTTGGACTTTAATTAGTTTAAATCCAAGCCCGTAAACCACGACTAATTAACTACCTATTACAACGTTCTAACTAATGTTACAATAATAACCTATGACCGAGCATTCTTGTTTGACTCAATATTTTGAGGCTAACATCTCTTTACACGCTTGGCATGGAACTGGGTGAAAATCGAGGACTTTCTAACAAAGCATTCACGTGTTCTTGTTCTATGAACCTGAACGTCCCATTTTGCGATGAAAATCCTACATTATGTCTAAAGCACAAGTAGTAGCAAGTAATAGTAGTGGTGTAGTAAGTTTACGTTTCAATAAAAGTGCATAAAATGAATTTTGAAGGTGCTATGATACTTTATTCTAGCATTACGTGAGGGAACGGTAATGGTTTAGTATGGGGGAGTGATGAGACTGCTTTTATACATAGTCGCATAGTCCAAAACGGGCTTAAAATGGTTAAAATATCATAAAAAGTGCCAAATATATGCTTGTGTTTGTTCAATATGTATTTTAGGTACGTATATCGATAAAATGACAAAAGATCACAAGAAACAAAGAAAAACGAACACGGGAAAAGAATCCGCACAAAGAACCGGGCCCTAGAGTTGATTTTCCAAGAAAAGTCCTTGAAGAATTGAAGATTGTACAAGAAGGGTCCTTCATTATTGAAGAATTGACAATTTAAACCCTGTATATTCATAATTACAAGTTTGGTCCTTAAAGTTTGTCAAATTTACAAAATGGACCCTCAACTTTGAAGAATTGGCAAGAATGGTCCCTCAAATTTGAAGACTTGTCACTTTTAGTCCTCCATGAAGACAAAGATACAAGTAAAGAACTTGAAGAATGAAGATATGTCAAAAAGAGACCTTGAAGAATAATGAAATTACAAGAAATACCCTTTGAAATACTTTGCAAAATATTTTGTGGCCAAAGTGTGAAAATAGAAACTTCAAATACATAGGAAAATCGTTTTTAGCTGTTTGAAATACAAATGAAAGAAGAAAGAAAGACAAGGGGTTGAAACTGCCAAGACAACCTAAGACACCTAGACCTATCACACCTTGACACGTGCCCCACTCACTCTTTTCAACCAATCACAACACACCCTCTAGCCACATCACTATCCCACTCACCAGATTTTTATAACTAATTAATTAGTTATACTAATTAAGGCGCCTAACACAATATTTAAAACCCAAAACAGATCAAACCCCACTATTCACGTGAAGAACATGAATTGGGCTTTTGCTAATTACTTTGAATTACAACTTAATCTTGTCCAGAATATTGATTAAGGTCATGCTAAACATAACCCAACCCTTAAACATGACACCTCACCACTCCTTGGCTCACATGGGACATGCCCTGCTACATGCTTTAGAGAAGAGGACAAAACTCGCCAGTGGAATCAACGTCCCACAACCTTGCTTCAATACTAAGCTCATTTGGAGCTTTTGGATGAATTGGCACCTACTTTACAACTTCACAAACAGCCAAGAAACGTCACATGTTCAAGCAATATTCAAAATTCAAGGGGCAAGTTTGGAAGACCACCACTTAGGGTTTTTAGTTTTTCAGCTTTGTAAGACTCTTGCCAGGCTCTATAAAAAGCCATTAGTTCAAAACATTAGTTTTTGCTCTTGGTTTTTCTTTGGTCACTTTTCTTTAAATCCTATGTTCAAGTGAATGAAATAGTGTTTGAATTTGTTGACGAAATCCAAGTGCCACTATTTATATCTTGTTGTTATTGTTATAAGTTTGTGATTTGGAAGTTTTAAAAGTTGGTTTGAAGTTTATGTAAGTATTTCAAAGTTATTCCAAAACCTGAATTTTTCAAGTTCTTAGTTCAAACACTTGAACTTTTTGGGCCTTGGATTGATCGTAGCACCCTGATAAGAAGATTATCAAGGTGTAGTGAGATCTAGGTTTGGGAAGGATCAAGGAGTGGGGAACAAGCTTGGAAAGATTCAGTTCATTTTCATTTTTTCTTTCATAAATTGTTGCTTTGACTTTTTTGTTCTTAGCAGGTTTTACTGGAAGCTTGTGCATTGTTTAGCTAGGCATATAAGCTATAAAATTCGTGAGTGTGGATGTGCATTCATGAGGTTTGTCATATTTTCTTGAAAAATCTGTCAAAAAGTGGGTCTAAGTGATTTTGTGATTTTGTTGTTGTATGTGGTGTTCTTGTGGCTTGAATCTTGTTCTTATTGCTTATTGATGTTGTTATGATGCATGTTTGAGCTTGATTCAGTCTTGAAAACACATTTGGTTTGTTAATTTTTTTTTTAAAGTGAAAGGGTTGTTTGGGTTTACTGAATCATACAACTTGGTTGAAATTGAGTAGGTGTTAGGAGTTTGTTTGAGTTTATATCTGTCATTGAGGTGTTTGTATGCTGAAATCTGCAAGACTTGTGCTTTGTAACAGCAAAACCTAATCATTGGTCTATCTAGTTTGTTTTAGGTCATTTTGGACTAAAATCATGTGCACACTTAGATTATATGCTTATCTAGGGTAAACAAGTGATAAAACATAGTTGGCATAACCTAATTTGTGGATTTGAGTGTTTAAAATCAAGAATTTGTCAAGTATATCAGTAAAGACCTTGAAGAATGAAGATATGTAAAAAAGAGCCCTTGAAGAATAATGAAATTACAAGAAATACCCTTTGAAATACTTTGCAAAATATTTTGTGGCCAAAGTGTGAAAATAGAAACTTCAAATACATAGGAAAATCGTTTTTAGCTGTTTGAAATACAAATGAAAGAAGAAAGAAAGACAAGGGGTTGAAACTGCCAAGACAACCTAAGACACCTAGACCTATCACACCTTGACACGTGCCCCACTCACTCTTTTCAACCAATTACAACATACCCTCTAGCCACGTCACTATCCCACTCACCAGATTTTTATAACTAATTAATTTGTTATACTAATTAAGGCGCCTAACACAATATTTAAAATCCAAAACAGATTAAACCCCACTATTCACGTGAAGAACATGAATTGGGCTTTTGCTAATTACTTTGAATTACAACTTAATCTTGTCCATAATATTGATTAAGGTCATGCTAAACATAACCCAACCCTTAAACATGACACCTCACCACTCTTTGGCTCACATAGGACATGCCCTACTACATGCTTTAGGGAAGAGGACAAAACTCGCCAATGGAATCAATGTCCCACAACCTTGCTTCAATACTAAGATCATTTGGAGCCTTTGGATGAATTGGAACCTACTTTACAACTTCACAAATAGCCAAGAAACGTCACATGTTCAAGCAATATTCAAAATTCAAGGGGCAATTTTGGAAGACCACCACTTAGGGTTTTTAGTTTTTCAGCTTTGTAGGACTCTTGTAAGGCTCTATTAAAAGCCATTAGTTCACAACATTAGTTTTTGCTCTTTGTTTTTCTTTGGTCACTTTTCTTTAAATCCTATGTTCAAGTGAATGAAGTAGTGTTTGAATTTGTTGACGAAATCCAAGTGCCACTCTTTATATCTTGTTGTTATTGTTATATGTTTGTGATTTGGAAGTTTTAAAAGTTGGTTTGAAGTTTATGTAAGTATTTCAAAGTTATTCCAAAACCTGAATTTTTCAAGTTCTTAGTTCAAACACTTGAACTTTTTGGGCCTTGGATTGATCATAGCACCCTGATAAGAAGATTATCAAGGTGTAGTGAGATCTAGGTTTGGGAAGGATCAAGGAGTGGGGAACAAGCTTGGAAAGACTCAGTTCATTTTCATTTTTTCTTTCATAAATTGTTGCTTTGACTTTGTTGTTCTTAGCAGGTGTTACTGGAAGCTTGTGCCTGGTTTAGCTAGGCATATAAGCTATAAAATTCGTGAATGTGGATGTGCATTCATGAGGTTTGTCATATTTTCTTGAAAAATCTGTCAAAAAGTGGTTCTAAGTGATTTTGTGATTCTGTTGTTGTATGTGGTGTTCTTGTGGCTTGAATCTTGTTCTTATTGCTTATTGATGTTGTTATGATGCATGTTTGTGCTTGATTCAGTCTTGAAAACACATTTTGTTTGTTAATTTTTTTTTTAAAAGTGAAAGGGTTGTTTGGGTTTACTGAATCATACAACTTGGTTGAAATTGAGTAGGTGTTAGGAGTTTGTTTGAGTTTATATCTGTCATTGAGGTGTTTGTATGCTGAAATCTGCAAGACTTGTGCTTTGTAACATCAAAACCTAATCATTGGTCTATCTAGTTTGTTTTAGGTCATTTTGGACTAAAATCATGTGCAAACTTAGATTATATGCTTATCTAGGGTAAACAAGTGATAAAACATAGTTGGCATAACCTGATTTGTGGATTTGAGTGTTTAAAATCAAGAATTTGTCAAGTATATAAGTAAAGGGATTTTTGTGTTCATCAGTAAAGTCTGTTTAGTAACATAAGCTTGAATCTAGTTCTAATCTTGAAACCAGTGAATGATATGAGTTGATTTGTGTTCACTTAAGTTTATTTAAGCTTTTGTATGTTTTTGGTGGATTGTGGTTGGCTTAATCTTGCTTAATCTGCTTATTTCATCATAAACTGCTTATTGTTCATGTCTGTATCATATCTGGTGACTGTTTGATTAAACTGTACAATTTGGCTTGGTGATTTTGTGTTTTCTTGTTTGATTGTGACTCCTTATAACCCACTGGTTGTAAGGGTGCCTTGTTTGTCCATTGAATCCAACAAAGGATCACTAAAAACAAAAAGTCAAGAAATTCAAGTAGTGGGAACCCTTTCCCACTGCTACTAGCCACTGCTAGTGTTATTTGTTCATTAGCTTATTTATAAGCCATAATAGCTTATTTAAATGTGCAACAACTTTGAATTGATAATCAATCTTCCTTATTTGACCCATTTGACTAATCTGGAGCTTTTTAGCCTTTGACTTTTAGGTTTGACTAGAAAATGAATTGACTTTTCTTTTTCAAAACAGCTTATTGCTTATTCTAACTTATTCAGTGTGCTTATTTGAATTTTTTTATTATTAAGCTTAGTTAAGTGATTTAAATCATTTTGCAAAAAGAATCAGCTCTTGAATCAGCCTAGACCTCGAAAATGACTATTTTGTCATTTTGTGTAGAGAGCTTTTGCTTATTTCAGGCTTATTTATTTAGCTTTTTCAAAATTTCTTTTTGCAAACAGCTTTATTATCTCATTAGAAGGATGTGGTTCAAATTTCAGCTTATGGCATTAGCTTATGGCTTAAAGGGCGAAAAAGCCCATTAAGAATAAGCTGAATTTTATTAAGTTGTGATAAGCACTGATTCAGCTTTTGGGCCTTTTGAGTTTTGTGTTTAAAATCAAATTTTAAGCTAGACTGGAAGTTTTGGGCTTATTTGGTTAACATTTTCTTATTGGGCCTTAAAACAACCCATTTAGTAAACTGTTTTTCATTTTTGCTAATTTGGAGGCCCATTAGGGTTAATTTGGTCAGTTTACTTTCATTTTCTATTTATTTAAGTTAAAATAAACTACTTTGCAATTTTTTACAATTTTTTATAATTTTTGAATTTATTATTATTAAAAAATTGTTTTTAGATTAAATTAATGTTTTTTGCAACTTTTTCATTTTTCTTAGGTTAAATACATTAAGTTAGGATTTTTTAAACTTTTAAATGAATTTTCTCATCATTTAATTAAATTTTAGGATTATTTTAATATTTTAGTAGCTTTTAATCATTTTTAAATAGTGTTAACTAGTTTTAAATTTTTCAAAAATAGTTTTTAGTTTAATTAAGTTAATTTAGAGGTTTACAAATTGAAAATTTTTATTTTGGGCTTTTTATTAATTGAATTGATTTTTGGGCTTTAATTAGCATTAAAAAATTATTATTTAATTAAATAAAAGGTTTGAGTAATTTTTGATTTTTTGTAAACTATAATTGCATTTTTTAGGATTTATTGTAATTTTCTAGGAATTTTTAGGGTAATTTTTAAATTTCGTCTCGTTTTACGGTTTTACGTTTACGTCTTTCGTCGTAGTTTAATTTAATTTGTAATCGTCATCATTTTCTTTCTCATTTTCTTTCTTAATATTAATCACAAACATTTAATCAAGTCTTAACACATAACACACAAGCCTCCTTGAGAACGAACTCACAATAACGGTCATTTGTGCACGGTTTTCCTAAACCATCGTACTTACCCTAATTACATTGTTTTCCTAAACAAGTGTAAAATTACAACTATCAGCGTCCCTTTCAGTTATTTGGCCTTTATTATTATATTATCATGTGGGGCGTATGGGTGCATCCTAGTTACAGTGTCAGTCAGGATTTCATGGTGAATGTGGTGTGTGCCTTGCATCCTTCACAAGGAGTTGATCACTCTTACCCATTACCATTTAATTAGAGGCATCCCCTCTAATTTACATGGCAAGGGTCACCCCTCCAAGTATTCATGCACGTTGTTGACCTCATGACCTATATTGGCTTTTGGTATATTAAACTAATACATATTTTCATAAGTAACATAAGCGATGTTTTCAGAACTAAAACTAGTAAACATGACATACATCTAGGTTTCCCAGGACTTATTCATTTCCGCTGCTTTTCATGCTTTTCATGCTTTATATGCTCTTACTATGCTTCATTTCTCTATGTTTCCATGCTTTATTGTATATCCGTGCACTGGGCGTTATGCTCATCCGTTTTCCATTTCCATGTTCCCAAACGGCATGTACCCAAGGTCGCAAGTAGGATCTCAAGAGTATGTGCATTCGGATGGAAGCTATCCAGCCTCTTTTTCCTTATGCATTTGTTCCTACTTTCTCATACTTTACTTCATTTGGACATTGTTTAGTCCTTACAGTAATTATATTTGCTTTTGTGTGAGTTACTTAGACTACTGATGTTTGTTTCCGGTATTTCTAATTATGGTCATGAATGTTTAGACATTTACCTTGCATGCTTTGATGACACGCCATATTTTACTGTAGCATTCCATCTTAACAAGTGGGGTGTTACAATGATACTACAGATTAATGTCATAATCCTTCAACAGATCTAACCACCTTCTTTGCCTCATGTTCAGTTCACGCTGAGTGAAGATGTATTTAAGGCTCTTGTGATCTGTGAAGATATCACATGATTCGCCATACAAGTAATGCCTCCAAATCTTCAGTGCAAATACAACAACTTCAAGTTACAAGTCATGCGTAGGATAGTTCTCCTCATAAGGCTTAAGCTGCCGTGATGCGTAAGCAATCACTTTCCCATGTTGCATAAGAACACAACCAAGGCCCTTCCCTGAAGCATCACTATAGATCTGAAATCCACCTGTACCATATGGGAGAGTAAGAATAGGTGCAGATACCAGCCTCTACTTTAGGTCTTCAAAGCTCTTCTCTCTTTCTTTAGTCCAGAAGAATTCCTCCCTTTCCACATCAGTTTGGTCAATGGCAGTGCTAACCGGGAAAAGTTCTCTACGAACCTACGGTAGTAACCAGCTAAGCCTAGAAAGCTGCAAACTTCAGTTGCTGATGTCGGTCTTGGCCACTTGGTATTAGCCTCAACCTTCGCAGGATCCATGGCTATTCCCTCCGTGGATACGATGTGTCCTAGAAACGCCACTTTACTAAACCAGAATTCTCATTTGGAGAATTTAGCATACAACTGTTTCTGGTGAAGTATCTATAATAATGTACGAAGATGGTCTTCATGTTCTTCCTTTGATTTAGAGAAAACCATAATATTGTCAATGAAGACAATGACGGACTTGTCCAAAAACTCATGGAAGATACTGTTCATCAAGTTCATGAAAACTGTTGGAGCATTGGTAAGGCCAAATGGCATGACTACGAATTCGTAGTGTCCATAACGTGTATAGAAAGCAGTCTTGGCGATATCCTGCTCTTTTACCTGTAGATGATGGTAGCCAGACCTCAGATCGATCTTAGAGAAATGTTTGGCACCTTGCAGTTGGTCAAACAGATCGTCAATGTGTGGCAAAGGATATCGATTTCTGATGGTGATCTTATTAAGCTCACGATAATCAATGCGGAAACCCATACTGCTAGGGGTGTAAACGAGTCGAGTCGAGCGGAGTACTATCAAGCTCGAGCTCGACTCGAATACAAAAACTCGAGCTCGAAACTCAGCTCGAACTTTATATTTCAAACTCGACCTCGGCTCGTCATATAAAACTCGAAGCTCGAAACTCGTCTCGAGCTTGATTATTTTTAAATGTCATGCTCGAACTCGATAAATACTCGGCATATCAAGATCGACTCGACTCGATTTATCTATATAAAAGGGTAACAAAATAATCTCGATAAGGCTCGCGAGCTTCTTGAGCCGAGTATAGTGGAGCTCGAACTCGAATCGAATATATACTCGAGTAGCTCGAACTCGAGCTCGACTTGTTTAGTCCGAGTCGATTTCGAGTAGTTTACGAGTCGATCTCGAGTAACTCACGAGCTGTCTCAGCTCGTTTACACCCCTACATAGTGACATCCTTCTTCTTTACGAATAAAACCGGTGCACCCCATGGAGATGCACTAGGGCGGATGAAACCTCATTCCAAAAGTTCATGTAGTTGTTCCTTTAACTTCTTAAGATCGATGGGAGCCATGCGGTAAGGAGCCTTGGAAATTGGCTCAGCTCCTGGGATGAGCTCAATATTAAACTCCACCTCACGAGCAGGTGGTATGCCCGAAAGTTCTTAGGAAACACGTTGAGAAATTATAACATGATAGGCTGATTCTGGATGGATTGAGATTCACCCTCCATATCATGAACAGTAGCTAAGAAACCCTCGCAACCATGTGATAGTAATGCACATGCTTGTAAGGTTGAAATTATTTGTACAGACCTTCCAGGTATAAAATCGTTGTGAATGTACTCTGGTGCGTTTAAATCACCGAAAATGACCCGATATAAATGGCATTCTATGTTGGCATGGTGATTGGATAACCAGTCCATGCCAAATATCATGTTGAAATCGCACATGTCCAATGGAAGTGCGTTAACTGAACGAATTCTATCATCAAACTTAAGGGGGAAGATCTCTGTACCCATGTATGATGTGTATAGAGTCTCTTAAGGGTGTGGAAATGTTTAATATATTTTCTAGTGGCATAGGGGATATCCCAACACGATTGGCATAAGCAGTGGATATGACCGAATGAGTAGCACCCATGTCAAAAAATACGCATGCAGCTTGACCATACATATACAAGATTCCAGTGATGGTACCTGTTGACTTGTTGGCCTGGTCACGAGAGGTAGTGTAAACCCGTCCGATAGTAGAAGGTGGCTTAGAGTCAGCATGTCCAGAAGTGCCCTCAATCTCACCCTTACGACAGTCCTTCATGCGATAGCCTGGCTGGCCACACTTGAAGCAAGCATCGCTATCACGGTGACACGGCCCTGCATGTCTGCGGTTGCACGTAGTGCAAAGAGGGTGAGTATACCCTCCAACAGGTTCCCTAGCTGGTTGGGAGCCTGTTCCAGAAAAGTATACGTGAGACATGATTGTCGGGTACAAACAGAACAATGCATAAAATCTTAAGACGTAATGCCAGATGTAGCTATACGGTTGGGCTGTGAACCTTAGCGGTCCTGCTCCCGTCCGTTGCCATTATTCTTGGTAGTAGATGCTGAAGTGTCAGAATTATGAATCTTAAAACACATAACATAGAAATGAGTAAGTTTAGGGACCTACTCCTGTTGGAGTTGTTGGTGTTGTTACGTCAATTGTCATTACCGCCACGCCTATCCGAAGCAGAACGGTCCTGAGTTTGATCGTTACCCTTAGGCTGATTCTGCTGCTGAGTGGCCGGCTGGGACCGGTCCCCAGTCTTCTGCCTGAAAGATGCAATTGTATAGAGAAAGATAAATATTTTGATAGTACTGAATTAAATGAAATGATCACCGATGATGACGAATATACCTCTTGTCGGGTCTTTCTGCCTCTCCAAACTCATCCATCTCTTGAAACATCTCCAACTTACGGGCTGCATCTTCCACCTGTGCAATAGTATTAAAGGTAACATACCAAGTTATTTGCGACAGATGTACGAAGAGACCAACAAAAGTGATATGCCTGCTCCTCTACAGTCTCGGCTGCTGCGACAAAGAATCCAGCCAGTCGAAGGAACCTCTGCATGAACTCATTGCTATTTTCCCTAACTCTCTGCCTAATACCATGATACTCCCTCTTGAGCTTATCCTGCTCAGCTTTCGGGAAGAACTGCCTCATAACCAACTCCTTGAACTGTGCCTAAGTGAAGCCAGTCACCCAGTCGTCGCCTCCATTCGACAGCTTAATTGCCTTCCACCATGCAAGCACGTTTCCTTCAAACTTGTAGACAGCTAACCTTGCCTTAAAGACGGGGTCGCATCCCATAGCGTCAAAGATCTTCTCAATGTGAGTTATCCAGTTCTCAGCCTCAGCAGGGCTGTCAGTCTGCTCGAAGGATTTCAGACGCTGCTTATTGAACGCTCCAGCCATGTGATCAAGGTAGCTAGAGGTGGAGGAGGAGGATTCTGATTCTGGTGTTGGTGATGGTTGTTAGCGGCTTGCACCTCGGCCCGAATCTCATTCCTCGGTCGAGGAAGCATAGCTTGCATAGCAGCTTGGACTGCTGCATTCAGTTGTTCTTGTTCACGTGTGGGAACCATCTGACAGTATAAAACAAATGCAATGATTAGCTGCTTTACATAATATAAACATGAAAAAAAAAATTATGCATAAAAAACGTGAATTTTTTTATGCATGAAACAGTGTATGAATGCATGACAAACGAAAATGACATGGGTTTGGGTGAACGCCTATGGGTCGGTTGACTGAAACCAAATGACATGATGAGGATGAACGCCTATGGGTCGGTTCACCAAAACAAAATGACATGACGAGGATGAACGCCTATGGGTCGGTTCATCAAAACAAAATGATTCGATTAAAAGCACATGAGACTAAATATGGCCAGTCCTGTACCAACCATTACTTAGTCAAAGTACCTGCGACAATGATACATGAAACAAATGCATGAAAACAAACTGTGTAACACCCCACTTTTATAAGTGGACCGTTACGCGTAAATATGGTGTGTCATCAAAGCATGCAAGGTAATATGTAGTAAAACATACATGACCCTAGGGAAAACCGGAATCAAACATCGGTTCCCAAACATAAGCCCAAAACATAATAAAGTAAATTAAATGCACAAGACTACACAAGCATAAATATATGAAGGCAAAAGGAAAAGAAGTATATGGCAGCTTCCATCCTATGCACGTCCTCTAAATGCTCGAGTCTTGGGTACCTGCCGTTTTGGGACATGGAAAGGAAAGTAACAGCTGAGCATAACGCTCAGTGCACGAATAAACAAGCATGAAATGAATAATATAAGCATGAATAACATATAGCAGCGGAAATGTATATGTCCTGGAAAAACCTGGTTATATCTTAGTAAAAATGGTTTTATAGTTTGAAAAGCCTTATGTTTGTCTTGTAAAAACTGTTTAACATGTTTACCATTAGCCAATATAGGTCATGAAATACCAACGTACATGAATACTTGGAGGGCTGACCTCGTCATGTAAATTAGAGGGGCTGCCTCTAATTTAATATACTGGTTTTGGGTAGGAGGGATCAGCTCCTTGTGAAGGATGCAAGGCACACACCACATTCACACTGAATAATCTGCTGAAAACATGTAAACTAGGATGCACCCATACGCCCCACCTGATAATAAAATAAATGGCCAAAAGCTGAAAGGGATGCCACGAGCTATCACTTTGCCATGGTGAAGTCATAACACTGGTGCCTCCAGTGTTATGGTTATGGTACCTCCATAACTAGGTGAAACTGGTCATGCATGTATATGGATTTAGGTATTCTAATTTAAACATAAGAATTTCATAAACATATAAAACATATACTGGGGAAAACAGTTGGCTGCATACGGGGAATCCTAATAAGGAAGAATGTCCATACTGAAAGGACGGAAAATCCGTACCTTGTGTCCAGTGAACGAAGAAGATGAACGGAAGAGAGTCCTACTTCGGTCTCACTAATGCTACATAAATGGATACGTGTATAAGTATTCTGATTACTGAGTACGTACTGGTTTTATATCATGTCTTAGCTTGTTTTATATGTTCATTTCATGTTTCACTGATTTAAGCTTAATACTATGTTTATCATATATATTCTTTCTATTCTGATTAATTATTACTTGAATTTCATGTATTATTATACTTGTTGTGTAATACTAAGTAACTTCCTAAAATAGCAGGTTTCCTAAAATAGAAAGTTTCCAAAAATAGAAAGTTACCAAAAATAGAAAGTTTCTAAAAATAGATTTATTGCTTAAAATAGATAAGTTTCTAAAAATAGAAAGTTTCCATAAATAGAGTAGCTGCCTTAATTAAGTTTCTAAAAATAGAAAGTTTCCATAATTAGATATAAGTTGGATAATTAAGCTAATTATATAAGCTTAAGTGTTTACTGATTAATATTCTAAGTCATGTAATTATATAGTATAGTTTATTAATTATTTCATGTGAATTAAATAAACTATAGGTTAAAGTATATTTAATTAAATATAAGATGGTTTAATTAAATAATGGTAAAATACTCAGGTTAAAACATGTATTATTAACTATTAATAATATAACCTAAGTCATTTAAATTTATTAATTATAAGCCATGGTTTTAATAATTAATTAATTATATAGTCTGAATAAATGGAAAAATACTTAGGTTAAAATTCATGTATTAATAATAAAATTAATAACCTAAGTCATGTAAATTAAATTAATCATGTTCATGTTTTTAATTAATTTAATTTAAGTCTTGTAAAAATATAACTTGTAAAAATATTTAACCTTGTAAAAATAACTCATGAACCGGACCGTGTTTTATTCTAAACATGTGTGAACCGGACAACCCATGAACCGGACCCAATGCACCCTTGGTCAACCTAGCCGCCGGCTAGCCAAGGTTTCCATCGGCTAGCCGGTGACCCCCTTGCTGCCGTGGCCTAAACCGAACACCACCATGCCCCGCCCGAGGTCGGGGTCTCCCTTCTTGCTGCTGCCGAGACATCAAGACACCAAACCGAGATCTTGAGGTCTCGGTGGTGCGAGTAAAAACAAGGCCGAGACCCCCTTGGGGCTCGGTCTAGGCGTCGGCCAACAAACAAACACCCTTTAACCAATAATTAGTTATACCCGATGATTAAATAACATGTTTTATAGCTTGTTTTTAATTTATTATTTAAAACATTCATGATTTTATGTGATTAGTAAATCAAAACATAAAAGAAAAAGGTTTAGGGTTTATACCAATCACGTAAATCCAAGAAGGATGAACACACAACGATCCTTGTAATAAATCAACAGCCAAAATCAACCGAAACACCCCTTGGTGTGTGTGTAACCCGACGGCCAAAGAGCAAGAAGAAGGAAAAAGATTATTAGGGTTTTTAGTTATTTTCTAAATCTTGTTATAACGAAACTAATCTTTTCCCTTAATCCTTGTTTAGTAAATTTTAATGGGCTTGGCCCCTTTTCTCTTGTTGTGTCCGCAGGTATGGGGCCCACATGTGGTAACCCGAACATTTTCTGTGTCTAAACCTTAAGTGTGTTCTCGTGTTCGTGTTCTACGTGATTTAATTAGTTATCGTTCGTGACTTAATATATTTATTCGTGATCGTAATAAATATACATACATACGTAATATTAGCTCGTGATTAATTTACGTTCATGCTTTCATGTTCGTATGTTCGTGATTATAATTATTATTTAAATAATTATCGTGTGTTAATACGTAATACATACTTATCGTGTTATAACACGTACGTAATACTTGTAATTCTTGTTCGTGAAACGTAAACATGTTATAAAACGAAAGTTTTAACCCTATACGTACGATCATAAGTGTACTGTTCATGGTAAAAGCACGCGGGTTTTACAACTCTTCCCCCCTACAAAGAATAATTCGTCCCCGAATTATAGTAACGTAAACTGAAAGAGAGACACACCCAAATTAAACTGGAAGGGTATGTAAGATAATGGAATATGAAGGTGACATGGTAGAAGGGAACGTGGAACGTGACATGGCTAAAAGGACATGGAACATGACGTGACTGAAAAAATCTTACTGGATTATTGAAGGATGAAAGGATAAAATCCGGATGGACTCGTCCGTTTCCAAGTAGCCTCCCTCTCGGAACGGTTCCTCCACAAGATCTTGACATAAATGATAAGTCTTGATTCTCCTGACCTTGACTTGAAAATACGAATAAGTTCTTGGTTATCAAAGTAAGATAGATCCTTTGAATTTGATCGAGGGAATAAGAATTAACGTGCAAGGGTAACTGCAACGTTATGATGTAACATAACCTAACTAACTGGTAATAGTAACGTCTTAGCAATGTTGTGCGAGACATACTAAAACGTAGTACGTGAAAATTTTTGAACGTGACACGTGAAAATTTTTGAACGTGATACGTGGAGATAGGGTGAGTATAATATGGCAACATATCGTGATCACTGATACGTGTAACATATCGTGATCGTGGAATGAATATGACATGTGCAACATATCGAGAACATGGAATATAACTGCGGTTAGGCGAGACGTGGAATGTGACGTGAAACGTCTATCTGAGGATAGAGAGTTATACTTAACTTGAGCCTGGTCTCTCAAGTTCTTGCAAAACCTCCCAGAACGAAGATGAACGTAAAATCGTAAGCCAATATACGATCATGAACGTGAATAGTGTCATGAACGTGAGTGTGAAAGCAAGTCGTGAAATTAGAACAAGGACGTGGACGTAATAAAGGAGCATAAAATGCGAACCTTTGTCTGACCCGATAGCTGACGGATTACCAAGTGATCAGATGAGCCTTGGCTGGAACATGTCCGATCAATCTGTTGGTTCTGAAATCCTTGCGGATGTAAGGATTCTGAAGACTTGACCAAACTGTTGGCAATAACCCAGATAGCATCATGCTTCTTCTGAGTTTGCGTTAATCTGGTAATCAAAATCCATGGAGATTTTGTCCCATTTCTGCTCACAATTTCTGATGCTGGAAAAAATCCTAGTTAGTTGGTGTTTTATCTTAGCCTGTTGGTGTGTCAGGTACTTAGATATGAATGTAACTATATCTTGCTTCGAAGAAACTTGATACATAGGAATATGCGGAACTCTGAGTCTCCGAAATTAGACTTCTCTTAGCGTAGGATTTTCTTGGAACACCTAACGTAGTGTAGGGTTCTCATCTTTATGCATAAGTTGAGTCATGGTAAGATTACCCGTGAGAATCCATGTGGTTCAGTGTGTCACTGTAATCATCCAGAATTTATATTGAAAAATTTCAGGGTGAAATTTCTCCTGTCGTAGAATTTGCAACATAGAGCAATATGGTCTTCCTGCTCTTCTCCAGACTTTAGAGAAGGTTAGGTCGTCATAGATGAAAACACTGATGAATTCGTTTATGAGTTCATGGAAACTCAATTTATTAAGTCCATAATGCTGCTGGAGCATTTCAAGACTAATACAAAATCATGAATTTAGCATGATCGAGTCGTGTACGAATAGCAGTCATGGACATGTACTGCTCTTTCACTCGTCACCGTTGGCAGCATGATCATGAGTCAAATCTAGAAAGGTGATTAACACTTTAAAGTCGATTGGACATGTTGTCAATACGTGGAGGAGAATAACGGTTATGGATTGTGATTTGTTTAAGTCGACGGTAGTCGACACATAATCTCATGTTACCGTCCTTCTCCTTGAAGGTTCTTCTGTAAAGTATGGGAAGATTTTGGAATAATCGTCTGGTTATGCGTAAAAGGAACTTTAGTGGTCATGTCTTAACGGACAGCTAGAAAATTTTAGCAGTCATAGCTAACAACGCACGTGCTTGTAAAGCATAAATAACTTGTATTGATTTTCCTGATGGAAAATCAAGCTGAATGTATTCAAGAGCATGAACATTACTGTACATAATCATGAATCGTAGCATGGTGTGCTGTTCGTAGTCCATAATTAGGAATAAATTCAACTCGCGTCTGACCGAGGTAATGCGTTAGCAGTTTGGATCTTATCATTAGGCTGAAGGAAAGACCTTCGTATACATGGAGAATACGAATGACGTCCTTTATGGCCATGAATATATTAAATATAGGTGCAAGAAAGGAAGTATCATCGAACAATCGTGACATATCTCACTGATATGCCGGTGTTGGTACTGAAATTCTTGTGGCCTGGTTAATACATGGCACCACAAAATGGATATACCCTTTGGAGGGTATCCTGAATTTCTTAGGGATGTTCCATAATTGGACGTGCGTCATGTGTCTTGACTCGTGTCTTGGGAAATGTAAGCATGACATGTGTCTCGACTGGTGTCTTGACATGTGTCTCCAGATGGGAAACCCATAGAACTACACATATTAGGTTATTATGCCAGAATGTGCGGATCTGTTGGACTACTGATCCTTTGTATTTCTGATCACGTCCGTGGTCGGAGCTTCGGTTGCGTTTGCTAGAATAGTTGTTGTCATAGTAGTGGTTACTATCGTCTTGTCTGTCAGTTTATGACGGTCATTTTAATGACTGTGATTCATGTGACTATTCAGCTGAGTGGCCGGCTAGTACCGGTTTGCACTCATATGACTGAAATGACAACTGAATGACGTGTGTCATGTAACTAAGAATTAGGGACAATGATTGATGGAAATCGTCTGGTGATGAAACATCTTCTCGTCCGACCGCTTTGATCTAATGCCTTTGTCTTCGTCTTGTAAGATCTTCAGGTTGTGAATAGCATCAGCGTCTCGTAGCGTCTCTAAGATAATCAGCAGCATCAACCTTTAGTAACATCTCCAAGTTATAAGCGGCATCAGCAATCTTGTAGAATATCAGCAAGTGAAAATACGCCTGAGATGATTCAGAATTGACTAGCGAATACTCGTGAACTATTGCAAGTGAAATACACCTGGATTAAGGTACGTGTAATACACATGGAATACGGTACATGAAGTACACATGGAATGCACATGAAATGATCGGTATGGGGTCGATCATTTTTCATGATTTAAAGGAAATATAATCGGTTAAACGGTTAGAAAAACCATCATGATAACCTGGAAATGCTAGTATATACCTCATTCTGGTTGCATGGATAAATGGTAACGTGTGGTTAAACGAATTTCAACGATGATTTTCTTGAAAGCATGATTAATGAAAACCAACCATGACTATCATGAAAGCAGGATTTAATATGAATTCCAACAGTGTCTTGTATGAAAGCATAAGCAACAAAAGAGACATAAGACGTAATCAACATGAGGACGGAATTATCATGGAGAAACATGAAACAACTTAACATGAAGGATGAAACTGAATTTATATAATATAATCAGCATGAAACTGAAGTTAACCATGACAGTATGAAAACAAACTTGACATAAAACATATTAACTTATGAGGGGACATGAAAGAAATTTATGCCACTAAATCATGAGAAAAGTTTTATGCATGAAAACAGTGCATGAATACATGATGCAGTTTATAAAAACCTTTATATGCGCGAGGGGACGCCTATGGGTCGGTCCCAAAACAAAAGACATGGCGAGGGGACGCCTATGGGTCGGTCCCAAAGTTAAAAGTTTCGGTAAAAGCACATGCAGCTAAATAGGGCCAGTCCTGTACCAACCATTACTTAGTCATAATTCCTACAACAATGATACATGAAACATAAATAAATGAAACTCATCTGTCAAAACTTATCAGAAATTTTTTTATGTGACTAATTATAAACTACTGGGGTTCAGTGCACATAGCCACAGTTCACGAGGAACATCATGCATGAAACAATGATACATCACTAAATATGAATGACGGTTGTCCATCCATATTAGTAAAACAATATCGATGAAAACATCAAGGTTAAAACATCAAGGTGCTGAAAACATCATGGTTAAGACAACAATGCGCTGAACACATCAATACATGGAATAACAACGTTGGCTTA
This sequence comes from Glebionis coronaria, assembly GCA_025667525.1. NCBI lineage: Eukaryota > Viridiplantae > Streptophyta > Magnoliopsida > Asterales > Asteraceae > Glebionis > Glebionis coronaria. The sequence goes on from JANFOE010000517.1 coordinate 522,508, forward strand.
GGAAGCTCCTGGTGACTACCCACTAGTCACAAGTCAAGTTTTAGAGCCTACAGGTCGAAGCCTTGGCTCTGATACCATAATTGTAACACCCCACTTTTATAAGTGGACCGTTACGCGTAAATATGGCGTGTCATCAAAGCATGCAAGGTAATATGTAGTAAAACATACATGACCCTAGGGAAAACCAGAATCAAACATCGGTTCCCAAACATAAGCCCAAAACATAATAAAGTAAATGAAATGCACAAGACTACACAAGCATAAATATATGAAGGCAAAAGGAAAAGAAGTCTATGGCAGCTTCCATCCTAGGCATGTCCTCCAAAGGCTCGAGTCTTGGGTACCTGCCATTTTGGGACATGGAAAGGAAAGTAACGGCTGAGCATAACGCTCAGTGCACAGATATACAAGCATGAAATGAATAATATAAGCATGAATAACATATAGCAGCAGAAATATATATGTCCTGGAAAAACCTGGTTATATCTTAGTAAAACTGGTTTTATAGTTTGAAAAGCCTTATGTTTGTCTTGTAAAAACTATTTAACATATTTACCATTAGCCAATATAGGTCATGAAATACCAACGTGCATGAATAGTTAGAGGGGTGACCTCGTCATGCAAATTAGAGGGGCGGCCTCTAATTTAATATACTGGTTTTGGGTAGGAGGGATCAGCTCTTGTGAAAGATGCAAGGCACACACCACATTCACACTGAATAATCTGCTGAAAACATGTAAACTAGGATGCACCCATACGCCCCACCTGATAATAAAATAAATGGCCAAAAGCTGAAAAGGACGCCACGAGCTATCACTCCGCCGCGGTGAAGTCATAACACTGGTGCCTCCAGTTGTATGGTTATGGTATCTCCATAACTAGGTGAAACTGGTCATGCATGTATATGGCTTTAGGTATTCTAATTTAAACATAAGCAATTCATAAACATATAAAACATATACTGGGGAAAACAGTTGGCTGCATACGGGGAATCATATTAAGGAAGAATGTCCATACTGAAATGACGGAGAATCCGTACCTTGTGTCCAGTGAACGAAGAAGACGAACGGAAGAGAGTCCTACTTCGGTCTCACTAATGCTACATAAATGGATACATGTATAAGTATTCTGATTACTGAGTACGTACTGGTTTTATATCATGTCTTAGCTTGTTTTATATGTTCATGTCATGTTTCACTAATTTAAGCTTAATACTATGTTTATCATATATTCTGTCTATTCTGATTAAGTATTACTTAAATTTCATGTATTATTATACTTGTTGTGTAATAATAAGTAACTTCCTAAAAATAGCAGGTTTCCTAAAATAGAAAGTTTCCAAAAATAGAAAGTTACCAAAAATAGAAAGTTTCAAAAAATAGTTTTACTGCTTAAAATAGATAAGTTTCTAAAAATATAAAGTTTCCATAAATAGATTAGCTGCCTTATTTAAATAAGTTTCTAAAAATAGAAAGTTTCCATAATTAGATATAAGCTGGATAATTAAGCTAATTATATAAGCTTAAGTGCTAACTGATTAACATTCTAAGTCATGTAATTATATAGTATAGTTTATTAATTATTTCATGTGAATTAAATAAACTATAGGTTAAAGTATTTAATTGAATATAACATGATTTAATTAAATAAAGGTAAAATACTTAGGTTAAACATGTATTATTAACTATTAATAATATAACCTAAGTCATGTAAATTAATTAATTATAAGCCATGGTTTTAATAATTAATTAATTATATAGTATGATTAAATGGAAAAATACTTAGGTTAAAATTCATGTATTAATAATAAAATTAATAACCTAAGTCATGTAAATTAAATTAATCATGTTCATGTTTTTAATTAATTTAATTTAAGTCTTGTAAAAATATAACTTGTAAAAATATTTAACCTTGTAAAAATAACCCATGAACTGGACCCGTGTTTTAACCCGTGAACCGGACCCAATGCACCCTTAGTCAACCTAGCCACCGGCTAGCCAAGGTTTCCACCGGCTAGCCGGTGACCCCTTGTTGCCTTGGCCTAAACCGAACACCACCATGCCCCGACCGAGGTCGGGTTCTCCCTTCTTGCTGTTGCCAAGACATCAAGACACCAAACCGAGACCTTGAGGTCTCGGTGGTGCGAGTAAAAACCAAGCCGAGACCCCCTTGGGGCTTGATCTAGGCGTCGACCAACAAACAAACACCCTTTAACCAATAATTAGTCATACCCCATGATTAAATAACATGTTTTATAGCTTGTTTTTAATTTATTATTTAAAACATTCATGATTTTATGTGATTAGTAAATCGAAACATAAAAGAAAAAGGGTTAGGGTTTATACCAATCACGTAAATCCAAGAAGGATGAACACACAACGATCCTTGTAATAAATCAACACCCGAATAAACCGAAACACCCCTTGGTGTGTGTGTAACCCGGCGGACAAAGAGCAAGAAGAAGGAAAAAGATTTTTAGGGTTTTTAGTTATTTTCTAAATCTTGTTATAATAAAACTAGTCTTTTCCCTTAATCCTTGTTTAGTAAATTTTAATGGGCTTGGCCCTTTTTCTCTTGTTGTGTCCGCGGGTATGGGGCCTACATGTGGTAACCCGAACATTTTCTGTGTCTAAACATTAAGTGTGTTCTCGTTTTCGTGTTCTACGTGATTTAATTAGTTATCGTTCGTGACTTAATATATTTATTTGTGATCGTAATAAATATACATACATACGTAATATTAGCTCGTGATTAATTTACGTTCATGATTTCATGTTTGTATGTTCGTGATTATAATTATTATTTAAATAATTATCGTGTGTTAATACGTAATACATACTTATCGTGTTATAACACGTACGTAATACTTGTAATTCTTGTTCGTGAAACGTAAACATGTTATAAAAGGAATGTTTTAACCCTATACGTACGATCATAAGTGTACTGTTCATGGTAAAAGCATGCGGGCTTTACAACTCTTCCCCTCTAAAAAGAATAATTCGTCCCCGAATTATAGATAACGTAAACTGAAAGAGAAACACACCCGAATTAAACTGGAAGGGTATGTAAGATAATGGAATATGAAGGTGACATGGTAGAAGGGAACGTGGAACGTGACATGGCTAAAAGGACATGGAACGTGACGTGACTGAAAAAATCTTACAGGATTATTGAAGGATGAAAGGATAAAATCCGGATGGACTCGTCCGTTTCCAAGTGGCCTCCCTCTCAGAACAGTTCCTCCACAAGATCTTGACATAAATGATAAGTCTTGATCCTCCTGACCTTGACTTGAAAATACGAAAAAGTTCTTGGTTATCAAAGTAAGATAGATCCTTTGAATTTGATCGAGGGAATAAGAATTAACGTGCAAGGGTAACTGCAACGTTATAATGTAACATAACCTAACTAAATGATAATAGTAACGTCTTAGCAATGTTGTGCGAGACATACTAAAACGTAGTACGTGAAAATTATTGAACGTGATGCGTGAAAATTTTTGAACGTAATACGTGGAGATAGGGTGAGTATAATATGGCAACATATCGTAATCACTGATACGTGTAACATATCGTGATCGTGGAATGAATATGACATGTGAAACATATCGAGAACATGGAATATAACTGTGGTTACACCAAATTCTACAAGGCGAGACGTAGAATGTGACGTGAAACGTCTATCTGATGATAGAGATTTATACTTAACTTGAGCCTGATCTCTCAAGTTCTTGCAAAACCTCCCAGAACGAAGATGAACGTAAAACCGTAAGCCAATATCGATCATGAACGTGAATAGTGTCATGAATGTGAGTGTGAAAGCAAGTCGTGAAATTAGAACAAGGACGTGGACGTAATAAAGGAGCATAAAATGCGAACCTTTGTCTGACCCAATAGCTGACGGATTACCAAGTGATCAGATGAGCCTTGGCTGGAACATGTCCGATCAATCTGTTGGTTCTGAAATCCTTGCGGATGTAAGGATTCTGAAGACTTGATCAAACTGTTGGCAATAACCCAGATAGCATCATGCTTCTTCTGAGTTTGCGGTAATCTAGTAACCAAAATCCATGGAGATTTTGTCCCATTTCTGCTCACAATTTCTGATGCTGGAAAAAATCCTAGTTAGTTGGTGTTCTATCTTAGCCTGTTGGTGTGTCAGGTACTTAGATATGAACGTAACTATATCTTGCTTCGAAGAAACTTGATACATAGGAATATGCGGAACTCCGAGTCTCCGAAATTAGACTTCTCTTAGCGTAGGATTTTCTTGGAACACCTAACGTAGTGTAGGGTTCTCATCTTTATGCATAAGCTGAGTCATGGTAAGATTAACCGTGAGAATCCATGTGGTTCAGTGTGTCACTGTAATCATCCAGAATTTATATTGAAAAATTTCAGGGTGAAATTTCTCCTGTCGTAGAATTTGCAACATAGAGCAATATGGTCTTCCTGCTCTTCTCCAGACTTTAGAGAAGGTTAGGTCGTCATAGATGAAAACACTGATGAATTCGTTTATAAGTTCATGGAAACTCAATTTATTAAGTCCATAATGCTGCTGGAGCATTTCAAGACTAATAGAAAATCATGAATTTAGCATGACTGAGTCGTGTACGAATAGCAGTCATGGACATGTTCCGCTTTTTCACTCGTCACCGTTGGCAGCATGATCATGAGTCTGATCTGGAAAGGTGATTAACAATTTAAAGTCGATTGGACATGTTTTCAATACGTGGAGGAGAATAACAGTTATGGATAGTGATTTGTTTAAGTCGACGGTAGTCGACACATAATCTCATGTTACCGTCCTTCTCCTTGAAGGTTCTTCTAGAAAGTATGGGAAGATTTTGGAATAATCGTCTGGTTATGCGTAAAAGGAAATTCAGTGGTCATGTCTTAACAGACAATTAGAAAATTTTAGCAGTCATAGCTAACAACGCACGTGCTTGTAAAGCATAGATAATTTGTATTGATTTTCCTGATGGAAAATCAAGCTGAATGTATTTAGGAGCCTGAACATTACTGTACATAATCATGAATCGTAGCATGGTGTGCTGTTCGTAGTCCATAATTAGGAATAAATTCAACTCGCGTCTGACCGAGGTAATGCGTTAGCAGTTTGGATCTTATCATTAGGCTGAAGGAAAGACCTTCGTATACATGGAGAATACGAATGACGTCCTTTATAGCCATGAATATATTAAATATAGGTGCAAGAAAGGAGGTATCATCGAACAATCGTGACAGATCTCACTGATATGCCGGTGCTGGTACTAAAATTCTTGTGGCCTGGTTAATACGTGACACCACAAAATGGATATACCCTTTGGAGGGTATCCTGAATTTCTTAGGGATGTTCCATAATTAGACGTGCGTCATGTGTCTTGAGTCGTGTCTTGGGAAATGTAAGCATGACATGTGTCTCAAATGGTGTCTTGACATGTGTCTCCGGATGGGAAACCCATAGAACTACACATATTAGGTTATTATGCCAGAATTGGCGGATCCGTTGGACTACTGATCCTTTGTATTTCTGATCACGTCAGTGGCCGGAGCTTCGGTTGCGATTGCTAGAATAGTTTTTGTCATAGTAGTGGTTACTATCGTCTTGTCTGTCAGTTTATGACGGTCATTTTCATGACTGTGATTCATGTGACTATTCAGCTGAGTGGCTGGCTAGTACCGGTTTGCACTCATATGACTGAAACGACAACTGAATGACGTGTGACATGTAACTAAGAATTAGAGACAATGATTGATGGAAATCGTCTAGTGATGAAACATCTTCTCGCCCGACCGCTTTGTTCTAACGCCTTTGTCTTCGTCTTGTAAGATCTCCAAGTTGTGGACAACATCAGCGTCTCGTAGCGTCTCTAAGATAATCAACAACATCAACCTTTAGTAACATCTCCAAGTTATAAGCGACATCAACAATCTTGTAGAATATCAGCAAGTGAAAATACGCCTGAGATGATTTAGAATTGACTAGCGAATACTCGTGAAGTATTACAAGTGAAATACACCTGGATTAAGGTACGTGTAATACACATGGAATACGGTACATGGAGTACACATGGAATGCACATGAAATGATCGGTATGGGGTCGATCATTTTTCATGATTTAAAGGAAATATAATCGGTTAAACGGTTAGAAAAACCATCATGATAACCTGGAAATGCCAGTATATACCTCATTCTGGTTGCATGGAGAAATGGTAACGTGTGGTTAAACGAATTCCAACGATGATTTTCTTGAAAGCATGATTAATGAAAACCAACCATGACTATCATGAAAGCAATATTTAATATGAATTCCTACAGTGTATTGCATGAAAGCATAAGCAACAAAAGAGACATAAGACGTAATCAACATGAGGACGGAATTATCATGGAGAAACATGAAACAACTTAACATGAAGGATGAAACTGAAGTTATATAACATAATCAGCATGAAACTGAAGTTAACCATGACAGTATGAAAACATACTTGACATAAAACATATTAACTTATGAGGGGACATGAAAAATTTTTATGCCACTAAATCATGAGAAAAGTTTTATGCATGAAAACAGTGCATGAATACATGATGCAGTTTATAAAAACCTTTATATGCGTGAGGGGATGCCTATGGGTCGGTCCCTAAACAAAATACATGGTGAGGGGACGCCAATGGGTCGATCCCAAAGTTAAAAGTTTCGGTAAAAGCACATGCGACTAAATAGGGCCAGTCATGTACCAACCATTACTTAGTCATAATTCCTGCAACAATGATACATGAAACATAAATAAATGAAACTTATCTGTCAAAACTTATCAGAAAAAATTTTATGTGACTAATTATGAACTACTGGGGTTCAGTCCACATAGCCATAGTTCACGAGGAACATCATGCATGAAACAATGATACATCACTAAATATGAATGACGGTTGTCCATCCATATTAGTAAAACAATATTGATGCAAACATCAAGGTTAAAACATCAAGGTGCTGAAAACATCATGGTTAAGACAACAATGCGCTGAACACATCAATACGTGGAATAACAACGTTGGCTTAGGAAGCTCCTGGTGACTACCCACTAGTCACAGGTCAAGTTTTAGAGCCTACAGGTCGAAGCCTTGGCTCTGATACCATAATTGTAACACCTCACTTTTATAAGTGGACCGTTACGCGTAAATATGGCGTGTCATCAAAGCATGCAAGGTAATATGTAGTAAAACATACATGACCCTAGGGAAAACCAAAATCAAACATCCGTCCCCAAACATAAGCCCAAAACATAATAAAGTAAATGAAATGCACAAGACTACACAAGCATGAATATATGATGGCAAAAGGAAAAGAAGTCTATGGCAGCTTCCATCCTCGGCACGTCCTCCAAATGCTCGAGTCTTGGGTACCTGCCGTTTTGGGATATGGAAAGGAAAGTAACGGCTGAGCATAACGCTCAGTGCACGGATATACAAGCATGAAATGAATAATATAAGCATGAATAACATATAGCGGCGGAAATGTATATGTCCTGGAAAAACCTGGTTATATCTTAGTAAAACAAGTTTTATAGTTTGAAAAGCCTTATGTTTGTCTTGTAAAAACTGTTTAACATGTTTACCATTAGCCAATATAGGTCATGAAATACCAAAGTGCATGAATACTTGGAGGGGTGACCTCGTCATGCAAATTAGAGGGGCTGCCTCTAGTTTAATATGTTAATGCAAGTGATGCCTAAAAACATTATTAGTGTTAACTAATCTTTCTTAGTTTTGATCACAACAAACTATACAACACATCTAGTGTAAAACACAAAACGAATTAATTAACTAACACTATCATCAAGGTAATAATCATATCACTAACCTTTCTTAATCATACTTAGTGATCATCAAAATGATTATTCTTAAAACTCACTTTTGTTAATATGACAAAAGACTTTTTAATAAACTTTCTTTTTTAGAAAATGTTTTATTAAAATGGAAAATTAAAATTTGAAAATAGCATATTCCATATGCTATTAGAATATCCTTTGAAGGCTTCAAATACCTTAGATATTCCTACCCCACTAAAAGACAAAAAACGGAGCGTACTCTAGGGGCGGTACCTTAAGTGGCTAGGCGGTTCCCTAGCGATATGGAACCGCCGGGCTAGATAAGGTACCGCGCCCATATAGCCGTTATATATCCGTTATACTTTGTCTCCTTTAAATAGTGGGTCAAATCTCATTTTCCAACAAGCCTCTTGGACATTTTTCTCAGCCCCCTTTTTATTTTCTATAGCATAATCATTAGTAAATGATCACTTAAAGTGTTAAGGATGTTTACATATGATTATCCTCTTGATCCCCTCATTTACCTTGTCCAATGAGAAGATCACTCACTCACTAGTGTTGTGATAAAGATGAATCAATGAGCTAGTCATATTCATCATGATACCCTTTTTGTTTTAGGTCAATCCATTGTATTTATGAATACTTGGACTAGTTGTGTTCATCCAAGTTATTTGTGAATACTTGGATTTGTTGTGTACATCCATTGCATATGTGTTTGCTTGGATTTGTGTTGTGTAAATCCAAGCTACATGTGTGTACTTGGATAAGTCTAGTTGAGTTGTAATAGATTTGATTAGTAGTTCTCACTAAACTATAAAGTGATGTGGTTGTGTCTTGTGAGTTCTCACTAAACTTGAAAGTGATTAGTAGTTGTGTTGTGTGAATTTCTCACTTAGCTTCAAAGTGAAGATTCGTGAAAATTGGTTCTAGCTTTGGATTAGAACTCGACATCTAGCCTTGTGTCGTAAAATGGTGAAGTAGGCAACGTCGTGAAGATTGGTTCTACCTTGAGATTAGAACTCGACATCTAGCCTTGTGTCGTTAAATTGTGAAGTAGGCAACGTTGTGTAGATTGGTCCTAGCTAAAGATTAGGTCTCGACATTTAGCTTAGTGTCGGAAAATAATGTAAGCGACGATGCAAGGTTTTCTCCGCCAAGAAGGGAGCTTGTGGATATAGTGGAAATCTCGAGTAGGTGTACTCGAGGAGTGGAGTAGAAACGAGGATAAAGCCTCGTTGTGGAACCACTATACATCTTGGTGTCTTCCCACTAGGTTGTCTCCTTCCTTACTCTTTACTTATTTTATTATCATTACACTTACCTATTATCTTTGCTAGTGCATTTGAATTGAACCTAATCACTATGCAACTTAGCTTCAAGCAAAAGATAGTTTTGATACAAACCAAATTGAAAGTAATTTTAATTTGGTTTCCAATCGAAGAGAAACTATTCAACCCCCCCTTCTAGTTTCTACAATTGGTATTAGAGCGATGGTCACTCAAGATCTTTGAAGTATATTGTACTTTGAAACTTGGATCGATCCATTGTCTCCTCAAATTAGAAGGTCAAGTTGTACTAAAGTTTCTCTTTGGTCAAAACTATTTTTTCTTTGAAAATAGGTCTTTTTAATTAGTAATATTACATCCCACTTAGATTAGTAGCATTTATACATTTTAGATCTACTCTTGAAATGTATCTACTAGATTGCATCTTGTCTTGTGTAGGTACTCATGAAGATCAATCATTGAATTGATTGCGGATTGAGCTACTTGCACTTGTAGAAGACTCATATTCATTGATCTTCAATATCTTTGAATGATGATTGGGAATGATACTAGTCCTTGAAGACTTAGTACTCATCATAGTCATTGTTGGGCATAGCATTGATTCCTTGATGGATTGCTCTTTGTGGCTAAGGTACGCTTTCGTTCTTCCACACGCCCTTTGATCATTCTTTTGATCATTACTTGACTATGTGCTTGCTCTTGGCATCCTTGCCTTGACATTTGTTTGTGGTTTGTGTTTCTTTTCTTTTATCCTCTCAAACCTTCATTGCTTGGATACTTGACTCACTATGGTGATGTAGAGTGAGTTAGTAGTAGCTTAAAGTATCAAGCATGATTTCCATGGTTTGCACCCATACGGTTAGTAGGCCCTTTGTGGGAGAGAAAGTGAATTAATACCTTGCTCATATTTTGGTTTAGACTAAGACTATTATTGAAAGTGATCTTAGTCTATACTTGAATAATTGCTTTATGTTTATTCATTACCAAAGCCGTTTAACGTTTCATCAAAAAGGCACGTCTTAAACCACCATATATGACACAAGCTCTTCGTTACCACTATTTGAAGATTGTCATTAATCCCTTGAGCATTGGTCCTAGTCTTGATTCACTTCCCTTGACTTCTCTCCTTTTTGTCGTTTTGCTACGAGTAGTCGTTTGTGCGTTTCGGTTCTTTTTGATCTTGATTCAACTCGTAATCCTTCTTTAAAACATATTGCTTAGTGTTATGATGATCCAATGATATTCAAAAAGGCTCATGATATATTTTTAAGTATCTTAGAAAAACTTGGTTTTTAAAATTTGGCGTTTTTCAGTGATAAAAACCTGCCTCTGTAGGCGGTTCTTTATCTCGGCGGCTCAAACCCGCGGTTCCTTATCGATAAGGTACCGTGGGCAGTAAAGTTTGTCAGAGCGCCAGTTTGATTATTTTATTCCTTCTCAAACCACTATCTATCTCTTCCAAAAACACACAGCCGACGGGTTTCATCTTTTCCACCATTGTTGAAGCTTTAAAAACCTTCAATCACTCAAATTAATTGATTCCAAGTTGTGGGTTTCACTCATCCTTCATCTAACATTAATTAATTGTAAGTATTTTCTTTCAATTTCATCTATTTTGTTCTAGGGTTCATCCTTTCATAATTGAGGATTTTTAAAATTGAAATTGAATTAAAACCTTAATAGGAATGTGGGTTGACATGGTTATTTTACTATGATTCCTTAGGTTCATATTCATTAAGATTTCACTAAAACCCACTTGTAGAACAAATCTGAATTTTGATTAATTATTTTGATTAAAAGATGGATTTGAGATGAACCCATGAAAAAGTAGGTAATGACATTGTTAATGCTTACCTAAAAACCTTGTTTTGAAAAACCAATGTTCTAATCCATTGTTGATCCAACATAGATCATGTGTTCTTGGTTAATGATGGAATAAATGCATTGTGAACATGAGAATGATATGGATTCAATCCTTTGTTTGTCGAGAAATTGATATAACACATTCTCATATTTTCGATTTTTGATTTTAATTTTTCATATGAGTGATTGGAAATATGTTTTTCTTGTTTGTATTTAGGTACTAATCATGACTTCACAATATCAAAAAGATCATCAACTCACTAGACAATACATGCCAAACCTTTCCCAAACCTATGCTTCCCCCAACTTCAAAACGCTTTTCCATCCCTTTCCACTCGTTGTTTCCATGAGGGTAGAGTCGTTGACAAGGAAATAACGGGTTATGACTATATCCAGTATATGTTTGAGCTTTTGGGGTTTGATTGCTTGCTCAACATAGAAGAAGATATTTACCCCTTATTCCTTCTTGAATTCTTTAGCACCTACTCCATGCTTGAATACAATGGAGAAATTTTCATTCATTTCGTGTTAAATGATCAATTGATTCAATACTCCCTCGAAAACTTTGGTGAAATTCTCGGTGTGCCATATGAAGGCACTTGTCGTTTTACGGATAAATGGAGACTTGATGCTCTCTTGGAATCCTACGATAAACCTCCAAATGACCTCACCGAAATTGATCTAGATTTCATCCTTGACATCATTTCGAAAGAGCGTGATGGAAACGTTGTGAGAAGCCTTCATTCAAATGTACGAAATGTGAATCGATATGAAGTGCTCTCTAGCGACCTTAAGGATTTTATGGTCCAATGGGCAAATATCCTTATGGAGAATGTCTTTTGTCTTGGTGGAAACCGAGATCATATCCCGGCTTGTATGGTGCATATGTTGAGTTGCATATTTACATCCACCAAGTACAATTTGGCATTCTATATCGCTTGACGAATCAATTATGCCCTTTCAAAGCCCAAAACAAACCTTCCCTATGCTATGCTTCTTACTCGCCTTTTCAAAAGGACTGCTCATGATTTTCCCTACCTCGATCTTTCTCGCTTCTACCCGGTTCATCGGGTTATGTTCCTATTCAAGAGGAATATGTAAGAAAGACAAGAAGTGATCGAGGATCGCGAAAATCCGATCATCAAGAGATGGATGATGAGGACATGGACATGCCAACAAGTGATGGTGATGGCATAGGTACTAGTTCTCACTTCAACTCTTCGAGTAATTCCCACCCATCCTCAAACTCATTCGTGGATGGACTTGAAGACTTAGCTCCCCCACCTCATTACTCCTCTAGTGAAGTACCGGAAGATCTTAACATGGAGCATCTCTACCATGAAAATCTCAGGACTAGAGGTGAATTGCATGAACATCGAGTTGAGTCAAGGAAGGATTCAAGTATTTGGGGAATATGATCAAGGGATTAGGCAAAAAAAGAAGGTGAAAGCTTTGAAGTATTTCAAGGAATACATGTTGGTAAACATGTAATGTTGAACAATTTTTTTTTCTTGGATGTGTATTAACTTATGCTACATGTTTGGATTATTATTTATTTTGATCCTAAATATTGTTTATGCCATTATGTTTGTGATTTACATAGCTTTGTGCATGCCTTATGATAGTTAGCTTCTTAGATTTTGATCAGTAGTTAACTTTGGCTTGCGAATCCTTTGGTAAAAATCTGGGTTAACCAAAATTTGGGATGTAAAACTTTTGAAAGACCTCTGATCTCGGTCCCATATCGACCCGCGGATCCTTATCGATAAGGAACTGCCGGTCCTAGATAAGGAACCGCCGCCACTGTGTCCGATAGAATCTTTTGCTTTACACTGTTTTCTTAAATCTGTGTAAAATTTGCATGATTTTTTGCAAAAACCTGCATATTTCCTAAACTAGGTTACCTAAATTCATTATTCACCTAAAATGATTTTAACCCATTACTAGTTTGGATCATCCCCTCACCCATTTAAACCCACCTTGTTAGTCATGTTCTTCACACATCAAAACATCCTTCCCTAACCCTTAAACCATCCTTGTCAACCATGGTTTCTACAAAAACCTCAAACACCCCAAGGAAAACACTTAAGATTAGGATTAAGGTACCCAAGCCTAACTCCTCACCCTTTCACACACCCAAAAATGAGATGGTTCCAATCCTCATTTCCTCATCACCTTCACCACCCCTTGCACCATGCAAGACAACATCCACCCATGGTACTAACCACTCCATTGGTTCTACCTCCTCTTCATTCAACTCAAGAATGAATGAGCTCTCTTCACCCTTCACTCCAAGTGCATTCTTGGATGTGACCACACAACCCCAACCAATCCAAAGCATTCCTTTTGTGAATGACTTTGATGACACCTTGGTGACTTCACCATTTACCCCTCCTAACTCACCCATTTCACCAACCTTGGAGAACATACCTTCGCATTCACCCATTTCCCCTTTAGGGAACATGCCTCCACTCTCACCCACATCACCCTTGGAGAACATGCCTCCTCCACCTCCAGCCAACTCAAACATTCCAATTTTGGGTGTCCCACTTTCCCTCCTTTTGGGTGATCCTTACTATGGGTTTCAAGAGACTCATGGTCCTAATTGTCCATGTTGCATCTACAACCACTACATCATCCATAACCTTAGGATGGAGATGTTTGGACTACATAGGAGGTTGCAAGAGTTCTTGCTTACCTTGTTCTCCATGCCTCCTCCTAGGAGATGAATGATGAAGATTTCTAAATAAATGGTTTTCAACAAAACCAGGCCAAAGAAGACTACTAATCTAGATCTAATGTTAAGCTAGCTTTGTAATAGTTAGTTGTCTTTCTTTTCTATTTGTCATTGTAGTTGCTTCCTTCATGTGTGTTTCATGATGTTGATCTATGGATTTAGCTTTATGTGTTTCTATCCTTATGTGCACATTAATCAACTTTAATTTGAAATTAAAATTGAACCTAAATCTATCACAACCTCTAAAAACTTGACTAAAATTGGTTCAAAATGATATTCAAATATTTTGTCACCCTTTGTCAAGACATTCTTTGTGAATGTGTTGCTTTATGCAACCCTAGCATAATTTGGTGCTAATAGAGGTAAAATTCCAAGATTTGCAACTTTTTGAAAAAGTCTTAGTTTTTCCCAAAACCCTGGAAAAACATGGTTTCATGTCCACTGGATGCGGCTCACTAAAAGTCGCGCGGTTCTTTATGTGATAAGGAACCGCCGGTCCCTTTAAGGTACCTGATAGGTGTGTAAACACCCATCCTTTTACCACTTAATTCGGGCTAAAACAAGACCAAAACACGTATTTAATATCATTTGTTTGGAATTATGCGTGGTTTTTGTGTTTATTGTGTTTTCAGAGCTAACCGGATGAATATTAAAGAAAACATGGGATTGCACGAGTTTTACTGAAGAAAAGGACTCAAGATAAAGTCTATTGTCCAAGAGATGCAAAAGATTTGAAGTCACTGGACCTATTCGAAGATTTATCGAAGAAAAGGACCAAAGATGGAAGATTTACAGAAGTCGAAGAAACTCAAGTCTATTAAACGAAGAAATTAAAAGACGAGTTAAATTTAATCGACGACAAATCCCGAATAAGAATCGAAAACGGAAACTTTTCTGAAAAGACGAAAAGACAAGAAGAACGGGAGAAAGCCCACTCACCAACCAAAGGACAAGCCTATAAAAGGAGCCCCCCTCACACACATCCACTAGTTAGTTTTTGAGTAGTCTGGAGTTTCTCTCCTCTCCACTTTTTTCTCTCTGTTCCGTTTCATCACCATCACCACTAGGGTGATTGGTGATTTTAATCTTTGTTTTCCAAATCTTGTTATTTTAATTCTTGTTTGATCTAGTTAAAACATTAATCATTCAACACAAAGTCTTGTTTAATCTTTCCATTTAATCTTGTTCATCTTCATCTTTATCTTTAAGTTCTTAAGTTTTTATTTTTCTTGATTTGATCTTCAAAAGTTGTTGGGATTTGTGTTTTTGTTGATGGGATTTGTAGCTTATGGTTAATAGATGCTTTGTGTTTAGTTTCATTTAAGTTTTTGGTTAAAAATTTGGTGATTTTTGGATTAAATCGTTTTTCCTTGTTCTTCGGGTGTTCTTTCTGTTCTGGGTTTCCAGACTTCCGAACCAAGCCATAAGTTCCGAACGAAGCCAAAAGTTCCGCATGAGTTTGAAGTTCCGAATGAACAATAAAAGTTCCGGATGAGTTTTGTTTTAAAAAGTTCCGAACCAAGCTAGAAACTTCCGAACCAAGAAGAAGTTCCGAACGAAGCTGAACTTCCGAACCAAGCCCTAAGTTCCGAACGAAGGTGAAAGTTCCGAACCAAGCTAAACTTCCGAACCAATTTTCAGACTTCCGAACCAGTAAGTTCCGAATCAAGGGGCTTCATTCGGAAGTCCCAAAACTTCCGAATCAGTAAGTTCCGGATGAGTGTAAAACTTCCGAATCAGAAACTTCCGAATGAGTCTACAACTTCCGAATGAAGGCAAAGTTCCGAATGAAGGCAAAGTTCCGGATGAGTACTTAAGTTCCGAATCAATCTCTTTGTCAAAACTTCCGAATGAAGGATAAAACTTCCGAATCAATTTCTTGTTAGTGTTTCTGTTTTACTGTTTATCTGTTCTTTACTTTTCATACTTCAACTTTAACTTTAAGTTTAATTTTAATCTTAATTTCAATTTTAATTTATGTCTTTGTTAAATTGTCATTAAAGTAACTATCTTTGATCTAAATTGTCATTTACACTTTTTAGTAGATTAGAAAAACCAAACCCTTTTATTTAGTAACCAAGAACAATCATTCCACTTAAGACCGAGATCAATTCGAGAGGATATCGAGAGTAAAATTGAACCATAGCAAAAACCAAATATCAAATGGCGCCGCTGCCGGCTCTTCTCGTAAAGATCAAAAGTTTTTTGTGAGAACTTGGATTTTGGGATCCGTTCCCCGTGAACGTTACTTTTTCAAGAAAATTTTCAAAAACAACTAAAAAATATAAAATTTTCAAAAATACAAAAAAATTAAAAAACATAAAAACCAAAAATATTTTTGCTTTGTTTCTCTTTGTTCGTTCTTTTGCAGGTGTATGCGCACTCGTTCCACGTCATATCAAGAGCCCGAGCCTCTCGATCACTTAGACATGGCCGGTGTACCACCTCCAAACAATAATAACAACAACAACATGAACAATAACAACAACAATGAGCCCCTTCCGGATAATCGCCCGATGATTGAACTGCTGCAAGCTCATGTCGATGGCAACACGGATCCAATTGTTATACCACCAATTGCCGCCAACAATTTTGAGCTAAAATCAGGCTTTATCCAGATGGTCTCCGCTCAACCATTCTTGGGACGAACCATTGATGATCCACACGACCATATCAAGAGATTCTTGCAACTCACAAACACGGTCAAGTTCAATGGTGTTCCACAAGAGGTTATAAGGTTACAACTTTTTCGCTTTTCTTTAGAGGGACAAGCCCGGCATTGGCTTGCTAAGGAACCGCCACAGAGTATTCTCTCGTGGACGGATTTGGAAACAAAGTTCATCAATTACTTTTTTCCACCCTCTCGTACTACCACATTGCGGAATGAGATAATAAATTTTGAACAAAAGTACGATGAGTCGTTCAGTGAATCTTGGGATCGTTTTAAAGATCTTCTAAGAAAATGCCCATAACATGGTTTTACCAAAGTACATCAAATTAATACTTTTTACAATGGTTTAAGCATGAGTGACCAAGATTCACTGAATAGTGCCTCGGGGGGTAATCTATTGGCTAAGACTTCCAATGCTGCTTGGGACATCATTGAGAACAAGTCTCGTGTGCAAACCAAGAGTATTCGGACCAATGTTGCTAGTGCTAGCACTAATGACAGCGACAAGCGATTAGACAAAATCACTACGCTTCTTGAATCGCTTGTCACCCACACCGTCAGCAACAACAACAGCAACAACGCCAAAAACGCTCAAGTAAACGCTGTCAGCCAACCTTGTGAGATATGCGGTGGTCCTCACTCTTACACAACTTGTACCGCCACCCAAGATTACCCTGCTGAGAATGTGAATGCGACATATGGCACCTATCCTCAACCTGCTTATCAAGCCAGACCTCAAGGTGACCGTAATTTGCTTAGCTATCGATCCAACAACTATCTTTCACCACCTGGTTTCCCTCCTACCAACCCAAACCAACAACAAAACCTTAACCGCCCTCCTCAACAACAACAACAACCTCGACAACCATACATCCCACCTCACAAGCAGCAACAACCACCTCAACGTAACAATCAAGTCTACCAACAACCTGCTTACCAACCACCTGCATACAATGCTCCTCCCAACCAAGCCACCACTGCATTACACCAAGAGGTTGCAACCTATATGAGGACCAATGATGTGATAGTGGGAAATCTCCAAGAGGAAGTTCGCAATTTGAAAGCAGACTTGGTCAAGCAAGGAAACGATTTGAGAGCCGACATGAGAAATACGTTGGATACCCAAACTAATGATCTGAGGAACATGATGGCTAGTTTCTTCAATGGTAATCAACCCTCTTCTTCGGGTACTCTTCCGAGTAACACCGTTGCGAACCCAAGAGGGGAGATGAAAGCAATCACTACTCGAAGTGGTAAAGGTACCAAGGAACTCGAGCTTCCTATACCTCCACCGGTGGTTGTGACTAAGGAGAACCAGTCGCCTGCTCCTACTCCTCACCCTTCTCCTTCACCAATTTCTCCACCTCTTCTTTCTACCCCTCCTCCACCCGTGGTTGTGAGTGATCCTATTCCCCTAAAGCCTTCCTCTTCTTCCAATATACCTTATCCATCTAGGTTGAGGAAAGAGAAGCAAAAGAGCAAGGATGATATTCAAGTTTCAAACTTCCTAAAAATGTTCAAAAAACTGAATTTCAATATCTCCTTTGCTGAGGCTCTCGCTCACATGCCCAAGTATGCAAAAATGTTTAAAGATCTTCTGAGCGACAAGGAAAAGCTCCTCGATATTGCCAACACCCAACTTAATGAGAACTGCTCTGCAGTACTCTTAAGGAAATTGCCAACCAAACTTGGTGATCCGGGTCGTTTTCTTATCCCTTGCAATTTCCCGGGAGTAGAGAATTGCATGGCCCTAGCCGATCTAGGTGCCAGTATTAATCTCATGCCTCTAAGTGTTTGGAAGCAATAATCTCTCCCAGAGCTAGTCCCCACCAAAATGACTTTGGAATTAGCTAACCGTACGGTTGCTTATCCAGTGGGGATAGCCGAAGACGTCATCGTAGGAGTCGACAAATTCACCTTCCCTGCTGATTTTGTTGTCGTCGACTACGAGATGGACCCACGTGTGCCACTCATTATTGGTCGTCCATTCTTAAGGACCGGTCGCACTCTCATCGATGTTGAAGCTGGTGAGCTTATCATGAGAGTGGGTGACGATAAAGTAGTCTTCAACATGGGAAAGCTTTCTAAACAGCCTTATTCTTACGAGAGTGTTAATTGTATTGACGTTCTTGATGAGGCTTGTGAAGAACATTTCAAAGATGCTTGTAAAAATATTCCTACCTCTCTTCCCCATGTTGAGACCGTTTCCTCTATCGACTCATCACTATCTCTATTTGGAGAAAGTGATTTCCTTTGGAAAGATTTGGAAGCCACCCTGGGAGATGTGAATTTACACAATGACGATTCTGCTACCAATTGGGATGAAGATCTCAGCTTCATTGCTAACCTTCTTAAAGAAGACAATCCTTCTCCTCCTTCTCCTACTGTCATTGCTATCGATACTCCGACTTCGAATACGCCTCACGTCGAAAATCCTCCGGATTTGGAACTTAAGGAGTTGCTGCCCCATCTTGAGTATGTATTCCTCGAAGAAGAGAAGAAGTCGCCAGTCATCATTGCTAAGGATTTGAAGGATGAAGAGAAAGCCCGACTTGTCGCCGTGTTGAAAGATCATAAGAAGGCTATTGCTTGGAAGATTTCGGATATTCGTGGAATTGATCCTCACTTCTGTACACACAAAATTCTCATGGAGGACGACTTTAATCCCACAATTCAAAGCCAACGAAGGGTGAATCCAAAAATCCATGAAGTCATCAAAACAGAGGTTCTCAAACTTCTTGATGCGGGTATGATATACCCTATTTCAGATTCACCATGGGTTAGTCCAATCCATTGTGTGCCCAAGAAGGGCGGAATAACCGTTGTTCCCAATGAACACAACGAGTTGATTCCCACTCGTCTCGTTACTGGGTGGAGAGTTTGTATAGACTACCGCAAACTCAATGATGCCACGAGAAAGGATCATTTCCCTCTACCTTTTATGGACCAAATGCTTGAACGTTTAGCCAGTAATGAATATTACTGCTTTCTTGATGGTTTCTCGGGTTATTTTCAAATACCCATCGATCCCCAAGATCAAGAGAAGACTACATTCACTTGTCCCTATGGCACTTTCGCCTACAAAAGAATGCCTTTTGGCTTATGTAATGCGCCCGGGACTTTCCAAAGGTGCATGTTAGCTATCTTCCATGACATGGTTGAACAAACCATGGAAGTCTTCATGGATGATTTCTCGGTCTTCGGGGATTCGTTCTCTTCTTGCCTTGCCAATTTGGAACGTATGCTCAAGCGGTGCGAAGACACTCGCCTAGTTCTAAATTGGGAAAAATGCCATTTTATGGTAAAAGAAGGCGTCGTGCTTGGACATAAGATATCGAAAGCCGGTCTTGAAGTAGACCGTGCTAAAGTCGATGTTATAGCTAAGTTTCCTCCACCTTCAACCGTGAAGGGTGTGAAAAGTTTCCTGGGTCATGCGGGCTTTTACCGTCGATTCATCAAAGATTTTTCTCAAATCGCTCGCCCGATGACCCACCTCTTGGAAAAAGATACTCCTTTTATCTTCTCCAAAGAGTGTCTTGAAGCCTTCAACTCGCTTAAGGATAAGCTAACTAAGGCACCCGTCTTGGTTACCCCTAATTGGGAGCTACCCTTTGAGTTGATGTGCGATGCTAGTGATTTTGCTATTGGAGCGGTTCTTGGACAAAGAGTGAAAAAACACTTCCAACCGATCCATTACGCTAGCAAGACAATGACTGGGGCACAATTGCATTATACGACAACCGAAAAAGAGCTTTTAGCTGTTGTCTATGCTTTTGAAAAATTCCGCCCCTATCTTGTCCTTTCTACCACCATTATGTACACCGATCATTCCGCGCTGAAGTACTTGTTGACAAAGCAAGATTCCAAACCAAGACTTCTTCGTTGGGTTTTGCTGCTACAGGAATTTAAAATCGAAATTCGCGATAAAAAAGGAGCTGAAAACCTAGCCGCGGACCATCTCAGCAGACTTGAGGATCCTTACCAAGGGGATCATCTGACCAAAGAAATCAATGATTCTTTTCCCTTGGAGACCTTAATGTCTATAAACTCGAAGCCGAATGAAACCCCGTGGTTTGCGGACTTTGCAAACTACTTGGCGGGTGGAATTCTCAAGGAAGGGTTGACGTCCCAACAAAAGAAGAAGTTCTTCACCGACATCAAGACTTACTTTTGGGACGACCCTTACCTATTCAAACAATGTGCCGACCTGATTATCCGCCGATATGTTGACGGACCGGCAGCGTCTGAAATCCTTGATGCTTGCCACAAAGGACCCACCGGTGGTCACTTTGGTCCCAACTACACCGCTAAAAAAGTGTTTGATTCGGGATTTTATTGGCCCTCCATATATCGTGATGCTCACAATATGGTTAAGCGATGTGATGTTTGCCAAAAGCAAGGCAAAATCACACATAAAGACGAGATGCCTCAGAATTTCATTCAAGAGTGTGAAATCTTTGATGTTTGGGGTATCGACTTTATGGGGCCATTCCCTTCTTCTAAAGGAAACAAATACATCCTTGTAGCCGTTGACTACGTTTCAAAGTGGGTCGAAGCCAAAGCTTTACCCACTAATGACGCAAGGGTGGTTTGTAACTTTTTGAAAGCTCTATTCGCTAGATTCGGTGTGCCTCGCGCTATTATTAGTGATCGTGGGACTCATTTCTGCAATGACCAATTTGCTAGAGTTATGGCTAAGTACGGTGTAAATCATCGTCTTTCCACAGCCTACCACCCACAAACTAATGGCCAGGCTGAAATATCCAACCGAGGACTTAAGCGAATTCTGGAAAGAACCGTGGGAGAGCATCATGCCTCATGGGCTGATAAACTTGATGATGCTTTGTGGGCTTTCCGTACTGCTTACAAGACCCCAATCGGCTGTACGCCTTATCGTCTTGTGTACGGGAAAGCGTGCCACCTCCCAATTGAGTTGGAGCACAAGGCCTACTGGGCCTTGAAGTGGGCCAATTTTGATATTAACAAAGCCGGTGACCTACGCAAGATCCAACTCAATGAGCTCAATGAACTCCGTAATGAGGCTTATGAAAATTCTTTGATCTATAAGGAAAGAACTAAGCTCATTCACGACTCCAAGATCAAAAACCGAGAGTTCCATGTTGGAGACAAGGTCTTACTTTTTAACTCTCGGTTGAAAATCTTCTCGGGAAAGCTCAAATCTCGTTGGTCCGGCCCATTCACCATTGCCCAAATTTTTCCATATGGTACTCTCGAGCTCGCTCAACCTAATGGACCAAATTTTAAGGTGAATGGCCAACGAGTGAAGTTGTACTTTGGTGAGGACACCTCTCAGGAGGTGATTCCATCCCTCACTACGTTCCCCATGAACTAATTTTGGGTCGAGTCAGGCTCGTGACTCGGTTATCAAAAACAAGCGCTCCTCGGGAGGCAGCCCGAGTATCTATCCTTTTATGTTTTAATCCCCTAAGTGTAGGGGGGACTTCTATATGCGTTTGTCTTTGTGTGGTGCGATTACAGGGATAAGTGCACTCTTGGAATCTTTGAAAGATCGTGCACCCGTGTTATCCGAAATCCGGTTCTATCTCTCAACTATCGTGATTCAATTTTCTTCATACTCACATTTGAAATTGATCACTTTAGTCGTCCCATCCTTAACTCGAGTTAACCAACGTGCACAATGTCATAAGTGTAGGGGAGACTTTTCCCACATGCTTAAACATTGAGGACAATGTTTATCTTAAGTGTAGGGGGGACTTCTATCGAAGTTTTAAGTGGACTTTTCCATGAAAATGCCTTCAATTAACCGGAAAATCATATTTTTCAACATTTTTCAAATTTTTTATTAACTTTGGCCATTTAGTTGTAATTTTTAAATTTTTATCGTTGCTTTCATATGTATATATCCCGCAATAAAGTCAAAAATATTAATAAAGTGGTGTAGCTAGTTTAGAAGTCTTTGACATATTAGGCCCGTTGCGTTTATTTTGACTCAACCCGAATAGACTTATCCAAGTTTATTCTAGCTAGTATCCTTAACCATGTAGACCTTAATTGGTTTATTAGGCTAAGTATCCACGAGTTTCATTACTTGAGATTTTAAATTGTGGAGGACGAGAAATGATAGAGTCAATTATAAGTCGGTATTCTTGCGCAAGCTCACTTGGTGTAATTATTTGCCTATTCTCCCATCACTTGCTAATAATTTATCTGCAATAAGTAAGGTCGTACGATTTGAAAAGTTACTTAGCTTCTAGCCCAAGATCGTTTAAAAGTTGCTCGGTAATGATAAGAGTTCATAGCCAAGGCATAACTTATGAAGCGGGGCGCGAAGATTGGCGAGTCCGAAAAGGCCCTAACAAGGCATGAGGATTCCATTTTATTGCTGAAGATCCAAAGTGATGTGAAAAGCATTATTCCTAAAGTCAATATGAAGGATCAAGACTCACGACGAAAAGCAATCAACTCCCATAAAGATCATGGAGAAGTCTATCCGAAAAGACCCTAACAAGGTATGAGGATAAATAGATCCAAGTCCGAAAAGGAGGCGGATCGTTGTATCTCAAAATCCCAATTAGAGATTGAAGAAATAATCATGAAGTCGTGGTCAACAAAGTTGGAGTACCCCTCAAAAGTCTCCAAGTGAAGAAACTCTATTATGATGAGAAGACCATTATCTCAAGAACGTCTCTCGAAGATATAAAGTATGAAGTACATGCCAAATATCGGCCCGAGAAAGGTCTCAAATCGTGAACCAAGTTATGCCAAGATATGAACTTTTTGATATCCCGAGAAGCAGTTTTAAGAGATTTTGTCCTTTAGCTAACTATTGATCAAATCGTCCTACTTTGCTTTCAGCCCTAATAAACTATCGAAATAAGTCCAAAAATGCATCTTCATGATCATTCTAAGACAAAAATAAAATATAAGAGATACACCTAGGAATAAGGGAGTTTAAGCATTTAATTAAGCCATGTGTGTAAGTGTTTGAATTGCTAACTTATAATAACAATGATCTCGTTTTTAAGCTTAGTTTGGAGAACGTGAAACTTGAGGGTGATAAATCTTCGCAGCACCAAAGCCCTAATGTAAGTCATCGATTTCTTTGCAAGTTATTTCCATGTAGCTATTTTCAAGTGAAAATGGTTTTCTATCCCTTTGTTACCTTTAAAGTTTTATTTCTTTAACTTTTGTTTAGTAGAATTTAAATAAGGCCAAGGTTAATTAATTATGAGAAAAGTGTAAACTTGCTTTATCACTAAGCATTGCATGAGGGCATGGCAATGGTTAAGTGTAGGGGATTTGATAGGTGTGTAAACACCCATCCTTTTACCACTTAATTCGGGCTAAAACAAGACCAAAACACGTATTTAATATCATTTGTTTGGAATTATGCGTGGTTTTTGTGTTTATTGTGTTTTCAGAGCTAACCGGATGAATATTAAAGAAAATATGGGATTGCACGGGTTTTACTGAAGAAAAGGACTCAAGATAAAGTCTATTGTCCAAGAGATGCAAAAGATTTGAAGTCACTGGACCTATTCGAAGATTTATCGAAGAAAAGGACCAAAGATGGAAGATTTACACAAGTCGAAGAAACTCAAGTCTATTAAACGAAGAAATTAAAAGACGAGTTAAATTTAATCGACGACAAATCCCGAATCAGAATCGAAAACGGAAACTTTTCTGAAAAGACGAAAAGACAAGAAGAACGGGAGAAAGCCCACTCACCAACCAAAGGACAAGCCTATAAAAGGAGCCCCCCTCACACACATCCACTAGTTAGTTTTTGAGTAGTCTGGAGTTTCTCTCCTCTCCACTTTTTTCTCTCTGTTCCGTTTCATCACCATCACCACTAGGGTGATTGGTGATTTTAATCTTTGTTTTCCAAATCTTGTTATTTTAATTCTTGTTTGATCTAGTTAAAACATTAATCATTCAACACAAAGTCTTGTTTAATCTTTCCATTTAATCTTGTTCATCTTCATCTTTATCTTTAAGTTCTTAAGTTTTTATTTTTCTTGATTTGATCTTCAAAAGTTGTTGGGATTTGTGTTTTTGTTGATGGGATTTGTAGCTTATGGTTAATAGATGCTTTGTGTTTAGTTTCATTTAAGTTTTTGGTTAAAAATTTGGTGATTTTTGGATTAAATTGTTTTTCCTTGTTCTTCGGGTGTTCTTTCTGTTCTGGGTTTCCAGACTTCCGAACCAAGCCATAAGTTCCGAACGAAGCCAAAAGTTCCGCATGAGTTTGAAGTTCCGAATGAACAATAAAAGTTCCGGATGAGTTTTGTTTTAAAAAGTTCCGAACCAAGCTAGAAACTTCCGAACCAAGAAGAAGTTCCGAACGAAGCTGAACTTCCGAACCAAGCCCTAAGTTCCGAACGAAGGTGAAAGTTCCGAACCAAGCTAAACTTCCGAACCAATTTTCAGACTTCCGAACCAGTAAGTTCCGAATCAAGGGGCTTCATTCGGAAGTCCCAAAACTTCCGAATCAGTAAGTTCCGGATGAGTGTAAAACTTCCGAATCAGAAACTTCTGAATGAGTCTACAACTTTCGAATGAAGGCAAAGTTCCGAATGAAGGCAAAGTTCCGGATGAGTACTTAAGTTCCGAATCAATCTCTTTGTGAAAACTTCCGAATGAAGGATAAAACTTCCGAATCAATTTCTTGTTAGTGTTTCTGTTTTACTGTTTATCTGTTCTTTACTTTTCATACTTCAACTTTAACTTTAAGTTTAATTTTAATCTAAATTTCAATTTTAATTTATGTCTTTGTTAAATTGTCATTAAAGTAACTATCTTTGATCTAAATTGTCATTTACACTTTTTAGTAGATTAGAAAAACCAAACCCTTTTATTTAGTAACCAAGAACAATCATTCCACTTAAGACCGAGATCAATTCGAGAGGATATCGAGAGTAAAATTGAACCATAGCAAAAACCAAATATCAGTACCGCGGACAGAAATCAATTTTTGACGATTTTTTGGTCAAAACTTTTAAAACCCTATACCCTGTCAAGATTCCTTGTTTACTCAAATTGACTAAACATTCCTTGACACTCCATTTTTTGGTATTCAAATTCTTACCTTGATTACATTTTACTTATACCCCAACCTTGAGATTTCATTCTCACACCTTCCCAACCTTGAGAATTCATTCTCACACAACCTTGAGATTTCATTCTCACACCTTCCCAACCTTGAGATTTCATTCTCACACCCTCACAATGCCTAACTCCTCCATTCCTAACCTTGACATTTCTTTGTCACAACCTCACTCACCGAAAGCTTCCTCATCCAAGCTTTCAAAGAAACCGAAAATCTCGATTCGACCTATTTGGGTTAAGAAGAATGAACCATCTTCCTCCAAACCACCCAAAAACCCTACCTTCTCTCCAATCAAGTATTGGAATGAGACTTATACCATTAATCCCATCACCGGAGCTAAAGAAAATGTTCCCCCACCACCACAATCCTTCAATACCCCTCAACTCAATGACCTTTCAACCTTCCCAAACCTCACAAGGCATTGTGAAAACATTTCCAAACCCATTACCCATCCACCACCAAACCCTTGGTTTGATTCCATACCCCCATCAACCGATTTTTGGTGCATCATGGATCCTCGTATGCTTGTTGTCGATTTTAACAAATTGAACTTGCTCATGTATATGAGAAGTTAAATTTCCTTGAATTCCTCCTCACTCGACATCCTATCCAAGTTTTCGTCCCGGTGGACAATACTTCGAATGATGCATCGTCGTCTTGTTTTTCCAACGAAAGGACTAACTACTCTTGGAGTCTTTATTACTTTAGTTTCTTTAGAGTCTTTTATTTTCTAGCAATCTTGGAAAATTATCACTATTAGAATAGCTTATGCTTTGTGGTTTATTTTCCATATTTCTTGCTTTAGATACTCATATTGTGTGTATGACTATCTACTTTGTTGTGTCTTTTCTTTTATGTAATCTTTGTGTTGTTTGTGTGTTATTTCCTTAGTTCTCTTTTGAGTTGATCATGGTTAACTTTTACAATTGCTTATGGGTGATTCCATCAATTATAAACTTTAACCCATTGACAAGTTTATCATCTTCATTGGATTGAAGCTTGATGTTGTCAA
Source organism: Glebionis coronaria (assembly GCA_025667525.1). Taxonomy (NCBI): domain Eukaryota; kingdom Viridiplantae; phylum Streptophyta; class Magnoliopsida; order Asterales; family Asteraceae; genus Glebionis; species Glebionis coronaria. The sequence continues at coordinate 548,997 of JANFOE010000517.1, forward strand.
TTACCTCTTTGGACATACTTAGCAAAATACTTGCTTCTAATTTGGGATTTCTTCTCTCTCTCCCTCTCAAGTTACTTAGTAGGTAGTGATCATATAAACATTGGTGTTTCTTTTCTTTCTACTAACCTTTGTGTAGCATGTCACCTTAGCTCACATACTTGGTGCCCCAAGCAAGGGGGAGCAACCACCAAGGGGGAGCTACTAGCAAAGTTCGATTTTCTTCAAAAGACTTGTGCTAACCTTTTTGCTACGACAAAGAGGGAGAAATGATAGTGATAAACTCGTTAATAATTATATTTTGTGTTTCTACGTAAATGAGTTTATCGTTTGTCGTAATCAAAAAGGGGGAGATTGTTAATGCAAGTGATGCCTAAAAACATTATTAGTGTTAACTAATCTTTCTTAGTTTTGATCACAACAAACTATACAACACATTTAGTGTAAAACACAAAACGAATTATTTAACTAACACTATCATCAAGGTAATAATCATATCACTAACCTTTCTTAATCATACTTAGTGATCATCAAAATGATTATTCTTAAAACTCACTTTTGTTAATATGACAAAAGACTTTTTAATAAACTTTCTTTTTTAGAAAATGTTTTATTAAAATGGAAAATGAAAATTTGAAAATAGCATATCCATATGCTATTAGAATATCCTTTGAAGGCTTCAAATACCTTAGATATTCCTACCCCACTAAAAGATAAAAAATAGAGCGTACTCTAGGGGTGGTACCTTAAGTGGCTAGGCGGTTCCCTAGCGATATGGAACCGCCGGGCTAGATAAGGTACCACGCCCATATAGCTGTTATATATCCGTTATACTTTGTCTCCTTTAAATAGTGGGTCAAATCTCATTTTCCAACAAGCCTCTTGGACGTTTTTCTCAGCCCCCTTTCTATTTTCTATAGCATAATCATCAGTAAATGATCACTTAAAGTGTTAAGGATGTTTACATATGATATCCTCTTGATCCCCTCCTTTACCTTGTCCAATGAGAAGATCACTCACTCACTAGTGTTGTGATAAAGATGAATCTATGAGCTAGTCATATTCATCATGATACCCTTTTTGTTTTAGGTCAATCCATTGTATTTATGAATACTTGGACTAGTTGTGTTCATCCAAGTTATTTGTGAATATTTGGATTTGTTGTGTACATCCATTGCATATGTGTTTGCTTGGATTTGTGTTGTGTAAATCCAAGCTACATGTGTGTACTTGGATAAGTCTAGTTGAGTTGTAATAGATTTGATTAGTAGTTCTCACTAAACTAAAAAGTGATGTGGTTGTGTCTTGTGAGTTCTCACTAAACTTGAAAGTGATTAGTAGTTGTGTTGTGTGAAGTTCTCACTTAGCTTCAAAGTGAAGAGTTGTGAAGATTGGTTCTAGCTTTGGATTAGAACTCGACATCTAGCCTTGTGTCGTAAAATGGTGAATTAGGCAACGTCGTGAAGATTGGTTCTACCTTGAGATTAGAACTCGACATCTAGCCTTGTGTCGTTAAATTGTGAAGTAGGCAACGTTGTGTAGATTGGTCCTAGCTAAAGATTAGGTCTCGACATTTAGCTTAGTGTCGGAAAATAATGTAAGCGACGATGTAAGGTTTTCTCCGTCAAGAAGGGAGCTTGTGGATATAGTGGAAATCTCGAGTAGGTGTACTCGAGGAGTGGAGTAGAAACGAGGGTAGAGCCTCGTTGTCGAACCACTATAAATATTGGTGTCTTCCCACTAGGTTGTCTCCTTCCTTACTCTTTAGTTATTTCATTATCATTACACTTACCTATTATCTTTGTTAGTGCATTTGAATTGAACCTAATCACTATGCAACTTAGCTTCAAGCAAAAGATAGTTTTGATACAAACCAAATTGAAAGTAATTTTAATTTGGTTGCCAATCGAAGAGAAACTAATCAACCCCCCCTTCTAGTTTCTACATAATATACTGGTTTTGGGTAGGAGGGATCAGCTCCTTGTGAAAGATGCAAGGCACACACCACATTCACAATGAATAATCTGCTAAAAACATGTAAACTAGGATGCACCCATACGTCCCACCTGATAATAAAATAAATGCCCAAAAGCTGAAAGGGACGCCACGAGCTATCACTCCGCCGTGGTGAAGTCATAACACTAGTGCCTCCAGTGTTATGGTTATGGTACCTCCATAACCAGGTGAAACTGGTCATGCATGTATATGGCTTTAGGTATTCTAATTTAAACACAAGCAATTCATAAACATATAAAACATATACTGGGGAAAACAGTTGGCTGCATACGGGGAATCCTAATAAGGAAGAATGTCCATACTGAAAGAACGGAGAATCCGTACCTTGTGTCTAGTGAACGAAGAAGACGAACGGAAGAGAGTCCTACTTCGGTCTCACTAATGCTACATAAATGGATACGTGTATAAGTATTCTGATTACTGAGTACGTACTGGTTTTATATCATGTCTTAGCTTGTTTTATATGTTTATGTCATGTTTCACTAATTTAAGCTTAATACTATGTTTATCATATATTCTGTCTATTCTGATTAAGTATTACTTGAATTTCACGCATTATTATACTTGTTGTGTAATAATAAGTAACTTCCTAAAAATAACAGGTTTCCTAAAATAGAAAGTTTCCAAAAATAGAAAGTTATCAAAAAAAGAAAGTTTCCAAAAATAGATTTACTGCTTAAAATAGATAAGTTTCTAAAAATAGAAAGTTTCCATAAAGAGTTTAGCTGCCTTAATTAAATAAGTTTCTAAAAATAGAAAGTTTCCATTATTAGATATAAGCTGGATAATTAAGCTAATTATATAAGCTTAAGTGTTTACTGATTAATATTCTAAGTCATGTAATTATATAGTATAGTTTATTAATTGTTTCATGTGAATTAAATAAACTATAGGTTAAAGTATTTAATTAAATATAACATGGATTAATTAAATAAAGGTAAAATACTTAGGTTAAAACATGTATTATTAACTATTAATAATATAACCTAAGTCATGTAAATTAATTAATTATAAGCCATGGTTTTAATAATTAATTAATTATATAGTATGATTAAATGGAAAAATACTTAGGTTAAAATTCATGTATTAATAATAAAATTAATAACCTAAGTCATGTAAATTAAATTAATCATGTTCATATTTTTAATTAATTTAATTTAAGTCTTGTAAAAATATAACTTGTAAAAATATTTAACCTTAACTCATGAACCGGACCGTGTTTTATTCTAAACATGTGTGAACCGGACCCGTGTTTTAGCCCGTGAACCGGACCCAATGTACCCTTGGTCAACCTAGCCGCCGGCTAGCCAAGGTTTCCACCGGCTAGCAGGTGACCCCCTTGCTGTCGTGGCCTAAACCGAACAACACCATGCCCCGACCGAGGTCGGGGTCTCCCTTCTTGCTGCTGCCGAGACATCAAGACACCAAACCGAGACCTTGAGGTCTCGGTGGTGCGAGTAAAAACCAAGCCGAGACCCCCTGGGGTCGGTCTAGGGTCGGCCAACAAACAAACACCCTTTAACCAATAATTAGTTATACCCCATGATTAAATAACATGTTTTATAGCTTGTTTTTAATTTATTATTTAAAACATTCATGATTTTATGTGATTTGTAAATCAAAACATAAAAGAAAAAGGTTTAGGGTTTATACCAATCACGTGAATCCAAGAAGGATGAACACACAACGATCCTTGTAATAAATCAACACCCTAAATCAACCGAAACACCCCTTGGTGTGTGTGTAACCCGACGACCACAGAGCAAGAAGAAGGAAAAATATTATTAGGGTTTTTAGTTATTTTGGAAAATCTTGTTATAATGAAACTAATCTTTTCCTTTAATCCTTGTTTAGTAAATTTTAATGGGCTTGTACCCTTTTCTCTTGTTGTGTCCGCAGGTATGGGGACCACATGTGGTAACCGGAACATTTTTCGTGTCTAAACATTAATTGTGTTCTCGTGTTCATGTTCTACGTGATTTAATTAGTTATCGTTCGTGACTTAATATATTTATTTGTGATCGTAATAAATATACATACATACGTAATATTAGCTCGTGATTAATTTACGTTCATGATTTCATGTTCGTATATTCGTGATTATAATTATTATTTAAATAATTATCGAGTGTTAATACGTAATACATACTTATCGTGCTATATCACGTACGTAATACTTGTAATTCTTGTTCGTGAAACGTAAACATGTTATAAAAGGAAGGTTTTAACCCTATACGTACGATCATAAGTGTACTGTTCATGGTAAAAGCATGCGGGTTTTACAAACTGTCAGTTCTAGGAAGACCATGGTGATTACCCACTAATCACAGGTCATGTTTTTAGAGCCTATAGGTCGAAACCTTAGGCTTTGATACCATAATTGTAACACCTCATTTTGATAAATGGAATATCACAGGATAATTATGGCGTTTAATCAAAGCATGCAAGGTAAATGTCCAAAAACATTAAATGACCATAAATGGAAATACCGGAAATAAACATCGTTAGTCAGAGTAGAAGCTCACACACATGAATATAAGTACTGAAATGGAAAAGGACTAAATAATGTCTAAAGAAATGAAGTAATGTAATGTATGGAAAAATGTATAAAGTAATGAAGGCTAGATAGCTACCATCCGTATGCACATACTCTCAAGTCATAGTTGCGTCCCTAAGTACCTGTCATTTGAGAACATGAAAGGGAAAACGGCTGAGCATAACCCGCAGTGAACGGGTATACAAGCATAGAATGAAATGACATAAGCATAATAAGACTAATAGTAACGGAATCGTAGAAGTCCTAAATAACCTGGAACATGTTCATAAAACTGGTTTTATAGTTTGAAAAGACTTATGTTTTTATATGAAAACTGTATTTAATTAGCCAATAGCCCATATAGGTCATGAGGTTCCATCGTGCATGAATACTTGGAGGGGTGACCTCATCATGCAATTAGAGGGGATGCCTCTAATTAAATAGTCTGGGTAGGAGGGATCAACTCCTTGTGAAGGATGCAAGGCACATACCACATTCACCATGAAAATCCTGTAAAAACATGTAACTAGGATGCACCCATACGCCCCACATGATAATATAAATATAAGGCCAAAACTGTAAGGGATGCCACGAGCAATCACTCCGCCGTGGGGAAGTCATAACACTGGTGCCTCTAGTATTATGGTTAAGGTACCTCCATAACTATGTGACATGGTCATGCATGTATATGGCTTAGGCATTTAAAACTAACATAAGCAGATCAAAACATATAAAACAATTACATGTGAAAATAGTTGGCTGCAAACGAGGAATCCTAATAAGGAAAGAGAATGTCCATACTGAAGGACGGAATATCCGTACCTTATGTCCAGTGAACGAGGAAAGATGAAAGGATGCAAATTCCTACTCCGACCTCACTATTGCTATATAAATAAGGGACATGTATGAGTTGTCTGATTACTGAATATGTTACTGATTCTCGTATGTTCTTAGCTTGTTTTATAGGTTCTTGTCTTATTTTACTATTTTAAATGATATACCGTATTATTCATGTATTTCATGTCTTCTGATTATGTATTATCTTGTTATTCTTGTATTATTATACTTGTAGTGTAATAATAAGTAGCTTTCTAAAAATAGCAGGTTTTCAAAAAAAGAAAGTTTCAAAAAATAGAAAGTTTCCAAAAATAAAAAGTTTATAAAAATAGATCAGGGCTAAAAATAGATTCGTTTCTAAAAATAGTAAGTCTCCTGAAATAGAAAGTTACCATAATTAGAAATAAGCTGGATTAATAAGATAAAAATATTAGCTAGTGTTAACTGGTTAAAAGTTATAAGTCAAGGAACTAATAACATAGTTTATTAATTAAATAATATAGGTTATAACTGATTATTAATTAATAATAATAGTACATGTTTTATTAATTAATAACATATCATGGTTATTTAATAAACTATATGTTATACAAATTTAATTAAGTCACGGTTTAATTAAATTAAGTCTAGTATAATACTTAGGTTAACATGTTTTATTAATCTAATAAAAATAACTTAAGTCATGGAATTTATTAATTAATTATAGTTCATGTATTAAATAATTAATTAATAAAACTATAGTCTAAAATTAAATGATAAAATATACTTAGGCTAAACATGTATTATTTATAAAAATAATATAACCTAAGTCCATGTTTTAATTAAATTAATTATTAGACATGTTAATTAATTTAATTAATCTTGTAAAAATTTAGCAACCAATCCCGAGCCCGCAAACCAAGACAAAAACCAAAACCTGAACACCAACCACCACTCATAGCCGCGGCTGTGGTGGCGCCTGGTGGTTGTGCAGCCAACGACGGCAGCTACTGCTGTTGCGTAGTGGCTAGCCACTGCTAGAACAAGGGTTCCCACATGCTTAAACGGGTGGTGTTCCTCCTTCCCTCGCTGCGTTCCCCCCTGCTCGAACAACCTAGCCACCGGTAATAGCCGGTGGTTCCCACTGCTTGAGGTCACCACACACCGAGCCCCAAGGGGTCTCGGCTGTGGCAAAACAAGGGACCTCGAGAGCCTTTGACTCTCGGTTGGATGCCGAACCACACAAACAAACCAAACGAACCCTTATTCTTGTTTTAATAAATCCCATAACATGTTTATATTAATTGTTTTTAAGATCAAATCATGTGTTCACAAATAAATTAAAAAGAATTAAAAGATCAAGGTTCTTGATATACGGTACACGTGATTAAACAAGGATTAGGTACACGAACATAAACACGTAGGAATCCAAGATCAAAACCAAACCGAATCTCTCTTTCTCCTTGGGGGATGCCGCGGCTAAGGAACCAAAAAGGGAGGCTAGGGTTTTAACTTTTTGTAAAATTCTTGTGTTATGAAAGTCCATGTAAATTACTATTCACCTTAGTCAAAATTTAAATGGGTCTGGGCCCCCTTGTCTCCTTTGTCCGCGGCTACCACAAAGCCATAAGGCAAACCCGTGCATTTTTATAGTGAAAGTATAACTCATCTACACTCGTGTTTATTATTCGTGTTAGCTCGTGCTTTAATGTTCGTGTTACTTATTCTTCGTATATGTCGTGTTATAATTATTATACGTAATAATTATCGTCTTTATAAATGTTATACGTAGTTCAATGATCGTGTTTTAATGTTCGTGATTATAATTATTAAAAATAATAATTATCGTGTGCATTTATATACGTAATTCAACGTAATTAATATTTGTGACATGTGTACATAACATAAATGGAAAGTTTTAATTGGTTCGTAGGTTTATGTGATGTACTGTTCATGGTATTTATATGTGGGTTTTACACAAACACTTCCCTAATTCCATTTTCAGATCAAATAACCCACTATTCCACCAAGAACCCTAAATTCCAAAATCGTTGATTACCCAAAATTGAAGCCTATTCTTTTCCAGATCGAAGTTTCAACTATTTATTAACCAAACCAAATCCTTAAACCGCGTGCCACATCACCCATGTGAACCCCCAAGCCTTCCCCTGACCCACTCACATGCGTCCTTGCTAAAACACAAACCCTTGGTAAATAAGATCAATGGTTATGGCTCATTTCGTGTCCCCTACTCATGATTCAATGGTTTAGATCAAGATTCCATAGTTGTCTTCACATGATTTAGGGCAAAGTCACAAGATGACCACTTTTAACCTTATTCGAATTTCAAACTCAAGGGCATTGTTGGAAGACTATAGCAGTTAGGGTTTGTGCATTCTAGAACCATCTGTAAGCCATATATAAGGCATTGTAGGGTTTTATTTTTCTCTTTTTTCCAGTTTACTGTAAACTTTATTTAGATGAATATTTAAAGTATCTAATAAACCCTTCAATATTTTGTGTTCCCTTTTCATTTTCTTGTTATTTAAATTATATGCTTTAAGTTTTAAGATATGTTACAAAGTTTATGTTAACAAAATATTTTTCAAATTTTGGTTTTTGGTAAATATTTTGTGATCCAAATCCGTATAATTTAATAATAAGTTTGTGGATTGACAATCCAAATACTGGTGAAAAGTGTACGGTTTTGTTAAGTTTAAGCTTGTTACCAATATTTGTGTTTAGAAAAGAGTTTTCCAAAAAAATTGTTTTTTTGTTTTTTTTGTTTTTTTGTTATACACTTACTGTAGCAAAAGCCACCATAAGCTAGTTACAAAACCAGCTTATGGTCTAGGGTTTTGGTGCAAGTATCTTTGCTTCTTTGTGATTGCACAGGTGTTGAAGGAGAACTCGCATCGTCCCTCACTTCATGTATTCTTGGTTCAGGTGTTGAACCCCAACAAGAACACCAGTTCATCAAAGCTAATAAAAGCTTCCCTTTAAGCAGAAAAGCTAGGAATAGAGCTATTTTTGTGAGTCCTTAGCTTGAACAAAGCTAAGGGTGGTAACCCTCTTTCCTTCCTTTTCATCTTTCTGTTGGGTTAAGGGGTCATATGGTGTTTTAGAGATTTAGTCATGTTAGTTTAATGATAATAAAATCAGTTTGTTAGATAAAAAGGGTTTGAAGTTGAATTAAGTAAAAAGTTTTTGTAAAAATTGTTCATCACATATTTAAAGGTGTATCTGGCTTTGCTGTTTGAATAGGCCTAGGGTGACACCTAGCCTTACATTTCTACCTGCACACTACTATATGTTGTGGTAAAGTTAGTTGTGAGTAATGGTTTAGGTTTTAGTCTGATAAAACAAGTTTGAATGTTACAAGTTTTAGACTAATATTTCATAAAACAAATAGCAACGTCTAGGAGATTTGATTTTATGAATTAAGTGTTGAAATTTTGTGCACTGGTAGTTTTTAGGTCAATCAAGGATTAGGTAATCTAGTATTCAAGTTTGGTAGACTTTTGTATCCCATAGAGCTTCTTTAAACATACTGAATTGCAATCTAGTTCAACAACACTAGTTTCTGTCTGCACAACTTTTTGTTGGTCTGATTTATGGCTTGTAAATGGTTTGATTGTATTTGTAGTTGTTGGATATGTATTTGTATTGACTCCCCACAAGCTAAAGGTTGTGGGGGTGCCTTTTGTTCCAAAGAAAACCACCAAACAAAGCTCAAACGGGCTCAAAATCACTCACTGTGCACATTTGCACTGTCAGTGGGAACCACTCTTCCCACTAACTTCATCAGATCTAGCCACTGCTAGTTCATTTTGTAAAGCAGCTTATCACTTGAGTTTTTCAGGCTTATTAGTGACTTATTTTAGCATTTCTTATTTTTTTTCCTTGTAGTTTAAAGTGTTTTATTTGTTGGGTCGAAATTATAAGTTGATGCGTCAAAAACAACAAAATAAGAAGATAAGGGATAAAGTGTACAAGTTACAAAAGAACAAGTCGGTGGCATCTTTTTATTAATTTAGCTTTCTTTGTAAGCTATGTCTCTATTATATAAAGAGACATAGACGTAGGTTTTATATTAATATTATTCATTGACAATGTAACCTACAACAAGCTTTGATCTCTAGGCATGGGATTCAATGTCTACATGCTTAGAGTTGTTTGAGTTAATCTTTAATACAAGCATTTGGGAGAATTCATCTTTGTTAATACCTTGTTTATAATCATTATTCTATTCCGCTATGTTAATCATATGAATGATGATTATCCTAGATATAATGGTTTTTACCATTGAGTCTAAACGATCATAGGACTCCACAATTGGTATCAGAGCCTAAGGCTCGTGATATCTAGGAGATACAAGGTGTTACGTTCGTGTTCGTTGCAGTGAATCCGCTGTCGAGAATTCGTGACAGTTTTGTGACAGATTAGCGACGGTTTGCAAGATCTGTGACAGATTTGCAACAGAATTTTAGGGTTTTGTTAATTGATTGCGGTAAAAATGCGACCTTTAGGAAAAGGTGCGTAAAAGCGGTAAGTATTGAACAAATGATTTTAGGAAAAACCAAGTGTTAATGACCCTTATGAAGTTTGTTTCCCAAGGAGGTATATGTGTGTGACTAAGATGTAAATGATTTGAGATTAATTTATGGTTTAGAAGGGGATGAGAAAAGAAGATGACGAAGACGTGAAAATTATACTACAACGACAAAACGTAAAACCGTAAAAACTACAAAAATAAAATTAATTCTAAAAATTACCAAAATTTTACCAAAAATCAAAATTAATAAACTAAGAGTTTACCAATGATCAAAACTTTTTCAAACCTTTTAAATAATTAAATATTCAATTTTTTAATGCTAATTAAAGCCCTAAAAATCAAATAAATTATCAAAAAGCCCAAATAAAGACTTTTCAATTGGTAAACCTCTAAAATGACCTAAAAAGATTAAAAACTATTTTTAGAAATTTTTAAACTAATAAAAACTATTTAAAATGATTTAAAAACTATTAAAACTTAAAATAATTATAAAAATTAATCTAAAAGTGATAAAATTATTCTAAAAGTTGATAAATTCCTATTTGAATGTATTAAAGCTAAGAAAAATGTAAAAAGTTGGAAAATGTGAAATTTGAAAAATAATAATAAAATAATAATAAAATAATATTAAAATATTATTAAAAATCTAAAAATTCTAAAAAATTCTAAAAACTTGCAAACTATTTTATTTTAACCTAAATAAACAGAAAATCAAAGTGAAATGACCAGAATACCCCTATTGGGCCCTCAAATGGGCCAAAACAAAAAACAGTCAACCTTAATGGGCTTTTTGGCCCAAAAAGTCAAACTTGGCCCAATTGACTTAGAAAAGCCCTATCTGACTCAAAATTTAATTCTAAACACAAAACTCTAAAGGCCCAAAAGCTGAATGTGAGCTTATCACAGCTTAATAAGCAAGCAGCTTATTCTTATTGGGCTTTTCAGCCCATTAAGCAATAAGCCAATGCCATAAGCTCTAATTTGACACACAACCTTCTTTTGGGATGCTTATGAGATCTGTAAAAAGAAATTTTGAAAAAGCACACTCAATAAGCCAGAAATAAGCAAAGTAATATTTCACTAAAAGACAAAATAGTCGTTTTTGAGAAATAAGGCACCTCAGAAGTTGATTCAACTTGCAAAAGATCACAAATGGACTCAATAAGCCAAATCAATCAACAAAATTCCAATAAGCACAACCAATAAGCCAGAATAAGCACTTAAGCACTTATGAAAAAGTCAATCAAGTTGGTTTTCTAGTCAAACCCTAAAGTCAACCCACCAAATGCTCCGGTATGAACAAATGGGTCAAATAATGAGCACCTATTACAAAATCCAAGTTGTTGCTGGTTAAAATAAGCTATTATAGCTTATTGATAAGCTGAAACCAATTTAACACTAGCAGTGGTAACTAGCAGGGGAAAGGAGTTCCCACTGCTTTGACTATTTGACTGAGCTTTTTAGAGAGTTTTAGTTAGATTCAATTGGAAACAAGGGCACCCTTGTGGTCAGTGAATCACAAGGAGTCAATAGCAACAAGAAAATCTAAATTTGGTTCACACAATAAGCCACAAATGATCAAACAGTCACCAGATACACCACAGACATGGAAATAAGCAGTTAAGTACTTAATAAGCAGATTTAGCAAGAATAAGCCAACCAAACTCAATAGGATGCATACACAAGCTATATTAACTATGAATAAGCACAAATCAACTTATAACAAACACTGAATCAAAGTAAACAACAAGATCAAAGCATAAACAGTTACTGATAAGAACATGAACAATATGCAGACAAGTTTGCTGATCTATTTGACACTAGATCCAATTTCAAGCAGTCAAATCTCTTCTCCTGGTGTGACTAACTAAGGTTTAGCACTTGTTAGCCCTAGCATAAGCTTAGATCTAGGTGTCCTCAAAATCCTAGCCAATTTAACCAAGTATCCAAGATTTTATACCCTATTTTATGAATCTAGGTGTTTCAAACCTTCAACTGCAAACAGATGAACAATAGCAACCAAATAACAGATACTAACACTTGAAAACACAAAACCACCTCTTAGCAAACCACAAATCCAAATCATGTAGTTGATCCAAACACCCCTTAATCAACTACTTAACAAAGAAACTTGTGATTTCTACTAATAACCTACTGATTTTAATGATCAAAAACACTTACTAGGTAGCAACTAACAGAATCAAACTCAAAAATCACCAGTCCAAACACAAGAACACAAAATCAAAGCACCAAATCCAAAACAGGCAGTAACATGAACTTTTGAGAGGAAACTTAATCAAGAGATTATACCTGCCCTCCACAACATCCTAGGAGGGCCAGCTATGCTCCTTGGACCTTGTTCAACAACTAGAACAAGACCAAGGTACTTCAAAGAAGAAGATCAAAGCCTGCTGATGTTCAAAGTAGAACAAGGCTTTGATTATGATATGTCTTCAACACAAGCAGCAAACAATCTCAACCAAAGGCTTAGAACTCTTCCCAGGCTTGGTGTCAACAAGCTTGAAGGAGCTCAAGGCTTATGGCTAAGGGTTAGTACACAATGATAATAAAAATCAGAAACTAGGATTTCAAGGCTTTTGAACCTTGAAAACCTTATGAACCAAGACGTGCCTTAACCACAAGATTAAGGAAGGTCTTAACAATCAAATGGAACTCAGATTTAGGCTATTCTAACACCAACTTTTAATCAAATCAAAAAGAGAATTCAAAATTTTTTGAAATTCAAATTTTATTAACTTAAAAAGGAATTACAAAGATTGGTAGCCTAAAACTGGACAAAGGGACTCTCACATGTTGAGGTCTCCTTTTATAGGCAAATGTCTGGCTACACTATTCACAAACCCTAGAAGTGAATTCTCTAAAATGCCCATGAGCACTTGAGGCAGTTTGTTGTTGATGAGCTGTCCAAAATGATCCAAGACGTTCATTTTAGCTTTAGGATGAAGCAAGGAGTCTTAGCTGTTGATTTTGCCACGTTGGATGACTTGGAGGGCAAGTAGTCACATGATTAATGGACGGGTATTTGGGGGTGGGGTCCATTATGAGTGGGAATAAGGGTTTTATGGTTGGGATGGGTTTCTGCACATGTGAATCACTCATGTGCAAAGGTAATTGAAAATTACCCTAAGTTTAAGTGGTGTAAATTATGGGTGGGTAAAAGGTGAATAGTGGAGTGTTTGATCCGAAATTGGGGGAAGTTAAGTTGTTTGGCGCATTTTTCAGGTTTGAATGTTTCATTTGCCCAATAATAGTCCTTGTGTTTTTGTAAAAAGTGTATAACACGTTTTCATCCAACAAAACCTTATTCCCTTTGTTAATAAGTTTCACACTTTGGTAGTTTTGGCACAATACTTTTTCAAAAGGTTTAAAAGGGTTGTTTTTGCCATTTTGAGATAATTCAAGGACTGATCTTGGACATTCTTGATCTTCAAAGGTCTTGAATGTATCTTTGGCTTCATGAGGGACCATAATTAGCAATTTGAAATTGTTGAGGGACTAATCTTGCCATTTCTTCAACGTTTAAGGACCATTTGTGTAATTTTGACAAACTTAAAGGACCAAACTTGTAATTATCAATATACAAGGGTTTTAAGTGTCATTTCTTCATTTATTGAGGATCAATCTTGTATTTCTTCAAGTCTTCAAGGGTATTTGTTGAATATTCCATGAATTAGGGCCCGGTTCTTTGTACGGCTTCGTTTCTCGTGTCCGTTTTTCCTTGTATCTTGTGATCTTTTGTCTTTTTCACGATATCTAATACTTTGGCTTTTACTCACGTTAAAAAGATTCGTTGATGTGGTCTATGTGTGTCTAATCGAATTGATCTTAGTTCTCTATGTGACACAGTTTTATTTTGGTGGAAACAAATATTTTTGGTTGTTTTTAAATTTAAATGTGCAAAGACTTAAAAGTAAATGTCGTTAAAGTAAAGTGGCGTTAAGGTAAAGTATTAAAAGTGCGTGAAAATAAATCTACGTCTAATTAAAAGAAGGTGCGATATTTAAAATGACTTAAATTTAAAATGTGACGAGAATTAAAATTAGACAAGTATTAAAAACATAAACTAAAAATTAAACAAGACAAAACATAAAAGTTAACCCAGATCGGAATATATTCCGATCAACCTTACCATCGGAATGAACACACCACCTATCGGAATGTTGAAGAAACCCAGATCGGAATATGTCACCTTTTCAGATCGGAATAACCTAACAACCTCAGATCGCAATGTAGTCCAGATCGAAATGTGTCCTATCGGAATGTACCTATCGAAATGAGGCTAAGGAAAATTTGGCAGCACTTCGTCTAAGTAAGCCTCAAGAACCGTCGGAAAGAGCCATCGCAATATGCGATCGCAATCCCCAGATCGGAATGAGGTGAAAATACTCCTGTCACAATCCCGGATCGGAATGCAAAAACCCTTATGCCAATACTGTCACTATCGGAATGTGGTGTTGCTATCCGTCGCAATGTGGAAAACCCTAACTTTCCGATGGAACCAACTTCGTAAATAGCACAAGAACTAAAATAAGCTATTCTAATAAGCAGTACCAAAAACTTAAATGAAATGAAATCACAACGAAACAATAAGCTAAAAAGTTAAAATCTTTCAAACTTTAAAACACAAAACTTAAATGAAATCAAAACTTAAAAATCAAAACTTTAAAGAAAACTTCCAAAATACTTAAACAAAATACCAAATAAGCACACAAGGTTGTCAATCTCGTGGCTTATTTCGTATGAGGAAATAAAAAGGACGAAACTTTAATCAAAATAAGCAAATGGATTAAGCAAAACCTTGCTTAATCCGAAATTCAAGCCGAAACAAAAAGAGAGAAAGGTAGAATGAGATTGATAAAAAGAACTTGATCAAATGATAAAGAAAGGTAAAGACAAGAATTTAAAGAACACAAATTAAAAACTTACTTGGAATTAAAAGGTAATTAAAGGTGCAAAACATGTAATTAAAAGTGACAAGTAAATAAAAGTGCATAAATGAAAGGTGGAAGAACTAGTTTGTCAATCTAGCCAACAAGAGTAAATGAATGAAAATGAGGGTTTATATAGGTGATTAGGGAGTGGTTAGGGGAAGCTTCCTCTCTCCTTCCTTTCTTGTTAATTGCACCATCAAGTCCTTCCTTCTTAATCTTTTTGTTAATCTTGGAATGTGATGACTTTTGGCTCGGGATTTCTTTGGACTCGTCTTTTAATTCTTTGATAAATAAGACTTGAGTTCCTCGGCTTTAAGTAAACTTTCGTCTTTTGACTTTTTCTTCGATAAATCTTCAGAATTGGTCTTGGACTTCCGTTCTTTATCCACTTTTGACTTCTTGACTTCGTCTTTCATCCTTTTCTTCAATAAAAGTCCGCAAATGCCCGTGAATTTCCGTGTTTTCTCCACTTTTCACCTTTTCGTCCTAAATCACAACAAAAACACAAACCACGCATAATTCCTGACATAAAAGACATAAAATACACGTTTTGGTCCGGTTATTATTGTAATTAAGTGGTAGAAAAGATGGGTGTTTACACACCTATCAAATCCCCTACACTTGACCATTGCAATGTCCTCATGCAATGCATTAGTTACAAAGCATGTTTACACTTTTCATCATAATCAATCCCCCTTGGCCTTTATTAAAGAGATAGAAAATTATAAAAATGCAAAGCAAAGAAATTAAAAGCATACCTTGGGTTTTGAAAATGTCATGAATAATCATCATCCTCAACTTTTCACTTTCTCCAAACCAAGCTTAAAAACGAGATCATTGTTATTATAAGTTAGTAAACTAACACGAACTCATGTGGGCCAATTATTCACTTAGACTCCCTTATTCCTATGGGTATCTCTTATATTTTATTATTTGTCTTGAATGATCATGAAGATGCATTGTTTGACTTATTTCGATAATTATTAAGTCTGAAAATAAAGTGCACGATTTAATCAATAGTTAGCTAAAGGACCAAATCTTTTAAAACTGCTTCTCGGGATATCAGAAAGTTCATATCTTGGCATAACTTGGTTCGCGATTTGAGACCTTTCTCGGGCCGATATTTGGCAGCGACTTCATACTTCAAATCTTGAGAGACGTTCATGAAATAATGGTCTTCTCTTCATAATTGGAATTTCTTCACTTGGAATTTTTGAGAGATTCATACTTGGACCACGACTTCTTCATTTTTCTCCAATCTTTATTTTGGACTTTGATATACAACGATCCGCCTCCTTTTATGACTTGGATCTATTTATCCTCATACCTTGTTAGGGTCTTTTCGGATACACTTCTCCATGACTTTTGGGGAGTTTGCTTTACGTCGTGTGTCTCGATCCTTCATATTGATTTTCGATAAATGATTCTTCACATCACTTTGGATCTTTAGCAACAAAACATAGCCCTCATGCCTTGTTAGGGCCTTTTCGGACTCGCCAATCTTCGCGCCCCGCTTCATAAGTTATGCCTTGGCTATGAACTCTCGTCATTACCGAGCAACTTTCAAACGATCTGGGGCTAGAAGCTAAGTAACTTTTCAAATCGTACAACCTTATTTATTAGCAAGTAAATTATTAGCAAGTGATGGGAGAATAGGCTCATAATTAACTCACATAAATTCATGAAAGAATACCGACTTATAATTGGCTCTATCATCTCTCGTTCTCCACAGTTTAAAATCTCAAGTAATGAGACTCGTGGATACTTAGCCTATTAAATCGAAGTTTTGGGTTTTCGAGTCGCCTATAGGATCTTGCAAATTCTTAGACTCTTTCAAGTTTAGAAATCGCATCTTAAAGTTCCCTTGATAAACGACTCTCTAGGATCAATTATAGGAACTTGCGAAAAGTTCTTGTTCTTAACCCGTGAGAGTTAAGACTTTCGCGTTTTATAGCTCCCTATATAAAAGCCTAGCAAAACTTGACTTAAACACGTTAAGGATACTAGCTAGAGTAAACTCGGGTTGAGTCAAAAGATTCATAACGTTTGAAAATTAAAACCACTTATTAAACATTTATTCTAGCAAAGAAAGAAAATAACTATAGAAAGGGAAAAACTAATAGGCCAAAATAGATCAAAAATTTTGAAAAATGTCGAAAAATTGATTTTCCGGTTAAAATGAGGACAAATACAAGGAAAAGACCACTTAACTTCGATAGAAGTCCCCCTACACTTAAGATAAACATTGTCCTCAATGTTTAAGCATGTGGGAGTAAGCTCCCCTACACTTAGGACATTGTGCACGTTGTTTAAATCTTGCTAAGGAAAGGACAACTAAAGAGATTCCTATTTTAATATTGAGAAAATATAAAATAGTGAATCGAAAAGAGCTTAGGATAGAACCGGGAAGAAGTAGAACACGGAATCACGGGTCGTCAAGAATCATTAAGAGTGGATCATTGAAGCTCGAATCCCTGATTAAGAAGTGAGGAAAGGAAATAGCAATCCAAAGGGTCCCCCCTACACTTATGGTAAAGAAAGCGAAAAGATAGATGCATGGGTTGCCTCCCAAGAAGCGCTTGGTTTTTGTTAACCGAGTCGTGAGCCTGACTCGACCTTGATCATCAACGGAAGTAGCATGAAACAAATCCACCAGGATCAAAGACATAGTTTTCATCCATCAATAAGCAAGAGCTTAAGGCGAACAAGGCAAGCCAAAAGAGAAATGGCAAGGTTCCCTTAAGCAGCGATGGAGCACGGTGGAAGCAAGTATGAAGCGGTGCAAGCCTGTCTTCCAAATTTCCAAAGATTTTTCCTTTTATTGCATCAGGTGGATACTGAGATGGCTTAAAGACTTCAATACCGGGATCGAACACCTTTTCCTTCAGGGGAAAATAGCACTCCGGCGCAGCCGAGTGTGAAGAAGATCCGCAAAGAAGCACAACCTCGTCCTCAGAAGTGGGACAAAGAGGTGTCAAATCATACGTGCAACGGATTTCGGTGTCGACCAGTTTCTTCTCCTTTGACAAAATGCTTTTCAAATCCAAAGTAGGATTAAGACGATAATCTGCAAAGTCATAAGAAGGAGCATCACTCTCATGAGGGAAGTATGTGTTAAGAAATTCAGAGAAATCTTCCTCAAATGAATAATCGTCCAAAGTAGGATCGAGTGATGGCGGAGGATCTTCATCATGTGAAGAATCGCTCGAGAGAGTATCAGCCTCATCGAAATCATCGAAAGTGGGCAGCTCGGGATACTCAGAAGTACACTCAAAATCATCCGAATCTGAGCTAGAATCATCATCATCATAAGCGTCAAAGACCGGTGACGAATCATAAATGGGAGAAGCGTTCAAAGTAGGATGAGAATCATCCACATCATCATGAAAAAGTGGATTGTCGATGCAAGAGTCGAATAGAGGGTTTTCGTAGACGGTAAAGTCATCTAGCACATTAATCATATTCACTGATTCTCGGCCTCCAAAAGTTAAACTAGTAAGCTTCCCCATTTTGAAAACTTTTGCATCATCCCCGACTCGTAAGATTAACTCACCTTCGGCCACATCTACTAAAGCACGTCCGGTTCTCAAGAATGGCCGACCAAGTATTAAAGGAATACGAGGGTCCATTTCATAATCAACTACGACAAAATCGACCGGGAAAGTAAATGTGCCAACTTTAATGAACACGTCTTCGGCTATACCAACAGGGTAAGCGAGAGTGCGATTTGCAAGTTCAAGAGTCATCTTTGTTGGAGTGAGGTCGGGCAATGATAGTGTTTTCCAAACACTCAAAGGCATCAAATTAATACTAGCCCCGAGATCAGCAAGGGCAGTAAATTCTTCAGTTTTGTTGAACACACAAGGTAACACAAAACGACCGGGATCTCCAAGCTTTTCCGGAAGTTCTCTAAGAAGGACTGCAGAGCAGTTTTCATTTAAGCGTGTGTTGGCGAGTTCAATCAGCTTCTCCTTCTTGTTAAGCAATTCCTTAAATGCTTTAACAAATTTGGGCATGTGGACAAGTGCTTCAAGAAAGCTAATGTTGAAGTTCATTTGAGAAATCATCTTGATATAGCTAGTTACTTGAGCGTCCTCCTTGTTTAGCATTTTGTTCTTGCCCAAACGAGAGGGATAAGGGATATTAGGTTTGGGTGGTGAAGGAGCAGGTGTAGTAGGTAAAGGTTGAGATGTGGAAGGATCATTGGCGGGAACTTCATCACGTCGAGGCGGAGACGGTAATGGTGTACAAATACTAGGTGTAGGAGGAGTAGGGATACATGGTGGTGGAGGAGGTGTAGATGATGTTGGTGGGATTGGTGGTCCTACGATGGTGACTCCACTACGAGTAGTAATAGCACTCACATTGGCTCGCGGATTAGTGACGGTGTTTGAAGGTAGAGAACTTGAAGAAGAAGGTTGAGCAGGGGGCAAGAAACTAGCAAGCATATTCTTCAAATCATTGGTTTGATTGCTGAAGGAGGATTGAATATCATTGCGAAGCTCGGATCTTATCTCATTTCCTTGCTTTGTGATATCTCCTTTAAGATTGATAATTTGGCTCTGCAGATTCTTGATTTGCTCTCCTTGGGTTCTCATGATGGCCTCAACATCCGGATTACTGGGTGGATTTTGTTGGGTGGGTGGGTGATAAGGATTAGAAGCTCTTGGTGGGATTTGGTTGCTTCTAGTGTAGTTGTTGGCGGGGTTTTGGTTTTGAGGAGAAAAACCGGGTGAAAGGTAATTGTTGGAACGGTAGCTCAACAGATTTCTATCCCCTTGTTGTCTAGCTTGGTAATTTTCCGGTGAATAATTACCGTAAGCTGCATACACATTTTCCGGATTTCCTTGTGTCGAAGGACAATCGGTGTATGAGTGAGGACCGCCACATGTTTCACAAGGATTAGCAACCGCTTTAACTTGTTGTTGTTGGTTTGAAGCGAGAAGCGTAATACTTTTGCTCATTTCAGTCATCATGCGGGTGAGTTCGGTCATCTCAGGGTTTGCTGAGGTTGAGGAAACATTGACTCTCGGGTTGTTCCTAGAAGATGCAGAGGAATCCCAGTTCTTATGATGAGTAGTCATGTTTTCAATTAACTCTCTACACTCCTCGGGTCTCCTTTTCATGAATGTGCCACCGGCGGCTGCATTGATCGTATCACGATCTCGAAAAGTCAATCCGTTGTAGAAAGTATCGATCAAGGTGACCGGAAGCATGTTGTGGTTTGGACATCGGTCGATCAAGACATTATATCTCTCCCAAGCATCGAAAAGAGATTCATCGGGATCTTGCATGAAACCGCTTATCTGATTGCGAAGGCTTGTGACCATGGATGGTGGAAAGTAGCGCGACAAAAAGCGTTGAGTCATGTCATCCCAAGTGTGAATAGAATTCTTCGGGAGACGATCAAACCATTTCTCGGCATGATGTAATAGAGTGTGTGGAAAGAGTTGTAGGCGAAGCTCATCCATAGTGGCACCAGCCAACTTCATGCTCTGAGTGATAGTAATGAACTTGTCGAGGTGTTTGTTGGCATCATCATCAGGCAATCCTCTAAATGGGTTTGTTTGCACTTGCTGAATCATGTGGTGCTTCAACGAAAACTCAGGAGCGTTGATTTGCATCGGCGCAATCGGTCCTCCTCGTCCAAACATTGTTGGTTGACAAAGTTCCTCCATGGTCCGAAGATCGGGCTGTGGAAGAGCATTGTTGTTATTATTATTATTGAGGTGTGGTGGCATGTTGTTGTTAACACCTGACATATCTAAATCTTCTTGAGGCTCGGGCTCTTGATAATTAGAAGATCTAGTACGCATACACCTGAAAATGCAAAAGAAAAAGAAACCAAACACAAAGACAATATATATACACAAGAAAAATAAAATCTTTTTGTATTTTTGAAATTTTTAATTTTTATGGTTTTTATGAATTTTTAATTTTTATGATTTTTGAATTTTTTTAGGCAAGAAAATTAACGTTCACAAGTGAACGGATCCCAAAAAGCAACGTGTCTAGCACAAAAAACTGTTGATCTTAACGAAAAGAGCCGGCAGCGGCGCCATTTAATACTTTGGCTTTTACTCAGGTTAAAAAGATTCGTTGATGTGGTCTATGTGTGTCTAATCGAATTGATCTTAGTTCTCTATGTGACACAGTTTTATTTTGGTGGAAACAAATATTTTTGGTTGTTTTTAAATTTAAATGTGCAAAGACTTAAAAGTAAATGTCGTTAAAGTAAAGTGGCGTTAAGGTAAAGTATTAAAAGTGCGTGAAAATAAATCTACGTCTAATTAAAAGAAGGTGCGATATTTAAAATGACTTAAATTTAAAATGTGACGAGAATTAAAATTAGACAAGTATTAAAAACATAAACTAAAAATTAAACAAGACAAAACATAAAAGTTAACCCAGATCGGAATATATTCCGATCAACCTTACCATCGGAATGAACACACCACCTATCGGAATGTTGAAGAAACCCAGATCGGAATATGTCACCTTTTCAGATCGGAATAACCTAACAACCTCAGATCGCAATGTAGTCCAGATCGAAATGTGTCCTATCGGAATGTACCTATCGAAATGAGGCTAAGGAAAATTTGGCAGCACTTCGTCTAAGTAAGCCTCAAGAACCGTCGGAAAGAGCCATCGCAATATGCGATCGCAATCCCCAGATCGAAATGAGGTGAAAATACTCCTGTCGCAATCCCGGATCGGAATGCAAAAACCCTTATGCCAATACTGTCACTATCGGAATGTGGTGTTGCTATCCGTCGCAATGTGGAAAACCCTAACTTTCCGATGGAACCAACTTCGTAAATAGCACAAGAACTAAAATAAGCTATTCTAATAAGCAGTACCAAAAACTTAAATGAAATGAAATCACAACGAAACAATAAGCTAAAAAGTTAAAATCTTTCAAACTTTAAAACACAAAACTTAAATGAAATCAAAACTTAAAAATCAAAACTTTAAAGAAAACTTCCAAAATACTTAAACAAAATACCAAATAAGCACACAAGGTTGTCAATCTCGTGGCTTATTTCGTATGAGGAAATAAAAAGGACGAAACTTTAATCAAAATAAGCAAATGGATTAAGCAAAACCTTGCTTAATCCGAAATTCAAGCCGAAACAAAAAGAGAGAAAGGTAGAATGAGATTGATAAAAAGAACTTGATCAAATGATAAAGAAAGGTAAAGACAAGAATTTAAAGAACACAAATTAAAAACTTACTTGGAATTAAAAGGTAATTAAAGGTGCAAAACATGTAATTAAAAGTGACAAGTAAATAAAAGTGCATAAATGAAAGGTGGAAGAACTAGTTTGTCAATCTAGCCAACAAGAGTAAATGAATGAAAATGAGGGTTTATATAGGTGATTAGGGAGTGGTTAGGGGAAGCTTCCTCTCTCCTTCCTTTCTTGTTAATTGCACCATCAAGTCCTTCCTTCTTAATCTTTTTGTTAATCTTGGAATGTGATGACTTTTGGCTCGGGATTTCTTTGGACTCGTCTTTTAATTCTTTGATAAATAAGACTTGAGTTCCTCGGCTTTAAGTAAACTTTTGTCTTTTGACTTTTTCTTCGATAAATCTTCAGAATTGGTCTTGGACTTCCGTTCTTTATCCACTTTTGACTTCTTGACTTCGTCTTTCATCCTTTTCTTCAATAAAAGTCCGCAAATGCCCGTGAATTTCCGTGTTTTCTCCACTTTTCACCTTTTCGTCCTAAATCACAACAAAAACACAAACCACGCATAATTCCTGACATAAAAGACATAAAATACACGTTTTGGTCCGGTTATTATTGTAATTAAGTGGTAGAAAAGATGGGTGTTTACACACCTATCAATATCCATACCTAAAATACACAAGTAAACAAACACAAGCATATATATGGTATTTAATGACATTTTTATGCATTTAAAGCCCGAAAAGAACGATGAGATCATGTATAAATGCCATCTCATCACTCCCTCATACTAAGCCATTGCCGTGCCCTCACGCAATGCTAGAATAAAGTATCTAAACTTTATTGAAAAGTAAAAGACTTGCAACATACTATGAAGATGTGTAAAGACATAATGTATGATTTTCATCACAAAAGTGACTTTTAGGGTCAAAGAATAGAAACAAGCAAATGTCCCTTAGAGTAAACTTCGTCATCCTTGATTGTCATACATTCCATGCTAAGTGCAAAAACGAGATCATTGTTGGTACAAGTCACAATGCTAACACTACTCATACGTCTAAATTGTGTAATACTTTTTCTCCCCGCAATCCTAGTTATTATAAAAAGAAATGGGTTACTAGCATTTTTTAACTATTTGTCATGGATCACAATTGATTCATATTGACTTATTTGAGTAGTTATTAGTCCGAAAGCAAAGTAGCACGATTTGATCGATAGTTAGCTGAAGGACAAAATCTTATAAAACGGCTTCTCGTGTATCTCCTTAAGTTCATATCTTGGCATAACTCGTTTCACGATTTGAGACCTTTGTCGGACCGATATTTGGCATGTACTTCATACTTCAAATCTTGGGAAGACTTTCTTGAAATTATGGTCTTCTCTTCATATATTTGGAATTTCTTCACTTGATGTTTTTGAGAGATTCTTCCTATTTGGACCACGACTTCATCATTTTTCTTCAATCTTTACTTTGGATTTTGATATACAACGATCCGCCTCCTTTTCGGACTTGGATATATTTATCCTCATACCTTGTAAGGGTCTTTTTGGATATACTTTCTCCATGATCTTTAGGGGATTAATTGCTTTTCGTCGTGTGTCTCGATCCTTCATATTGATTTAGGAATAATGATACTTCACATCATCTTTGGATCTTTAGCAAAAAATAGAGCTCCTCATGCCTTGTTAGGGCCTTTTTGGATGATCGGCAATCTTCGCGTCCCGCTTCGATAAGTTATGCCTTGGCTATTGATGAGACTGCATTTATACATGGTCTCATCGTCCAAAACGGCCTTAAAATGCATAAAATATCATAAAATAGACCAAATATATGCTCGTGTTTGTTACTTGTGTATTTTTAGGTACGGATATTGAGGAATTGGCAAAAGAACACAAGAATCAATCAAAAACGAACACGGGAAACGAAGTCGCACAATGAACCGGGCCCAAGTTTGGAATTTTGCAAAAAGACCCTTGAAGAATTGAAGATTGTCAAGATTAGTCCCTCATCTTTGAAGAACTTGTCACATTTGACCCTCAAAATATCAAATGTACAAGTATGATCCTTTATGTTTGAAGATATTACAAGTTCAGCCCTTGGGAATCAAGAATATAAAAGTTAAACCCTTTGGAAAAGTTTTTGGAAGAGTTTGTGCCATTTTCAGCAACTTGTCCAAAGTTGACAAAGCTATAATTGGACGCTGATGGGAATTTTTACAAAGTGAAAGAAAGTTAATACCTTGGGGACCAAATCTGCCATTTACCCAAACAAACCCACCAACCAGATAGTGACACATCAGCCCTACCCACCCACCAACCCATAACCATTACCCAAACCCATCAACCCTACCCGTCCAAAACCCACACCCGGTTTATTTAAATAAACCCCAGTCAAACCCCCTCCCAGTCAAACCTCCTTCCCTCCTAAACAACTTTTCAAAAACAAATTAAGATTAAACCACCCCCTTAATCCTGATAAACCCTAATCCTACCCCAGATCCCATCTCACCCAAAACAAAGGGTTTTACCCTGATACCTTCCAGAACCTTGATTCACGTCCCTCTCATCCTTTCCCACCTCACCCAACACATTCACATGCTCTGTGGGACCCTCCCCAAGCCTCCCCTGCTCCATCACTTTCACCCAAAACCCCACACCCGACCAAATTAACACCTCAGATCATCCCCTTGGTCCCAAAGGTTCATCCAACGTCCAAGATTGAAGATTCCAAGCTGGCATCCAGTACATGATCACATGGGCGATTTTTGACCCATTTTCAGTCAAATCCTCAAGGGCCTTTTTGGCATTTCAGTTAGCTAGGGTTTTAGTCTTCTAGTATGTTCTCTTAGTTAGTATTTAAAGGGCATTCGCATGTGAATGCACCTTTGTTCCAGTTTTCAAGCTTTCACTTGTAATTCCTTTTTAAGAAAATAAAAGTTTGGTGTTTGATAAAATCAATTGTAATTCCTTTTTATTGTTTTTAAAAGTTGTGTGTTGTGTGAAGCTTGATTCTGAGTTCCAATTTGTTAGTTGGTTGAGTAATTTTGAGTTTCAAAATTATTCAAAGGTTTCTGAAATTTGAAAGATTTTTGTAAAAAAAATTGTTTCAGGTTTGATGTTAAGAAGTTGGTTTTGTTTGTTGAATTAGTGTTTTGAAAACGTATTAAGAAGTTTGGAAAGGTTTTGGAAGAGTTTTAAGAAAGAAGAAAAGAAATCAGATTATTCATATATTGCTTGTATTTTGTCTGTTTTTCTTTGATTTGTCTTAAACAGGTGGAAGACCTGTTGTTGATCCTTGTTCTGCACCAACCCGAGTTGGTAGGAGGTGGTTATGCAACCACAAGGGCTTTGGATGTAAAGCCCTAAGGTAAAAGTTCTTTACCTTGGTGAAAATTTCAGAAAAAGTGATGTTCATGTGATTTGATTGATCTGCTGCTATAAGTGTGATAAGGTGTTGGATTTGTGTTCTTTTGAGTTGGAATACATGTTAGATGCTATAAGAACAGGTTTGATTAAGTTTGTAAGTGGTTTACTTTGTTAAATCTTGGTTTCAGTATTTAAAGTGGTGTTTGGATAAGCATTTTAGCAGGGTATTTGATTTGATTGTGCTTTTAAAAACGTGTTCAAGTTATTGGTAATAGTTGAGATAGGAGTTGTATCATTTGTGTACCAATTTGGTGAAGTTTTGAGCTAGTTTGTATGTTGAAAAAGTGAAACAAGTAGCTAAATCTGCATTACTCACTTTCTGCTTGAATTTCATGACAAAATGGTGCTAGCTCTTTGAAATCTGTAAGTGTTAGGGTGATTTAAGGTTTGTTTTGGTTTGTATGCTGATTGGTGATTGTGTGTGCAAAAGCTTGAAGTCTAAATCTCACTAGTGTGCATATAATAAGCTTAAACAGTCCACAGACCTTCATTTTTACATCAGAAACTTGCTATGGCCATAATGTGCTTTTGATTGCTTATTTTTGCTTGCTAAGTGCTTAATCTTTGCTGTGCTTGACTCCTTGTGCTTAAATAAGCACAAGGGTGCCCCCTTGTCCAAGAACAATACCAAAGAAACACACCACCAAGCTCCTCTTGGTGGTTATTCAGTTGTGAAGCAAAACAGAAACAAGGCACAACTCACTTGTGTTCTTCATCATAAACTGCACAAATTTTTGATCTTCAACTTGTTTAATCTTGGCTAAAAAGGAAGTTGGATTTGTGTTTATAAGCTCATTAAGTTGTCAGTTTGGTTAGGAAAAAGAAAAAAATAAAAAAGAAAATAAAAGCAAAAAGGTAGCCCGCAACGGACTCGAACCCTAGACCTCTCGCTGGAGGGTTAAGGGAACTACCATTGATCTAGACTCCTTTTTACGTTTATGTTTGTTTTCATTACTTATTTAACGCATTTTTTTTCTAGCTTATTTATATAAAAGCCGTGGCTTATTTCCCCTTTTCCAGCTTATTTACTTTGTGATTTTAGCTTATTTGAATTTTCCTAGGACCTTTATAGGATTTAAGACTTTTCTAGCTAATTTTTATATTTTTCCTTTTATTAGATTATTTTCTAGAATTTATTTATCATACGTTTTTTATAAAGTCATTAAAAAATAGAAAAAAGATTTTTAATTTTTAGGAAAAATAGTTTTTAGCTTTTAAAATAACATTTTGAGGTTTACAGCTTATTAGGTTTTCATTTTGGCTTATTTTTAATTTTATAAGATTTTAGGATTTTTAAGCAACTTTGAAAATTAATATAAAATTAATTAAGAAGTTTTAGAAACTTTAGTTTACATTTTCTTCTTAGTTAGAATATTTAGGATTTTTGAGAATTTTTTAGAATTTATTTGAGAACTTTTTATTTTTTGGAATATTTTAATATTATTTTATTCATTGAAATTCAAAGTTTTATTTTTATTTCTTTTTCATTTTTCCTAGGTTCTTTATCATTAATTAGGACTTTTCCCATTTGTAGAATAATTTTTAGGCTTTTCAATTAATTTTTAGAATTAATTTAAGATTTAATAGATTTTAATAGTTTTTAGGAGTTTAAAAATAGTTTAATTTGGTTTTAAAATTTTTAAAAATAGTTTTTAGTTTAATTAGGTCATTTTTAAGGTTTACAAATTATAAAATCTTGTTTAGGGCTTTTTAATATTTAAAAGTGATTTTTAGGGCTTTAATTAGCATTAAAAAGTCATTAATAAATTAATTAAAAGGTTTTGGCAAGTTTGGATTTTTTGTAAACTCTTAGAATATTATTTGGGATTTTTTAGTAATTTTTAGGAATTTTTAGGTTAAAATTTTAATTTTTGCACTTTTTACGTTCTACGTCGTAACTTTCTAGTAGTGTTTTTGCCTTATTTTTCTAATTTTTTTTTCGTCTTTTTCATTTTCTCTTCTTTTCTTCTAGTTAATAATCAAAAACATAATCAATCATTCATTACACAACACACGTGCCTCCTCGAGAGAACGAACTCACCTTTAGGGTCATTTACACACGGTTTTCCTAAATCGTCGTGCTTACCCTATATTATTGCCTTGTTTTCCTAAACAAGTGTGATTTTACACCTATCATTTTGGCGGCGCTGCCGGGGAGGCGTGTTGTGTTTTGATTGAACCATTGTTGTTTTTCTATATTAGCCATAAATATAATTGTATTAATAGCACTCTATTAATACGTATTAACGTTTTTCGGTTTTTGTGTGAATACTATTACTATATTGTATACGTAGAACAATAAATACACAAGTACTCCAAATACGTGAGCAATCACAACCTTGATTCGGGATTTCATCACTCGATCATTGTATTCGAATCTCAAACCAAAGAAAAAGGCAAAAATAGATAAATACTTTCGTGAAGCTTAATCTTGAAAATACAAACTATAAGGTGGGTATAAGGCGGTTGTATTTCACGACCTAAAGGAAAAAGGCTCTTAAGTGCTTCGCGCCGCCTCGTTTCCTCCGCTTGCTTGTGCGTATTTGATTTTGAGAGTGAATCGAGGGTTTTGCCGCCCAAAGTATTACTACATATCATATATATTTTCTTGGTTTCCATTTGATTAAACCCTCTTGAACGATTTGGTGTTCCACCATCGTTCTAAAGTCATCGAAGGCGTTCACTCCACGTGATCGTTTTCATTCCTTGAGGCCTTTTTAATCAAGAGATTTGATTAAGTGAGGAGATTTGTGGACTCATTGTCTACTTAATACATTCACCAATTTCCAAAAAGGTTAATACAATCAAAAACCACAAAAAAATTGAAAAAACACAAAATACCAAAAAGAATCTTCTTTGCTCGCCTTCTCGTTGTACGTGACGTTTATGCAAACTCGCTCTAAAGCTAGACGTGCTCGTAAACGAAGAAACAAATCACTCACTCAATCTAGTGAGGAGTCTCCAAGTGAGGAACCTATTGTAGAACAAGAAGCTATCATGGCTAATCGTACTATGATGGAGTTGCTTCAAGCACCCACCGAGGGTTTTGGAGAGGCCATTGTGATTCCCGCCATCCTTGCGGAGAACTTTGAGATCAAAACGGGTTTAATGTCTATGCTTCAAGCAAACAAGTTTCGCGGTCACGAAAAAGACAACCCACATTATCACATTAGGCAATTTAATCGCCTTACCGCGACAAGCAAGTTTAAGGATGTACCACACGATGCCATTAAGATGATGTTGTTTCCTTACTCGTTAGATGGACCCGCCAAGATATGGCTTGAGAAAGAACCACCGAATTCGATTTTGACATGGGCCGATCTCGTGTCTAAATTTGTGAATCAATTTTTTCCACCATCTAAGACAACACATTTGAAAAACGAGATTTCACGTTTTACACAAAGACCAAATGAAAGTTTTTCAATGGCTTGGGAAAGGTTTAAAGAAATGCTACATGAATGTCCACACCATGATTTTTCCGAATTGCATCAAATTGACACTTTTTATAATGGGCTTAATGAACATGAACGAGATTATTTAAATGCCGCCGCGGGTGGTAATTTTTTGTGCAAAACGACCAATGAGGCTTTGAAAATCATAGAAAATAGGTCTAAGGTCTATAGCCCTCGTAACACACCGAGTGTTGCCAATTTGGGCTCGTCATCATCTCGTTCCATTAATGCCTTACAAGATGAAGCAAATGAGGAGAATCGGTTTTTCGATAGGTTTTCGACTCTTATGTCTCATTGGAAAGCTCAAGAAGCTTCAAACACCGCTTCGGTTAAAGCGGTTGCTAAGAGTTGTATTTCGTGTGGTGGAGCTCATGATTTTTCCGAGTGCATTACCGCGGATGGTAACACTTCGAATGCTTATGTAGCCACGGGAACTTATAACCAAATCGGTCAAGGTTCACGTTCAAATCAAGCTCCACAAAATCAAAATGCTAATAACTATCGAAACAACAATCAAGGTGGAAATTACCAAGGAAATCAAAGGAATTATAACAAGGGTAATTACCAAAGTGGAAATGGGCAAATTTCTAACCAAAACCAAAACCGTGATTTTCAAACTCCCACTCAAGGTTTTCAAAATGCTCACACTAAAAATTTGCAAGGAGAATTTTTAGATTATGCTAAGGCTAATGATGCTAAGTTTGACAACATGCAACGTGAGATGATTAGCTTAAGATCCGAGTTGAAAAACGAGCTTAAAACCGAACTTGCTAATGAACTCAAAACTCATGCTAATAAAATGGAAGGAAATGTCACACGACTCCAACAAAATCAACAAAAAATGGAGCAAGGACAACATGAGATTAAGCAAGAGTTATTGAAAGCGGATGCTAGGCAATCTAAGTTTGAAGACCGAATGGCTAAAATGTTTGAAGCTATCATGTGTAAGCCTTCTTCTTCGGGTGGTCTTCCTAGTGATACCATCGTGAACCCGAAAGGAGAATTGAAGGTTATTACTACTCGTAGTGGTAAAACTTTCAAAGAACCCACTTCTCGTCCAAGTACTTCTATGGAGAAGGAAAAAGAGAAAGAACCCGAGGTGATGGTTGAAAAGGAGCACATTGCAAGCCCACGAAGTACCGCTCAAACCACACCTACGGTTGAACCAATACCCATTATGGAACCCGAGATTCCAAGGCCGATGCCTATGCCTAATTTGCCCCAACCCACACCACCTTTACCCTACCCATCAAGACGAGA
Source organism: Glebionis coronaria (assembly GCA_025667525.1). NCBI lineage: Eukaryota > Viridiplantae > Streptophyta > Magnoliopsida > Asterales > Asteraceae > Glebionis > Glebionis coronaria. Next base: position 579,197 of record JANFOE010000517.1, read on the forward strand.
CAAGGAAAAGCACAAGAACGAAATAATTATCAATTTGAACTCTTTATGAAAATGTTTCGTGACTTGCATTTTAATATAAGTTTTGCCGACGCCTTAGTCATGATGCCTCGATTTGCCGCGAACTTCAAAAGTATGTTGAATAACAAAGAAAAATTGCAAAAATCGTCTAGTTGTTCATCGGTTTTTCTAAGCCGCATACCTCAAAAGGTCGGTGATCCTGGAAAGTTTTTAATCCCATGTGCTATCCAAGACATGGAAGAATGCTACGCCTTGGCCGATCTTGGTGCTAGTATTAATTTGATGCCTCTTGAGATTTTTAAATCGCTCAATCTTCCAAATCTCACTCCTTCAAGAATGTCAATCGAAATGGCCGATCATTCTACGATTCTAGCTTGTGGAGTTGCCGAGGACGTCTTTGTGAAAGTTGGGAAATTCTATTATCCCGTGGACTTCATTGTTGTTGACATTCCCATCGATCCTAAAGTTCCGTTAATTTTAGGTAGATCTTTTTTGGATACCTCGAGAGCACTTATCGATGTGCATGCTAGAAAAATCACTCTTCGTTTCAATGAGGAAGAACTCGTCATTAATGCAACCCAAAACTCCACACTTTCTCATGTTTATTCGATAACATCTTTGTACAATGTCAATTCCACCAAAAACATTTGTCAAAAGATTTCCAATAGAGTTTTAGGAGTTGATAAAAATGAAGTTCCGACCCCTCCGCCGATGGAGGTTAAGAGTGTTAAGCCTATGATTCCAATCTCGAGTGATTCTTCGGATGATGAATACGTTGATCCCGATGGGGAGGTTTTCTTTGTTGACAAAAGATTTGAAAACTTGCCACCACCTAAACCAAAACGCTTTCAAAATGTGAGAATTTTTAGTGTGACTAACATTGTTTTAGATACACCAAATATTTTTGACATAATTAAATCGGGTTTTCACAAGGAGAGTTTTAAAGATGAAAAAGGAAAAGATTTTGAATTTAATTTAAAAGATTTTTCTACAATTCTAACTCCGTCATCACCGCGTGTCTTGAGTACTACAAGCTCGTCTTCTCCTTTTGACGATGCTTTGTGTGGACTTAGTGTGGGGGAAGCCCCTTATGTTCCCTCCCCTTTCTCCACCGAGGACGAGATATTTGACCCTGGAATTGCTTATATAGGGAAATCTCGGTCTTCCACCGATGCAATAAATGGAAAATCTTTTCATTTGATTGGTGCGAGTCTACCTCGAGTAGCTCAATGTTATGACTTACCCATTGTCCCACCCTTCTATTTCTTCTCTCCTATTTTCTTCTATCCCATTGGGATTTGTGTTGGAGTTGTGCTGTCTCGTCTTTCATCCGAAAACGAGGACGCTATCTTTGACCCCGGTATACGTTTATCGGATTTTTAAAGTACTCCACGTGCTTTTGGGCCTTGTTTATCATGTAAGCCCCACCAAAAATTGACCATACCATGATTATCCCTAAATGATCACATTTATGGGGATTCGAGTCGAGCTTTTGACTCGGTTATCAAAAACAAGGTGCCTCGTGGGGGAGACCCATGCTTATCCATGTACATATTATTGCTTTCTAATTAATGTAATGTGAGGGATTTGTGCCCTTCCAACCTTTATTCCGTGGTTGTTTGTGCATTGTGTCTTTTAGATCATCATCTTCACGATTGGAGCCTCTCGTGTTCGTTTCATGGGAGCACTCGATCGTTTGCTTTGGAGGCCATTCCCAATATCCACATATGATATATCCTTTTATGTTCTAACCTTAGGTTTTTAGCACACTTCATAAACGGCTTTAAACTTATTGGTTACACCCTTTCCATGCTAGATTAGGCATTCGACTACGTCTCTAGTATGGGGGTGTTTGTACCCCTAGACTCGAAACATTGAGGACAATGTTTAACTTTAGTATGGGGGGGTGAATAGATGCTTGCCTTGCCAAACCTTCACGCTTTCCAAAGTTTATCATTTTGTTTATCGTTTTGTTGCAAAATAAGGCTAAAAATGGCAAAATGGCCAAATTTTAAAATTTTTCTCATGTTTTATAAGTGTTTGAAGACACGAATGTAGATTTTCCGATGGCGAGAATAAGAGTAATTTTTTACTCGACCGTGCGTGTTGAGCACTTAGCTTTGGTTCCTTAACTACACATTAGGCTAAGTCTCTTAAATGAGGACGAGAAATGATAGAGTTAATTATAAGTTACTATGCTAAACGTAGAGTACTCGTATTCTTTCAAAAACTCATGTGTTCTCGTTGTTTGCTTATTCTCCCTTCGCATGTAAATATTTTTGCTTAATAAATATTGATTTAGCGGTTTAGTTAGGATTGTTGGGTTTCTAGTCTTTTCTAGTAGCTTCCGTGTAATTAAATTGGGAAGACATTAAGATATCGCCAGCGTCACGGTTTTGAAGTATTGGCAACCCGAATAATCGAAAGCTTCACCCAATAATAAGATTTCAAGTGCTCACCTAAATCTAGCAAACAATTTGAAGCCCCACAAGGCCTAAAATCTATGCAAAATTGAAAGTGAATCAAGCCTTAATCTTCGAAGCTTTAAAGATCCAAAATTCGCTTTTGCGTGAGGATATACGTCTTTGGCTAATAAAACCACCGATGAGGCGGATAATAAAAGGCAAGGCAAGACCGAAGTCATAATAAAAGCTTCATGGCGAAGTTGAATAAAAGATGGAGGTAAACCAAAGATAATAAGGTCCTTCCGTTAGGGGGCGTATAAAAGTCTTGGTAATAAGTCTCATGTTCAAAACCTTTATAAAACCGTGTTTATCGATTCTTCTTGTCAACTTAATTTTTTAACATCGTTGTCTATTAGGAGGGGTTATTGATTTGATGGTCTTAGTTACACCGTTAGGACTCTATTTTTAGACCTAAATCTCTATTATCGCATAAGTCAACAATGTATCCTCGTGATCATTAAGACATAATAAAATATAAGAGATACAACTTAGGAATAATGGGAGAATAAGTACGTGATTAGGGCATATGAGTAGTGTTAGCATTACTAACTTATAATGACAATGATCTCGTTGCACGCTTGGCATGGAATTAAGGTGAAAATCGAGGACGACGAAATTATTTCTAACGAAGCATTCACGTGTTCTTATTCTATGAACCTAAACGTCCCATTTTGCGATGAAAATCATACATTATGTCCAAAACACAAGTAGTAGCAATAGTGTAGTGTAGCTAGTTTATCATTTCATAAAAGTGAATAAAATTAAATTTTGGAGATGCTTTGATACTTTATTCTTAGCATTGCGTGAGGGCACGGCAATGTTTTAGTATGGGGGAGTGATGAGACTGCATTTATACATGGTCTCATCGTCCAAAACGGCCTTAAAATGCATAAAATATCATAAAATAGACCAAATATATGCTCGTGTTTGTTACTTGTGTATTTTTAGGTACGGATATTGAGGAATTGGCAAAAGAACACAAGAATCAATCAAAAACGAACACGGGAAACGAAGTCGCACAATGAACCGGGCCCAAGTTTGGAATTTTGCAAAAAGACCCTTGAAGAATTGAAGATTGTCAAGATTAGTCCCTCATCTTTGAAGAACTTGTCACATTTGACCCTCAAAATATCAAATGTACAAGTATGATCCTTTATGTTTGAAGATATTACAAGTTCAGCCCTTGGGAATCAAGAATATACAAGTTAAACCCTTTGGAAAAGTTTTTGGAAGAGTTTGTGCCATTTTCAGCAACTTGTCCAAAGTTGACAAAGCTATAATTGGACGCTGATGGGAATTTTTACAAAGTGAAAGAAAGTTAATACCTTGGGGACCAAATCTGCCATTTACCCAAACAAACCCACCAACCAGATAGTGACACATCAGCCCTACCCACCCACCAACCCATAACCATTACCCAAACCCATCAACCCTACCCGTCCAAAACCCACACCCGGTTTATTTAAATAAACCCCAGTCAAACCCCCTCCCAGTCAAACCTCCTTCCCTCCTAAACAACTTTTCAAAAACAAATTAAGATTAAACCACCCCCTTAATCCTGATAAACCCTAATCCTACCCCAGATCCCATCTCACCCAAAACAAAGGGTTTTACCCTGATACCTTCCAGAACCTTGATTCACGTCCCTCTCATCCTTTCCCACCTCACCCAACACATTCACATGCTCTGTGGGACCCTCCCCAAGCCTCCCCTGCTCCATCACTTTCACCCAAAACCCCACACCCGACCAAATTAACACCTCAGATCATCCCCTTGGTCCCAAAGGTTCATCCAACGTCCAAGATTGAAGATTCCAAGCTGGCATCCAGTACATGATCACATGGGCGATTTTTGACCCATTTTCAGTCAAATCCTCAAGGGCCTTTTTGGCATTTCAGTTAGCTAGGGTTTTAGTCTTCTAGTATGTTCTCTTAGTTAGTATTTAAAGGGCATTCGCATGTGAATGCACCTTTGTTCCAGTTTTCAAGCTTTCACTTGTAATTCCTTTTTAAGAAAATAAAAGTTTGGTGTTTGATAAAATCAATTGTAATTCCTTTTTATTGTTTTTAAAAGTTGTGTGTTGTGTGAAGCTTGATTCTGAGTTCCAATTTGTTAGTTGGTTGAGTAATTTTGAGTTTCAAAATTATTCAAAGGTTTCTGAAATTTGAAAGATTTTTGTAAAAAAAATTGTTTCAGGTTTGATGTTAAGAAGTTGGTTTTGTTTGTTGAATTAGTGTTTTGAAAACGTATTAAGAAGTTTGGAAAGGTTTTGGAAGAGTTTTAAGAAAGAAGAAAAGAAATCAGATTATTCATATATTGCTTGTATTTTGTCTGTTTTTCTTTGATTTGTCTTAAACAGGTGGAAGACCTGTTGTTGATCCTTGTTCTGCACCAACCCGAGTTGGTAGGAGGTGGTTATGCAACCACAAGGGCTTTGGATGTAAAGCCCTAAGGTAAAAGTTCTTTACCTTGGTGAAAATTTCAGAAAAAGTGATGTTCATGTGATTTGATTGATCTGCTGCTATAAGTGTGATAAGGTGTTGGATTTGTGTTCTTTTGAGTTGGAATACATGTTAGATGCTATAAGAACAGGTTTGATTAAGTTTGTAAGTGGTTTACTTTGTTAAATCTTGGTTTCAGTATTTAAAGTGGTGTTTAGATAAGCATTTTAGCAGGGTATTTGATTTGATTGTGCTTTTAAAAACGTGTTCAAGTTATTGGTAATAGTTGAGATAGGAGTTGTATCATTTGTGTACCAATTTGGTGAAGTTTTGAGCTAGTTTGTATGTTGAAAAAGTGAAACAAGTAGCTAAATCTGCATTACTCACTTTCTGCTTGAATTTCATGACAAAATGGTGCTAGCTCTTTGAAATCTGTAAGTGTTAGGGTGATTTAAGGTTTGTTTTGGTTTGTATGCTGATTGGTGATTGTGTGTGCAAAAGCTTGAAGTCTAAATCTCACTAGTGTGCATATAATAAGCTTAAACAGTCCACAGACCTTCATTTTTACATCAGAAACTTGCTATGGCCATAATGTGCTTTTGATTGCTTATTTTTGCTTGCTAAGTGCTTAATCTTTGATGTGCTTGACTCCTTGTGCTTAAATAAGCACAAGGGTGCCCCCTTGTCCAAGAACAATACCAAAGAAACACACCACCAAGCTCCTCTTGGTGGTTATTCAGTTGTGAAGCAAAACAGAAACAAGGCACAACTCACTTGTGTTCTTCATCATAAACTGCACACATTTTTGATCTTCAACTTGTTTAATCTTGGCTAAAAAGGAAGTTGGATTTGTGTTTATAAGCTCATTAAGTTGTCAGTTTGGTTAGGAAAAAGAAAAAAATAAAAAAGAAAATGAAAGCAAAAAGGTAGCCCGCAACGGACTCGAACCCTAGACCTCTCGCTGGAGGGTTAAGGGAACTACCATTGATCTAGACTCCTTTTTACGTTTATGTTTGTTTTCATTACTTATTTAACCCATTTTCTTTCTAGCTTATTTATATAAAAGCCGTGGCTTATTTCCCCTTTTCCAGCTTATTTACTTTGTGATTTTAGCTTATTTGAATTTTCCTAGGACCTTTATAGGATTTAAGACTTTTCTAGCTAATTTTTATATTTTTCCTTTTATTAGATTATTTTCTAGAATTTATTTATCATACGTTTTTTATAAAGTCATTAAAAAATAGAAAAAAGATTTTTAATTTTTAGGAAAAATAGTTTTTAGCTTTTAAAATAACATTTTGAGGTTTACAGCTTATTAGGTTTTCATTTTGGCTTATTTTTAATTTTATAAGATTTTAGGATTTTTAAGCAACTTTGAAAATTAATGTAAAATTAATTAAGAAGTTTTAGAAACTTTAGTTTACATTTTCTTCTTAGTTAGAATATTTAGGATTTTTGAGAATTTTTTAGAATTTATTTGAGAACTTTTTATTTTTTGGAATATTTTAATATTATTTTATCCATTGAAATTCAAAGTTTTATTTTTATTTCTTTTTCATTTTTCCTAGGTTCTTTATCATTAATTAGGACTTTTCCCATTTGTAGAATAATTTTTAGGCTTTTCAATTAATTTTTAGAATTAATTTAAGATTTAATAGATTTTAATAGTTTTTAGGAGTTTAAAAATAGTTTAATTTGGTTTTAAAATTTTTAAAAATAGTTTTTAGTTTAATTAGGTCATTTTTGAGGTTTACAAATTATAAAATCTTGTTTCGGGCTTTTTAATATTTAAAAGTGATTTTTAGGGCTTTAATTAGCATTAAAAAGTCATTAATAAATTAATTAAAAGGTTTTGGCAAGTTTGGATTTTTTGTAAACTCTTAGAATATTATTTGGGATTTTTTAGTAATTTTTAGGAATTTTTAGGTTAAAATTTTAATTTTTGCACTTTTTACGTTCTACGTCGTAACTTTCTAGTAGTGTTTTTGCCTTATTTTTCTAATTTTTTTTTTCGTCTTTTTCATTTTCTCTTCTTTTCTTCTAGTTAATAATCAAAAACATAATCAATCATTCATTACACAACACACGTGCCTCCTCGAGAGGACGAACTCACCTTTAGGGTCATTTACACACGGTTTTCCTAAATCGTCGTGCTTACCCTATATTATTGCCTTGTTTTCCTAAACAAGTGTGATTTTACACCTATCAGCTATGAACTCTATTCAACCCCGAGCAACTTTTAAACGATCTTGCGCTAAAGGCTAAGTAACCTTTCAAATCGTACGACCTTACTTATTGCAATTATGATTTATTCCTAATGCATTGATCTTATGGGAAGAAAAAGCCACAATTAAAAACATATGAGTTTTTGAAAGAACATTTTCATGTTCTACGTTTAGCATGATCACTTGTCTAACTCTATCATCTCTCGTTCTTCACTATATAAAGACCTCTAATTAAAGAGACTCGTGAATACTTAGCCATGCAGGTCAAAATTAAGCCAAATTTGGATTAGCTTTCATTAAGACTATATCAAATCAAAGTTTTGGGTTTTCAAGCCACCTATAGGATCTTGCACTTTCTTGGACTTTTTCAAGCTTAGAGAATGCATTTTATAGTTCCCTTGATAAGTGACTTTCTAGGATCAATTATAGGAACTTGCGAAAAGTTCTTGTTCTTAACCCGTATGAGTTAAGACTTTCGCGTTTTAAAGCTCCCTATATAAAAGTCTAGCAAAACTTGAATTGAGCGGGTTAAGGAATGTAAATGGCTCCAAATGGCCATCAAGTCAAAAATTAAATCTTATTCTACCCAACGGAAAATATACATTCGTGTCTTAAAAACACTTATGAGAACTAAGAAAAATTTTAAAATTTGGCTATTTTTAGCCTTATTAGCATCAAAACAAAACACTGAAAGTTGGAAAGCGTGAGGGCGTAGCAAAGCAAGTACCTATTAACCCCCCATACTAAAAGTTAACATTGTCCTCAATGTTTCGTGTCTAAAGGTGGAGCACCCCCATACTAGAGACGAAGAGTCGAATGCTTAGGATCTAGCATGGAAAGGGTGATCAACAATATATCTAAAGCCGTTTATTAAGTATGCTAAAAGATAATTGTTAGAACAATAAAGGATATGTCATGGATTCGCGAAAAAACTTCTTCAAGCAAACGATGGAGGCTCACGCAAACAAACACGAGAGTCTTCAATCGTAGATGATGATCTAGATAACACAATCACAAACAACCACGAGACAACGAGTTGAAATGGTACAAGTCCCCTTATTAGTGAATAGTAAGCATAAAAGATAAGCATGGGATCTCCCTCACGAGGCACCTAGTTTTTGATTACCGAGTCATGAGCTCGACTCGATCCCCTCAATGCTAATTATCATTTGGGAAGGTGACTTAGTCGAGGGCAACCATTGAAGGAATTTCCCCACCAAAGTAGTGCTTAAGCCTATGTCCATTCACCTTGAAATTAGGACCATCATCTTGAGATAGCTTGATGGTCCCATAAGGAAACACTTGTGTAATGGTGAACGGACCCGACCAACGAGATTTCAATTTCCCGAAAAATATCTTAAGTCGAGAGTTAAAAAGTAACACTTGATCACCAACGTTAAAAACCCGGTTTTTAATCTTTGAATCATGAAACTTTTAAGTCTTTTCTTTAAAAATTAATGAATTTTCATAAGCATTATCTCTTAATTCATCCAATTCATTCAATTGTATTTTCCGGTGATCTCCCGCGGTCTTCAAGTCAAATTTTGCATGCTTAAGGGCCCAATATGCCTTGTGCTCCAACTCAATGGGCAAATGACAATTCTTCCCGTAGACTAACTTACAAGGAGTGCAACCGATAGGTGTCTTATAAGCGGTCCTAAAGGCCCATAAAGCGTCATCGAGTTTGTCGGACCATGAAGCACGGTTTTCTCCAATTGACCTCTCTAAAATCCTCTTCAAAGCTCGGTTCGAAACCTCGACTTGCCCACTCGTTTGCGGGTGATAAGCCGTAGAAAGACGATGAGTAACTCCATATTTCTTTAGAACCTTTTCGAATTGGTCATTACAAAAATGGGTTCCACGATCGCTTATAATAGCACGAGGGGTTCCGAACCGAGAGAATAGTTGCTTCAAAAACTTCACTACCACACGAGCATCATTAGTAGGCAAAGCCTTAGCTTCCACCCACTTAGAAAGGTAGTCCACCGCGACGAGGATATATTTGTTGCCATGAGACGATGGGAACGGCCCCATAAAGTCTATTCCCCATATGTCGAAAATCTCACACACTTGAATTATGTTTTGCGGCATTTCATCAGGTTGAGACGATTTTCCTTGACGTTGGCATAAATCACACGACTTCACAAGTGCGTGTGCATCACGATAGATAGAAGGCCAAAAGAAGCCGGCATCGAACCCTTTCTTAGCCGTGAGATTAGCACCGTGGTGACCACCCGTGGGTCCCTCGTGACAAGCTCTAAGGATATTAGAAGCTTCGGTACCAAAAACACAACGTCGAATGAGTTGATCCGCACAAACCCAAAAGAGATAAGGGTCGTCCCAAAAATAGAACTTGACATCACGAAAGAATTTTCGTTTTTGTTGTGTCGTCATACCCTTAATTATGAAATTGCCCGCATGGTAATTTTCAATGTCGGCAAACCATGGGGTGGTATCTTTAGAATTCACTACACCGAGAGTCTCGAGAGGAAATGTTTCGGTGATTTCCTTGTTCTCGAAAACATCTTTGTGAGGATCTTCTAGACGAGAGAGATGATCGGCCGCTAGATTCTCAGCTCCTTTTTTGTCAAGCACGGTGACATCAAATTCTTGGAGGAGGATCATTCAACGAAGCAATCTCGGCTTAGCATCTTGCTTAGCTAAGAGATACTTGATAGCCGAATGGTCGGTATACACGATGCTTTTAGTTAAGACGAGATAAGGTCGGAATTTCTCAAAAGCATAGACCACGGCAAGGAATTCCTTTTCCGTTGTGGTGTACTTTAATTGAGCCTCGGTCATCGTCTTACTAGCATAGTGGATAGGACGGAAATGCTTGTCATAACGTTGTCCTGAGACGGCCCCTATAGCATAATCACTTGCATCGCACATGATTTCAAAGGGTAATTCCCAATTAAGAGCAACAATAATGGGAGCTTCGGTAAGTTTCCTTTTGAGAGTTTCGAAAGCTCTAACACAATCCTCATTGAAATTAAAAGGAGCATCCTTCTCGAGAAGGTGTGTCATAGGTTGAGAGATTTTCGAAAAGTCCTTGATGAAACGATAATAAAAGCCCGCATGGCCTTGGAAACTCCTAACTCCCTTAACGGTTTTGGGATGAGGTAACTTGGCGATGACGTCTACCTTAGCTTTATCGACCTCAATCCCCGCCTTCGACACCTTATGTCCTAAGACGATTCCTTGTTTACACATAAAATGACATTTTTCCCAATTAAGCACAAGATTGGTTTCTTCACAACGTTTTAACATTTGCTCGAGATTAGATAAACATGACGTGAACGAATTGCCAAACACCGAAAAGTCCTCCATAAACACTTCCATCGACTTCTCGATCATATCGTGAAAAATCGCCATCATACACCGTTGAAACGTACCCGGTGCATTACAAAGTCCGAAATGCATCCTACGATAAGCGAACGTTCCATAAGGACACGTAAAAGTAGTCTTCTCTTGATCACGAGGGTCGATAGGGATTTGAAAGTAACCGGAAAAACCATCTAAAAAGCAATGGAATTCATTTCCCGCAAGTCGCTCCAACATTTGATCCATGAAGGGCATAGGAAAGTGGTCTTTACGAGTGGCGTCATTTAACTTTCGGTAGTCAATACACACCCTCCAACCGGTCACAACAGAGTGGGAATTAACTCGTTGTTTTCATTAGGCACAACGGTCATTCCTCCCTTTTTAGGGACACAATGGATTGGGCTCACCCATGGGCTATCGGATATAGGATAAATCATTCCCGCGTCAAGGAGTTTAAGGACCTCCTTTTTAATGACATCATGAATTTTGGGATTCACCCTTCTTTGACTTTGAATTGCGGGTTTGTAGTCCTCCTCCATTAAAATCTTGTGAGTACAAAATTTTGGGTCAATACCCTTAATGTCGGAAATTTTCCACGCAATTGCCCCTTTATGAGCCTTAAGAACTTTCAAGAGCTCGGTTTTTTCATTATTAGCAAGACCTTTTGCAATAATAACCGGCAACTTGTCATCACCTTCCAAGAATGCGTATTCGAGGTGAGAAGGAAGATCTTTCAATTCAAGGATAGGTGGTTCCTCGATTGAAGATTTTGGTTCAACACTCATAACTTCCATCGGCGGAAGAAATGGTGGAATAGAAGTATCATCACTAATCAACACCTCATTTTCATTGTCGATTTCATTTGAAGTGAGATCGCCTCCTGGGAATGGAGTGAGATTTAGTGTGGAATTAGCAAGAATCGGATCCAAAATAGTGGGATTGCCACTTGACGAGCTATCAGAAAAACCTAACACTTCTTGTGAAAACTCATCGCAAACCACATCAACGATGTCAATGTGATTGATGGTAGCGATTGCATAAACATGAGAAGGTTTCGAGTTTTGAGTAGCGTTTATAACAAGTTCCTCTTCGTTGAATCTCAAAGTGATAGTTCTCGCATGAACATCGATAAGCGATCTCGAAGTGTCTAAAAATGAACGACCTAAAATTAGAGGAAATTGAGGATCCGCGGGGATGTCAACTACTATAAAATCAACGGGATAGTAGAACTTCCCCACTTTCACGAAAAAATCTTCGGCTACTCCACATGCTAAAATCGTAGAATGATCGGCCATCTCGATATACATGTTCGAAGGAATAAGAGCCGGAAGCGAAAGCGATTTCCAAATGGAAAATGGCATCAAATTAATGCTCGCACCAAGATCGGCCAAGGCGAGGCATTCTTTCATATCTTGTATGTCACTAGGAATGAGAAACTTTCCGGGGTCACCAACTTTTTCCGGTATGCGGTTAAGATAAACCGAAGAACAATTAGCAAGCTTTGAAAGCTTTTCCTTATCGCTCATCATACTTTTGAAAGTGGAAGCGAAACGAGGCATATACAACAACGCGTCGGCTAAACTCACATCAAAATGCACTTGTTGAAACATTTTTATAAAAAGCTCGATTTGTTGTTTGTTACGTTCTTGCAATTTCTCTTTGTTTCGTCTCGAAGGGTAGGGTAAAGGTGGTGTGGGTTGGTCATTAGGCAATGGCCTTGGAAACTCGGGTTCCACAATTGGTATTGGTTCAACCGTATGTGTGGTTTGAGCGGTACTTAGTGGGATTGTAATGTTCTCCTTTTCGACCATCACCTCGGGTTCTTTCTCGATTTCCTTCTCCGTAGAAGTACTTGGACGAGAGATTGGTTCTTTGAAAGTTTTACCACTTCGTGTAGTAATAACCTTCATTTCTCCCTTCGGGTTTGCAATGGTATCACTAGGAAGACCACCCGAGGTAGAGGGTTTACACATGATTGCTTCAAACATCTTAGCCATTCGGTCCTCAAATTTTGATTGCCTAGCATCCGCTTTTAATAACTCTTGCTTAATCTCATGTTGTCCTAATTCCAACTTTTGTTGATTTTGTTGAAGACGTTGGACATTTCCTTCCATTTTGTTTGCATGAGTTTTAAGTTCATTAGCAAGTTCATTTTTAAGCTCGTTTTTTAACTCGGATCTTAAGCTAATCATCTCACGTTGCATGTTATCAAATTTAGCATCATTTGCTTTTGCATAATCCAAAAATTCTCCTTGAAGATTTTTAGTGTGAGCATTTTGAAAACCTTGTGTAGTGTTTTGAAAATCACGGTTTTGGTTTTGATTAGTGACTTGTCCATTCCCATTTTGATAATTCCCTTTGTTGTAGTTACGTGAATTGCCTTGGTAATTACCACCTTGGTTGTTGTTTCGATAATTATTAGCATTTTGATTTGGTGGAGCTTGATTTGGGCGGGAACCTTGACCGTTTTGGTTGTAAGTTCCCGTTGCTACATAAGCACTCGAAGTGTTACCATCCGCGGTAATGCACTCGGAAAGATCATGAGCTCCACCACAAGACAAACAACTCTTAGCAACCGCTTTAACCGAAGCGGAATTTGAAGCTTCTTGAGCTTTCCAATGGGACATAAGATTAGCAAATCTATCAAAAAACCGATTTTCCTCATTAGCTTCATCATGTAAGGCATTAATGCTACGAGACGATGACGATGATGACGAACCCAAATTGGCAACACTCGGTGTGTTACGAGGGCTATAAACCTTAGATCTATTCTCGATGATTTTCAAAGCCTCATTGGTCGTCTTGCACAAAAAATTACCACCCGCGGCGGCATTCAAATAATCTCGTTCATGATCATTAAGCCCATTATAAAAAGTATCAATTTGATGCAATTCCAAAAAATCATGGTGTGGACATTCATGTAACATTTCTTTAAAGCGTTCCCATGCCATTGAAAAACTTTCATTATTTCTTTGCACAAATCGTGAAATCTCATTTTTCAAATGTGTTGTTTTAGATGGTGGAAAAAACTTGTTCACAAACTTAGAAACGAGATCACCCCATGTCAAAATCGAATTTGGCGGTTCTTTCTCGAGCCAAATTTTTGCGGGTCCATCTAACGAGTATGGAAACAACATCATATTAATGGCGTCATGTGGAACATCCTTAAACTTGCTAGTAGCGGTGAGACGGTTAAAATTCCTAATGTGATAGTGCGGGTTGTCTTTCTCATGACCTCTAAACTTATTTGCTTGCAACATCGACATTAAACCCGTCTTGATCTCGAAATTCTCCGCAAGGATGGCGGGAATCACAATGGCCTCTCCAAAACCCTCGGTGGGTGCTTGTAGCAACTCCATCATAGTACGATTTGCCATGACGACTTCTTGTTCTATAATAGGTTCAACAATTGGAGGTTGTTCTTCAATCAACGTCTCTTGATTGGCTTGCTTTTGAAGACGTTTACGAGCTCGTTTTGCTTGATTACGAGTGATCATAAACTTCACGAAGGATGGGAGGTGAGCAAAGAAGATTCTTTTTGGGTGTTTTGTGAATTTTCAAAAATTTTTTTGTGTTTTTGATTGTATTTAATTTTTTTGGATTTTGGTGTATCTTCGTAGACAACAATCTACAAAATCTCTCCTCGAATCAAACTCTTGATTAAAGAAGCCTCAAAGGAATGAAAACGATCACGTGGAGTGAACGCCTTCGAATGACTTTAGAACTTTGGTGAAAACCAAGTTGTTCAAGAGGGTTTAATCACAAAGAAACCAAGCAAATATATTATACGTAATAATACTTTGGGCGGCAAAACCCTTGATTAGCCTTCAATCTCAAAATACTCACAAGCAAGCGGGGAAACGAGGCGGCGCGAAGCACTTAAGAGCCTTTTTCCTTAGGGTATATTTTATAATACCCGCCTTATACCCACCTTATAGTTTGTATTTTTCAAAATCGAGCTTCACGAAAGTATTTATCTATTTTTGCCTTTTTCTTTTTGTTTGAGATTCGAATACAATAATTAGGAGATCAAATCCCAATTAAGGTTGTGTTTTCACACTTTTGGAGATATTGTTTATTTGTTGTGATACTTAATACAATATAGTAATAATAATTTCACAAGAAAACCAAGAAAACCGATAATACGTATTAGTAGATTTCTACTAATACAAATACTATTTTGGTTAATATTAAAAACAACAATGCAAATTAATCACGACACCTCCCCGGCAGCAGCACCAAAATGACTGAGGTAAAAATACGACCTTTAGGAAAAGGTGCGTAAAAGCGGTAAGTATTGAACAAATGATTTTAGGAAAAACCAAGTGTTAATGACCCTTATGAAGTTCGTTTCCCAAGGAGGTATATGTGTGTGACTAAGATTTAAATGATTTGAGATTAATATATGGTTTAGAAGGGGATGAGAAAAGAAGATGACGAAGACGTGAAAATTATACTACAACGACCAAACGTAAAACCGTAAAAACTACAAAAATAAAAATTAATTCTAAAAATTACCAAAAATTTACCAAAAATCAAAATTAATAAACTAAGAGTTTACCAATGATCAAAACTTTTTCAAACCTTTTAATTAATTAAATATTCAATTTTTTAATGCTAATTAAAGCCCTAAAAATCAAATAAATTATCAAAAAGCCCAAATAAAGACTTTTCAATTGGTAAACCTCTAAAATTACCTAAAAAGATTAAAAACTATTTTTAGAAATTTTTAAACTAATAAAAACTATTTAAAATGATTTAAAAACTATTAAAACTTAAAATAATTTTAAAAATTAATCTAAAAGTGATAAAATTATTCTAAAAGCTGCTAAATTCCTATTTTAATGTATTAAAGCTAAGAAAAATGTAAAAAGTTGGAAAATGTGAAATTTGAAAAATAATAATAAAATAATATTAAAATATTATTAAAAATCTAAAAATTATAAAAAATTCTAAAAACTTGCAAACTAGTTTATTTTAACCTAAATAAATAGAAAATCAAAGTGAAATGATCAGAATACCCCTATTAGGCCCTCAAATGGGCCAAAACCAAAAACAATCAACCTTAATAGGCTTTTTGGCCCAAAAAGTCAAACTTGGCCCAATTGACTTGGAAAAGCCCTATCTGACTCAAAATTTAATTCTAAACACAAAACTCTAAAGGCCCAAAAGCTGAATGTGAGCTTATCACAGCTTAATAAGCAAGCAGCTTATTCTTATTGGGCTTTTCAGCCCATTAAGCAATAAGCCAATTCCATAAGCTCTAATTTGACACACAACCTTCTTTTGGGATGATTATGAGATCTGTAAAAAGAAATTTTGAAAAAGCACACTCAATAAGCCAGAAATAAGCAAAGTAATATTTCGATAAAAGACAAAATAGTCGCGTTTGAGAAATAAGGCACCTCAGAAGTTGATTCAACTTGCAAAACATCACAAATGGACTCAATAAGCCAAATCAATCAACAAAATTCCAATAAGCACAACCAATAAGCCAGAATAAGCACTTAAGCACTTATGAAAAAGCCAATCAAGTTGGTTTTCTAGTCAAACCCTAAAGTCAACCCACCAAATGCTCCAGTATGAACAAATGGGTCAAATAATGAGCACCTATAACAAAATCCAAGTTGTTACTGGTTAAAATAAGCTATTATAGCTTATTGATAAGCTGAAACCAATTTAACACTAGCAGTGGTAACTAGCAGGGGAAAGGAGTTCCCACTGCTTTGACTATTTGACTGAGCTTTTTAGAGAGTTTTAGTTGGATTCAATTGGAAACAAGGGCACCCTTGTGATCAGGGAATCACAAGGAGTCAATAGCAACAAGAAAATCCAAATTTGGTTCACACAGTAAGCCACAAATGATCAAACAGTCACCAGATACACCACAGACATGGAAATAAGCAGTTAAGCACTTAATAAGCAGATTTAGCAAGAATAAGCCAACCAAACTCAACAGGATGCATACACAAGCTATATTAACTATGAATAAGCACAAATCAACTTATAACAAACACTGAATCAAAGTAAACAACAAGATCAAAGCATAAACAGTTACTGATAAGAACATGAACAATATGCAGACAAGTTTGCTGATCTATTTGACACTAGATCCAATTTCAAGCAGTCAAATCTCTTCTCCTGGTGTGACTAACTAAGGTTTAGCACTTGTTAGCCCTAGCCTAAGCTTAGATCTAGGTGTCCTCAAAATCCTAGCCAATTTAACCAAGTATCCAAGATTTTATACCCTATTTTATGAATCTAGGTGTTTCAAACCTTCAAACCTGCAAACAGATGAACAATAGCAACCAAATAACAGATACTAACACTTGCAAACACAAAACCACCTCTTAGCAAACCACAAATCCAAATCATGCAGTTGATCCAAACACCCCTTAATCAACTACTTAACAAAGAAACTTGTGATTTCTACTAATAACCTACTGATTTTAATAATCAAAAACACTTACTAGGTAGCAACTAACAGAATCAAACTCAAAATTCACCAGTCCAAACACAAGAACACAAAATCAAAGCACCAAATCCAAAACAGGCAGTAACATGAACTTTTGAGAGGAAACTTAATCAAGAGATTATACCTGCCCTCCACAACATCCTAGGAGGGCCAGCTATGCTCCTTGGACCTTGTTCAACAACTAGAACAAGACCAAGGTACTTCAAAGAAGAAGATCAAAGCCTGTTGATGTTCAAAGTAGAACAAGGCTTTGATTATGATATGTCTTCAACACAAGCAGCAAACAATCTCAACCAAAGGCTTAGAACTCTTCCCAGGCTTGGTGTCAACAAGCTTGAAGGAGCTCAAGGCTTATGGCTAAGGGTTAGTACACAATGATAACCAAAATCAGAAACTAGGATTTCAAGGCCTTTGAACCTTGAAAACCTTATGAACCAAGACGTGCCTTAACCACAAGATTAAGGAAGGTCTTAATAATCAAATAGAACTCAGATTTAGGCTATTCTAACACCAACTTTTAATCAAATCAAAAAGAGAATTCAAAATTTTTAGAAATACAAATTTTATTAACTTAAAAAGGAATTACAAAGATTGATAGCCTAAAACTGGAACAAAGGGACTCTCACATGTTAAGGTCTCCTTTTATAGGCAAATGCCTGGCTACACTATTCACAAACCCTAGAAGTGAATTCTCTAAAATACCCTTGAGCACTTGAGGCAGTTTGTTGTTGATGAGCTGTCCAAAATGATCCAAGACGTTCATTTTAGCTTTAGGATGAAGCAAGGAGTCTTAGCTGTTGATTTTGCCATGTTGGATGACTTGGAGGGCAAGTAGTCACATGATTGGTGGACGGGTATTTGGGGGTGGGGTCCATTGTGAGTGGGAATAAGGGTTTTATGGTTGGGATGGGTTTCTGCACATGTGAATCACTCATGTGCAAAGGTAATTGAAAATTACCCTAAGTTTAAGTGGTGTAAATTCTGGGTGGGTAAAAGGTGAATAGTGGAGTGTTTGATCCGAAATTGGGGGAAGTTAAGTTGTTTGGCGCATTTTTCAGGTTTGAATGTTTCATTTGCCCAATAATAGTCCTTGTGTTTTGGTAAAAAGTGTATAACACGTTTTCAGCCAACAAAACCTTATTCCCTTTGTTAATAAGTTTCACACTTTGGCAGTTTTGGCACAATACTTTTTCAAAAGGTTTAAAAGGGTTGTTTTTGCCATTTTAAGATAATTCAAGGACTGATATTGGACATTCTTGATCTTCAAAGGTCTTCAATGTATCTTTGGCTTCATGAGGGACCATAATTGGCAATTTGAAACTGGTGAGGGACTAATCTTGCCATTTCTTCAAAGTTGAAGGACCATTTGTGTAATTTTGACAAACTTAAAGGACCAAACTTGTAATTATCAATATACAAGGGTTTTAAGTGTCATTTCTTCATTTATTGAGGATCAATCTTGTATGTCTTCAAGTCTTCAAGGGTATTTGTTGAATATTCCATGAATTAGGGCCCGGTTCTTTGTACGGCTTCGTTTCTCGTGTCCGTTTTTCCCTGTATCTTGTGATCTTTTGTCTTTTTCACGATATCCATACCTAAAATACACAAGTAAACAAACACAAGCATATATATGGTATTTAATGACATTTTTATGCATTTAAAGCTCGAAAAGAACGATGAGATCATGTATAAATGCCATCTCATCATTAATAAACCCTAGGTTGACGATTTGTGGTGTTGTGAAGAGAGTGTGTAGGGTTCCTTTATTTGTGAACCCTTAATACATAGCTAGCTTCGTATGGCTGCTGTGATTTTCGTTTTTAGGGTTTGCAAAAACCCTAGATCTATCGACGATTGTTGCTGCTTGGATCAAGAACTGGTCACGTTTTCATGGCTGCTATAATCATGTTCTTATTCCTGGTTCGTGTGATCATGTTCCACGCATGCTATTAACATCATATACAAGAAGCAAATGTATGGTGGCAGATCATTGTTAGGGTTATTGTAGATCATGAATATAAGTTTGTATTTATATTCTTGCTGTCAGGAATGTGGGTCGAAGTCGTTTGTGTGGCTGGCAGGGTTTGCTAAACCCTAGATCAAAGCTTTATCATGAACCATAAGCAATTTGTACAAACAAACAGGTGGTCCCAGATCTGTTCATGTGTTTATTTTGTTTGATAAAGAAAGCATGAGGATATATTCTAAGCAAGAAGAAGTCATGTGAAGTTTACTGTGTTCGATAGAAAAGAAAGGTAAAAATTGTGGGTTAACAAAGGTGTGCTGCACTGCTGCCCATTGTAGGGACGAGAGAAGGATTGGTGCTACGGTACAAGTGCTACGGTACAAGTGCTACATCAGGTATATGTGTTTTAATATGTGTTGTTAATATAACAAAGATGTGGACGTTCAAAGATGTGTGGTATTCACATGAGGCCAAAGGAGACTGATCATATTAGTTTGTGGTCCAAGACATTTGCAATAATATCACGTGAGGTGGTATGATAATGACTTCCATATTCATGTGGGATTATTATAAGACGTAATTGCAATAGTTATGGAGGCGAGATTTATGAAATATTTGCTAGACGTGATGGAGGATACATTAAAGATTAAAGATTCGTATTGACCATGACGTGCAATCCCTGGTATTTCGGGATTATATGCTTTTTGGGTTTTTGACTTGGGATATGGACATATATATTTGGATGGGACAGCTGTTATGAAGTTATGATGCGAGAGTTTTTGAAAATAATTCCTAAATTATAGGGACTAGGGTTTTTGTCCGCGCTTCGCTGCGGCGCGAAGGGCGGGCGTTTTGCTAATCAATCCGAGGTATGTAAGTTCGAAACGAAGCCTCATCTTATCAAGTGTCGCGGTTTTTTGGATCCCATGTTATCAACGCATTAGACATAACATGATAAAACGCACAGTTGGTAGACACACAATCACATTAATACTTATTAAGCGTTAATTCAACATGTTTCATGAACATAACATGTCGTAAAGAAAAATGAACGGCCAAACATAACGTACTTGTATAAACCTGAAAATGTAGGATCGCAGCCTTCACTGATCTTGGAGATGTCACCTTTATCCTTTAGTTGGGTATCTTCATCAGCTCCAGCAGAATTTGTGCTCGTTTTTTTGTATATTGCTGCGTTAGCAAGGACCTCTTTTCGCTCCCTTTTGCAGTCCATACACTGCTGCAATTTCTTCGTTGCATCTTCCGACAACCCACTGACATAGAGTATATCAAAGCTGGTGCACAATATGAAATTGTTCCCAGTAAACTTCATAATTTCCAATATTTGTGGATCTTTTCCGTACCTACAACACACAGGGCAATAAAAAAGATTGATATAACAGGGTCAAGAGGCCAGAAATAATGAAACTTGACGCATAGTATATAAGCATATGAAATTAGGATACTCTAGCTACTTCACACTGCCTACTGATTATAAGTTTCTCGTGGCACTCTTCTTTTGCCTTTGGTTCGACGTCTATTGTTGATAGTGTGTCACTCATTCCTACATAAATGTGCAAGAATACTTACCTATGATATTCAATATAATGCTTTCACTTCTTCCAAACTTCTATCCGGAAGCTCCGCAATCAAATGATAATAACCTGCAACGGAAAACCACAAAGCATTTTCAAACTCTAAAATGTATATGTAAACCGATAATAAAAAAAAGCATCATGGCTGTGGAGTAAGAAAATCAAAATTTGTACCCTACATATTTCGAAGACTTCACACATTTCAAAGATTTGCAAAACATCATGAATATTGAATACATCAATATAAGACCGAGATGAGTAACATGGAAACCAATTTAAAAAAATTAAGCTGACCTTCCAATAAACGTGTCTTGAAAATCCAACGGGCAGACCTGGTTTTTTTTCTTAAGACCTGAACTTGTTGGGAATCCGGTAGACTTGTAGTGCAACCCCCTGAGTCCCTGACACAAAACACCTAAATCGACAATAGAATATCATCACAACATTATTAACATACAAAATCAAACCGAAAGGCTATAGTTCTAACCATTCAATGTAAATGCAACCTCGAAAGGTCACCCCGCAAATCGGCTTTTGTTCTCGAGTTTCATTTCTGATTTTTCTGGGGTATATCATAGGCTCAGATAAGACGCTATTTGGGGAGAACAGTCATAGCCCGGCATGGCTGCAACCTTCAAAGGTTGCCCCGCCAAGATTCGGGTTGTGTTATCTTTGCCTGCGCCCGTTTAAACTCCTCACGGCCCGACATTATCTATGACTTAATAAAGGAGGGAAATCACGATTATCTAAAAGTTTAATACATCATCATATCTGTAATGTGTTTTGAAACTAAAACTCACGACCAAGAACACCTCGTAATCCATGGCCAAAAAGTAAATGAACCATAATGGCCAACAAATGCATCCCTTTTAAACCGACTACATTCAAACTCATCATAGCTCGAATAATCGATTATTGCAAGAATTATATTATATTATATACCTTATAATAGAGGGGAATCCTGTTCCCCTAGGAACAGTGATCCCCTATCATACCTAATATTTTATTACTCCCACATCTCACAAATTCAGGTCCAATTGCATTCAGTCATAAAAGAAAAGAGGCTAACGCAAATGGAAGACACCAAGGCAAATGTGAGCCGGCGTGTTTCCTGCGTCAATAATTTGTTTGTCAGTTTGTGAGGTATAGCATCGATGTTCCTACCAAGAACCCATCATGGCTGCGACCGAACGATCACCCCGGGAAGATGCGGGTTCTGGTAAACAAAATTCCGTATGGGTACAACTTTTATTCCAACAAATAATAGGCTCAGATATGGCGCTGTTTAGAGAAAACCGGATAGATACGCATGGCTGCAACCTTGACCGATGGCCACGCCAAGATGCGCGCCATCTCAAGTTTAATCGCGCCGTTAAAACTCATCATCGCCCAAGATATTAGATCCCAGCCAACATGCAGGCTATATTATCTTTACCCACGGCCATTTAAACTCATGACAGCCCGACATAAAGAAGAAACACATAGCCCATATAGGAATGTTGTGTCTTTCCCATAATGTGCTGACTGATGAGTTGACTAAGGCTGACAAAGTACCAAACATTGGTTTCTAGCAAATTTCGAAATGATACTGTATTTAGCATTAGGAACAAAAATTTTGAACAATACAACATTATGAAATTCACCCCAAAAACAAAACGAAAGATATACCTGGATTTTTACTTGCTCTTTATCAGAGCCGCATGAGCCTTTTTCAGCATTAGCCACCTCAGCGTGAGACTTTTCCGGTTCCCGAGCCGTAGTGAGTAAGTTCTTTCCGTCTTGGGCCTGTAGGGCACCTGCACATCTGTCTCTCTCTCTCTCTCTCGTCAAAGCCACGATTCAAGGCTTGTGTTATATATTTGTGTGCTTCACTAATATAGAAAGAACACAACTTACCTGACAAAGCCTAAAACGACACTCAGCTGACGTAACCAATGGTCTCCACATGATCACGCTAAATAGTGTCACATGTTGTCCTAAAATCACGTATAACAGACCATAAACAATACAATCTAATAACTAATTCACATAACCTTATTATAGTTCGTAAAATTCATTAAAACATTTGTAGAAACACTGAAACTTCATTAAAATCTGTGGTGGTTCTTATAGCTCATTAAAAATGAGTATGAATTTCATTTATTTTCTGAAATGGTTTTGGCATAAGCAATTAAAGCAGCTCATTCAAAGAGACAAAACCTTTTCCTCGAGAGAACCCAAAAACTGAATATTAAGAAGTAAAATTCCTCGACCTTGAAACCTGGTTCACAATACCTGCAGACTGATATGATGCTCTTGTCAAAAAAGTAAGCTAAAATCATTACAGTTTGAAAATAGTAGTAATTATGTATTTTCAATTGAAATACAATATGTTACTGGGTAAACATTAACTATTGTTAGTTTTTAAACTTGTTTTAAATTAAGAGACTATAAATCAGTAGCTGCATTTAGAATTTTTGTTACTTTCAAACCTTGTTATCTTCCTATGAACCGGCACAGTCAGACTCTTATAAAGAAATTAAAGTCCCGAGTTCCGAAACTCCTACATTCGAGGAGATTTCGCTTTTTCCCGACGAAATAAAAATCATATTCAGTGTTACTGGCAATTCAACACTAATGCATACTGGGTCGTTGAGGCTCAGATTAACTGGTATTTGAGAAAACCGGTCGCATTCGACATGGCTGCAAAGTTGATTGATTGCCCCGCCAAGACTCGAATGGTCCCAACTTTGTTCAAAACCTATTACTGTTCATCACTGCCTCTAATAGTCGATCCCTGATCCAAAACCCCAATT